>OZ018388.1:57614046-57973230 GCA_963969525.1 Ontholestes murinus
AAGCCGGAATTTGTCTTCAAAGTTTCAATTTTTTTTATTTCTTTTGTTTATAACAATTGAACGCTTTGTTCGATTTGAATGAAATTTATTATTAATAACTACCATAATATAATACATCATTTCAATTATTATGGTCATTAGTGATTGACCGGAAGTATAAAAAACAGTAGTACCACCACTTCAAAACTAAAATATTTTTTTATTGGTGCATCCAATAAAAGCTAAAAAAATATTTCTTGAAAGGCCAATTAATTTTAAAACTTTTTTGTATCTTAATAATATTTGATATCTTTTACGGTTTTGGCACAAAAAAATAAAATATGAAAATAGTATGCAGATTTGCACTCATTAATAAGTAAATCAACTTATTCAATTGAATAAAAATTAAATAATATCAATTGATACAATAAATCAAAACAACATCTAATACTTTTTATACAATTTTCTTCGCAAAATCCTAATACAAGCAATAAATCTGCTTGCTGCAAATGTGAATATTTATGAACTATAATAAAGTTAACAATAAATGATTTAAAAACACTCACTAATTATTATTTTACACAATTTACATTTTTTAAACAAAGACGGCCACGAAAAACATATATTTTCGATTTGATGGAAAACAACATTTTGTTTCTACTAGATAAAAAAATATATTTTATTTTTTTGTGCAAAAACCGTACAAGATATGAAATTTTATTAAGAGACAAAAAAGTTTTAAAATCAAATTCTCTTTTAAGTAGTATTTTTTTAGTTTTTATTGGATGCACTAATAAAAAAATATTTTAGTTTTTAAGTGGTGGTACTACTGTTTTCTATATTTCCTGTTAATCATTAATGTCCATAATAACTTAAATGATGTATTATACTGAGGTAGTTATTTATAATTAATTTCAGTCAAATCGAATAAAGCGTTCAATTGTTATAAACAAAAGAAATAAAAAAATTTGAAACTTTGAAGACAAATTCCGGCTTAACCGTACATTTTTGGATATAGATAAGTTGTGTTAAATCATCATATTTTGACTCCAGGAATCTATGGTCGAGCCAATTCCCCGCATTAACGGGACACCCTGAATATGTTACACCGAATTTGTGAAATTGCCTCTTACATGAAATAAGCAAAAACATTGCCTAATTCGTGTAATGCGCAAGTCCGTTGCATCATTCATGAATTATGCAAATAATCTGCCAAATTCGTGAATACGGCATTATTTATTTTGCTCATTTCGTGCATTGGGCAACTTAAATGGTAGTACTCTGGTGGTGTTTTTTGAAACTAAACTAAACGTCACTTCTGTGAACTGTCACCACTGCAACTTTTGAAATAAATTTTTAATAACCGGAACTCTGGAATTCACCCATCAAGGTACACATTCTATTTCTAATGTTAATTCAACCAAATACAGAACTTGAGCATTTTTTAAGCAACGCCTCAGTTTTTTTTTTTTTTCATTCAAAATGGATGTGCAGTCGTCAATCAACGATTACAGAAGTACGAGAGTGAACTGAAATATTTCCGGAATCAGAAAGAGATGGCGCATGATGGTTGAGGTAGATTCATTAGTCGGCAAGGGCAACACTTCTACCAACCGTTGTTGTTTAAAAGTTTCTTTTATATAAGTCAGGCGGTTTCGCAAGAATTGATAAAATAGAAATTCGTGCAGTGACAAAACACTTCTAGGGGTTCATAGCGGATCTAGTCCATAATTTTTTATTATTAGCGAGTTCAAACATGACCGCATAAGCAGAAATGACGAACAACGCAATTGACGCCCAAAAACCGCTACCAACGATGAAATAATCGAAAAGATTCATGATATTGTGTTAACCGATTGCCGATTGAAGCTAAAAGAGATAGCAGAGACAACAGTCTTCACAAAAGAATGCTGGCCTATCTTACACGAAATTTTCGGAATGAATAAGCTTTCGGCGCGATGACTGGATGAACATTTCGGAGAAGTATCTGGTCAGGAGAAATCCAAAGGATTTCTTCATTCATTTTGTATTATCTACTATTATATACCGGAGACCAAGGAACAGTTGAGCAGTGGACTGTTCCGAGCAAAGCAACTCCAAAGAAAAAAAAAACGCCATTCCATGGGCCGGAAAGGTTTTGGCGACCATTTTTTGGGACTTCCAAGGCGTTATCCTCATAAACTAATTGCAGGAGCAAAGGACTATCACGGGGCAATACTACAGCGATTTATTCACCCGATTCGATGTAGTATTGTAGGAGAAACGGCCACGTTTGCAGCGACAAAAAGTGCTATTTGAAAACGATAATGCTTCGGCTCATTCATACGACATCTACGTGTCCAAATTAAATGAGTTGCGCTACGAATTAGTCTCTCATCTTACATATTCACTAGGCCTATCCCCAGCGACTTTGGCCCATTCCCAAACCTGAAAAAATCGCTGTCAAGAAAGATATTTGCCTCAAAAGAGGAGGTCATCGCCGCTACAGATGGTTATTTTGCAGACCTGGAAACTACTACTTTTCCGATAGCTTCAAGAGAGTGGAGCGTCGTTTGAAAAGGTGTATTGATATTCGGAGAAACTAAATCAAAATCTAAAATTAAAAAAAAACATCAATACCGTAATTTTCTTGTCGATTCCGGAAACATTTCAAGGCGCTCTCGTAATCATCACCACCAGAAGCATTAATGAACATTTCTAAAATGATAAATAATAATACTAAACTAAAAGACAAACGGTTTTATCACATTAAGAAGACATTTGGGTTAATAAACATTGCAGAAGTTCAGTAAGCGTTGAAAATTAAAGATCCGAAAAGAGAGAAATGTATTTGTCGGTTATCAATGACATTTATGCATATCATTGACAACCGACAATACATTTCTTTCTTTTCTAAGGCTAATATACCAATGTCACTCTTAAAATAGTTTATACAAAAGTGTGAGAGACGCATGGAAAAGACAAAAACGAGTTTTCAAGCAGGTATAGTTGTTCGCCCTATCACCGTTTCTGACTTAAATCAAAGAGGACATGTGACAGGTGAACTTAGTAGATATTCAAAGTTTGTCTGACAAAGATTATAAATTTATTTTACATTATAAAGAACATTTAACAAAGTGCAGTTTTTTAAGTCACTTAAAGAGCGGCAGAATCTGCAGAAAATGCCTCAGTATAATCTTAAACTTTGGGACCTCACATGTTCTACAATTGGAGTCCTTTTGGCGTGACTTGGTGTTCATCAATGGTAGACCATGATATCCACAAAGTAAAGGCTATGTTGGAAGAAGCAATCAAACAAAGAAAAGATTCTCTAGTTGCTTGAATGCGCGACCATAATACTTCCATTGAACAACTGGTCTGGTTTTCATTCAATGGGAAATTAATACAACTTATCATGAAGTTATAAGAATTGAACTATATAAAGCTCTATTCGTACAACTGGCTAAAATGAGCCTACGTTTCAAAATTCCACGCAAATTTTTCGAAAAAATAATGATTTGTTTGAAAAAAGTATGGAAAATATCATCAATACTGACATTTTTACTAAAAACACAGATATAAATGCTTTGATAATGGGACGCAGAAGACTGGCAAGGAAGTAGCACCGGCGGTAATTTCTGGAACCAACACGCACTGGAGGTGGCACAGGGGTCCCTGACGAGGCTCACCATCAATATCGAAGCCTTAGGCTTCGATTAAACAGTTTCCCGCAAGTGCTACTTGCTTGGGCTTCCACGTCACGTCAACATAGGGGCACCGGCTAGCTGTGAAAAGAAACTAAAAAGAACAAGAGGAAAAAAGAGTAAATTAAAACATGTGGCTAAGAGAAGAAGAGAATATATTACAAAAAAAAAACAAGAAATAGAAAAAAATATACAATTAATTAAATAAAGGCAAGAGGCTTGGATCGGCAAAGTCGACCAGGTTGACCACCGCTGCTGATGGCAGACGACTGGTAAAGAGCGATGGTGGGAGACTGGTTTTTATATGGTGATCTTCAGTGCCCCGCTATTATCCCTTTCATGTAGGCATCGAAATTCCTCAAACAGGTAATTATCAACGTTCGTCGAAAAGGGTCCGTTTTATTGTTCCGTACTGGCAGCGGCACATTTTGGAAAATTATCTCGTTTGGATTATTTCAATAGTGCGGAATTTATGCAAATTATTATTAGGACGAATGAGTAGCTTATTAAATGGATTAAAATATAATTCAGGTAAACTGAACGCCGGGAACAGCTTATATTAGGATAATTGATAATCCACAGATCAATAGGGAAAATTTGATTAAAGATTAATCCATCAGAATTAATACGATCGATGCAACTGTACTGATATATCAAGATCTTATCATACAGACACATCTGGCCGTTGTATGTAGAAACATAGCAACTGAAAATTTGCTACTTCAAGCTAACCGAATGGTGGAAAAGTAGAAAAAAAAATGCCTTCTCTGAAAAAAGTGATAGTGTTGTAGTTGGCATTGGTCAGTTTAATACGGGCAAGGGAGACCCTAACAATTTAACACGTTAACGCCGGCGGGTACCACCGGTGGTACACGAGTTTTTACGCTTTTGGTACGCCACTGATTACTTCCATGGTGACAATAAATAATTTCTTCGCGCACCTAGGATTTCAGTCACGTGTTAATTGGAATGATAGATATAAAGTAGGGACAAAACATAGAATCATTGAGAATCTATTAGAGAAAAACAGTGTGCAGATAACAAAATACTTGAAGATAAAAATATGCGATTCTTCGCAAGAAAAAAATCTATTAGGACATTAGTTAGTCTTAACTCTGTTGGGAGTAGTCAGGGATACCAAAGGTATCAATATACTCAGGGATGCGAAACCGTACGATACGGGTGTGATATTCTGTCTGTCATGGTGGAAGAAGCTGTAAAATATTAATTAGTATTTTAAAGTTAATTTACATCATATATTTAGTTAACATTGTTGAAAAAAGTAAATACTTAATTCTAAAATGATCATTTCTTTCATTTTTAATTTAATTTCATAACCATGTCCTATTATTTATATAGTAAGTACAATCTGATGTGAGTTGTATATTATTAAAAATAAATAAGGTTATTTATTGTTAAATAATGCTGATACTTCACTAATAAAATACGCACACCCTAGGACACCATCCTAGATTAAAGGCTTATTTATATAGTCAAATCTGTAACTCGGCTTGTTATTCATTCGGAATTACCCATAATTATATTTCAATTTCAATATCTTTCAAACTTGACGTCCAATCATCAGAACACAAAACTGAATGGACCAACTATCGGCATTACCTATTCTAAAGTAGACTATTTTATTTTTTAGTTAATTATTTAATTTGATAAATAAATATTTTATTATAATTTGTAATTTTTTATATAGTGCCTAATTCATACATTCGGCAGATAATTTGCCTAATTCATAAATAACGCAAATTTTTCCTTATTACATGAAATAGGCAATTACACGAATTCGGCGTAACATATATACATATACAAAAATTAGCTAAATTCTTAGCTCGACAATTACAACCGACAGCCGAACAAGCCAAATCCTATGTTAAAAACACTTCCTGGGCCTCATCAAACAGATAAAAATTTCTAAGACGGACATACTGGTCAGTTTTGACGGTAAATCTCTCTTCACCCAAGTTTCCATCAACGAAACAATTGAACTTTTAAGATCCAAATATAAACAACCTACCTCAATGATAGAACTCATCAAACACTGCCTCACAAATACCTATTTTATGTTTAACGGAAACCGCTATAAACAAATTGAAGGAGTACCAATGGGATCTCCACTCTCACCAGTGATCGCCAACCTGTTTATAGAGGATTTCTAAAACCTCGCACTAGATTCTGCCCCTTATACTCCATCCTTATGGCTACGTTATGTTGATGACACCTTTGTCATTTGGCCCCATAGTAAAGACAAGTTTAATAATTACCTCGAGCACTTAAACAATATTCATCCCAAAATTAAATTCACAATGGAATTAGAACAAAACAACCAATTGCCTTTCCTCGACCAACTTATCTATAAAAACTCCGACGGAACTCTCGGCCACACCGTATATAGAAAAGAAACTCATACAAACAGATATCTAAATGCCGCCTCTCACCATCATCCTGCCCAACTCCGTTCTGTGGCAAAAACTCTCTTAACTCGCTCTCTCCGACTAACATACAAGTCCAATCTAAACAATGAACTAACCACCCTCGAGACAGCTCTTGTCCAGAACGGTTTCTCCCCAGGTACTGTAACTCTCTTACTAAAACAAAAATCGAGCCCCAAAGACACCGACGAGTCCAAAGAATTACAAAATATAACATTTCTTCCGTACATACGAGGTACGACAGACAAAATCTCTAAAATACTAAAACGACATAATATCAAAACAATATTTACCACTTTGCGTAAAATTGGACAATTCCTTAATTCCCCAAAAGACATAATTCCTCTTGAAAATCAAGGAGTATACAAAATTCCCTGTGCCGATTGTAATGTACGGCGAGACAAACATATCAGAACCGTCAAAAAAGATCTACCATCCTCATCTCTTGCCAAACATTCCTAATCCACCGGAGACAAGATAACGACTTTTATCGCAGCGTTAGACCATTTCACGAAGAGGATTATCCGCGAGGCAATTGAAATAGAAAAACACACCGATAATCTCAATAAACGCGACGATGCCCAACGACTACCCCCCACTTGGAAATCCATTTTTATGCAAAATGCATATCTCTTCACCCGCTCCACAGATTTCAATTAATCGGTTAATCCGATCGGCCCTATTACAAGAAGCCGCACACGCGCCGCCAAACGTCAACCGCCAACACCCCAGGTATAAATAGCGCAGTTCCACTTAGAACGATCGCATACTCCTTGAGCCACCGTAATCCGCTCGGTGTCACTACTTCTTTCGAGGAGAGTGACACTTAGGATGACCGGATCCCCCCACTCTTTGCGATAAATTCGCATGAGACCAGACTAGAGAAGACCATTTGGTCCTGGACTAGTCACAGAACAGTGATCGCGGAGGAGAGGTTTTAGTCGGTCCGACACTACCTTACTATAAGGATGTCCATGCAGGATTTCCTCTCCTCTTACCAAAAAAAAGCACAATCGCAGTTCCCCATCAAACACCACCCGAAGAAGACTATATTGATATTTTTGAAATACCAACTGACAAATTAAAACCGTATTTGGTATTATCTAATAGGTGTGAGAGAGGATTTAAAGCTAAACAGAACCAAAGTGGACTGAATGAGTCACCATGGAACATACCTCTTCTTATATGTATTGGTTTTGAGATATTTCTTGATTACTCCTATCTATTATCAGTGTTGTGTTCCATGTCATTATGGTATGTTTAAAAAAAAAGTAAGTATTGTTGGATTTATTTTCTAGATTCTAATTCTATTTATTCACCCTTCAAGTCTAGTTTGCCATGCTGGTTTAGTCCTTCTTTAGGTATTTTGCTGATATTGAGGTATTACTTTGCCTCCATTTAGTCTCACAGCAGCGACCACTGCACAGTATATCGTAGTGTAGTTCTATGAATGTCTGATGTTCTTGTAGGTAGTTGTGTATAATTTGTGAAAATCTTTTGGATGATTTTTGCTTGCATAGACGGTATCTATCAATCTGTATATCATATGTAATCTGAACAATTCTGGTGGTGTTTTCAGTTTCCAGATAAATGCTCGTATTGTTTATTATTATTATTATTTTATTAAGGCTATAATTATTTCTTATTTCATTTAGTGTGAGTGTTATAGCTCTAATATTAAACTTAAACATCTTTAGTACTTAATAATTTAAAAATACGGAACGTTTTATGAATCCAAAACAACTAGTCTTAGAAAGACTACAGAGGAAATTTCAAATTCTCTGGAAAATATCATGTCAACTATTGAATACGGCATGAGTAATATGTCTGTTCCATTTAAAGGGCGTTCTAAAGAAAGTGAAAAGTGGACCGATTATAAAGCAGCTAAGCCATCGATCGTTAACTTGTGTATTATTTATTAAGCTATACAATTTCGGAATTTACTTCCTTAAAATAATATAATGCAATTTTTAGCGTAAAATTTAGATTTGAGATATCCCCACAGGAAAGAGTGAATATTAACCCCTATTCTAATAAGCATTGCGTGAAGGCTAATTTATATCACCCTTCCTGCAGATCAATATGCCAGGGGAAATTTCGCTTTGACCAGTCTTCTGGGACTTAGTTCTTGTACTAATTGAATTTTATAAAGGATCAGTTATTTTCGAACGAAAGGTATGTTTCATTTAAGAAGCGAAAACCTTGAATATAGGAGGCTAAAAATATAGACTTTCTTTGATATATCCTGTAGTATAACTATCAAGTTACACGTATTAAATTATCTTTTTTTTATATTAAAACTAATATTTTTTAATACCATTAACTTAGCACAATAGAAATGCTTAATTGCAAAGTTACGTTCTCCATATCTAATTTGCATATATTTTATGTGGCATTTTAAATAATCATTAATATAAAACGGAGAAAACGATAATAAGGCATAAGGGACACTCGACTTTCCTCACAGTTTCGCTTGAGAAACAAACATATATAGAGAGTGCAAACTTGGACAAGGAAAAGAAAGACATCAATGTAAGGAAGGCATTTGTCAATAATAATTCATATTGAACGACATCTGTTTCATTTTGCAGTATAAACTATTATTATTACTTTCCCTATATACGTAGTAGGAGAAGTATTGTTTTCGTAATTTTTTTTAGAATTTTTTTTTTTGCGGAATTATCCGTTTTGAGGTCCCCTGAGTCCATTCCACTGATTCCTGAAAAAAAAAATTGTGTCTGTTGGGTCTGTGTCTGTCTGTTTGTCCGTGAGCGCTGTATCTCAAAAACAAAAGATCCGATTGAGGTGAAACTTTAAACTGAAGATTTTATCGTTAAAAACTGCAACTGAAAAGCTTTTGGTAAACATTCATAGACCGGAAGTGGATGTTTACTCGAGGCCGTTTTTTGTTTTTTTTTTCAATATATAAAAGTTTAAGGAAATGAGAAACTGAACAAGTTTTATAAAAATATATTTTTCGTAAAACTCTTAACGAGAAACAACATACAAATTGAAAAGTTTGAAATTTTTTGCCAATTGCTAAATAAAGTATAGGAGATACATGAAATTTATATAACAAATAATTGTAGAAATTACAAAGTGAACAAATTATAAGAATAGACTTTACGCGTAAACCTCACTTTTTGTTTTTGCATTAATTAATATTGCTCACAATAATTGACCGCTTTAATAATGTTTATAATAATATTGATATTTTTTAGAGATTAGTAGTTTCAACAAATTATTAATGTTAATTTTTTTTATTTTTATGATTTTTTGGTATTTTTAAGAGTAGCCAATATGAATACTCTTGAATATTACAGTTTTAATGAGAAAATTGAAAAATTTTAGATGTTGCTTTATATTATTCTACCAATTGGTATTGTTATAAATTAAGTAGATTCGGCAAGGCTGTTAGTTGCTATATTTATATTTTTGCGGGGAAAACTACAAGTTATCAAATATTGAGACAAAAAAGCTTTAAATAAACTAATCTTTAAATTTAGTAAATTTTTATAGGATGAGAATTTTTATAAATTTTGATACATGTCCGCAAATTGGGTAATTAAAAGTATATCAATTTCATAAGATTAACCAAATACACTATTTCTTCCAACAAACAGTAAACCTATAAATGTATAGTATCAATAAAGAGAATGATTGCGACCGTTACTACGTGGTAATCCAAACTTACACTGAATTGAAAAATTCACTATGTTTTAACCACAAATAATTATTTGTGGTTAAAACATAGTGAATTTTTCAATTCAGTGTCTATAGTATCATTTTAATATGATTACGAGGTATGCTGTTTATGTATTGAGAACTGTCAACACTGGTATTGTCAGGTGAAATCTAACTATGACATCGTAAAGTTTGACATTTTTGACAAATATTCGTACTCAGAACCTTTTGACGTGCGTGCACTGTTTGTGTTGTTTACAGTAAGTTGAAAATTTCATCTCAGCCAAATAAAATTCACTTCCGAAAATTTAGAGCTATGATTTATTATGAGATTTGACGTGGTCTCAAGAACAGTGCATCAATAAAAGCAACTAAAATTTTGGCGATGAAACGCCATTCACAGCCAATAAATATAGAGCTAGTACACTGAATTCAAAGATGGATGCAGTTCGCTTAGAGACGAATAAGGTCGTCCAAAATTAGTTGATTTTGATTCCACATTTGTTGACAGAAGCTCAAAATTTTCGTGTCGGTTGGTGCCCTTTCAAAATATAACTGTGGTGCATCTATATCCATATGCAGCATCGTCAAAGGTGAAGAGTCGTAGATTTAAGCGTATGAGCTAGAAAGAAAAAGGCCAATTGGCAGTGTTTTAATGTGAAGCAAAGCTAATCAAAGTTGTTCGTTCTCGAAGTGTTAAGAAGCAAATGATAGCGTTTTTCTTCAGAAAAAACGGTCATATGGCAACTGTAACTCTTAAAAATCAAATGATTGTTAATTCAGCCTGATATAAGACTCTTTTTTGACTGCAGTTTTTGGTAAATTGAGAGAAATCAACCCAAAACGACACTTTGCATTGTCGTGATGAGCTTATATACATTATATGCAACAAATGAGAATTTGGACACACAAAAGATCGAAATGATGGATCATCCGCCTTACAGCTCCGACTTGGTATATAATGACTTTTCTTGTACCCAGAAATTAAAGATAAACTGCATGGGCAACAATTTTCATCGCCCGAAATAGCGGCTGAGGTCTTTAAAACGCATGTTTTAGAGCAACCATCTTTGGCCTGGACAAAGTGCTTTGAAAGGTGGTTCAACCGAAGGCAAAGTGTATAGATCTTAAAGGCGATTATTTTGAAAAGCAACAAACATATTTTTATTAATTATTAATAATACATTTCATTCAAATCAAATTATTATTAACCAAATTAAGCTACTATGCGGAAAATGCAACATAGAAGAGACATGAAAAGTAATGAACTAACTACTGATGAGGAGCTAAGAGAGATTAACAGGAAAATATCATAGGCTATAAGACGTGATATTAGAACATACAACCAAGAGAACATTAAACAAACAATAGAAAACAATAAAAGCATGAAGGTATTACATAGTAAGGCTGAAAAAAGACGATAGTTAAGTACAAAAAGGGATATATTACAAGTTATTCTAAAAATAGTTAAGGACTTTTAAGTAAATTTAGATTCAGAAACAGAACCAGATATATTGACAAGTAAACAAGGCATCAATCACTGCCTGATATTACTCTGGATGAAATAAACGTAGCACTAAGGAAAACAAAAAACAATAAGGCCTCTGGAGAGGACTACGCCTTGGACTTACAAAAATGCCGTATTGACTATCTCTACACTAAACAAATATATAACATATATAAAAATGCTACCATGATGGTAAATTGCATGAAAACACCAACCCCATAAGAATCGGTAGAGGAGATAAGATATCAGAAATATGCTGGAAGATCTTCAGGAACTATGTCCCCACGTTGGACTAGGTTAATATATCAAAAACAAAATTTATGACAAATCTGGTCCCTAGTGGAAATCTTACTACTGGTGACTGTGAGGTGGAGATATTAGATAACTACATATACCTTGGTTATGAAATACGAATCTCAGGAGACAACCAAACATGTGAATTAAAGAGAAGAATTACGCTCGCTTGGGCTGCATATGGCAGACTTGGAGATGTATTTTAAAGTGATCTCCCAACTTGTCTAAAACGAAAAGTTTTTGTGTGCATATTATCGGTTATGACCCACGGCGCCGAAACTTTAACCTTGACAATCAAATCTGCTAAGAAGCTCAGAATAACACAACGCAAAATGGAAAGATCGATGCTCGGTGTGTCACTTCGCGACCACGTCAGAAATGAGGACTTATGAGAGAGAACAGTAGTCATAGATTTTATATACCAGGTGGCTAAGCTAAAGTCGAACTGAGCTGAACATATGGCCCGCCTGACAAATGGATGATGGACAAAAAGGCTGATCGAATGGAGACCAGGAGCTGACAAGAGAAACAGGGGAAGACCTCCCACGCGATGGACGGACGATATCAAAAGAATAACCACAAACCAGATGCGGAGCGCTCAAGGCAGAGGTCAGTGGGCCGAAATGGAGGAGGCCTATATCCAGCAGTGGATGCAAAGGGCTGATTGATGATAATGATGAAATCAAATTTAGCGTTCAATGGTTATAAACAAAAGAAATAAATAATTTTTGAACTTTGAAGACAAATTCCGGCGTAACCGTAAACTTTTGGATATAGATATGTTGTATTAAATCGTCATATTTTGGCCCCAGAAATCTGTTATCCAGCCATTTTCTACATAAATGGGACACCCTGTGTGCGGTTGTCGATCAAACCCAAAAGGGATTTTAAGTCGGTTTATTTGTTATTTACATATATACAAATTCTGTGTGTGTGCCGGTAGCTCTGGTGTCCTTCATAGCGTCGTGTATGGGTGGCTGTCCTCCTTCTCGGTTGTCGAGGGCAGGTTATAGCGTTGGCGGTATTGTGGCGTAGCGGCCGGCACGTCGCCGGTTGTTCTTAACCTTCTTTTGTCGGCGCTGGTTCTCCGCAGTTGGCGGGGCTTCCTAGATTACCAAGTCTGCCGGTTGAGATGCAAGCAGGCCTTTTTAACTACTGCTTGTGACCGTTCCGTCGGCTTTGTGATGATACGCCCTCTGTTGGCAGGCGCTTTTATCGTGCGCGCCATACGCGCCACCATTATTTCGTCGTCCTCTGTTGGCGTGGCTCCCACACCCTTTTTTAAATTTTTAATATATTTTTATTATTTTAAATTTTAATAAAGATTTTCAAATATTATAGAGATTGTATCTTTGATTTTACATAAATACGAAGGAATAATAATAAATCAATTACGCTTTTGTAAAAAATTAGATAGTAATAATTCAAAAAAGGGTTGCTTTGATAGCTGTGCTATTTGTAACACACAAATTACTTCTGTATAATGCAATAGCTATCGAGGTATTAGTCAAAAGAGGTTGTTTCATTGATTTTAAGGACCTACCGGAACCCAGGAGGGTACTAACGTGGGTTCCAGGACCACCAATAAAGGCAACCACCTTCTTCAAAAGAATATTGGTGCAGAACAACATGAGCACCGATACCTGGATTATATAATACTGATGGACAAGGTCTCTTGGGGGAAAGTGAGCAAAAGAAAGAAATTGCACTTCGTCCTTTCAACTATCACCCTCAGGACACTGGCGGCAAAAATCTACGCCAAACTTGAGAAGAGCAAAGAGGAAGCAATGGAAGGCATTCCAGTGCCTACAGAGGGAGCAATGGATGACAGTCCGTTGCTCGAAGGGTAAGTAATGTTCACATTACTACAAATTAATATACACCACTGTAGGGCGGCATCTGCTGCCCTCAGTGCATAAATCCTAAGAGAAGATATTGATATTGCACTTGTACAAGAGCCATGGCTTCACAAGGGAACAGTAAAGGGGTTAAAGATACAGAGCAGGCGACTGACTGTCGCCGAACCTATGTGTAACCGATAAATACTTTGCTCAATGCACTCTTGATGAAACGAAAATAGAATATTATCTGATTTTGAAATAAGACACTTGTTTGGTTTCATATTGGTATATTCAGTTTCCTGACACGTGTTTCGGTCAATGACGACCATTCTCAAAGGAATTACAAAATTAACTAAAGAAGGAAGGTAGTGTTACATTATTTATTACATTATTGTGTTAATTGCAGGAAAGTCCAGATATTAAGAGATTCGAACTTGAAAGTAATTCATTATGTTTATCTCCGTTCCTGATTGCCCTCTTAATCTCTAGACCTTCAAGAAGATTTAATTTGCGGCCTTTTTATGTCTGCTAATTTATGTCCCGTTGCGATTCAGTGTTCGGATAATCCTGTTCCCACTTTATGGTTTTCTATTGCGTTTTTGTGTTCTGTGTACCTTATTTTGAAATTTCTCCCTATTTGTTATAGGTATTTTCCATCACAATTTTCGCAATTTATTTGGTTGGTTCCGGATTTTTCTAAAGGGTCTATTATTTCGATTTTATTGTTGACTAAATGTTTTTTTTTTAAATTATCTCTATTGACTTGTATTACATGAATATTTTGTTTGGTTAATTTTTTTTCTATTTTCTCACTTACACCTGAAATGTATGAAATGGCGGTAATTTTTTGTTTTCTTTGGTTTCTTCTCCATTAAACAGAAGTTTTTGTACTATTTTCGCCTTTTTCGTATAATTATTCTATCTACCTTCCTTTTGTCGTAACCGCTGTTTGTGGCTATTTGGTAAATAATATTTAGTTCTCATTTAAACTCTTCTTTGTTAAGTGGGATGTTGACTAGACGATGAATGTATGAATGTAATGCCGAAGATTTGATCTGTTCAGATTGTATCGATGTCGATGGAATGATTGTGTCGGTTTCAGTGTGTTTTCTATATGTGATGTGATTTAAACGGTTGTTGTGTATTAAAATGCTCAGGTCCATAAAGTTAAGTATGCCAAATTCTTGTGAACTGTATTTTCTTGTTGATATAATTATACATCTAATTGTCTGTTGGTGCCGTTCCAAATGCAGAAAATGTCGTCGACGTATTTGCACCAAAATTGTATGTTTTTTCTTTATGTTTTATCCTTAAACAGTTTTTCTTCGAAACCTCTCATAAATATTTCCGCAAAGAGAGGTAAAACCGGTGAACCCATGGGCAGTCCTTCATTTTGTATGAAAAAGTTGTCGTTGAACCGGAAATAGTTTTGGTCGAGACAGGTATTTATAAGTCTGGTGATTTCTTCTATGTTGTTTATCGATAATTGTTCTTGGAACTTTTTGTTAATGATATCTTTGAACTCTGAAACAAGTATTAACGTAAAAAGGCTCTGGACATCGAACGAAACCAGAATTGAGTTGTTGTTGACTGTTAGGTTTTTGGTTTTGTTCACAAAGTCGATGGAGTTCTTAATTCCGTATTCGGATTTGCATGGGATTATTTCTGGTAGGGTTTTATTAACGAGGGAACATATTTTATACGAGGGGGCATTTGTCTTATTGGATGTTGGGTTTGTGTACTTTGGGCAGGCCATATAATGTTGGTATGAATAACACAACTTTGTATTTATAAATTTCACTATCCGAGATTATGGAATTTGCTAATTTTATTGCTTCAACAATCTGCTTCTGGAACTGGATAGTCGTGTCTTTTTCGCAGGTTTGAAATATATTTTTATTAATGAAGCTGTTAACTTTTGTAATATAAATTTCCTTATCCAGAATCGCTATAGTGTTGCTCTTGTCTGCTTTGCAAATTACTAAATTATTGTTCTTACATTTTGTTTTTATTCCTCGTATGGTGTTTGCATCTCACCTACTATTGGAATATTTAGTTGACGTTTTAACTGCTTTTGTGGGGATTTTGGTGAATGGGATTTTTTCCACGTCTGATGTTATATTTATCCGGTTCAGCGTTAGTTCTGTTTCGAGCGCAAGGTTTTCCAGATTTTGTTTCGGATTTTTAGGGGCCGGAGAATATTTAAGTCCTTTATTAAGGAGTTCCATTTCGGTATAATTAAAATTGATCTTAGATAAGCTTTTACCCTTGGATAAAAACTATGTGTCGAATGTGGTGTTTTGTCTGCTCGTTGGTGTACATCGGGGTTTTGACTTTGTTTAAGTTTATTGAGGATTTTGCATTGGTTGATATAATGTTCGTGTGTTTTAATATTGACGTTCATTGGCTTCTGATAGATGTCTAATGATATATTATCCATACGCTTGGTTAGTTCCATATGTATGATTTTTTGGTGTTCTCCCACGGTGATACTTCTTGTGTACAATTCTCTACTTTCTAACTGAAGCCAGAATGTTGTTGCTTTTTTGTTACTTTAATGGATTTGTGGCTGCATCTAATTTTCATATAGAATAGAGTAAGTTTGTGGTTTAATACAGTGTCTAAGTTCGAATTTCTTAATCTCTGGACTGCAATTAACACAATAACACGTGTCAGGAAACTGAATATACCAATATGAAACCAAACAAGTGTTTTATTTCAAAATCAGATAGTATTCTATGCGTAACCCACGTACATGTATAATAGTAAAATATTAACTGAATTTAATGCCATTATGGAACATATGTTGCAGAGACCTAGCGGCAGCACGGTTTGAAGTAGTGGAAAGGGGTACGCGCCGGGAGTTTATACTCGGATCCAGTTACCTCTCCTACGACCAACCAGGACCACCGATACCAGACGAGGTTCAACGGCTGATATATAGCGGGAGCCATAAGGGATAACCGCTGATTCTTGGATGCGATGGCAACGCATACCACATTATATGGGGGAGCACGGACATCAATCCAAGAGGTGAGAAACGATTAGATTTTATCTTAGAGAATGACAAATATTGGGAATGTACTCACGTTCGGAAACGTGATGCTAAGCGAAGTAATTGACATTACAATTGCCTCTCGTAAGGCTTATACAAAGAGGTACTAGCCAGCCGAATCGGGGACTGTCCAACAGTAGCGAGAACAACGCATGAGTTTGAGTTCATGTTGCAAAGCATCACGAATTCAACACAGCGTCGAAGCAAGCAGTCCAAGAATTACCAATTTTACCTTCACCTGGTGAAACAAGGATCTTGATATGGCAAAGGTACGCACCGGGAGATTATTTAACATAGTCAAGAGAAACGGTGAATGTGCGGAGTACAAAACGGCCCTCACGGCATGTAATAATGTCATCAAAAAAGCCAAGAGGGATTCTTGCCAAAAATTCTGTGGGGGCATAGAAAGTGAACCCACAAGCTCCCGTTACTCAAGATGGTCAACAAAGAACAGACCAAAAATGGAAAGTACACAAACTCGGTATAAGAGACCCTGCATGAGAACCTTGGCTCACTCCAGACCAAAAATGGAAAGTACGTAGACTCGATAGAAAAGACTCTGCAGGTATTACTGCAGATGCACTTGACAAGGAGCTTCAAAACGGAAACAGTGAAAACCATAACCACACCAGGTGACATTGAGTGGAGAATTAACACGGGAATTAACCATTAAAATCACCAGGTCCTGACAGGATACTGACAGGATATATCCTGCCCTACTATAAAAGGGGATAGCAACGCTGAGAAAATTACTATGTGATATCCTCAGAACAAGACTTTCCATTTCATACTGGCGGACTGTAAAGGTGGTATTCATACCTAAGCCAGGGCGTGATTCATATGCCCAGGCTAAATCTTACAGACCAATCAGCTTGTCATCATTTATTCTAAAACTACTAGAAAAACTAGTAGACAGACACATACGGGAAGGAGTCTTAAATGATTTACCATTGCACCGTCAACAATACGCCTACCAAGCGGGAAAGTCTTGCGAACTAGCAATTCATCAGCTAGTGAGCAGATGCGAAAGGACGATACAATGCAAAGACAACTCCAACTCCATTCTCAGCACCATTCTCGGCACGTGGTACTACTCTATCAAGAAAACGATTTCTGTAGAGAATCAAAGCTTTTGTACCACTACTACTGCGTTCAAAATATGTTTGCACGTCGACGTATTCTTCGTTATTCATTTTAATGGTGAAAGTATTAAAAATCGTTGCAGTATTGTAGCTATGAGTAGCACTGTGCCTTCTGACATTTTAACACGTTGATCGCCCAGCGTGAAGCCGTGAAGTTTCTCCCAGGGCCCAAATCTGCGATATCGTGTTTGAGCAACGCGTTTCTTAAACTCCTCCGAGTCACGCTGGGCGTTCAACGTGTTAAGTTTTTGCTAAAATGTTTTTACCAAAATTAATTAAAAAAGAATTCTAGTATTTGTTGTATAGTTTATTTTATAAAACGTCCTATACGCAGTTATGCGTATGAGAAGAGAAGAGAAGTTTTGGGAACCCCAAAAATTATTGGGTAAATTGAGTTTGTTGACTAAAAGTTGAAGTAGGAAATGCGATAAGTGTTATTACAAATAATAAATAAATAATTAAACTACCAGCAAAACATTGTTTTTATTACACGAAGAAAAGTGTCACCCATTTGTGGATGAAGGGTCGCCAGCGGAAACATAACCGTCACCCATTCTTTTGTAGGGGCGTTCAACGTGTTAAAGTGTTATTCTTGTTTGTTTGTAAAATTATATTAAATAAATTATTATTTTATCTCAAATATTCATCAAATTGTGTTATAACTAATAGTACTATAAACTAGTACCAAAATCTTCTTTTAATTACACGAACAAAAGTGTCAGTCGTTTATGGATGACGGGGCCCCAGCGGAAACATAGCCGTCAGACGTTTATGGGTGACGCGGCGTTCAACGTGTTAAATAGGTTCTTTGTATTGATTACTATGGGTGCATAGTTCATTTCATGCTGAAGTATTTTATAAATGATTTCATTTGATATTTTATTTATTAAAATCGGATAAAAAACAATAGTCGATACAACACCGGTAAATGTTCACTTTTTGGCGGAGTATTATTTATTAGGGAGATTTAGGATGTACTTAAATATACAGTATCTTGACACTATAATATATAATATATAACGTAAATATGGTTCTAATACACTTTATTCGTTCGGAATTAAAGCAGTCTTCTAATGTTTCTATTATTATTTAAATTTACAAAAATGTTACTTATATTCCGTTTATATCCTATTTTATTAACTTTCTTATACACTTATATATTAATATTTGCCACATTTTTAAGATCTATCTAATTAGAACTCATCATTTTACCTTAAATATCCCATTTTTATCTGGTATTCAAGATATTTAATTTTAATTTGTATTTTGTTGTTTGATTAAATCATAACAATTCTTAATAATTTAGTTTGTATCAGGACTTTTAATTTCATTAGTTTTATTTCCTATTTCATCAACAATGTAAGAATTATTTGATTTTTCATTTAATTATTTTATCGCTTTTCTGTCGAAAATTTTATTTCCATCTTTTGGCTGAGATGAAATTTTCAAATTACTGTAAACAACACAGACGAGAAAGATAAGCTTGAAATTATCTTTGATAAAAGCATGAAAGTGATTAGGTCACCGGCACAAAGGAAAAGGGAAGAAGGTAATAAGATCTACTTTAAAGAATTCGCAACAGAAGAGAGGGAAAAAGTAGCAAAAGAAGATATGGGGAAAAAAGAAATTATTTGAAAATTGATGAAAGAAATAGACAACATACCAAATCTAACAAGGAAAATCAGAGAAATTAAGGCAGAAATGGAAAGTTGGAAAAATCAATGATGATAGGAAAGAAAATGTTTCATGGACATAATAGATAGACTGGAAAAGAAGAACGAAAGGGAGGAAAGAAAAAAAAGTGGAACAATAACATAGCAATTGTAAGACTGGAATCGACTAATCCAAGTTAGGCTGTTAAAAATCTGTGCGAAGAAAAATTAGAATCCAAAGTAACAATCAGAAAAGTAACAGCAATAAATGTTGGCAAAAAATATGAAATGATTTCTTATCTCTTCTTATCTTCTTATCAAATCATCTTATGTTCAACCCATTTTCAAATTAGGTCATTAAAATGATGTTAATACTTACCGAACGATATGCATTCTGTCAGCAAGTTGTTTGAGACACTTATTAGTAATTGTTTATCCAATACCTTCAAAAATATTATAATTCCCCAACAACATGGATTTATGAGTGGACGTTCTGCAGAAACCATTCTCCTCTTATATAGTAACTATATTTTACAATCTTTTGAGGCTGGCTCTGAAGTCCACTCCATTTACATGGACTTCAGTAAGGCCTTAAGTCAATATTAATCTTCTTTTGATAAACTAAAGAAGTATGGTATTTGTGGACCTATTCTTAAATGTCTCTCTTCATATTTAACTAAACTACATACACGCTGGGATAGAATATGAGATATTACTCTTTGCAGATGATTTGAAACTGCACAGATGAGTCTCCTTGGATAATGATGCAGCGATATTACAATCAGATCTTTCAAGAATAAGTAATTGGTATGTTAAAAACGATATGACCCTTAACTTGAACAAGTATAATGTAATATTATTCAGTCGTGTAAGTAATAACAATAAACCTGTTTACCGCTTAAATAATAATATTTTGGAATATGTAGAAGTAGTTAGAGATCTGGGAATTTACTTAGACAGAAAACTTACATTTTCTCATCATATTGAAACTGTTGTTGCCAAAGCAAACAAAATGCTCGGATTTATTAAACGTACTACTAAAATGTTTAAAAATGTACAAAGTCTAACTATGTTATTTACATCTTTAGTTCGGTCTGTACTTGAATATTGTAATGTGATCTGATCACCTCATTTTAACTGCTATATAGACATATTGGAACATGTACAAATAAAATTTCTAAAATATTTAAGATACAAATTATATTCTCAACATATATTTTAGATTTAGACAATATTAGATTATATGTCAACTTACCAGCTTTATTGAAAAGGCGGGAATATTTTGATGTTTGTTTTTCGTATAAATTACTCAATAATGTAATTCATTCTTCCGATTGTTTAGAATGTTTTGCACAGAATGTTCCAGCATATACAACTAGGCAGTCTCAATTATTACATTTTCCATTTTGTCGCACATCGTATCTTATGTATAGTATATTAGTAAGAATGTGTAATACTCTAAATAAATATTGTGATAAACTTAACATGCTGTATTCTTCTTTCGCTAAGTTCAAAAATGATGCTATGTATTTTATTTGTTCGTCTTAGTTTAATATCTAAATGTGCGTAATATATGTTTGTAATTTATCTTTGTAAAATGTTTATTTATGACGTCAATAAATAAATAAATAAGTAAATAAATAAATGATAATAGCCGAAATGGGGACATGGGAAGAAAACAAGATGATTATGGAAAAGAAGAATAAGCTGAAAGATACAAAAATATTTATAGAAGATGATTTAACATTTGAAAAGAGAGGGAGAGGGGGAGAAAGAGAGATACAAAGAGAAATCAGAAGTATCGCACGGGAATAAAAACGTTAAAAGCGTTAAAGTAGGTTACCAGAAAATAATAATTGAAGACGAAAAATATAAATGGGATAACAAAGAAAAAAGAATAGTTCTGAAGCCAAAAAACGGATAAAAGACATTACTAGGAAGAACAAATAAGAGAGTTTGAAGATGAAAATATATAAACACTAGCAGTGACGGAAACAAAAGTAAAAGGGAAGAAGATGGAGATGATAAATGAACATATACTAATAAAAAGCGGAATGGATGAAGAGGAAAGAGCAAAAGAAAGAGTAGCAATAATTATACGTAAAAATGGGAATAAATTGGATCCAGAATACTAAAAGTAAGAATAAAAATGGTCAAGGGAGAAAAAATAGAAATTAAATAAAACACTTTTAACTTTGTTTTACCACAATAGTTTATGTTTGATAATGATCAGTTTATGATCGAAACTATAGTCACAGTTAATAAATAACTGTTGTGGTAAAATAAAATTAAAAATGTTTTATTTAATTTTAACCAAAAATGTACCACCAAGTAAACGCCGACAACATTCAAGAATAAGAAGAAATACATTTCATTATAATATATGGATCGAATGAATGGGATAAAACAGAAGAGGTAGAATAATTTTATGAAAAACTCACAGATGCACTTGGGAAAACAAGCAGAAAGATTCGCACCAGTAATCGGGAAAAATGGATAAGAAACAATGAACAGAAACGGGAAGAAACTTATCGAATTCTGCATGGAAAATAATCTCATAAGCACAAAAACAATATTTAAACATTAGGAAATCCACAAATATAACAGGGTACAGAATCATAGAAATAAAAAGTAGATAATAGTCTCAAAGAATCTGAGCAACAGAATAATAGAGACAAGGTTAAAAAGAGGTTATGAGATAGGCAGTGATCATCATATGGTGATCTCAAAGATTAAAATAAAAGAAGAAAAAACAAACAATAGTAAGGAGAAAGCAGAGAAAGACAAATATAAAATCAAAGCACACATATTAAGAGAAGAGGGAACACAAAAGAACTATGAGAAATGGATGGAAAAAAAGTTACGACAGTATGATGAAAACATAGAAGGCTATAATACTGAAAAAATATGAAATAAATTGAAAATAAACATAATAGAAGAAGCAAGAATCGCATGTGGAACTACAAGATTAAGTCAGGGGGAGGGAACAACTGATAAAGCAGGAAGTAAGAAAGAACAAAAAAGCTTGGAAATAATACCTACAAGAACAAACAGAGAAAACTATTCAAATTACAAAGACAGCAGTAAAACGTAAAGAAAAAGATAATAGAAGCAAAGAAGAAATCTTGGTAAAAATTTGGGTAAAAATGGAAAATAACTACAGAGAAAACAAAAAGCTATTCTCAGGGTAATAAGAAAAGAGAAAAATAAAAATAAGGAAGAAATAAATGGATAAAAGATAAGGAGAAACAAATACTACAAAATAGTGAAGAAATAATGAGAAGATAGAAAGAATTATTAAATGGAAATAGAAGTGAAAACGAACAGGAAGAAGAGCAGGAGACAATAACGGGAGAAAGGAAGAAAATATCTGAAGGAAGGAACTAGAGAATGCAATAAAGAAAATAAATGAAACTAAGAAAAGCACCAGTGCAAAATAAAGCTTCGTGGCATAATGACATTACAATAGAGATGATTAAATATATGGGAGAAACTGGAAAGAAGATATTATTAGAATTAATGAATAAGGTAATTAAAGAAAACAAAATACCTGAAAATTGGCACACATATATACATAAAATAGGAGACAGTAAAGTGTGTGAAAATTATAGAGAAATGTCGCTACTGAGCTCACCAGGAAAAATATCTGAATTTATAATGACGAAGAGGTTAAAAGATGAAGCGGAAAAACACATAAGATGATACACAGAATGGATTTTCATAATGAAACAACTCATAGAAAAGTCAATAGAGTCGGATGAAAAAATATATATGTGCTTTATAGACATCAAGAAAGCATTTGATTCTATAACACGAGAAGACATATGGAAAGTGCTGAATAAGAATAATATACATAGAAGCACAATAAATAATATCAACACTCTATAAAAAACAACGAAGAACTATGTAAGAATAAACAAAAAATATCGAATGAGTTCCTATTCATTTATCATATTAATGGACGAAATAATAGAAATGTAATACAAAGATGAGGAAAACAACTGAAAAGGGTAATGATTGACCATTTAGCAGTTGCTGATGGCCTTATATTAATAGCCAAAAACTAGGAAAATCTACAATACAATTTAAATGCCTGGAATGAAGAAATGAAATATGAAAATTGATAATAAACAAAAAAAAACAGAAGCAATGATATTAGTTCAAAAACCAAAAAAAAAAACGGAAATTAACATAGAAAATGAGAACATTTAACAAGTAAAAAATAGAAATATTTAGGAACAGTGATATCTGAAGATGTATGAATAGAAGCGGAAATAGAAAAAAGAAAAAAAGCAAACACGAAGCTTTATTTTGCACTAAATAAAACAACAATAAGTAAAAAAGAACTGAGAAAAGGCACAAAAGTGAGAATACACAAAGCCATATTTATGCCCACACTAACCTATGGATCAGAGACGTGGTGCACAAACAAAAACCAAATGAACAGAATACAAGCAAGTGAAATAAAGACACTAAAGAAAATAGCAGGAGTAAGACTAATAGATAAGATACAAGGTAATAAGAGAACAACTTGGAGTACTGAGATGGTTTGGTCATATGACAAGAATGGAGAACTCGAGATTAGCAAAAAAAGTATAAGAAATGGGTAAAGACAAAAAGAAGAAAAAAGGAAGACCATGAAAAACGTGGGAAGACGTCATACAGGAACACCTAAGAGAAAATAAAATTAATTGGAATGAAAATAATTAGCAAGATATAGAGAGACATGGAAGAACATAATAAGAGAAAATTGATTAATCGACTTCTACACTGGCCAAGGTGGTAAAAAAGGGATGTTAATGAATTAATGAATGAATATAAACAACACAAATAGTGCTCGTACGTCAAAAAGTTCTGAGTCAAAAATGTCAGACTTTACGATGGCAATTTAAGAATTCACCTGGCAATACCAGTGTTGGCAGTTCTCAATATATAAATGGAAACTCTCGTAATAACATTATAATTCAAATCTTTTAATTACTTTTTATGAACTTTTTTGAAAAACGAAAATTTTACGAAGAAATGATTTTGTTAAGAAGAGCAAATTTCTAGAATAAATCGTTTAGGAAACTAAGGATATTAAAATATCTCTTTGTGAAAAATTTAATGGAATTAAAGCTTATTAATTTTAATTTTAGGAAATGAACAAAACAGCTACAGAAAGATTCCACTCCATATACCAGAAGGTGTGATAGTCTAGTTATTGATGTTAGTAGATCAAGAAAAGCTATAAAAGAGGAATTTATTCTGCTTAAAAATTGAAATCATTAAAAGGATACAGGAGAAGAATGTTAAGGCAACACCCTAAAAACAAAGGTAAGTTATATGTAATATTAAAATGAGTTTTAATGAAATATGATTAGGTGGGGGTTATAGGTTGATAGCCTATTCAATCTTTAAATTAGAAAAAAAATGTATATTTGATAAAGTTGTAGTAGTACAATTCTTAACATTAAATATTTATAATGAAATGTATAAATTACAGTTTAGTATAGCCTGGACCTCACAAGAAGCTACAATTTGTGTAATCAATATTTTTTCTAAAATCTTTGAAATAATCAGTAGTAGAACAATGGGTCTATATTTGTTATAGTTGTTATTTTTTAAATGTGGAATAATACAACCAACTTTTAGACAACTTGGAAAAGTAAGGGACTCTATGCATTCATTGATTAATTTTGTGAGCGGTAGAACTATTACATCAATAATGCTTTTAAATAGATTTGTCGACATATCATAGATGTCTCGGGATTATGAATACTTTAATGTTCCAACTATATTTCTGACCTTTACGAAACAAACTGTATGGAATTTGAAGTAAGTTTCAATGTTTTTAGGATATTTATTTAAGAGTTGTATCATTTGATTGTGATATATTCCTTGAAAGTTCTTCAACAATGGAATTAAACAAATATTGAAATCCTTAAAAGTTAAATCAAAGTTTTCATCACAGTTGTTTTCTTTGTTAGAATCAAAGACCATAATGCTTTCGGGCTGTTATTTGTTTATTAATAAACAAGTCATTTGTAGTTATTTTCGCATTTTTTATAGGAAGACTGTATTTTCTTTTATAATGTAAATAATTACTTTCCCTATATAGTATATACAGGATGGCGCACTACATTCGCGTCGGCTTATATACGGCAAACGGCAAAATGTTTTTAAAATCTTTTTATTGAGGGCTATGTAAGTTCATTAGGAGCACGTTTTATAATTATTTTGATATATACAGGGTGACTCAAAAAAGAGTTACACATAAGTTATATAAATTTCATTGGGATACCCTGTATATTTTTTCTTATTTTGATAGTGCAGGCTAAATAAAGGTAAGTTACTGTTGTTTCCTATACCTAACTCTAGCCGTTTTTAAGATATTTGAAAATTTAAAATGCATGGCTGTCCTACATATTTAAGCTAGATATTTTATCTTTTAGTCTAATCATTAGAATTAACGATTAAAAATGATCCCTAAAAATTATACAGGGTGGATAAAAATAAACATTTGATATTGACTAGCATTAACGTCAAATAACTTTCTTATTTTAAATGGAACACCCAATATTTGATATCGTATTTTGATTCTAATTTTAATCAGTTTTAAAATTGTATTTTTCCTATGCCTATTCACTCACTCACTCAAATTCAACTGTTTTTTTTGTGCTAATATAAAAATATAAACATAAAAATGGTGATGTGGCCATCATAGTACTTTCCCTATATTTTTCTCGAAAACTATGAGATTTACGCAAAAAGGCTATTCTTAATAATTTATTCATTTTTTAATTCTCTACAATTATTTGTTATATAAATTTCATGTAACTCCAACAGTTAATTAGCAATTGTCAAAAAATAAATTTTCAAAAATTTTATGATAAATATGTTTAAATAAAACTTGTTCAATTTTTTATTATCTTTAACTTTTGTTTGAACCGTTTTTTAAAATTTTTCATATTTAGAAAAATATTACCAAAAAACAAAAAAACGTCTCGAGTAAACATCCACTTCCGGTCTACGAATGTTTACCAAAAGTTTTTCAGTTCCAGTTTTTAAAGATAAAACCTTAAGTTTAAAGTTTCATCTCAATTGGATTGTTCGTTTTTGAGATACAGCACCCACCGACAGACAGACAGACAGACAGACAGACGGACAGACAGACACACACACAGACACAAATTTTTTTTTTCCAGAAATTAGTGCAATGGACTCAGGGGACCTCAAAACGGATATTTCCGCAAAAAAAAATTTTCAAAAAAAAATCACGATCACAATACTTCCCCTATATTTCATATAGGGAAAGTAAAAACATACTATTAAACAGATAACAAATTTAAATATAAAATAAAATAATGTTTTAGTAAATGTTCAAAATGATGCCCATTACTTTCAATGCCTAGGTAAACTCTTTCCATAAGAAATAGTCTGGAGACCTTGCTGGCCAATTCTGTGGACTTCCGCGTCCTATCCACCTATTGGGATATTGACTATCTAATTCATTTCTAACGTTTACTTGGAAGTGTGCAGGAGCATCGTTTAGTTGCATCCACATTCTTTCTCGAATATTAAGTGGTATATTTTCCAAAAGTATCACTTATAAATTGAAGAAACATGGCGCCGTTTAAGTAGCTATCAAAAAGCTATAGATCTAACACAGGCGTTCCAATTATTCCAACAGTCCATCGGTGCTGATGATCGAGGGTTCTAAAGAAATTGCGAGTTTCATCTCTGTAATAATGCGAATTATGTCTATTAACTAATCCGTTGTTATGGAAAGTTGACTCATCTGAGAAACGTACATAATCGAAGAAATGTTCATCATCTCACAACTTTTCTAGAACCCATAAACAAAATTCGAGGCATAGACCGTAATCTGCTTCCGCAAGTTCCTGATGAAATTGTATATGATGCGGGAAAATTTTGTGTTTCTTTATAATTCTTCCGATGCTCCATCTACTTATTTTAATCATTTTTTGCTGACTTGTATATGGAGTTTCAATTAAAGATCCCATAACTAAGATTTCATTTTATTCATTTCCAGTAATTTGCTTTTGTCGCTCTGTTTATTTTAATCTGTTCTTTTAAACTCTTGTAGGAAATGTTCTAACGAACACTTGTCAGGATGACGTTTGTTTGGATATTTTTGAGCGTAAACTGTCGATGCTAACACGCAATATTCTTCACGGGATTAAGTTCTTATCTCAAATAAAATGTTTATCTTTAAACAATCTTAGCCAGCAATGATGATTTTACTAAGAAATACTGTCACTGTTAAATATTTTTTTTTTAGATGAATAATATCATTACCTCTGCCAAAGTCTACTTTTGAAACATAAATGGCAGCAAATTAATGTTTGAATTTGAAAATTCCAAATTACTCGGAAACTATAAGAACTAGCTATAGGAAACCTTAATTTTAAAACTGATTAAAATTAGAATCTAAATATGATAACAAATATAGGGTGTTTCATTTAAAATAAGAACATTATTTGACGTTAATAATAGCAGATATCAAATGTTTATTTTTTTCCACCCTGCATAATTTTTAGGGATCATTTTTATTTTATCATCAAGTCTAATGCTTAGACTAAAAGATAAATACAACTTAAAATATCTAGCTTAAATATGTAAGACAGCCAAGCATCTTAAATTTTGGTCTACATTTTCAAGAATTGTCAAATATCTTAAAAACGGCTGGAGTTAGGTATAGGAAACATAACAGTAACTTGCTTTTATTTAGCCTGCTTATCAAAATATGAAAGAATATTTAACTTTGGTGTGTAACTTTTTTTGGGTCTCCCTGTATATATCAAAATAATTTTGAGGGAAAACTTTTTATTTATATAGTGAGTAAAATAAAAGCGAAACAATTGTAGTGAGTAAAATAAAAAGTTGAAAATCATAAATAGTTTACTATTATTATTATTATTATATTAAGTGATACAATGTTGCTTGTAAATTCTAACAAAATTTATACTACAACCCTATTTTAATATAAATTATTAATATAAGTCTTAGTAAAATTTAGTAAGACAGGACTTTAATACATTTTCTTATTCAATTATGCTCTATACCCTTCTTAATCCCGAACGTAATTATTTCTGTAGAATTCACTAATCCATCTCAGGTATAAATTCAGACATTCAGTCGATTATATTTCATTCTTATGTCCGTTGCCGTACATGCCTGAGTAAGTTATTTATATTTCATTATATTTATTTTAGTAAATGTTTTTATTTGTATTTAAAATCAATTTTATAATAAAGCTGTACTGAAGAGATCGAAACACGTGCCTGCAGATAGTTATAAACCTGAATTCTAGATTATTTTAATTGCCTTTGCTAATTTAATTTAATGAACTCAGTCTAAATTCAATTTTTGTTCATAACTTTTCATGTTATATTCACATTCAAACAGTATAAAGTACATTTTATCATTTTAGTTTATCATTCAATGTGTGTCGTGTTATTAGCCAGAGAAGTAGTTGTTTCAAAATTAATTTGTTTTGTAGTCTAAGTTAGACTCATTGTTGTAGATTCACGAAATGTAAAAATTATATAGTTCCATTTCCCAACTAATAAGAATATGCAAATGTTAATATTACTAGTGTTGGTGTACACCGCACTTGGCTTACATCAACAAAAAATTTTAGTACATCATGAACTAAATGAATAGTATTATTTTATTGAGATTTGATTAATAAAGCCATACAATGCATGGCTTATTATTTAGATGCGCTTTGTAGATATGGAGCTTTTGTTCGTTTTCCCTAGCGACTAATGAAACATTTCAGGAAGAGGTATGGGTGAAAATTAAAAATTTAATAGAAATGACGGTATTACAAGTGGAGTTGACTTTAATAGCAGAAAATTGATAAATCTTTGAATAAGACATTGTATTTTTCCGAGGTATTTCTAATAGACAATTGTCATACCAGTTCTTAAAGAAGGACAAAGTACAGGCGTAAATAACTATAGGCCAATTTCCCTGCTATCTGTTATTTCGAAAGTACCAGAGACAATTATATTCCGCTAAATTGTATAATTTCTAGACAACCATAATAATATTAATTGCAATCAATATGGCTTCCGTAAGGGCAAATCCACCAGGAACGCTATTCTCAACGAGAATATTATGGCAATCGCAAATGTGAAGAGCTAGCTCTACGGTGTGCCACAGGGCTCCATTTTGGGCCCCTTATTGTTTTTAATACATATAAATAATTTACCGTGCTGGCTTAGTGGGTCGTTGACTTTATTATTTATTATTTTCATTATATTTATTTTAGTAAACGTTTTTATTTATGTTTAAAATCAATTTTATAATAAAGCTGTACTGAAGAGATTGAAATATCGAAACACGTGTCTACAGATGGTTATAAAATTGAGTATTGAATTATTTAATTGCTTTTGCTAATTTATTTTTAATTTCATCAACCTAAATTCATTTCTTTTTCCAAATTACCATAGTATAGTCACTCACTAACTATTTTAACGTACATTCAGTCATTTTTAGTTCATTTTACAGAAAGAAATACGTTCAAACTAGTGTTGCTTTGATAGCCTTGCTATTTTGTAACACGCAAATTACTTTTGTATTATTCAATGTCTGTCGAAGTATTAGCTAGAGAAGTAGTTGTTTCAAAAGTGATTTGTTCTTGTAGTCTTAATAAGACTCATTTGTTGTAGATTTTACGAATATATTTTCGTGTTTTTTCTATTTATTAGTGAATTATCTACAACGTAAAGGACTTATATATTTTATTATTATTATTTGCAGATGATACAATTGTTAAAAGTTCCTCTTCCCAGGAACAAGTAGCAGTGAAGAAAAAACTATACAGCTGTAAATTGTGCAACAAACTGGATTACATTTAATAAATTAATAGTAAATCCGGATAAATTCACCTTTATAAATTTCAATTTAAAACCAAATGTAGTTGAAGAACCTACGCAACCTTTAGGTCTTTGGTTAGATTCAAAAGTATCATGGCAGCAGCATAGTACTAAAGTCTCAAAAAAAATGTAGCATAATTGAATAATAAATGGTATTGCGGCTGGACTGCCACCATAGAATATTATCCCATACCTTAATTGAGACTCAAAGTTCGTAGGCTATAAAAGCAGCAAGTGTTTATTTCAAAAGTTCCTTTTAGCAACCTTATGGACTCAAATCAATTTTATGTAATACGATGATTTCATAGATGTAGTTAAATTATTTTGTGAGTTTTTTTGTCTGAAAAGCTATTAAGTTAGTCTTCCCTCGGTTTAATATCAGTTTGTTTCTGTTTAACCATCTTTTAGTTCTATTTATTGTGACCAAAGTTCTCGCTTTAAATTCATAAACATTAATAATACACTTATATCAACTGCTTCTATACTTCTATATGAAGTGGTTGAAATTTTTTATTTTATTCATTCTAATTGTGGAAATATATACAGTTAAACATAAAAACGAGGACTCATTGGAAGCCGATAGAATTTATAATTGAATTTAAAATAATTTTGATTTACACACGTATCTAAACACTGATAAAGTTCTGATTTAATCAAGTAATTTCAATGTATTTTATCCAATAAATTTTGGATAATTTCTAAAAATTCTTTAATTGGTATATTGGAGAACATATTACTAACGTCAAAGGATACAAGTTTTGAGTTCTTATTTATATTGGGCGGTAAATAAGCCGTAAACGAAATGTATATTTAGCAAAATAAAAATAAACTGTGGAGAAAGTGATTACAAGTTATTTTATATTGCACCATCTTCACGTAACTCATCAATTAACATTAATATTGATGTACTTGAAAACGGCTTTATAACGAATTCATTCTAGATTGAACCAGATATGGAATATAAAACAATATTTTTGATCAAGTTTGGTTTGGGTTGCCGTACAGGCAAAATTATTGAAGAGCATAGTTACGACCGTTACTACGTAGTATATATATATTCCCTCACTTCAAAATGATTAGTATAAAATCAATATTTCATCAGTTTATAACTCACTTGATAATGACGATAAAACGTCGAAACTCGAGTCGTGCTGTGTTTTTTAGATTTATATAACTATCTATACGTTATATAGTATTTTTACAATAATTATTTTTGTTTGTTTTGAGGGCTATGATAGACATTGCGGTGGTCTGGTCATGAGCCGTGAGTTGAAGGATCGCTGAGGCGATGTGATTGTTTGTTTTGAGGGCTATGATAGACACTGCTGTGGTCTGGTCATGAGCTGTGAACTGAAAGATCGCTGAGGCGATATGATTGTTTGTTTTGAGGGCTATGATAGACTCTGTGGTAGTCTAGTCAAGAGCCGAGTTGGTAAATTTGCTGATGCAGTGGAACTATAGTCAGGATGAACGAGTGGCATAGTTTAGTCACATGATTAATTGAATTGTAATTTTGTAGTGGCAGACAGGAATGAAGACCAATAGAGAGTGGCGCACGAGGTCGTGCCACATGTCAGGAAGGCCGTGTCGGCGCATCGATATCGGGACTGGTAGATCCCCGAAATTGGTAAACGCGCACACGGGAATACAGGGACTTCCCCGTGTGTGAGGAGAACAAAACCGGCGGAACAGGGGAATGGGGGACAGACAGTAGTGAGAAGCTGGAGAGCGGTGAACCCTGTGAGACGCGGTTTTGGACTGCTAAGTTTGCCAAGTTATAAACAGTTAATAGTTATTAGTTAGTTAATCGAATTTGTTTAGTTAATAGTGGTTTTTATAAGTTTAAGTTAGTGTTAATTTGTACGTTTGAGTTGAATAAAAAGAAACAATTTAAAATCCGAGAAAATGAATAGTGATTTAGCATTTAGTGCTAAAATAAAGTTTATTATTATTATTAATTTGTATATTGGGTTGCGTACATCGCATAAAATTTATTAAAATTGCAATCTTTAAGTTAACCGATTACGCAACATTAGTATATTATTAGCGGGTGTTAGTAAAATAAAGGGCCAATTACCAGTATTTTTTATTGTAGTAAATAATTAATACTTAAAATTAAATATATCTATAATAAGAACCACTAATCATCACGCATAATTGCATAATGCTACCAGTAGAGTTTCTCAAATTTAGAATTATATAATAAATGACGCTTATTATCAAGAAGACTGAGAGATATTTTAGCCTGTGTAACAGATGAAACTTGGTGTTTACTTGATTAAATCAAATTCTGCTGAACGTGAGTTTTCTCGCCCGTCGTTAAACAATTATCATAATCGTCAAAGCTGAGACAATTTTTAACAATATGTTTTTAACACCCTTCACCTTTTTTTCCATATCTTTCCCATCCACTCTTACCGGATACATCTTTGAGAGGAGACCAAGAAGCTCGGTCATAACCTTACCTGCATTCTCATCTTTCATCGAAAGTAGTATCGAAATTCTTGAACATCGCATAAATCTAGGCATTCAATCTAGTAAATCAGAGAGTCTGTGTCCATGTAACAAACTCGCGTCTTATCCCCAAACTTACTCCGCATGTAAGACTAAGTCGTAAATTTTTAATTTTAAAATGTCGAGTATAAATTTTCTTTCAAAAATATTGGATGATTTGAAATTAGGTTTTAAAATCAACACCTCAGCACAATATCGTCCCTCCAATTTTGTTAATATTTTAACATTGGAATGTTTTCTTATATTTTCCATTGTTTTCCCAAAAATAGTATTTTTTTATCAACTCTAACATATTATTCTCGAAATTGTTTCTAGCAGCCTTCCTCAACTATGTATTTAAATCGATATATGATTATAGCCAATCAGACTGTTTGAATTTTAAAACGCGGTGAATTTTTAATAATTTCTAATCCTTATCTAATGTGTTAAATTGCGGTAGTGCAAAACATATCGTTTATTAGAAAGTGTTGACAATAATTTTATCTCGCGCGAATTTGGTGGTGCTAAATGTTCTGAACAAAATGGGAGATTATGAATAGATTTTAGGTACTCTAAATCTACTTCTAAAATATAGCCTTCAGGGTAATCTGCAGGTACATTATAGTTAATGTTATTTAAATCACGCTCTCAATCCATTCAAAGTCACCATATGGTAGGTGGGTTGATTGTTTATATCATTATACATTAATCATGTTGAGGGTTTAGTAGGATCATAATGTGGGATAAATTTGTTGTTTGCTTTCGCATACCTTTTAGAGAATTGGCTTAGACCACCACGTATACCACACTCAATAAACATTAGCATATCAATATCGTTCATTTATTCCAGTTTAATTTGGGTATATTTTAATATAAAATCCCCAGTGTATCCCGATAAAGTATAATAATGAGCAGGATCTAAACCGTATGTTCTAAGCAACTGACACGAAATTGTTCAAATACATCAACTAGCAGCAATACATCATTTTTCAAATAAAGATCTGAACTATCCCAAATTTCGACAAACAAAACTTTGCATATACGTACACACATTAAAGGCATGCGCATATTCATCATCAGAAATACTAATATCATTTAATTTGTTATAAAATTCAGATTTTGGTGGTAAACTATACTCTTCTAATTTGTCACAAAAATCGATATAATTGTAAGGAAAAACTGCAGTTATCCGGAAACAGATGGATCTTATTCAAATACAGGTAGCTGTTATTCCAATACAGGTAACTATAATTCCAATACAGGTAGCGGATATTCAGAAACAGATAGTTGTTATACAGAAACATGTAGCTATTATTTCAAAAACAGGTGGCAGTTATCCGAAAACAGATGGCTGTTATTCCAATACAGGTAGCTGTTATTCCAATACAGCTAACTGTAATTTCAATAAAGGTAGCAGATATTCGGAAACAGATAGCTGTTATACAGGAACAGGTAGCTGTTATTTCAAAAACAGGTGGCAGTTATCCGAAAATAGATGTCTGTTATTCCAATACAGGTAGCTTTTATTCCGAAACAGATAGCTATTCCAATGCAGGTAGCAGATATTTAGAAACATAGTTATTATACAGCAACAGGTCGCTGTTATTTCAAAAACGGGTAGCAGTTATCCAGAAGCAAATGGCTGTTCCATTCCAATTCAGGTAGCTGTTATTCCGCAACAGATAGATGTTATGTTTTACACGCCTGTTTTTAAACTGATATAAATATTGAGAACTCCAGTGTTATATACTCATCGAGCCCTCTTCTGTATCTTCCTTTCGATAGGTCTGAATTTTTATCGATTACTAGAAAACCATAATTTTCTTTCCAACATACCGAACATAGATTCCTGAACTGATCAAACTAAATATCACTAATCACATAATCATTATACACATGTCTAAGATAAAGTTTATCCTGGTTAAACAAAATTATAAAATTCGCATTTACACCAATTAGATGTTTAGGTATTCATGTATAAGTCTGGCAGAGGTAAAATTAATAAATGTTTTTGTGATGGACGATGTCGAAAAACTCGATGACAACATTTGCCCCAAACGCCTAAATAGCCTTTGGTTCCAGCAAGATGGTGCTCCACCACATAACGTTAGAAGGGTGTCTGATTATTTGTCTCAAATAATTCCCGACAGAGTTATTTCAAATAGTGGGGACGTACGTTGGCTGGCACATTCGCCAGATTTTTCCCCATTAGATTTTATTTATAGGGAGCTATGAAAGACATAATTTATAAATCTGTACCTACCGACATCAATGACTTGCGAAAAAATATCATTATAACTTTAAAGACCAATTGGCAGAAAATATCAGCAACTACTTTTTGGAATTATCAACTCGTTATTAAATTTTAAGCTCTTACTCATTACTTCTAGATTTTATCTCCGTGTTTAATTCTATTCTGTTGGATATTGTATAGGACTGGTTTTATTGAGGTGGGATTTTCATAGTATTATATTAATATCAATTTAAAGGTTAACAACCGCACAGTGGACAAGGCCAGAATTTGATTGTATACGCGTTGTTAAAATCACCTATGTCTATCACTATATCGCCTCTCACGTTAGAAATTCAAAATCATACCGTTTTTACCTAATTAACAATAATAGTTGCGATCAGCCACGTGTTGTGAATTTTAAGGTATTAATAATAATTTTTCTTTCATCGGATCTAATTAAATAATAATAGCAATCAGTAATTTTGCAATATTGTTAATAATTTTAACTTTTAAAAAGTCCTATACAATAAAATTCCTGTTTTTCTAATGTGCGGTTTTCATGATACACAATTTGTACACCCTGAAGGATTAAAATAGATCCGAATGCTTAGTATATGATCAATTAGTACACTTTTCTGTGGTCGGATTCCCTGTGACAGAGAAATTATTTGGTTTTTGATTATTTTCTAGCAAGTGTAACAATTACTTATTTCGTCCGGTGCTCACCATATACCTTAGAGCTATTTTTTATTTTTGTTATGTAATATTATTTATCTTGTTACATATATAGGAAATGCAAAGTATATACTTTGTAATAAGTGGTCTATATAAAATTATGATGAAAAGATGACTTTTTGTATGTGCAAATACGTTTTGTTTGAGAGAACTTTAATTTCTTTTAACTTTTAAACCTTTGTTATTTATATAATTATCAATGAATATAAAATAACTATTGTAACTATTTTGTTTTCTATTTTATCCTTAATGCAACACTTTTCGAATTATGTAAATATTTTTTTTGTTTGGTTTTTATGAGCCTTTTCCCAAAACCCTAGTAAAACCATAAAATTCGCTTTGTTTTTCCTCTTTTTCGTCCGACACTAAAAGGTTTAAAAAAGCTATTTATATAAATTGGTTTAATATTTCTAAATAAACACGCCGCACAGTGGGATGAATGAGACTAATACGCGCGCATGGGGTATTTTGTATGGTTATTCGATAGCTGACTGTGAAATAATATGATTCTAAGGGGTTTTTAGCATTGCTGATTTAGAATATAAGCTCAGATTTGGAAAATTCAAAATGGCGGATCCAATATGGCGGATAAAAAACTGAAAATAGATTACATCTTTTTAAATAATTATGTAAATGGATTTTCAGAATCGCTGATTCCTAATATAAGTTCAGATTTGGAAAATTTAAAATGGCGGATACAATATGGCGGAAAAAAACTTAAAATAGATTAATAATTAATAGATTTTTAGAATTATGTTTGGGGGTTTTTTGGGATTGTTCATAACGAACTTAAAGTTAGGTTTTGCACATAAAAAAATGGCGGATTGAATATAATATATTAAAATTCGAATATGATGTCTTATTTTTTTTATTGTACTTCACAGTCACTATTACAGTTTTCGGAGATTTTAAGCATATCCTGGACTTCGATAGGAAGATCTTTCTTCTTAATCGTACGATTTGTCGAAGCTCTCAATGTCTAAATGTAAGGATCAAATGTGAGCATAAATCTATTGAAAACATCTGTTAAATTTTCTGTTCTCGACATCTGCCTTGCGAATTGACTCCGAAATGTTTTAAAATCCTTACTCCTGTGTTCCATGGCTTCTTCGGATAACATTCCTATGAAGAATATAAATATAACTTATATCATTATTGATATCAAATATGTCGTTGTGTGTTATACTAATCAAAGCATACAAACCCGTTGGTAACACTGCGTGAGCTATTATTTCATCTCCGTGAAGTAGTACTTTATGCACAGTGGGGCTCATTGGCCAGAAATTGTAATGTTTCACCAAAAGTTCAGCTGTCCGGTAAGCGTATTCCTTGAACTTTTTTTGGGTCAAGTTCCTTGAAAATATTAATTGCCGTCAAGATGACATGAAACCTTTTCAAAATATCTTCATCAATCCCAAGAATAGTTGATGAGATCTCTATATTTTCAAAACATTTTCTCGACGTATTTCCGTCATTAGACGAACCAAATATAAAATTCAAGCTTTATGAACATATTCTTATTTTCATCAATTTAGTGTTTAACATATGATTAGTTGACATCAAGAAATAACAAACTATTATCGTTTTTTCAGCAAATTATAAAAGTGTACATATTGCAAACGTTTGTTTTGCAAATTTATTGTCTGAGTGCATTAATTATTGTTTTTTCTACAGATATCCTGATTGTTATACTTGGTTTTGGTGTGTCGACAATCAGACCAAGTTGTTCTCGAAATTTGCTTTGTATTTCTCTTTTTTTTGCTGCTATTATCTCCTTATGTTGAGAATCAAGTCTACCACTTTTCTGGCGCAATTAAAAAAAAAAAGATTAGCAAAAAAATTGGATGCAATAAACTTGGTTCTATTATAAAAATGTTGTGAATTACCTGTAGTTAATTTTCAGCAGAAATTAAAAAAAAATGTATTCTCGCATGCAACGGTGAAATTCCATACTTCAAGCGGTCTATTTGGATATCTTGATCGTTCGATAAATCGTTCAGTTTCTTTTGCCCCAAATCGCAGATATAATATTTCTAAAATTATGTGTCAATCAAATATACTGCAGATGATCTTAGTGTTTTTTTTATATTGATATTTTGGAAAGAACTTGAAGAGATTTACATAATTAGAATTCCATACAAAGAGAATTTTTTTATATACAGAACTAGCTTTGTTTCCTTCCAAAGTATTAATAATTTTCACATCAAACATGGTTAGCAATACAACGTGGCGAACGTGTATAGTCCTTTCCTGAAACTCAACTATTGTTGGGACAAGTAATGAAATCTGGGTTTGCATTCGTTCAGCCTCTGTTTTAATATTATCAACCGATTCCTTTTCATAAGCAATTCTAATCGGTCTACATAACCTGGAAGAAATCAGTGATATTTTCAATTAATTATTACGGTAACAAAAATGTTGCTTATATCTGCTTGTTACCGCGTGGATGATGGACTCTTGTTTTCCCACAGGATGTCTGAGTGGTCATTTGTGGTCAAACGTAAAGGCACCATTGGTGTAATTAATACCGATGAATCCGAAGCAGGGTCCGATGTAAAAAGTTGTTTGTATTCGACATGCCCCGAACTGCCGTCAAAGCCCCACTTGTGATATAAAATCAATTCCGTATGTATCATGTTTTGAGTAAATGTTAAGGCAAGTCTTGAAGCAGTATGATTCACCAAGCTTTGGATATCTACAACAGCTTCATTTTCTACGACAACCATATTTTGTGGATAGCAATCCAGTTTCGCTTTCCTTAATTTTTCGTAACTGGGAAATTGATACGAAACTGAAAAATCAAATATAATTAAAGCAATAAGTTACTTAAAGTAAATCTATTGTATTTCGAGTTAAAATATGATACGATATTTACTCAAATAAATGTACCCTTATAAAATTGCTTACTGGGGTTATATTGGTCCCAGAAATATGCATATGATACTAAAAATAAGTACGGGCTTCAAGAGTTAATTACATGTACAACAATTTAATATTATTTACCTTGAGCTTTTGAATTCAGCCGTAATCGCAAATATTTCTCTTTGGTTAAATTACAATCGAGGAATATAGCTAATGCCTTCTCATTGCTTATTTCTTTAGGTAGATTTGAAATTATATTTAAATAGTCAAGAAAATTTGATGCAATATCTTCTGACAGCGAAACGGGGTCAATCATTCGCGACACTGAACTAGCTCCCTCTTTTCTTAAATTAGATGATGCTGCGAATAATAACGCATTCGTATCTTCTTTTCGTAATTCTAAAATATTAAATGTTAAATGCAAAAATGTTTAAATTTGTATACAAAATACTGATTATAAAATTTGAAACAAATTTTAAATAATTGTACAGTGACCAACAGTTCTTCGCCTTTTCTGAAAATCGCTCAAATCATTGAAATAGGATTTTGTCGACATATGCTAAAACTAGAAATTATAAGGATGAAAAAAGTGTAAAATAAAGCTTCAACAAAGAAAAGAGTATAAAACACTCATTATGGAAGGCCACTTAATCACTCGTCCGTTCGCCCCCTTTTATGAAACAACGAATAGGCATTATTTATCTCATTTATACAAATTAATATCTACAACTTACCTGGTACATCCATAATCTATCACGTTGGAGACTGAATACTATTTGTACCTTGTAAATCCCTATAGTGCATAGATAAAAAATGGTTATGTGGCCATCATGTTACTTTCCACGTATTTTTCTCGAAAACTATTAGGTTTACGCAAAAAGTGTATTCTTTATAAGTTGCTTATTTTAATATTTTCTACAAATTTTTTATAAAAATTTTATGTATCTCATAGTTTCCGAATAATAAGTCAAAACTCTCAAAATTTATTATTTCAAGTTTATGAAAAATTTGTTTTAATAAAAGTTGTTCAGTTTTTCATTACTTTTAACTTTTGCTTGAAAAATTTTCTAAAATTTTCCATATTTAAAAAAAAACGCAAAAAACCAAAAACGTCGCAGGTAAACGCCCACTTCCGGTGTGCGAAATTTTACCAAAAGCTTTTCAGCTCTTCCGACGAAGAATTAAACCATAGGTTTAAAGTTTCAGTTCAAAATATTTAGCGGTTTTTGAGGTACTTCGCACGTGGAAAGTAAAAAACGCACTATCTGAGGTGACAGAAACTTTTCAAAATTTCTCAAAATAATGCAAATTCTGAAGATACTGGCCAAAAGTAAAATGTTTATTTTGTAATTCCTCAAATTTTTGTAGAGGTGTTTTGAGGTGTTTTTTTTTAAATCTTCTTTTAAATATTAAATTTTGTAAAAAAAAATATATGGTTATATTTACATTTTAAGCCACATTACCATTGCTTAAGTGTCATAAGAGAAGTTTACAAGTATATCTACATAAAATTGCATATGATTATTTGACCAAGTAATGTAATTTAACTTGTATTATATAAATCATGATTTCATTTTGGGTGAACTTCATCAAAATATGTAATACTGCAGATTATAGCTTTTCAAGGGGTATACAATCATTTTTTGTGGCTAAAAAGTCATTTACAAAAATATTGTTTTTAGGACTATGCGCGCCTTTGGAGCACCTTCATCCCACAGTGCGCCGGTGGTGGTGCATTCGGTTGCGACCGAATTAGCGAATTAGTGTTAGTTCGGGTCAGCAGTTGGATGGGTGACCGGTACCATTTACCATTGGGATACAATTAATGGTGCTTTAGAGTGACGGGGCGATCCTTTAAAGTAACAAGCTCATTTACACACACTCAAATAACACATGGCGGAAGGACCACGTGGTCGATAGCCTAACACTACTACTTCTACTATTTATAAATATAGAGTCATTATTGCTGTATAAAAATTTCCGCGGTTAATTGGAAGCCAAATTTCCTCACATGACATAAACAACATATATAACAAGGATATTTAATTTACTTTTCAATATTATCAAAAACCAACATATGCTTTGGTAATATACTTCGATTTTTAGGCATTATTAGTAAATATTAACAAAAATAATAATATTCCTATTGTTACAATCTAACAATACGTTTTTTTAAGTATTTCTGTCGCGATCCTTGAGCGTTTGATTACTACATAGATGAAGAAAGTGGTTGCTATACTGTTAATAATCATCATCAGTTGGCAGAAATGTTCTATGTTTAAAATAAGAAAGTTATTAATTTTACTACAAAAAATAAAAACACTAAGTTAACACACTTACTTTGTTTTTACCACTAAATTTACTTGACAATGTATGTGTTTTTGTAATATATGTTTATATTTATTGCTTATTTTTTAGTGGTACAAGCATAGTAAGGGCGTGAGTTTAGTGTTTATCATGAATGACTACATATGATTATTATTATTATGATGAAAAAAATTTAGTGGATATATTATTATAAATCAACTAAAATTTATAAAAGGGCTTTTAATATGAAGAATGTAGTTAATTGTCAATCGCAGCGTGATTAAGTTTACGTTTTGAAAATTTAAGGGAAATATTTCATTCGAACATTATATACTGGACGATGCATATTATTTAATTGACTCCAAATTTGCTTAGGATTTCATGAATGATTTTCTCATTTACCTCATGGTGAAACATTGTGGAATAATAGGTAATTAATTAAAAACACTTGGTTTGTTTCAAATTTAGTGAAACAAACCAAGTGTTTTTAATTAATTACCTATTGCTTAGGATGCCTTGTTACAAATAATGAATGTAAAATTATAATTACTAACAATCTAATAAACCTGCTAATCTTTAGTAAAAATGTGTACGTGCACTCAACGGAAATGTAAATTTTAATAACTTTAAGTAAATTTTATAGATTTATCATTTAGACACTACGAATATGTACGAATATAATATAGAAATAACAAGTATATCTTTGATAATGACGTAATTGTCGAAAGTAGTCAGATATATATAAGCAGTGAAACAATCAAGAGTAAATTGTGTTATTTTATATTATAAAATGTATCACCATGTTACATGACTAATTGAAGAAAAATGTACGAATATAGAATAATGATTTTTTCTTTTGTCCAGAATTGTTTATAAACTAACTTTAAATGAAATATAAAAATATATTAGTTGCAATTGAAACACAATGATTTTTTGCCCCTATATTTCAAAAAATTACACAGTGACTATAGTTTTGATTATAAGCTAGTCATTACCAAACCAAAACTCTTAGTTTGTATTGATTTACACTGGCAGTATTATGAAAATAAAACTAATAATTAGAATTAATTATTTTGAGCGTTTCTGCACCGTAGTTTTACATTATCATAATGTAAAAACTACACATACCAACTAACAGCTAAAATATCTACTCCTCGTAATAAAGCACTACCAGGTATTGAATTACATAACTGTTAGTTCTTACATGTCTGAAATTATTTTGCACAATTTAACAATTTTCCCAACCTCATGGTGCTTTAGTACGAGGAGTAGTTGTTTGAACTTTATATCATAATAAGAAACGCTGAAAATAATTAATTCTAACTATTACTTTTATTATAGTTTTTAGTTTAGCAGAACCTATAGTCACCGTGTAATTGTTTAAAATATAGTGATTAAACAAAGTTATCGTGTTTTAATTAAAACTCATTCAAGATCTACAACGAAGTAAACGGAAATATATAAACAATGTTTGACACATCGATTGAAATTACAGCCAATACATAATAATGTAATCCATTATTTTTAATACGAACAAAAGAGAGAAAATGAAAAATGAATTTAAAAGAAATCCTTTCAAAAGTATCAATAATCTGGTTTTTGAATCAAGTTGACATTAAGTTATGCTCTCATTTCTAATAAAAGTATTGGAAATCCAGTGGAAAATTAAATTATTTTTTTAAATATTGCAACATTTATAACTATATCAATAATTATGAAATTATTATAATTATTATATAAACATTATGAATTTGTATTATATATTAGCATTATACATGTTTTGGCAAAATATAGAGAGAACAACATCTTTATTCGAACAATTATACACAATTTATGGAAACATACAAGTAATTAACAATATGGTTAGTCTGTCCGTTGGGCTATTGACCATCGGTCTTTCTGCCCTGTCTTGACTCTAAGTTATGTCTAAAAAAATTAAATAGTCTTGCTACAAAATATATTTTTCTGTGAAGGATGTTTTAATTGAAGTATCTCTCATTTGATTACTTACATTACAATGAAATAGGTTAAAACATTGTCTAGAGAATTTTTACTTATGATATTTATTCAAATTAATTTGATTTTCTCTACTCTACTTAAAATAAAATATAACTGCTTGATTGTTTATTCTGTAAACTTTATTGCAACTTCCATCCACATCAGCTGCTTATGTAATACAAGCCACTTATTGTAACAAAACCAGCACGCCCTTCTTGTAGTTTGACATGGTACGTGTAATATTGTACAAAATGTTTAGTTTTTTTAAATTATTATAATGATTGTAAGACGGAATAAACGGACTACGCTTTTTATATGAACATAAACATATATTTTGTAAAACTGTATAAATATTAGTAAAAAACTTTCTAATTTTCTAAATAGTAATAATAATAATTTTTATTATCAAAAAATTACTTATATCGTTGTAATATTATAAATAATTCCTTAAAAATTATTTGGTAAACAATAGTTTGTATGTACATTGCACATTGCACATCAGAAGTAAAGCGCAACAACAAATAATTTAAATGGCGAGGGCGCCAAATGGTATGTTTACATAATTTTTAAGCCTTTTATTAAATTAGTTTTAATTATTAAATTAAAGGTATCTATATTATTTTATATTTGTAACATTACTTCATTAAACAATTATATTTTGTAAGTTATAAATTATTATTAACATTTTAATTAGGTATCTTCCTAACACAAATATATAATTTGGGTAAGCAAATGCAAAAATTTGTTATATTTTGCATATTATTAAATATTCCAATAATTCATGAATTCTTTTTCTTATGAAGTGGTTTTCGCCATCTAATTGCTATCCATTGTAGGAGGTGACACGTTGCGATAAACATCCTAGTTGTCTCTGCATTTATCTTCTGGCACGACAGGACCGATTCCTAGATGTGATGGTGAAAACGTTGGCTTTCCTGTATTTCCTGTAAATAATAATGTTGTTAAAAGCTACTCTACATATTATACAAAATAGCATAGTTGTTTACACCAATGTTTGAGTTATGATACGGATATCGAGTGCTTGAGAAATTTTAAAATGTTTATTGAATTTATATAAATAAAGACATTGAAACCGTTATATTTTGGATTCGTTTAATAATTAAAGTAATTAATAGTTTTAAGCTGTAGTAATGTCATGATCAGTTGTTGTTACTTTGTCCTCTCTTTCATCTGCAAATATACATACTATTACACTAATTAAAATATTTTTGCAACTTAACAACTTCATATTTTTGAATGAAAATATTTCATTATTTCTGTCAACATCAAATTGAATATTATTTATTAAATAAATAAGTCCCCCATCATTAGCTGATGGATTGTTCACTATTTTTCCATTTGTATTCACCGCGTTTGTAACAGCATCGTTTACATTTTTATTCGTAAAGTACATCCAATTGTTACCGGCGTTCAGTTTACCTGAACGTCGTAACAAATGCGTAATTATATTTTAATCCATTTTATATGCTCCTAATAATAATTTGCATAAATTCCGCATTTCTTGTCTACTTGTATATATTGTATATTTTCTCTGTATATCTTTTATGTTGTAATATATTCTCTTCTTCTCCAGGCCCCATGTTTAAATTTACACACTTTCTCTTGTTCTTTTACTTTTTTTCACAGCTAGCCGGTGCCCTCCATTGACCAAGCAAGTAGCACAGACGAGAAACTGTTTAATCGAAGCCTGCGGCTGTTAACCGATGGTGAGCTTCGCCAGGGACCCCTGTGCCGCCTCCAGTGCGTGTTGGTTCCAGAGAGTACTGCAGGTGCTACTTCCTTGCCAGTCCATCACGAGGACGTCTTCTGCGTCCCTTTAACATTTGGCTCCCAACTAGTGGCCGAGTAAAACTCATGCTCTAAATTCTTCTACTATTTTCATGTTTCGTAAATTAATCGTGAATCCGCGTCACCCGGGGCCGCCTTCCAGCATCCACAGTACGGCAAGAGGCAGTCCACCAGGTTTCAACCCTAGTCAACCGTCGCAACACACTGGCTACAACCACCACCGTCAGCTTCAATCCAGCCGCCCCATGCTCCACCACAACAGGAATGCACCGGCAGCCCCAATACATTGACTGACGACACACCAGCTCCAGCAACAATTTTTCTCTATTAACTCGACTAGTTTCGTTTTTAAGGCATTATTAAGACCAAATTTATTTCAGTGTCAACAAATCCAAACTCTTAGACAACACCATCATCTTTATTCTTTTTATTTTCTTCATTGTCAGTTTAATGTCGTTTTCGTCATCTACATAACTGATCAAAAATAGTGTGCAACTATAATTTTAATCCGACCTACTAGATGATTATATGTGGCATAATAAATAAAATACGGGCAGTAAAATATGTAACATTAATTTTGACAATAAAACTTTAGTTGATAGAATGTTATAAGGGGAAGTTTTTAGATTATTATATAATACTCGTTAGGCAGATTATAAAGGTCAATCTAAACGAATACTAACTTAATGCTAAAATAAAATATTAGTGTATATAATTACCATAAAGATAAATCAGGGTAAAATAATTTTAAAATTTCAATTTTAATAACAGGTTAGCTAGAGTTTTAACCATCCCAATTAAAATCACATTTAACTTTTAAATTTTAATATTTTTTACCTTAATAATGATATTTCTAGCCTTGTGATTCTATAGTCCTAGTAGATTTCAGAATTGGTTACTGCATGCTTACCTAAAATTAACAAACTAATTAATGTGTAAGGAAATACAACCGCCAAATAAAATACTGAACTAGAATAATATCTTTCATAATAACATGAATTAAATACCTCTTAAATTTATTATTTTGTTAATTCATTAAACAAAACGAATTAGTTTGATGCTTCTAGGGCAATCAAAGATCAAGGAGATTGTTTTTAGATTATTTAAACTTTAGATATAAACTTTGTTAGAAAATTTTTTATTCAAAAACTAATTACTTATATTTAATTTTCGTATTATGTTATCCCCAAAACAATATTTATAAAGAGTAGTTGTTCATAAACAATAAATTACGAGAGATAATAATAAAGTAGTACCCGTTTGCAAGGAGCGTAGTGCTGGCGAATTGAGTCACAGAATGAGTAGCACATATTCTAGATGATGAATTTCAGCAGTCTGTGTGAAGTTACGTCTCGTTGGTATTGATTGTGGTGCTAATGTGACGGTTTAAAATGTACAAGAAAATAAGGAACGCCACTTGCTGTAAAGTAAGGACTGTCATTAGATTTCCTAACTGAAGTAATATGTGACCTTGCGATATTTATCGCCAAAGAAAGAATGGGTATAAAGAAAATGCTATGGATGAGTCGTTTGTTCGGCGGTGTCATAATTTTAATTTAGAAAGAGAGAACACCTATGATTACGAGCATTAGACAGGGCCGTCACACATTACGGACCAACTTTCAACCATCCACTCTACAGTCGGGACTTAGCTCCTTTAGATTACTATCTGTATATAAACGTTTTCTGGCAGGAAATACACTACCGGTGGAATATAAGGGATACAAAAATAATCGTAACCAACTATGACAATTGATTAAATTTGCGAAATGTCTATGTGCAAATGAGTTTAAGGTATTTTCTTTACAAATAAAACATTAATATTTATTAAAATATACGACTTTCTTATATTACTTACGGGTAATACCGGATCGTCCTGGCATATACTTTCTTGTATCGTATGGTTTCGTTGTCTTCCTCCAGTCTGGCTGGAACAGTTATGACGTTCAAATTTTAGACCATCGTGATGTTTTTTTAGCTATGCTGATTCCTTGTATATCTTCGATTTAGGAGCAGATTTACTCAGGTTTATTTTTTGTTTTTTTTTTCTTCATAAAAAGATCTAAGTTAATTCCAACTTTTAAAGAGGAAATGTAATTTACCTGAATTGTAATTTGTCAAGAGCTATCGTTTCTACTGAAATTCAAGAAGATACTGCAGGGACAGAATCAAAATCTGAATATATTTTGATTTTTGATATCTCCAAATACGGTTTAAATTTTCTTGGAAATTCCTGCAAAAAAAAGGAACACATTAAAAGAAATATTATTGTAAAAAAAGATATAAACTTTAAAATAAAAATCAGAGAATCTCTAGAAAAATAGTCGATCCGTTGGATCTTCCGTCCTACGTCACAAAATATCGCTTCGAGAAACGACACAAAAACATTCAGTCTGATAAAGGAAACCAAATGCGTTAGAAAAAGAACGCACTGTAAAACTTTCGTCGTTTTTTGAAGCGATAGTTTCTGACATGTGACGGAATATCCAACGGATGGACTATAAGTACATCAGTCTTTGATACTTATTAGGCTGACTTAATTTGTACATACATTAGCCACGGCGCCATATATGAGAAGAACACAAAAAATAGTTTAAGAAATCGTCAGTGCAAGAATAAATCAGCCTGTAGACATAATAGACAGGATAAAAACTATAATAAGTAGAACATTGGTAATTTATTATTGGATCTCGTAAATAGAAACTGTTGTACCAATTATATCGAATTATAATGGAAATATAAGATAATGTGTACTTTTTTATCTACTATGATAATGAAAGATATAAAATAGCTTGAGTAAAACTACCATTATCACCCATAAAGTTGTCCTCGTTGCTCGTGAACGTTCATGGCCATATCCTTGTTTAAGACGGAGGGGCTGTCGTGACCACTTGGTTTCCTTTGACGACCATATGCAGAAATACCATCGATAGAAAAAATAATTTCGTTTCAAAATGAGTTCAAGTAGATCAACCTGAAAAAATAACCATAGATTATTTTCTAATAAATTATAATTCACATGCTGTTGAATGCTTATTTTTTTAAATGTTTCTATAAGTAAGGATTAATATCTTCCTTTTCTATCGTCTTTGTATGAAACTCTTCAATATCTGCAATAATTATTGACTGAAAGCATCAAACATCATTACATGGTAGCAAATTTTTGGGATAGGTGTTTCAGACACTCTTCAATAGAGATTTGAAATCGACTATCATATTCACTTTTAATGAGGAAAATCTAACTTTCGAACATATTTAGATTGATAATTAAAAATACGAAAACATTTCATGAATATACAACAAGTCTTACTAAGACTACAAAACAAATTACTTATTGAAACATCTACTTCTCTGGCTAATCCCTCGACAGACATTGAATGATACAAAAATAATTTTCATGTAACAAATGATACAACTATCAAAGCAACACTAATTTGAATGAAATTATTTCTATTGAATAAACTAATAAATGAAAAAAATAAAAATGTATTTTAGATTGTTTGAAACTGAATATAACATGCAAAGTTGTTTTCCACAACGAACTGAAGGGTTTTAATGTATTTTAATATTTAATTGCTTTCATCGATATTTTTGTTTTCATATTCCCTTTTTAATATTTTATTTTATTTTTTATGTCAGTTTCAAATAATATTAATTTCGGTGTAAAACCTTTCAATTCCTCATACATTTTAAAAAATGTGTGGTTATTTCCTTGGAGTCGTTCGTTAAGGACAGACGTCTTAAAAGTCATTATTTTAAATAATATATAATTGATGAAACGTTAGTATGTTAATATGTCAAATGGCTATCGACCAGAGGACTTTCTGCCTTGATTTGTCCAGTCATATGGCGTCAGTCTTTAATGAATAGATGCATGAAATGACGAGAATATGGTCGTGAAGAGTAAATGGTTTGTGTATGCGAGATTTTTTAATGTTATGGTCGCCTATGTCGGATGATTTTTTGTTCGTGCAGTGAATCTTGAGATTTGGGATTCCTTCTATGGGTTGCATAGGGTGATTGGGGTACTTGGTGGACCAGGCGTTGTGGTCTTCTTTACCGCAGGAACTGCATCTGGCCGGTAGTTGGTTCGGGCAGGCGGAGGTGAAATGTTCACCTGTGCACTTGTCGCAGCCAATTTTATTTTTGCAATCCTTTGTTGTATGGTCGTATTTGGAGCATTTGCTGCAGAGGGCAGGAAGGGATTGCGGTGCTATGCTTTCTTCGACGGGGTAAACCTTACACATATACTTGAATTGTTGTTGGAGTAGGGTTGTATAAGCACTGTGTGATGCCGTGATTATTCTAACCATTCTGGTTTTCAATCCGGTTGCCTTCGAAATGATTCTACGGCAGAATCTGTGTTGAATTCCGGTAGAATTTAAATGTGCGTTGATAGCCGCGTCTTCAATTTCGGGCTTGAGCGATCTAATGACGCACGAATACGACGGAGCAGCAGGATTGCGCTCACGAGGGGGAGCGGTTACCGCCGCGAAAGATCGGACGATGTTTTTTCCTTGTAAAATCTTTAAGTTGTTCTCGCACGTGGCTTTGTTGCGGTTAGATTTTACAATAAATCCCACTTTGGTTTTAATTATTATGGTCTCTTCGTCGTTTATATTAGTAATCCATAGTTGAACCATTTGTAGTCGGGTGTATTCGGTGACTGTGTTAAAGTTATATGTATTGTTGTGTGTTTTGTATGTGTTGTGTGGATGTTGAAGGAGATGATATTATATCTAGTTAGTGTCGGAGTCATCAGCAGGCGAGGATGGACGTTTTTTATTCTCCTGCTCTGTGTCGCCTAAGGGCCGACCTCTCTTCCGTTTACTATTCTTCTTTGCTTTGGATTTCACTACTGCTGTAGCGGGGTACACCATCATAATTAACTGTTAACTCGTTAATAAAACGCTAATCTGCAAAGCACGTGTGCACAGCTAGGCAGTTGGGTCGAGAGTGAATGCTAATAAACAAAGTATCTATTTACAATTTTTTTATTCTCAAAATTTTCCTTTCATATTTGCTTTATATATAATAGATTTTTTCGCTTAAACTAAAGTGGGTCACTTGAAATCAGTAAGTAGTTCACTCGGTTACCCGCGGGTCATAGCCACCCTCGTACGTAAAGTGCAATTTATTGCTGTATCATACGCCAGATGTTATTATTTCGCTGAATTAGTTTTAATTTATTACAAGAAACGTATTCCTTGAATAAATTATATAATTAATTATTCTATATTATTAATTATTATTATGTAATTTTAATTTAAATATAAGAAAAAATATTAAGTAATACTTTATTTGTCTGTGATGATGGTTAATAAAAAAATAAATCAACTAGTTAATTATGACGAATCTGATAACGAAGACTGTATTTTAATCTAATCTTAAGTTAAGCTTAAACTAATGTAATGTAATCAATTATGAAATAATTTAATCTAACGTTCGTTAACTTAATCTCTCTGGGTTTAAATGTTTACGAAGGAAATTGCCATTACGTAAAAACTCAACAAACGATAATAGCACTAAAATATCATTCATATCTTTAATTCAATTTCTTTTAATTGTGATTCATTTATGAATTTCAGTGCAATATTTTAACTATTCTTTAAACAAACAAATTACTTTCGTTATTTGGATTTAAAAAAAATACAATTATAATAGAAAAAATGGTGATGTGACCATCATAGTACTTACCTTATTTATTTCTCGGAAATTACTTGTTATATTAATTTCATATAACTCCTATGGTTTAGTATCAACAAGCAAAAATTGTAAATATTATTAATTTTTAATATTTTTTTAAAAGTTGAGAAGTTTATTAAAAACATGTTTTAATCAAACTTGTTCAGTCTCTCATTCGCTTTAGCTTTAATTTGAAAAGTTATGTAATATTTTTCAAATTTAGAAAAATATCGAAAGTTTCAACTCAATAGGACCATACGTTTTTGAGACACAGCGCCCACCGACAGACACCCAGCCAGACAGACACACTCACACACACACACACACACACACAGCCTTATTTTTTTCCAAAACTTAGTGGCATGGTATCAGGGGACTTCAAAACAATTATCTCTATTAGAAAAAATTCAAAGTTTTCACAAAAATAATAGTTCCCTTATATATGCTATATAGGGAACAAAATGTGCGCCCGTCTGTTAACTTATTGTCCATCGAACTTTTTACCCTGTGTTGACTCTAATTTATGTTAAATATATTAACTGTCTGAGTGATTGGAACAAATTAACTGATGTAGTGTAATTAAAGGGTGTTTATGTTCTGTTCGGATGGGATATTTCGGAGAATTCAAAACATTTTAAGTATCACACCTTGATGTTTTCTAAAAGTTAGGACCATTGAAAATTAAATAATAATAATAAATCGCAATTGATTTCTTTTCAGCTTTAACTAATTATTCATTTTTATTATAATAATGGTAATTGTTCCTATTTTGATTTTAAATGTCCATTGTTTTCACAGGAATGCTTGAAACATTCAATTTTTCCTTCTGATATTCAAATTAAAATTAATATATTTTATCGTTTTTCAACTTACATGTTTTTTATAACCGCTCCAAACTGGGGAATATTTAAAGTACGAAAAACTAATTTTAATTATTTACTTAGACATGGAAATTCCACGCAAAAAATAAATTGATTAAATAAATATAAATAAAAAGTTGAAAGCATATGGTTATGGTTAGAGAGCGGATAAAAAAGCTTAAAAAATGTGGAAAAATGCTCTTAAAATGGCACAAAATTTAGAGAAAAAAAGCATTAAAAAAGCATTAAAACAGGAAAAAGGCATAAAAACACGAAAAAAAAAGCACAAAAGAAAACTATATTTTCTTAATATGTTACACGTTTATCAACATGTTTTACATAGAAATTCTGTTTAAAACTAAAATAAACATACTTTCTTTACGCAATATATAATATTATGTAAGTATTTAAAAATTAAATTGTAATTTTGTATACAATTCAAAATAACTAAAATCTATTCATGAAAACAGTAGATTATTAAATGTTGTTCTAGGGGTTTAATTGTAAAATTATTACTTCTGTCGCTCAATAAATTTTTAAAAGTGGAAAAGCTTCTCTTTATTTTAAATTATAGCTGGATCCATTTGAAAATTGCCATTCACAATCAAGTTTAATTTATTTAATGTTAAAATTCCTTCGTTTCCACAAAATACTTCTTTCGATATTATTTTGATTTCTTTGCCAATTTGTCCAGGTATTTTCTAAATTGAATCTGCTTTTATAAAGATTTGATTGTGTTGCTCATAAAATTTAAACGCGATTTTGTGTAACTAAATTGTTTTGAAGGAAGCTCTTGTTTCTTAAGAACTGTTTGACAGTCATTAATTGATTTGCTTGTCGTTTAGGGAAAGTTTTATATAATCTTAATAAATTCTTAAAAATTGTTCGCATAATACATCGCAGGATATAGCCAAGTTCCCCATTTTGTTAGCACTGGTTTATGGGGCAGTGAGATATCAGGTAATGTCTCCTTGAATAATTGTACTCACAGAAGAATATAAGAACTATTTTTCCATATTTAATTAAATCTACAAATGGAAATTTCATTTTTATAGTTTCAGAAATTCGTTTTTATCCATGTGCTAAACTTGTACAATGCACAAAATGATTAGTAAAATTTTGCTATATTGTTATTATCAGTTTTCTTCAATTCTTTTGTATATATCAAAATACTGTTGGTCGGATGTCTTCATGTTAAACTCCTATTATTAAATTAAACAAGCGTCTGTGGTTTCATCCACCCCAAACCACATATAATTATTGTTAATAATATCTTTAATATTTTGTATGGTTTCATAGTACGCAAGAGCTACATAATTTTTTTCTCAGGAATGCGCATTTTACAATATTTTCCCAAGAAAGATTTAAATGCATTATTTTGCAATTTTCTTAGTATTTTGCACAAATGTGAATTTAATTTAAATTGTCCATCGTTTGTTGAAGATGATGCTAAAAATTGTGAAATTGTATGCTGTTTCTTTAGTTCAGCTTTGAACTTTTTTAAATGTTCTTGATGTAGTGTTGTTATAACATGGTTTACATACAAGTCTTGACTAGTTAGGATGCAGTTGGGAACTAAAATAAAACTTACTATTTTTAAACATGCCTTACAAAATAATGTATTATTTTCACTTGTTAATTTTGGATAGTCTCTAATTAATTCTTGTATTGTGGTTTTCACATTTTGCATTATGTGTTAAATATACATGTGAATTATATAATTTATCTGTGTTAATACGATTCACGCATATAATAATTTTTGATAAACAAGCAAAGTTTATGGAATGTCAATTCAACAGTACGGTTAATGAATGCGAGTTTGAATATGAAAATTAACGAAAACGATAAATATGCGCCAGTCGTCCCATCCGTATTTTTGCCGAGAGTAGAAAATTGATATGGTTGTAGAACACCTGATTATTAGCTATCACTTAAATTTGTTTACATTTAATGCTTACTGGGGCCCCTGTTTGGGCCTAGTTTAACGACGTTTACATCCGGAATATCATAGGTGTGATTCCTATGAAGCGTTCGTCTGTATTATCAACAGTAATTGCACAAGTGCATTGAAAATTATCGGTAACAAGTTTGTACGAATTCGATAAACAAAGTCGTATTGCTTGGCAACAGGCCCGAGCCCGAAGGGCGAGGGGCTGTTTCCTAAAGCAATACGACTGAGTTTGTCGAAAGAGTGCAAACTTGCGATAATTTACAATGCACGAGAGCAATTTATCAGACTATATCCCAACAAAAATATTACAATAACAAAGGCATTTATTGTGTATAAAAATTAATCATATTTTTGGTTTCTCTCTGTAAAACTAATAATTACAATATTGCTAATATTATAAACAACTGCAATTGTTTTACTTTCACCTTTATCATGGCTACCCATTTTTTATTTATAATAAAATTTAAAATGACTATAACTCACTCATTTTTAGAAATAACTATGTCGAATGCCATATTGGATTAAAGAGAAAAAAATTACCTTTTGAATGAGGTCACAGCCAACTATGGTTTCCATTTAAAAAAATGTAAGTTTGCGTCATATCTCGGAAAATAATGGCGATAAAAATTTTCTGATTATTTTTTATTAATCTGCATAAAATTATCTAAAACTTTGTCCTTTACAGTTTTTTCTATCTGTTATAATAACCGAGATATATTGATTTGAAAAAATTGACACTTTTTACTTTTTTCAAAATATCTAGTTACCCTTGACTTTTTTGAAAACTTTGAAAGTGGAATTTTATTCGTCTCGTAAATCTACACTTCTTTCCCCATTTAACCGTTTCTCTATCTCTTATAGTTTCCGAGATCCCCGTAGAGAACATCGAAAAAAACTCACCCTGTATAGTATTTAAGATTATCATCATTAATTCCAAAATTATATTTGGATTTATTATTGCAAATAATTTAGAGTAAATATAGTCACAATAATAAGGCGAAATAGTTTAATTTAACTTCTTGTGCAATTAATGATTTTTAAGGATAACACTTATTTCAATGGTTATTCATATATTATTAACAACATGTATTTTACCTTTCTAAAGGTTTATTTTTAAATTTTTTAACTTAACAAGGATGTACTTTCGGTAAACGATCTCGCCTATAAGGGAAACCGATGGATTTACTGGAAGACCTTTAAATCCATAAGGCGAAAATTAATTCGGGAATTTTCGTCATTAATGACTAGATTGACCTGTTGTACCCCCTTTTGTTTAAAGAATTTGGAGTTTGCACATATACCTTCATTGTTTCTAATTTAAGAAACGTTTGAAAATGATTACCGAGTAATTGAAACAAATCACAGAAAAAAAATATAAGAAGTATAAAAAGGTTAAGTGTTTTCTTTATTTAAAAAAAGCAAAAATATAGTATGTACTGCATTTGTATCATAAATTACAGCACAAAATATCGAATGAAATTATTTATTCTGAAACTACTAAAAATGAATTTTAAAATTGGTTTCATATATTCTAGAAATATGTAAACTTTTTAATGTCACGTTTTTTTAAATAAATTTCAAGAATGTTACGAAACATTTTTGGCTTATTAGTACCTCAGGTGTCCCAGTTGAAACTGGTCGTGTTGGTGACAGAGTGCACAATCTTCTCGTCGTCATCATTACCTTGGACGCTGATCACAGACACAGGAGCGGTTCACCTGGAATCGGGTTCTCTTGTCTTTGGCCGTGGGATCCATCTCGAGGTCAGTCTGGATTCTCTTCGCGCCCGCCACATCTTGCACAAACATGATAAGCACTGAGTTTTAATCAATATCCCGCATTGAATAATACATATACACATATATACCTATGTTTTGTCTGAACACACTTTAAATGCACGTGCACTGACAAACATCTTCCTCCTCACTGGAAGTTCTGGATGGTGTGTGCGGTGCGAATATAAGCATGCGCGATTGTATTGATCACTTAAACGGTATTTTAAAGAATCAATAGATAAGTATATTTTTCTCTTAATTTTTATTACTGCTGATATGCATGAATCATTGAAAGAGAACAAGTTAAATTTAAAAAAAAAATGTCCTATGGCTACTTAAATTTGAACGGAAAACATTAAAAAAATATTTTTTGTAAATTTTTGTTTTTGAAACAAAGTTACTGTTAAAAAATATAAAAAATTAATCACTATAAACAATTAAAAAAAGTGTCTTGAAACTGTTGATATTTACCAAACAACAATTACGAATTAACAGATAAATATATTCGGCTCTTGTTAAAATTTATATGCAAAACAAAATAACAATTAAATTTTACCAAATACAATTAAAAGTTTTAAGAAAGCTCCTCAAACAAAAACTTCTTCAAGCATCCAAATTTTATATCCCAGACTACCAGTTAGACTTCCCACCTCAAAAATCAACCACTCTCCCTCTATCCATTCTTACCTCCAATATAAAAACCAATCATATTTTTATGAACTCGAGCCTTTCCGTGTACAATCAAAATTTTTGTAAAACAGTATTGTTATATATGTAATTTGGACTTTATTTTGTAAGTACATTGGATAAATAAATACTATCTATCTATCTATCAATCATCTGGAAGGACATAAATCAATAATACTATTCCTAGATTTTCAGAAAGCTTTTGATTCGGTTTGGCATATTGGCCTCCTTTATAAATGCTTCCTCTTAAATATCCCACACCACTTTATAATCCTCATATACAACATCCTTTCCAACAGATACAGTCAAGTTAGATCAAACAAACACTTTCCGGCCCATTCCCAATCCACCAAGGGGTGCCCCAAGGCTCCCCATTATCACCCCTCCTTTACAATATATTTTGTCTCGACCTTTATAACCCTAACCTAACGTACTTCGATCCTTCAAACTACTCCCTCCTCTTTGCCGATGATACGACCCTTATCGCCCATGCTCCAACTCTCTAAGTTGCCCATGCACAAACTATAAAAGTAAAGATTTAGTCTAGACCTAGACATTTTCGAGCTTTGAAATATAAAAATCAAGGAATTTCTACGAAAACAGCAGTCAAAATATATAAAGCTATATGTCGACTTCTTATCCACTACGGTGCAATCCTTTTCAACAAAAACCGTCCCTCCACTCTCCATCATCTTAACGTCGCCGAAGAGTCAGCCCTACGAATCCTCACCAAACATAGACATCCAAATAATCCACTCCATAACCCCTCAAATGAGCTCTTTTATGAACACACCCAGATTACTCCTATCTCCCAACGTATACACAGCCTAAGTCGTAAATTCGCCAACAATCCCCTTAATAAATTTTGCATTCCCCGAAATCTCATTATCCCACCTAAATTTAAACACTCTTCAGTCAGTATACATCAATTCATTAGTTCGAATCACCCAGACAGTTAAGCTAGCTAGCAAAGATATTTATTTTACACACATAATTTGGAGTCAAGACAGGACAGAAAACCGATGGTCGATAGCCCTAACGGACAGACTAACCCATTATCCATCAGTTGTAAATGTTTTTAAATTGTATATAGTTATATGTTCGAATAAAGATGTTATTTTCTCTCTCTCTGTTTTAAGAAGCCATTTATAAAAATTGATGTAAAATGATGAGATAAATAAGCTACTTAACCTTTAGCTGCACCTGGGGGTCCTGAGGGACCCCATCCTTTCTTAAAAATACTTTTTAATTATTTATGTCTTCATTGTTGTGGCATTTAATTTTTTTATTAAAAAATATGCTTTTTTTACATGGAAAAATCTTTTTATACTCTAACTCTAGACTCTAGTTTTTTGCAAGAATATTTTTTGAAAGACTGTATTTATTTTTATGAAACATGATATAAAATACACCATTACCTAGAATTTTAAGTCTACATATAACTAAATAAGAGTTTTACAAATTTTAAAGGAAAAGTGCATTTTAGGAATTTTCTTAACTTATTTTCTCAATCATCGAGAGAAAAGAGTTAAATCTCTAGTATTGCTGATTTTTCTAGTCCATAACGTACTAATTAACACTTTTGTACAATTCTGTAGTCCTATATAGAGGATAGAAGAATTTTTAAAGCAATTTTTCAACTTGGGGTCCTGGAAGACCCCTATTGCATTTATGTTACAAAATTGAAGTGGTGCAGCTAAGGATAAATAAAAATCGACAGAATATCTTAAATTTGTTAATATTAAAGGAAAGATTTCAATTTAAAATTAATAATAAAATATTTCCTTAGAGTTTTACTTTAACTTGTTAGACAGTTGTAATTATTCTAATGCTGCATACAGCAGTAGTAGTGATTGGCTATCGACCACGTGGTCCTTCTGCTATGTCATTTGTGTAATTGTGTCTGTAAGTGACCTTGTTACTTTAATGGATCGCCCCGTCCCTCTAAAGCACCATTAATTGTATTCCAATAGTGAATGGTCACCCATCCAACTGCTGACCCGAACTAAAATTGTTGCATTCATAGCTGCATACATTTTTCGAAAAGCAATTAAAAATTGACTTTTCTTATATTTAATTATATAAAAAAGTAAAAATTATCGAAAAATTAACAATTAAATTTTTTTAAATCTGCTTTTATTTGCCAGAAAAAAAGAGATTTAACGTTAAAATATGTTTAGAGGTTCTTGAGTTGCTATGTAGATGCCACTTACAATTATTTATTTATTCTGTTCCCAAAAATTAAAAAAATATATATTTCCACGGAAATACTCATTTTGATTGACCATCATACAAATTCAATACATCAACATACCATTTCAAACCGTGACTTACTTAAACTTCAATACGTGTGGTATTAAGATACGATCGGATTAGTGATTAACAATGGCATTAAAGATAGGAGTGTACTGAAGTGTCCGAAATAGCGAGTGCTTCATGAATTTCTAATGTTTCCAGAAAGACAATTTTTCTACCCTTTTCGGCAAAATGAATTACAGAAATTACATCTTCGCCAAAAGAATAATTATTTTCAATTATATCTTTGGAGAAAGACGACTTTTGTCGAAAAGATTGTAAATGTTCTGCCGGGCGAGTCTTAAAATTACAACCAGTTTGACCCACATTATCACCTTTGCAAGTTTTGCATGTTAACTTATATATCTCTGATCTGTGAGCAGTTGTTATTTTTTTATGATTAAACAAACAATTCTTGATTTTTAAAAAAGGTTTGAATGCAACATTTAATTTGTGTTTATGTAAAATACATTTCATTTTAAAAGATACATTACCAATATAAGTGAGGGGGTATATGATTTTTTATTCAAAGTTTCTAAACCTGCATAAATGTATTCTTTGATTTTTTTGTATTTTTGTTGGTTGCCAATTAAAGAGGGTGTGTAACCATTTGGTACGGCTATTTATTTTATAGTATCTATTTCTTTTTTAAATGAGGGATCTGTAAGAGGGATATTGAATGCGCGATAAATCATTGAATTAAAGGCCGCTAATTTGTGTTTATAGGGGTGATTGGAACAATAAGGGATTACTCGGTCTGTGAATGTAGGTTTTCTAAATATGTCAAATGTTAGTGTTTCGTTAGTTTTTGTTATTGAGAGGTCAAGAAATTGAATATTGAATATGTTAGTTTCAGTTTCTACTGAGAAAATGATGTTAGGGTGTATGGAATTAATTTGGTTTATAAATTGTGTTAATTGACGATTATTATTATGATATTAAAATCATCTACGTTTCTAAACCACATTTTATATGCTTCTTTGCCTAACTGAGAATTTAAAATTAAATTTGTTAAGTTGCACATGAATATTTCAGCTAGCAATCGACTCAAAGGTGAACCCATTAATTTGTTATTGTCTAAAATAATTTCAAGGATATAGGATATTAATAACTTCTGTTTGAATATATTTACCTTACAATTTTCAAATAATCTCTTTTCAAACCAGACACTATCTCTAAAATAATCAACACACAAGGCCGCTCGACTAACATCAGCTCAGAGGACTCTCACGAGGTTAGTGAGACACATGGCACAATCCAGGCATATCACCAACAACACGGAGTAACGACACAATAATTTGGAAGGTATAATAATTAATAAATATGACTAGAATTACAATTAAAATCAATCTATAAAATTGAAACGGATGTACAAATATATAATAATAAAAATGAATTGCCTTTAAATGTTTTTTATATATTATTGCCAACTGATAAATTGTAATTAGTTCAAGGAAGGAAAATAAAAGAACCAGATTAATTGTTTAAAAGTGTATTAAAAGCGAGTGTGGGATGACAGACCTATAATTAATAAAACGTCCAGAACATGCTGGTTTTTGGCACCAATCACCTAAAAGCACATTGCTGTCTGTTCTTATGACCCTGGTATCGAGAAATGGAATACTGCGTTTATTCTACTCCTCCACCGTGAACTATATGTTTTCATTGTAGTTGTTAAAAAATTCTATGGTTAATTGTATTTTGACCGCAGGTACCGCACTTATAAGGTCATCTACATACTTTATCATGACGGGGAGCTCAAAACGTAATTGTGGGATGACCGTCTTAAGGAGTTTAATTCATAAATATGTCGGCCAATATAGGGCTTCAGATCCCATAGGGCAACCAAAAATCTATTTGTCAAATATACCATCATATACAAAATAAATCGAATTTAAAATGAATCTGATAATTTTAATAAATAGTTACGAGTTTGACTGGGATGTTGGTGAACACGGATATAATATTTAAACTTATTAAAACATTATTTACAAATAATTGGTATTTGTTTTATCTTTGACACAAACAAAATTCGTTATAGGTTCTGCAAGCGGTCGACAAGATTGACGCAACGAATCCTTATATCACTCTATGGGAGATCAGAGTGATGGCGTGACAGGGCAAAGTAGACAACCCTCTTTGTGGATTTTATTGTGTGCATATAATTTTTGTATTTAGTTCTTTGATTAAATCATTATTTTTGGTTTGTATAGTGATAGTGGGATCTCTATTTATTTTTTGTAGCATTATAGATAAAACTCTATCTCTTAGAAACGAGATGCTAAACAGTGCGGAGTCTAGAGAAGGAGGTGTTGATGAATTTGCGTATACAAAACTGTAATCAATACTTATATCAGTTTGAAAACAGATGTGTAAAATATAAAAGCTATCTGTTTCAGAATAACAGCTATCTGTATTGCAATAAACGCCATCTGTTTCCCGATAACTCCTAACTGTTTTTGAAATAACAGCTACCTGTTTCTGTTTAATAGCTATCTGTTTCTGAATATCTGCTACCTGTAATGGAATAGCTATCTTTTTCGGAATAATAGCTACCTGTATTGGAATAAACGTCATCTGTTTCCGGATAGCTGCCACCTACTTTTGAAATAACAGCTACCTGTTTCTGTTTAACAGCTATCTGTTTCTGAACATCTGCTACCTGTAATGGCATAGCTATCTTTTTCGGAATAACAGCTACCTGTATTGGAATAAACGCCATCTGTTTCCGGATAACTGCCAACTCTTTTTGAAATAATAGCTACCTGTTTTTAACAGCTATTTGTTTCTGAATATCTGTTATCTGTATTAGAATAGCTATCTTTTTCAGAGTAACAGCTACCTGAATTGGAATAACAGCCATCTGTTTCCGGAAAACTGCCACCAAATTTTGTAATAACAGCCCTCTGTTTCTGTATATCTGCTAGTAAACCGCCTTATTAGCAAATATTGCTGGCACTCCTCGACCGACGTGGTTTATATCGCTGTATGAAACAGACGGCCGATTATTAATCATCTTGTACCTGTAACTACCATAATTCTTTATGGTGTAAAAACATGGGGTTTTCTCTGATACTCTTTTATTTCCATGGACTTTTTCTTTTTCACCCTCAATGTCTTCTGAGTTTTTATGTATCTTGTTCAGTTCAAACGTCATCAAATTTTTATAGTTTGTAACCTTTCTAATAATATCGTTTTTCTGTGTTTTCTTGTTTTGTATTGTATCCATAAATTCCTCAACCCCTTCTCCACCAGACTCCGCACTATTTGCCGTCTCGTTTCTAAGAGATCGAGTTTTAGCTCTAATAACTCTTATCAGCTATTACATTGGCTCACTGGTTTTGGCTGAGACTAGTAAACTGAACAACGCTCGAGACTATGTATCGAATTTTGGCTGCGAATAAGAATTACATTTATTTATTCTAATAATATGGGAATAAAAATTAGCCTATCGCGATTTATAGAATTTTTACAAAACTGGTTCGTCTCAATTTGATTGAATTAAAACACTTGGTATGATTTCACTTGTTATTTATTTAACTCCAATAATATATCATACCAAGTGTTTTAATTCAATCAAATTAATACAAAAATGTTTCACCACGGGTTAAGTGAGAAACTAATTCATCATATGGTTCGTCTCCCTGCTATTAGGGTATCCCGTGAGGGTTTTAGGGGGCTTCTGAAGTAGCGGGGTGTGTGCTGACTACTGAGGATGCGGAATGGGTGCTGAGTCCTTATAGGCCTAAAAAATTAGGGGATGAAAACAATTCTAGGTATTTAGGGGGTGAACAAATTAGGGAATGGTAAAGTAAATTGAGCCCGTCTTTAAATTTACATATAAAGTTGGTTCAGAACTGCCATAGCTTATCTGCTCACGCCTTTCTTGTAGTTTGAATGGGTGCGTGTAATATTTTATAAAATGGTTATTTTTTTTAATAGTAATAAATTTAATTTCTCTTATGGAAAAATTCCTTACCTTATTGTACCATTATAAATAATTGGTTTAAAAAGAAATTGGGCAATACCATTTTGTAATCACTTAAAATCAGAAGTAAATAGTAACAATAAATAATTAAAATCGCGAAGTCGCAATCATTTTTTTAATCTGATATTCAATCTAATGACGTTACCCATTAGTGCTTCGCGGAACTAAAATAAGTTATTGATTTGTTTATACAATTATGAAGCATTTGTTGAATTAGTTTTTATTTTTAAATAAATATTTCAAGGAATGTATCTTTATACAGTTACTTTTTATAAATCTAAATTATTATTAACATTGTAATTGACTATCTTCTTTAATACAAATATAGAATCCCAATAAGCAAATGCGAAAATTAGTTTTATTTTGCATATTATTAAATATCTCACAAATTCATGAACAAGTTTCCTTGTAAAGGGCACAGCTGATACATAGATGGTCAGAAAGCAGACAGATGCACATGGTCGCTTAGAAGTTGTTTTCGTCATCTAATTGCTCTGCGTTGTAGGAGACGACACGTTGTGGTAAACATCCTAGATGACAACATTCGGGAAACTTTATCTTCTGTCACAATATAGCCGATTCGTAGATATAATGGTGAAAACGTTCACATTCCTATAAATAATAATATTGTTAAAGGCTAATGCACTAATTATACAAAATAGCATAATGTTTAAATCAATGTTTCAGTTATGAAACGCATTTCGAGTGTAATTGAGAAATAATATAATATTTTTTAAATTTATATCACCAAATAAAACCATTGAAAACAAATTGTTTGGATTAGTTTGATAACCTAGTATAATATAATGAATAGCTACAAGCCATGTCAACAACTTTACGGCTTTGTCTGGTTTTATAATTTGCAGTAAAATATTTTATTTATAATTTCACTCAGTCCTTCCCTTTTGCCTACAATTGAAATTAATTGTACATATTTGAAAAATGTCTATTTAAGTTTTATTTTGCAACTTAATACTTTCATATTTTTACATGAAAATAATTTAATATTTCTAATATCATATATAAATAACTTGATATGAATGATATTTATATTTAATTATTGATTTTAATTAATTAAGATTATATCAAACACTGAAGAGAGAAATAAGCTTTTACTAATTAGATTTTTCAAATTTTCCTAATGGATGCCAAAAATCATATTTTGAATGTCTTGTATTGTGGTTTTACTATTTTGTATACTATCAATCAGTAATGACCATATGATAATTAAAAAATACGAAAACATTTCGTAAATTTACAATAATGAGACTTACTAATAATACAAAACAAATTAATTCAACCCACACGAGGTCCACCAAGTGGCAATGCATCCCCAGAAAGTCACTGTTTGGTGTGGATTTTGGGCCGGCGGCATCATCGGTCCGTACTTTTTCGAGAACGAAGCTGGGGCGGCCATAACCGTCAATGGGGAGCGCTACAGGTCGATGATAACCAACTTCTTTTGGCCTAAACTGGATGATATGGACACGGACGACATGTGGTTCCAGCAGGACGGCGCCACGTGCCACACAGCCCATGCCACAATGGACATTCTGCACGAGCGATTTCCGGACATGGTCATCTCGCGCGGAGGCGATATCAACTGGCCACCGAGATCGTGCGATTTAACGCCTTTAGACTTTTTTCTCTGGGGGCTATCTCAAGTCGCTGGTCTACGCCAACAAGCCTCTAAACACCGATGACCTCAAAGTCAACATACGCAACGCCATCAAGCAAATATGTCCAATACATTTACGTACTTATTGTATAGACGTGATGAACGTACAACTGGTGAATTTAGGTAATAGTTAATACGAGGTGTACGCAAAATTTTCACAAAATCTTGTAGGTAAATGTGGAATTCTGAAGTTAAACATTCCTAAAATTCTTTCATCATCGATTTTATAGTGAACTATTTTATATATAAAAAACATAAACTTATATAAATGTGTCTTTGAGCAATTGAAATAAAATCGAATTCAATCAATAATTCAGCATAAGGAATATCAAAACGATATACGTGGTATTTTTTAAAGTATAAATAACCAAGAAATTTTTTTTGCACATTTTCTAGCATATTAATATATTTAATATACATAGGCGTCCAAATTACAGCACTATAGGACATTTTACTTAAAACGAATGTTTTGAACAAAATACTTAATACATGAATATCAGTAAAAGATCTACAATTACGCATTATAAAACCGAGCACACGATAACACTCACGTGCTAACAGTGTAACATGGTTATTAAATGTTAACTTATGGGGAGGTTCTCATCTAGAAATTTTAAAAAATCGATTTTTTTTATTGCATTTTCTGAAAGGTACAAGTGTCTAGTATATTGTGTTAAAAGGGTTTCTCAATCCGCGCATGAGAAACATTTCTACAGGCTATTATCTGAACTTTCGGCGAGCAACTTCGGCAGGCTGCTGAGAAGAAAATAAAGTAATCGCCCAGCAGGAGAAGTTCGAGTTGGAGGAGGGGATTTTGTACAGCCCTGGAATCGCTGACGAAATGTGAGTATTACCAAGATATGCAAATTTTGAGTAGAAATGAGCGAAAGATATTTTTTGGTCCTCCATATTGATTTGGCCATTTTCTTATGTTTTTAATTTTTATCAAATAGTACCTCAAAACCATGTACAAACCTCGCGCAACCCGAAAATTTCCGATTTTTTATGAAATTGCAAATTTTTTTGGGCCGCCATATTGGATCGGCCGTTTTGAATTTTGAAAATATGACCTTAGATTCGTATTCAGCGGTACCCAAAACCTATAATACCATGTTATTGTTACAAAACATTGACATTTTCGCAATAATATTCGATCGAAAGTATTGCCAAAACTTTAAACGCGTTTTTCTCGAAACGTGATTTTTCAACACGGTGTACACTCTCATTTGAGAACGGGTGAACGAAACAATGTCTACCTTTCGGCAATCGAAAGGAAACCGTTTTTTTGGGAGCATAGACCTATAAAATTGAAAAATTGTTTGTTTGAACTATTTTTTATGGTCCTCTGAAGTGGAAAAAAAGGCCGAAAAATCGACCTAAAAGTTCATGATAGTACCAAAAAGTCAAAACTTATTTTTTTTCAAGTTTTCTAGGTCTATGCTCCCTCAAATGTATTCAACTTTAGGACCCTGTTGTCCTTTTTTGATTTCAGATTGATGCTGAGACAGTACGATGTACACCATCGACATCGACCGATTCAATTAGGCCTCACGGCCGCCATTTTGTTTTATTTGTGACAGAAATTTTCGAAAATAAAGTCCATTGTACAAGCATTCCGAATCCCCAACCCGTTTTTTTCAGCGCGCTTCCATAATCGCGGAAAAAAATTCCCAAGTTAGGCCGTTTTTTGGGCTGCTAGATGAGAACCTCCCCTAATGATCAAAAGTGATTCCGAGGTCTTTAGTTTCTGTAAGCCTTGTTAATATAATATCATTTAAGTTGTATGAATTTAGAATTAAATTAAATTTCCTACCAAATGATATAACGGAACACTTTTTAACATTTAATGAAAGTTTGTTAGATACAACACCACACAGTAAATCTGTCGATATCCGATTGAAGCTTAACACAGTCACTTACACTCTCAACAACACTGTAAAGTTTTATATCATCCGCATATAATAGAACGTTGCACTTAAATATTGAAGACACATCATCCATGTATAGAAGGAATAGAAGTGGGCCCAAATTCGAACCTTGAGGTATACCACTGGAAGCAACGTAACGATAGGATTTGCAGCCTTGAATTTCTACACGTTGGCCTCGGTTATGCAGATATGATGTAAATATGATATGACAACACCTGATCTATATTATTATTCAGTCCAAATTTTATCAATTTTGAAATACGTTGATTATGATCAAGGGTATCAAAAGCTTTTGACAAGTCCCCATAAAAAACATCAACCTGTTTGTTATTATCCATAGCAGTAGTTATATCCTGAGTTATGTGAAACAAATTTGTCGACGTTGATCTACGTTTCATAAAACCATGTTGCTGAAGGGACATAAATGGACTCACTTGTTGATAAATGTGTTTATATAAGATTGATTCAAAAACTTTAGATAAATTACTAAGTGTGGATATAGGTCGATAATTTTCAACGCAACTACGATTACCTGCTTTAAATACTGGGCATATCCTTACTTCTTTCCATTTACTAGAAAATATTCCAGTCTTTAAGATAAGTTAAAATATGTGTGTTATAGGATCAACTAAAACAGGAGCGCAGTCTTTCAAAATAATAGCCGGAATTAAATCTATTCCCATAGTTAATTTGGCTTTTAATTTTCTCAATTCCTTTAATACTCCAAATGTGTCGACAGTGAAGTTTCCGAAATGATAGCATGTTTGGACATTTTCCAAAGTATCACTTGTACGGCGAGGCAAATATGATTTAACAAAATGGCCTGCAAATCCATTCACTACCTCCTCTATTGTATTTAAAAGTTGTTCATTATGAGTCATCGAATCAGGAATCCGTGAGGTTCTTCTTTTGGTGTTTACATAGTTCCAGACTAAATTAGGTTCATGAGAAATTTGTTGTTGAGTGCGAGCAACATAATCCAGATGCGCTTTAGCTATTTCTCGTTTGCATACTCTACGGTATTCATGATATATTTCACGATCTTGTACTGTTCCTGTTCTAATGAATTGATTACGTGCTTTATGTTTAGATTTTAATTTGGCTTTAATGGAGTGGTCAATCCAAGGCGCACTCTCAAATGCCACTTTATTTTTGTGCAATGGGACATATTTATCAAATATGTTATAAAAGATATTGTACAAAACTTCACATGCCATATCAACATCATCAAATTTGTACACATCCTACCAATCAGTTTCACATAACGCATTATACAAAGCTGGAAAATTTGCTTTTCGAAAATTATATTTATGTATTGTTTGATTTGGTTTTAAACGAGAGGCATTAGTTTTTAGCTTAACAAAAAATTCAATAGTGGGATGGTGGCTATCTTCAGACACTAATGGGGTGTTAGATCTAACAAGATTCTGAATACAATCAGGGGATCCAATAATAAAGTCCAAAATACGATTGTAAGTATTTACGATATTGTTATATTGAGTATAATTATTGTACTCTAAAAAAGCATTAAATGCTTCTAGTGTTGGTGATATTGGTCCATCCTTGTAATTGGGAATATTAAAATCACCCGTAATAATAACATTTCGGTTCGCAAACTGAAGTTCAATACGTTCAAATAACATCGTGTAATATTCAACTGAAGTTGAAGGTTTAATATAAATACAGATTAATATGACATTGGTACCGTTGACAATCAATTGTATAGCCTTTAATTCAATAGGTTCTAATCCAGACATATCAAATGCAATTTCCTGAGAAATTTCAAAATTTGTTTTGTAGTATTAGTAAGACTCATTGTTGTAACGGGTGTCCAACAATTATTCCAGTCCCGGGTGGCGTTGGAATCAATAATTGTTGGACACCCGTTAGATCCACGAAAAGTTTTCGTATGTTTAAATTATTATTTAATTTTCTACAACGAACTGAGCGATTTTAATACATTTTATAATTGAAATGGTGTATCATATTATGTAAATCAAAATAATAAATTTTAACTTGATCGGATATAGCGTTCAGTTGTTAAAAACAAAGTGAAATTTTTTTGGAACTTTGAATACAAAATCCGACTTAACCCTAAACATTTTGATAAAGTTACCTTGTATTAAATTCCAACGAACGCCGCCTGAAGAAGATCAACATGATTTGATTAAAACGTTGCAAATGTAATTAATAAAATTAAATAGTTTCTCTTCTGGTAGCAAAATATTCATGTATAAGCAGAAGACAATATTCTTGAGTGGAAATTTTAATGAATAACAGGTTAGAGTGAAAGAACATTCTTCAAGAGTGAATTCCGCCTTTCAGTTTGCTGACGAAATTATTTGGTTTTATTTACTGTTTTTATAGATTTTGAATTATATTTATAAAACAAGTCTGATAAAGTACCTATAAATAAATAAATAAGTAAATAAATAAACTCTTCTATCTTCATAAACTCTTAATTTAGAGACGGCAATAAAACATTTTAAAGCCTTTTTTATCACAAATTGCCTCGGATTAATCGAAAGTTGTTTGCCATATCGACGTTAAGTCAAAAATACTTAGAATTATTCATCATATTGAACCAGAAACGCATCAGCTGCAGCATGATTTTAGTTCCCTGCTTACTAATAATAATTATTGAAATGAAATACTCCTGCTTTTCCTTGGGATGGCTTTTGAATATTATAAAACATATCATTAATTGTTTCAATAATTTAGTAAGATCTCTTGTTTAATTTTGGGACGAAGCCTCTATCCATTTCATAGACCGGAGAGGTGTCATACATATTACTAAAATAGATCATGTTCATTCTTATCAGCAAATTTTATGGGACAAAAATTAAAAAAAAAAAAAATACGTTACTATTTTTACTTATAGAGGACTCCTTTAGTATCAAGTTGTGCCTTTTGGGATATTGTCCGCTTCTGGCATAATAAAAAAATGGAAATGCTGCTCATTGAGATCGTGCGATTTAACGCCTTAAGACTTTTTTCTCTGGGGCTATATATATATATATATATATATATATATATATATATCTCGGTGGCCACTTGATATCGCCTCCGCGCGAGATGACCATGTCCGGAAATCGCTCGTGCAGAATGTCCATTGTGGCATGGGCTGTGTGGCACGTGGCGCCGTCCTGCTGGAACCACATGTCGTCCGTGTCCATATCATCCAGTTCGACCTGTAGCGCTCCCCACTGATGGTTATGGCCGCCCCAGCCGATGATGCCGCCGCACAGTGGGAGGAAGGTGCTCCAAGGCGCGCATAGTCCTAAAAACAATATTTTTGTAAATGACTTTTTAGCCACAAAAAATGATTGTAAACCCCTTGAAAAGCTATAATCTGCAGTATTACATATTTTGATGAACTTCATAAAATATGGTTCATAGCGGAAGTCTACATTTCACCCAAAATGAAATCAAGATTTATATAATACAAGTTAAATTACATTACTTGGTCAAATAATCATATGCAATTTTATGTAAATATACTTGTAAACTTCTCTTATTACACTTAAGCAATGGTAATGTGGCTTAAAATGTTATTAAAATTATCAAATTACAACAATATAAACATAAATATAACCATATAATTTTTTTACAAAATTTAATATTTAAAAGAAGATATAAAAAAAACACCTCAAAACACCTCTACAAAAATTTAAGGAATTACAAATTAAACATTTTACTTCTGGCAAGTATCTTCAGAATTTGCATTAAGTTGCATTATTTTGAGAAATTTTGAAAAGTTTCTGTCACCTCAGATAGTGCGTTTTTTTACTTTCCACGTACGAAGTACTGGAAAGTATTGTGATCGTGATTTCTTTCGAACTCGAAATTTCGACGGATATATACGTTTTGGGGTCCCCTGAGTCTATTTCGACCATTTTTGAAATGTGTCTGTGTGTGTGTATCTGTCCGTGGGCGCTGTATCTCAAAAACCGCTAAATATTTTGAATTGAAACTTTAAAGCTATGGTTTAATTCTTCGTCGGAAGAGCTGAAAAACTTTTGGTAAAATTTCGCACACCAGAAGTGGGCGTTTATGTGCGACGTTTTTGTTTTTTTGCGTTTTTTTTTAAATGTGGAAAATTTTAGAAAATTTTTCAAGCAAAAGTTAAAAGTAATGAAAAACTGAACAACTTTTATTAAAACAAATTTTTCATAAATTTTTCGATTTTCGAAAAAATTATTAAAAATTAAAAATTTTGAGAGTTTTGACTTATTATTCGGAAACTATAAGAGATACATAAAATTTTTATAAGAAAAATTTGTAGAAAATATTAAAATAAGCAACTTATAAGGAATACACTTTTTGCGTAAACCTCATAGTTTTCGAGAAACATACGTGGAAAGTAACATGATGGCCACATCACCATTTTTTATCTATGCACCATAGGGATTTACATGGTACAAACTTGATTTCCTGTTTATGGGTTTTCTGTTGGGAATTTCAGCATTATTTTTGGCACACTTTAAATTTGCACTGCCTTTAACAACTTCTAATTATCAAACATTTTTGTTCAATTTAAAATCATTTACGATATATTTCATTATAAAAACTAGTAGAAGTTCTTAGGAAAGATGTCAACTTAAAGTAAGCCAAAAAATAATGCTAAAATATGTAATTTTCGAATCGGCCGAGTATAGTGGCGCCACTGTTGTTTTTTGTTAGTTGTCTTATGTTTATCTAACGGGTATCCAACAATTATTGCAGTCCCGGGTGGCGTTGGAATCAAAAACGTAGGTCGATTCTTACATGTGCCAAATACATGAACTGACATTTTAATTGTCAAACATAACCTAAAACGTGCATTTAACAATTATGTTTGACAATTAAAATGTCAGTTCATTTATTTGGAACATGTAATAATCGACCTACGTTTTTGATTCCAACGCCACCCGGGACTGCAATAATTGTTGGACACCAGTTATTTTGAAAAGACATAACCTCAAGTGATGTTGGGTACATAATAGTGTTCAGCCTCCAACATGATAGATTATGGATGTACCAGGTAAGTTGCAGATATTAATTTGTATAAATGAGATAAATAATGCCTATTCCTTGTTTCATAGAATAGTACTTTAAAACACAAGTTATGGAAGGCTAAGCGGCAAGGGGGCGAACGGACGAGTGATTAAGTGGCCTTCCATAATGAGTGTTTTATACTATTTTCTTTGTTAAAGCTTTATTTTACACTTTTTCCATCCTTATAATTTCTAGTTTTTATTTCGGGGAATAACAAAATTCGTTAAGGAATAAAACTCCTTCCAGCAGAGAAATTAGTTATGAAATGACTACTGACAAAAACCGAAACAAAGAAAATTAGTTAAAGGCATTTATAGTACATATATTACGTTTAATGTATAATATTTCTGCGTCTCGTAAATCGTTTATATCTAACTTCTCTTATTCAAAAGCAATGTTCTAAAACATGAAATTTCTTTTCATACTGCATGACAAAATTTTTACAAAAAAAACACAATGCGAAATCGTAAGAGCCATCGAAAAATGTGTTTAAGAGCAAAATATTTATGAACCAAATACAGCTCAATGGTTTGTAGCAAAAGTAATTGGATATTGAAAAAAATGCAATCGGATAGAAAATCAATTTCAAAAGCATGACGGGGTATATTTGACCGAAACACTATTTAAAAAAAATGTATTTCCAGTACATAACAATTACCAAAGCAGATGTCGACAAATTCCTATTTCAATGATTTGAGCGATTCTCAGAAAAGGCGTAGAACTGTTGGTCAGTGTATAATTATTTAAAATTTATTTCAAATTTTATAATCAGTATTTTGTATACAAATTTAAACATTTTTGCATTTAACATTTAATATTTTAGAATTACGAAAAGAAGATACGAATGCGTTATTATTCGCATCATCTAAGAAAAGAGGGAGCTAGTTCAGTGTCTCGAATGATTGACTTCGTTTCGCTGTCAGAAGATATTGCATCAAATTTTCTTGACTATTTAAATAGAATTTAAAATCTACCTAAAGAAATAAGCAATGGAAAGGCATTAGCTATATTCCTCGATTGTAATTTAACCAAAGAGAAATATCTGCGATTACGGCTGAATTCAAAAGCTCAAGGTAAATAATATTAAATTGTTGTACATGTAATTAACTCTTGAAGCCCGTACTTATTTGTAGTATCATATGCATATTTCTGGGATCAATATAACCCCAGTAAGCAATTTTATAAGGGTACATTTATTTGAGTAAATATCGTATCATATTTTAACTCGAAATACAATAGAATTACTTGCTTTAATTATATTTGATTTTTCAGTTTTGTATCAATTTCCCAGTTACGAAAAATTAAGGAAAGCGAAACTGGATTGCTATCCACAAAATGTGGTTGTCGTAGAAAATGAAGCTGTTGTAGATATCCAAAGCTTGGTGAATCATACTGCTTCAAGACTTGCCTTAACATTTACTCAAAACATGATACATACGGAATTGATTTTATATCACAAGTGGGGCTTTGACGGCAGTTCAGGGCATGTCGAATACAAACAACTTTTTGCATCGGACCCTGCATCGGATTCATCGGTATTAATTACAACAATGGTGCCTTTACGTTTGACCACAAATGACCACTCAGACATCCTGTGGGAAAACAAGAGTCCATCATCCACGCGGTAACAAGCAGATATAAGCAACATTTTTGTTACCGTAATAATTAATTGAAAATATCACTGATTTCTTCCAGGTTATGTAGACCGATTAGAATTGCTTATGAAAAGGAATCGGTTGATAATATTAAAACAGAGGCTGAACGAGTGCAAACCCAGATTTCATTACTTGTCCCAACAATAGTTGAGTTTCAGGAAAGGACTATACACGTTCGCCACGTTTTATTGCTAACCATGATTGATGGGAAAATTATTAATACTTTGGAAGGAAACAAAGCTAGTTCTGTATGTAAAAAAATATCTTTCTAATTATGTAAATCTCTTCAAGTTCTTTCCAAAATATCAATATAAAAAACACTAAGATCATCTGCAGTATATTTGATTGACACATAATTTTAGAAATGTTATATCTGCGATTTGGGGCAAATGAAACTGAACGATTTATCGAACGATCAAGATATCCAGATGGACCGCTTGAAGTATGGTATTTCACCGTTGCATGCGAGAATACATTTTTTTGAACTTCTGCTGAAAATTAGCTACAGGTAATTCACAACATTTTTATAATAGAACCAAGTTTATTGCATCCAATTTTATTGCTAAACGTTTTTTTTAATTTTAAACAGACTTGCTTTGCCAGCCAAATTGCGCCAGAAAAGTGGTAGACTTGATTCTCAACATAAGGAGAAAATAGCAGCAAAATCAAGAGAAATTCAAAGCAAATTTCGAGAACAACTTGGTCTGATTGTCGACACACCAAAACCAGGTATGACAATCAGGATATCTGTAGAAAAAACTATAATTAATACACTCAGACAATAAATTTGCAAAACAAACGTTTGCAATATGTACACTTTTATAATTTGCTGAAAACACGATAGTTTGTTATTTCTTGATGTCAACTAATCATATATTAAACACTAAATTGATGAAAATAAGAATATATTCATAAAGCTTGAATTTTATATATAGGGTTTGGTTCGTCTAATGACGGAAATACGTCGAGAAAATGTTTTGAAAAGAGATCTCATCAACTCTTTTCCAATGAAACGCCATTTTGTCGAGTTTGCTGAATATCTTCCCAAGCGTTTCCCATCTTCTTAGGGTAGTTTGTACCGGTAGTGGTGTGGTATCACACGAGTGGGTCGTCTGGACTGTTTTTGCACTAGTCGCCATTCCCCCAGTGGGTTTCCCATTTGCTGAATTCATGTGCGTGTTGGGTGGTAACATTTCCTTCTAGACATCGTTTTGGAAATCCCATTGCTCTTGACATGGTCGGTTTACATGAAAAACGAAAGAAAACTAAAGTATCCTTGTATTTACTTACTACACGTGAAAAAGTATATAGAAATATATATAAACATGACATTTCAGAAAACTAAAATAAATTAAAGTAATTACTAACTGTTCTAATTTTAATATTCAAATTTGATACTTGTCGGAAAGGCCACTTAATGATTCCTGTCAAAACAATCTAATTTATTGAACATTATCAATTTATTTGGAACTATCTTCCGATATTGGTACGACACGAATACCCTCGGCTATTTGTTGAGGTGTTACCCTTAACTTTTCCCCGTTTGTCAACCTGAGGGAAATATGTCTTCTGATCTTGGGCCTTTCAGCCTTATATGCTTTACATCTGTTATAGATTATAAAAATCGCAAAAAACAAACAAATTAATATAACGAGTGAAATATCCACACTTAAATAAAAATAAACAAAATAGTCATTTAAATTTTTATTTTTTTCGAGAATAATTTTCATTTGTAAAGTATCAAAACTTTCAGAATATTTAGTCAGTTTTTCCGAAAAAGTGTTTACGTTTGTAAATTCCATTGATGGTATTGACTTTAGGCTCTTAACGTTAATTGAATTTGTCGAATATTGAAAGGTAGCCTCGCGGTTTGAATTTTTAATTAATAATTTAGAGATATCAATTAAGTCAGAACGAAAGGTTGTTCCACGATCGCTTAAAATCGATCTAGGACAGCCATGCCTGTTAATCACATAATTTAGAATAAAGTTGGAGACGGATTCAGCTTTGCCATCGTACAAAGCTGCTGTCTCTACGTAGCAAATGGCATAATAGATATCTTCTACAATTTTCACATACCTTTCATACTTCAAGTCCTAGAAGATCAATTCGACCACGGTCAAATGGCACGCCTACTAGGATGGGTTGCAAAAGGCCGGATGGCGCCACCACTTGTGATATTACTTTTCTCTCCCATGGCGATATCCGATAGGGTTTACTCTTAACTGGTGATGCACCTTCCTTAATCCGAATCTCGTGTTCAGCATAGTTTGTAAATCCTGACTTTTTACCGCCAACTGAAAAAAGATCGCTAAACTCCTCCAATAATATACATAATTTACTATTTTCCTCTTGAGTAAGTGTATTTGGAATCCTAACTTCGGGAGAATTGTCTCCCTCCTCGCTAAAAAATGTGGGCGACACGTCTTCCATTTTCTTGTATCCGGTACCATTTGCTTCTGTTTTAACCCTTACATCAAGACTCTCTTGTGGTCCAATTATGCAATCGTTCGCCAGTAACACCTTATTATTTTTCTCCCTAAAATTCTCACAAATATCAATCATAAAAAAAATATTTTCCTCCAAATCATATCTTTCTGCTCGATCTGTAGAAAAGCTAATTGTTTTGTCCTTTTGTGGGAGTGCATCCGGGGTTTCAATTTTCGTCTGATAATCTTCCTCTTCGCACAGAAAACTTGGCAGTAGGCCCACTATTACCTCTAAAAATCTTAATGTAGTGTTCCTAAAAAGCTTTGTAGGAGTAAAACCATAATTAAATACCCATCAATTGTTTTTCTTAATTTTGGGTCTCGATTCGCTTCTGCCTAGCCGTTTTACAATACGGTACAGCGCGCTTAAATTCTAACGTGTTTGTATCGACTCCAACTTTAACGTCCACACACATATGTGGCCCAATTATGCAGTCATTTATTATGCTTATTTTTTCAAATTTTCTAATGTCAGTCTCACATACGTCTACTGACATAACGTCATTTTCTTCTAAATCATACACTCTCGTAACATCGTCAATACTTTCCGCGACCGTAACAATTTTATTTTTGAAATCTAAAATAACTCCCTGTTTTTCCAAAAATTCCATGCCCAGAATAACCGGATACGGTAATCGCTCGAGAACTACAGCTATACATTTAAAATTGACATTATTTCTTAGCTCTATATCTAAATCAGCAGTTCCAATTGCATTAAAAACTTCATTATTTACACTTTTAAATAGGTATTTATTATTTGAGATTAAAATATTCTAAAAAGTCCTTTGATACAAGGTTTTTCGCGGATCCGGAATCCAAAATAATTTTAATATTTTTTCCAATCACTGAGCCCTGTATATGAGTAATTCCTTGAATTCCGTCACCACGAACTGCATTGTATAGGGCGGCATTCGGACTTCTTAATGGCGCCCCCGGTCGTTTGGGTTTTCCTCTCTCCTTGGCCCTTCCTGTCTAAAACGACTGTTGTCTACGTAGCCTCTAGATTGGTTATTGGCCCTACTGTAACACATTCTAGCCATGTGTCCCGACTTTCCGCATCTGAAACAGATTGGTCTACCATCCGCAGTTCTTGATGATCTATTTATTTCTTGTGGGCCCCTACTTCGATTTTGTCTGAAAACATTCGATGAAATTGGTTGATGAGATTGAGAACTACAATTGCAATTACACCGTTTTTCGTTCGGTGGTGCTGCAGAGCTATTTTGCACAGGTAAAGGTACTGACGGAGCAATCATACATATCTGCGCTCTAAAAGCTGCATTTTGAATTTCACTTATTTTCATAACTACTTCTCTTAGTTTTGCTCTGGTCATATTCGCCGAGCGCAACATTACATATTTTTCCAGATAAGCTGGATGCATACCTGATAAAAAGTAGTCAATAAGCCGTTCTTCGCTTAACGTTCCCAACTCGTCGCAAAGATACAGAATATCGTAAAAATATGTTTTGATATTCTCTTGAAGTGCTTGTTTTCGCGCCACCAACCTTAGCTTGATGTCCGCCATCGGGTCTTCCCCTCCAAATTCGTTAATGGCATCCGATTTCACGTCCTCCCATGTCTTATGCGCATTTTTTGGGTCCATTCTATAATTTCTATACCAATAATAAGCTCCATTCATTAGGTAAGTTTTTAAAAAGTGGAGTTTATACTGGTCGCACCAGCATTTGTAAATGCTGCAAACTCAAACTCAAACTCAAAATGAAATAATATTACCACTCGAGGGCTCGAACGACGGTGGTGGTACAAATTTGGGCTGTATTGGTGGAAGAGTGATGTTAGCAGCATCCCTGATTATCTGGTTTACTTGCTGTTGACGCTGCAACTGTCGCATCAATGGTGTTTGACCCCGCGCAATTACTACCTGCATTCATATTTATATTTAATGTGTTGTTTACTTCCGCAAAAGGTTCCAAAAACGTTTGATTTCCTACTGAGGAGTCGTCTGTCGAACTTTTCCGTGTGATACTGTCGGACACCGACCAATTTTCGATGTCTTCCGGTATCGTGTCTGAAATTCGCGTAAACCTTTATTAAAAATTTCTAATTTATATCGGGTGTTATAATCGTGCTGAACGTCCTTGCTCATTGAGACCCTGACCTGCCTTAATGTAGCGATGTCCGGGATGGAATTCGCACCGCGTAGCAGATGTGTGAAATAGAACACGACGGCCTGTCTTCACTTACAAGCAGAGTAAAATATAATTCAAGCAAAAAAATGTAATACCTATGCACGAACTCGATTAAATTTATTTGTTAAATCAATCAAATTTGAATTTGAATTTGAAAAGACCATGTAAATTCGGCGCCTCCACCACTTGTCACGTCTTGTCTCACTGCAAGCTCGTGATTGGAATTCGGGATCACTGATTATTCTAATAAATACTCAATTATAAAAACTACTTACATTTATTCCTTTTTTAATCGTTCACACTCTTTACACTGGTTATATTTATTACCGTACTACTTCAAAATCTACCACTTCAAAATCTAAACCTTATCTCTGTTTTATTAAAACAACCTTACTACTTCAATATCTCAAAAACTATCTGTATTTTACTAAAACCTGCATCACTACTTAAAAATCTAAACCCAATTATCTTTATGATTAACAACTACTTCACTACTTCGAATCTACATCTTAACTATCTTTATGATTAAAAACTACTTCATTACTTCAAATCTACAACTTAACTATCTCTTGGCTTATCGATTCATCGGGTCATCCCCGTTGCTTGTTTTCCGATCCACCAATAAACGGCTTCCATGTCAACAAATGCTTAGTTAGTACTAATTGTCGACCGCTTATTGGTGTACCTGCAAACAACGCCGATTCCCGTGGGAATGCATATCAGCGTCTAGACTCCGCACCAGGTAAAATTCCATAAAATGGAATTCGACTCGGATCAGATATCCATACGTGACAATATTTAAGAAAGTCTACTATAAATATCACATTTCCAATCTGTATAGACACGTCGTCGAAAATGCTGTAAAGTAGACTAATTAGGGTGTAGTCTTTCTAAGGACAGACTACAAATAATTTAGTATACTGCATAATTAGTAGTATTTACAGAAGACTAATATACGGTGCTTTGACATAACGATGGCTAATATTAGTGGATGAAATGATTTTAATAGGTCAGGGAATTTTTACTTGCTTTAAAATGCGATAAATACATATTTAATTTTAAAGTGAGGTGTTTCAAATAGGAACTATTTCAGTCAATTAATAGGAAAGTATTAGATAGTTTGTTGTTAGGATTGCGAAGACAAATTTTAATAAGGACTCTAAGACAAAGATTGTTACTAATTAAATATACTTCATAAACGAAAAGCATCATTTCAGTACAAGAAAACGTAAAGATAAAAAAACAATAGCTATGAAAAAAAAATTGATTTTTTTTGTTTTCTTTCAGAAAACAGAAACTCCTCAGAGTCTACAAACTGTTTTAAAGCCTATGTATAGTTATTCTCAATTATATTTTTAATAATATCGTTGATAACTACTTATTGAAACTCATTCTATTAGTTATTAGTTTTTTTATGCAAACTAAATAGTAAAATTGAAATAAATGGGAAAAGATAATCCAATATATAAAATAATACATTAAAACCTGATAGCAAAAGAATTTCAATTAACCTTTTGAGAATCTTGCACTTAATCTACGGAAAATTAAATTAAAATATATTTATAACAATGCAGGTCCTCAAAATCTTTCATTTATCAAGCCATTTTCGATTCAAATTAAATATCTCTAAATATTACATTTTTTATATGTCTATTAATTCTTATAAATTATGTCAAATATAATTAAGGAAATTAATAAATTAAAATTAAAAACGGTATATCATTTTCAGATAAGTAGTGCTTTCAATTGTTAAAATATTTTAGTAATGAAAATTAAACGAATTCGCAACAGAGGAATCAACCTCTCGTAATCAGATTATTATCTTAACATCTCTTTCAATGGAACAAAATTTATTGACAACTTTCCTAAACTGAAAATCTATGCAAAAGGTATCAAGTAGCATTAGAAACAGTTGATGCAAATAAATTTTAAACTTTCTCAACTCTTAAATAAATATAATAAAAATTAAAGAACGTGTCCTAAGACAGCTAAATTTATATAAATTTTATCATAAATCTGATAAAACTAAACGGGGTATTTTGTAGGAAATGAACAGTATATAGAAGACAAACTGGTTATTTTCATCTAACGAAGCAGAATATTTTAATAACGACATTGATCCGAGTAAAAAAATCGTTAATCAATAAAATTGAAACTTCATTTTGTTATTAAAATACTGATAAAGGTTGGTCTTATATCTAATTTATATAATTTAATACCTCAACTGATTTGATATAAATTTTAAAAAAATCATATTGATTTATCTCTCCTGCATACTTGGTTGCAGAACAATATCCAATATTTTCAATCAAATAATTTACACAGATAATCGTCTATGCAAAATTGAAATAGTAGAGTATATAAGTTGGATACGAATAAATGTGAAATCATATGAATTACCTATTATAAGAAGAATATTACGAAAAAAAGTAGATGTATTAGATCGAATTATAAGCTGAATATCAAGAATCAATTGATATTCGTAAATGCAAATCATGTAAAATAGAATAAGTTTTTAAATTGAAGTTAATAATAAAATTATATTATTGAGATTAAAATTAATACAAATTAATACAAATGATACTTGGAACATGTGTGTGATTTTGTACGCAATGCAGACAAAGTTAAATGGGTTCATGTTTGAAAAACTCTTCATGGTTGTAGAATGTATGTGCAATTAGGTAATCTATTACATTACTCCTAAACATTTTGATAAGCAGATTCCTTGTTTTCTGACTTAATTTTTAAAAAAACTTAAGACCATAGTACTGTGTTCCTGTTTGAGATTTACATCAGACACTCCACAATATATAATATAAACAAGTTAGAGTTAAAATTTACTATTCTTACGGCCCTTCTTTGCAATTTAAATAAACGATGCCTGCATGATGCATGACCCCAAATGTGTATACCATATAACAAATGGCGGTGAAATGTACCGTAAGATTTTTGGTGAAACTTTTTTGGACAATGCCCATAAACCATAAATTCATCTATTTAATTTGACACTTATATAATCGCCATATTCTATCCAAGTTAACGTTGGATCAAGGTAAACACCTACGAAACATATACTTGGTGCATTATTCACATTTACTTGGTCAATACATTTAAGTGTGAATAACATTTCAACCGTCTTATTCATATTTAGGGACACTTTATTGGAGGAAAACCATTTGATAACATTAGACTTATTTATTAAATTTCAGTCAAAAGCTTCTTTATAGCTATCCCCTGTTTATCCCAGGTTTCTCCCCTATTTCGCAGATTTTCGTTAAAACATTTTATTGGTTGTTTTTTTCTTTCCAATCAAAGTTCTGGAAATGCTTTGAAGAAACATTTATTAATTAACTTTTGAAACAAATCACATTTTGTGTTTACAGTTAAAGGCAATGTAAAACTGAACAAGTTTTATTTAAACGTTTTTTACTTAACTTGCGAGAAAAAAATTAAAATAATAAAATAAATTTGATATTTTTGTGTTTTATTAGTGAACTACAGGAGCTACATGAACATTATATAACAAATAGCCTTTGCGTAATTTTGTTCAAGGAACACGTGATCAATAGCCAAATACTATTACTTGTACTACTAAAATTGCTCTTGGATAACGTCATCTGCGCTCCAAACGCAACATAATACCCCCGATCGGTGTCAGAACTATGTTGTCCTCCATTTGCTTGACGTCTTGCACGTGAATTAGCCTGTAATGCGTCAGGATTTGTACGACCGCTGATTTCAGCATATACGTTGCGTATTTTTGGCCTAAAAAAAGAAAACCAATGATCGTGATTGTAGTAAGTGTTTTTATATGTATGGTGGGTGGGTGGCCTCTGACTCATCCTCCAATTACTAAAAAAATCACCCAAGTATAAATCTAATATTTAATTAAACAGATTTTCAGAAATAATCTAATGCAAACATAAATTAAGTTTCTAAATTCTTTTAATGAACTGAAACATTATAAAAATAATTACAATCGACATGAATTTGTGAAATACTACAAAAAACATTACGTTGTGTGCATTCATAATGAAACATCAAATCTTTCCTAATTTTTTAAATAGTCTAATAAAAATCCAACATAGGTTTATATGATGCATTAAACTTATAAAAACAATTGCCATCGACGTGAAACTATTCAAAATCCTTTAAAATACATTATTTAATAAGTATCCAATAATAATCATTTAAATTTATTTCTAGATTTAAGAATATTCTTGAGAGAAAGGAAATTTATTTTTAAAAAATTCTATAATTTGAACGATTAAAAAAGTAATAAAAACAAATGCTGCCGACGTGAATATATCCATAATAGATTAAAAGTTAGTTAATATGTGTTCATGCAGAAACATTTAGATTACGTTGTTTCTTACACGATTAATAATCTCTCTTTGTTAATTATTTCTCCAGAAAACTCTCGATTATACTGCTTTTAATTGTTGAAGAGTGTGGCCACATTAATACTTAAACTTTCGTTACTACATGAAAAATTGAAATATCTTTTCAAAAAAATATTATGGTTAGGATTGTCAGCTTAAAGTATGTATGTAGTATTTTCTTAAGGATTACGAAGAAAAGAAGAAAATTACCAATGCAGTTTCGTGGCCCAGCGCTGAAAGCCGTGTAGGCGAATGGATGTCTTCTTCTGCTGTTCTCTATAGAGAATCTTTCAGGATCGAATTTCTCTGGATCTGGATAATGTTCCTCGTTCCTCATCAGCATGTAACTGAAGAATGTCAGAGACGTCCCAGCTGGTATGGTATAATTTTCTGAAATTGTTTTAATCAACATCATATTTACTAATCAAACATTAAGGGAAAATGTATCAATTGATTATAAGAAACAAATATATTAAAATGATTTAAAATCTACGAAATTACTTGTTAAAATATCTCATGACTAATTATAATTAGAGTTACGATAGTTAATAAGTTTAATAGTTACCATTAACGCCTTAGTGGTCCTTAATTTTAATAAAACATTAAATTTTAGCAGTTATCGTTTTATATATTAATATAAACTTTAATTCGTTTAATTTTTTATCGGTTATTTAATTAATTACAATTTAATTTACTTAAGTTAACGTCAGTGTCCAGTTCTCTACTGAATGAGGCCGCTGTTGGGTACAGCCTTAACGACTCTTTGATCACCATCTCCAGGTACTGGACCTTCTGAAGGTCTGTCAGCGTCAGGCCACCGTGTTCGCACCCGAAGAGTTCTACGATTTCATCGTACGCCTTATCCTAATTAATTTAAGAGATTCAAAAGATTGAATAGACGCCTTTTATAGCTTTGAAAAATACAAATATGTTTTTTTTAGATCAGCAAGATTGTGCGCAAAAATAATTAATAAGAAACACCTATTTGCATTTTTTATAAATATAAATAATACTGTATTCTTTCTTTACACTTTATTTTCTATGAATTTTTTAATGAATAGAAATAAATTTATTAAATTTTATTGATTTACCTGTATTTCTGGATATTTTGCTAAATTGTATAACGTGAAGACTAATCCTGTGACCGAATCATGACCCTAGAATTTTAGAAGAAAATGTATTAATCGATGAGGCCGTTAGCTGTTGGAAGTTCATCCTCAAACAATTGAAATATTTAATTCTAAATCTGGCAAGTTTACTCATCTTTTTCAAGGTGAATTTTTGTTAAACAGATTTAATTTAATCAAATTTTAAATATCTATTTGATACGTACTCCAAATAAAAAGTTGTTGAGTTCATTAATCACGTCAGTATCACTAAATCCGTTGCCCGTTTTTTGACCAGCCAGAACTAGATCCAAAAATGATACCGGCTTCTTGTTCCCTGAAAAGTTTTTTAATTAATAATGTTAATAAACTAAAAAGAATTTTTAATTACCCTTGCTATCGTACCGAGGAGTATCCAAGTTTGCTTTCCTATTTTCTAACACCTGAAATATTATTATGAAATGGTAAAATTAGAAAAAATATATATAAAATATATGATTTTGCTTTAAAAAAACACGTTGTAAACACAAGCTTGGATGTTTTTCCTTCCACACAGAGCCCATATAAATGCAATTCATTTCAAATAAAAGAATATTAATCAAAGAAGATATAAAAATTTATATTTATTATGTTCTTTCGATTTAGATTCTTGGAATTAAAAAGAACCTTACCAAATATAAATGATTATTACCTTTCTGAAATATTTATGAAGGTAATATACCAGCCGGTAATATTCTCTGCCGATTTTTGTACACCTAAATATTACATCTGGGTGAAGCATTGGATTGTAAATTCTCGTATTGGTAATTTCCAGAGATCTGCAAAAAGAAGTGTAAATATTATTATTGAATTGTTATTATTATTATATAATAAATTTATTAGAAGTGAATCGCAAGGAAGAAATAAATTCTCAAATTGTATAGGTTAACGTATAATTAACAAATATTCGACAGAAGGTGCACTTTTTTATTAGGTCCACTTTTAGGACACAGAGTTAGAATGATTCAAACAGTAGATCAGAACACACACCTGTTTAAAGCTGTTACAAACTCGTTGTTGCTTTCCTGTGCGTCGACTCTTTGACCCATGACCGTTTCTGTAAAATAATACGTTAACATTTTATTTGCCTTAAGTTATTTTTATCATCATTTACCAGCAACTACATCTGTGATGTACGAATCTATATAGGGTAAAATATTGAACGGCTCACTGTCGAGGTGTCGCTCTAATTTCGAGATGAGTATTTTTTCTTTGTCGTTGAAAACCTGGACGAATTGTTTTAAGTTGGTTAGGTGGAACGTTGGAATCAAATACTTCCGGTTGTGTTTCCACTGCTCTCCTAGAAAAATAAGTAAAAACATTAAATAATACCCACCAATTATTTTTTATATAAAAACCATGTTATTTAACGATTTCATAACATAAATCAATATTTTATTTAATGAATTATTGTAATTATTACAAGATAAACTCTTGTCTTTGTTAAAACAATTCAAGGGTGTGATAGTGGCCACCCACCCAACCTACTTATGTATTTTAACTTAAACTTTAATTATTAAAGATGAATTAATACAAAAATTGTGATTGTTGTTAAATATTTGTGGTTAGAAAGGTTTTAAATGAAAGACCTTTGTATATATAGGGTGGGTGGGTGCCCACTATCATAACCTCCAATTATTTTTTGCATAAACAATGCTTTCATTGAATGAACTCTTAACATAAAATAAGTTTTTGTTCTGTAATTTATTACATTTATTTTAATCCTTTTTCTGTTAAGCCAGTTAGAGGATGGGGCAGAGGAGACCCACCCACCCTACATATATAACTTCCATCAAAGTCGCAATTTACTTTTTAAAGTTGTAATAAAATACAGCAGTTTTAGTATTGAAATATAAAAAAATATAAAAGCAGTGTTACAGTTTAAGTTTTAATATATATGTAGGGTGGGTGCGTGGATATTATTACACCCTTCAGTAATCTTAATATAAACAACGATTTTGCAATTTAACTTACATTTAATTAGCTAATTATTGCTAAATCCTATTTAAAAACTTGGCATTTGGTAAAAGTAACTCACCTTTAGACCGAAGAAGTGAGTTTCCCATCCAAGGCTCGTAAAAGTTGTAGCTGTTCGACTTTCGAATATTTTGTGTACCTTTTAAAACCACCTAAAAGTTTATCAAAAGAATAATCACGCATAAAGGAAAAATATACACAAATTAAACTTTATATTATATTTAACTTTATCAAAGCTGATAAGACAAAACTTTAAATTACCTAATGTTTTGGATTAGTAATTTTAAATAGGCAATTGTGAAATCTTTCACTCTATGGCACATTTTGAAAATTCGAATTGAAATAAATTATAATGACTAGCTTAAGTTGTTTACATTAGAATAAATAGTGTGGTATGAGCGAGTGGGCAAAATTTTACTTGAATTTAATTATTTTAAAAAGACTATATGTATGGTTAAAATAATTAATAATCTGGTTAGGTTACAATCTTGAAAATTGCAGAAAAAAATACTTTTAACACTTAATGTAATAAAATCTTTTTAATTTAATAGAGGAATTATAGGAGAAATATAATAAATTTTTATTTTAGACCATTTAATTTGAAATTCATTGTTACCTCAACGTCATCTGGATCTGTTAAATAAACGTAAAAATACGGCCCCATCCAAAATCTCGTCACTGATCCATACTCTTTGGTTGCTTTAATAAAATAGTTTAAAACGCCTGAAAATATTTCCTTATTAAAAAAAATCTTACGAGATGTAAAATCATTTTATCAATTAAAATTGTATTCATTTGCTTATAATTATGCTCACATAATCGACACAACTAATTTACAAAATAAAAATACTTTTAATTTATACACACCTTCGGGATAATTTAAAATGTCCAAACTGTTACCGAAAATTGGTAAAGTCGGTGGACCTGGAATTTTATTTGCTAGCGTTAAAAAACGCCTGTTTGCTAGTGTCAATAAAAAATAAATTAATAAACCAATAATCAGGACGACTGGGATCATAGCCGATGCCTAAAATAAAATAATTTTTACCTAAATAATTAATTCGTTTTACGATTCTCACTTTCTTACCTGTATGCCAATGAAAGAAGAAAACATTACCGGTTTTACGACGCCGACTAAATTATGTCCAAAAATGACGCCTAATTTATATCGATATTATCCTAAAATAGTAGATTAAATCGTTAATCACTTAAACTATTATCCCTTTTTATTTTCCCTTATAATTTTAAACAATCTTAATTATTTAACACATTATTAATTAAATTTATTTTAATCATTTCGTGTTATCAAATTGAACTAACGTATTTTCAATTGACTATAAAATATTACTAGTACTATAATTGGAAACAACATGACAATACTACAAACCTAAATTCAAGTGCAGGAAATTCGAAAAATCTAAAAATTAAACCCCTCGAGGAATTGCTTTAAAAATTGTAAAATGTTACTAGTATCATACTTAGAAACAACATGTCAACACTACAAACGAATTAAAGTTTGTCGAGGAAATATTAAAAAAATTAAATATTTAATACTTACTGTTCTAAATTTTTTGGTAATATAATTCTTAGCTTGAATCTACAGACAGATGTAGATTTACGTACTACTCAAACACCTGCTTGTTAACAACTGAAATATATAAAACACTCGTATTGTTTATATCACCCAGTAATTACTACCATTTTTTTTTCTAAATACCATTTAAAATTTCATGATAAGGACAAATATGGGAGTGGAAATTTCTATAGACAATTATATCTTTTTTAATAATTTTAGTATTGAACATAGTTTTATGTAAATATAGGTCTAGATGATAAGTATGTTTTTTCTTTCCCTAAATAGAATATATAGGGGAAGTATTATTTTCGTGAAAATTTTTTGAATTTTTTTTCTAACGAAAATATCCGTTTGACGTCCTCTGAGACCATTTCACTAATTTCTAGGAAAAAAATGTGTCTGTGTGTGTATATGTGTCTGTCTGTCTGTGTGTTTGTCGATGGGCGCTATACCTCAAATACGAATGATCCTTTTGAGATAAAACTTTAAACTTAAGGTTTAATCGTTAAAAGCTGAAACTGAAAAGCTTTTGGTGAACATTCAAAAACCGGAAGTGGATGTTTACTCGAGGCCAGTTTTTGTTTTATCCGATATTTTTTAATATAAAAAATATTATAAAACTTTTCAAACAAAAGTTAAAGGGAATAAAAAACTGAACAATTTTTATAAAAAGATATTTTTCATAAAATTCTTAACTTTTGTTTGTCAATTGCTAATAAACTATTGTAGTTACATGAAATTTAACAAATAATTGTAGAGAATTCAAAAGTGAAAAGTGGAAAAGAAAGTACTATGATTGCCACGTCTCCATTTAGTAATAATAATAATAAAAAAAAAAGCTGAGAAACTAGGAATAATAATAATAATAATAATAATAATAATAATTTATTTGTATACAGATTCATATCGAATATTACAATGTCATAGTCTAAGTATAAATGAGAAGCAAATACATATATAAAAAATATCTGTCGATAAATACACTTAAGATTAACTTAAATAGTACATACATATATATAGGACAAACAATTTAAAATATATTTTGATACTATACTATTTTTGAAAGTATTCTTTCGCAGAGTAGTATGGATTTTTCAAAAAGTACTCTTTAATTGCAATTTTAAATTTGTTCCTATCTCTAAATTTTTTAGTGATATTTGTAATCGGTTTAGGATTTTAATACCCATATACTGTGTACCACGTTAGAACATAGTAGTTTTATGAATCGGTAGACTTAAATCAGAGGTATTTCGAGTTTGTTTTTTACTTTTGTCATCACATTCGTGCCTAATATCGAACATAAACAATGACATATGATACAAATATAGTGAAAATATAGTCATAATTTTGAGGTTTATAAAAATGGGCTTACAGTGCTCCCCCCACGGTTCATTTTGAATAAGTCTAACGATTTTTTCTGTGCAATAAGGAGTCTTTCGGAGTGTACTGAATTACCCCAATAGTTAGTTTTAATGCAAGCGTTATAAAATATTAGTAGTACACTTTGATCCACACATTTTTTTAAGTTAGTGAGAGCATAATGTGCGCTATTCAATTTACTTACAATATGTTTTATGTGTACTTTCCATGTTAAATGATCGTCAATATACACTCCTAAGTATTTTGTGCTATTGAGTACAGGAATTGACTTATTAGAGCCTTTAACCAATGTGCTGACCTTATTTGACACTTTATTGTGCATGGAAAAAAATAATATAGTTGATTTTGTACTATTTAAGTGCAAATTATTTTTTGAACACCATTTTTCTATATCTTTTGTCATGCTGTCATGCAAAATTTGTGGTATCTGTTAGGTTTTCTGATTGTGTTACTACAGCAGTGTCATCGGCGTATTGACAAAGCATTGTGTTTGACATGATATTACAGCTCTTAGCAAGATCATTACTGTAAATTATAAATAATAGAGGCGATAATATGCCTCCCTGTGGCAGTTCAATAACAATTAACTTCCTGTCAGAGGTGTATGATACATTGTTTTCATTCTGGTTATCTCTAGTTATTTCTACGTACTGAATACGATTTTGTAGATAGCTATCAAACCAAGTTAATAGTGGGTGTTGTATACCGTAGCTTCCCAATTTCATTATTAGTAATTGATGGTTTACCGTGTCAAATGCTTTGCTAAAATCATAAAAAAATACTAGCTACTTTTTTGCCTTGATCGAGATGTTCGACTATAAATTTCAAGGTTTCACGTAAAGCAGTATTAGTACTTCGACCACCCCTGAAACCGTGATGGGTTTTTGATATTAGATTATTGTTATCAAAGTATTCTGTTACTTTTATATTCATGGCTTTATCTATGACTTTGGCAAATATAGACACAATCGAAATGCTACGATAATTTTCTGGAGTTGTTGGGTCACCTTTCTTAAGTATCGGAACTACTCTGGCCACTTTTAACGCTTCTGGATATTTTCCCGTTTTAAATGAACAATTAATAATATCTGTTAATGGGTACGTTAGCAGTTCCGATACGTAATGTATCACATCGCCTGGGATTTCATCGGGTCCTACAGATCTTTTTTTAGATAATGATTTTAATATATCGTTTGTCTTTTTATGCGTAATTTCCGGGACACTCATCATGGGTTGATCATTTGTTGATTCGACATTATATTCTACCGTATTTTTCATTGCTAGTTCCTTTTATAGAGGTAATAAAATGCTCATTGAAAACATTTGATATCATTTTAGGGTCTGTGATAATAGTGTTTTCTACACATAACTTATTTATTTCAGTTTTTGGTTTACTATAATTTACACTTGATTTAATTACCTTTCATACTGCTTTAGTAATATTTTGAGAAGTAGTAATGGCATTTCCATTAAACTGTTTTCTCGCAACTTTCAAATTTTTGTTATATCTTTTTTTTAGGTCAATATATTTAGATTTTACATTGTGGTCGTTTGATAATTTATATAACCAGTGAAATTTTTTTAATTCCTTTGATATTTCTCTGATATCCGGTGTAATCTACTGTGTACTTTTTTTATTTGTTTTATATGATGCAATAACCTTGGGGAAAGCTAAGTCAAAGTAATGCTTAAAAACGCTTACTTATTATATTTTGTATCCACATTAGCCGCCTGGATTTTGCCAGTTTAAAATAGTTTAAGGTTATCTGAGGTATATGCGCGTTTCTTAGATTTCTTTTTGTTTCCGTTTGCATACCTACTTCGATCTCCAAGATTATTGTATCATCATCAGAAAATTCTGTATGTACAGTACGACTGCAAATACTATTTGAACAATTGGTGAATATGTTGTCAAGGAGATTCAGTTTGCGTGTTGCTTTAAAAACAGTTTGTTTTAGTCCAAAAGGGCCTAAAATACCCGTGAGTTCTAGTGACCCCCGCACATCTGTTAAAAGATGTATATTAATCTGCCGCTATAAATATATTTATGTATTTATTGTGCACTAGGCGAATGGTTTCGTATAATTTATTTAATAATGTTTGGTTGTTGCTACTTAGGGCATGATAAATAGAAATTATTATGCTTTTCTTACCCTGCAGTTTAAACGAAATCGCAGTGTACTCGAAAAGCCCCTCATCATACTCTACAGGTATAGTTACTGCAGCTGCCCTAATATCTGGTCTTGCAAAAACAGCAACACCCCTGCCTCTTTTTCAGTTCTGCAATAATAATTTATGAACTTATATACATCTAAATTACACAATATTATTTTATTTTTATTAAGCCAATGTTCGCATATGCTTAAGTAATGTGGATTATTTTGTGAACACGTCAAGATTAAGCTTTTTATTTTTTATACTTCTACCAATTATTTGCGCTAATTTTATTTTCATTCCTTCTTTTAAGATAGGTACGTTTAGTAAATTTGTTGAATTCGTTGCTTCCGAGTGCATGCCTCCGAAAAAGAAAGTTTGATATCTCTATTCCTTTTGGCCATATGTGGGGCATCATTATCCTATTCTTGATCTCTTCATCTACACCTATTTTAAAAGAGTTAAATGATCCTTTATTCTTCATTTTTTCTATGATTACGGGGTTGTCCGGAAAGTATTCAGATAGATAATGTTTTAAGTTATCTATTGTATAAGAGGTGTTGTATTTTGTGACGAAAAGCCAATGTTTTTTTGTTTCCGCCACGCCTGCAATATTATTTTCTCCAAAAATTATTTCATTATTTTTATGCTCATTTGATTTGTTGTCGGTTGTTGGCTTGCTTGAAATGTCTATTGATTCATGTTTGGTATTAAGAGGGGTCACAGATTGCAATTTATCCTTTAAATCAGCTGGTTCCATGTTCTTTTGATTGTTTACGTTTTCGTTCATTGAACTATTGGCAGTCGAATTAAATTGACTGGTGGCCTTTTTTTGTTTTATTTTGGAATTTTGTTTTTGTGATTTTAATTCTCGCACTGGCGTCATGATTTTCGAATTGTGTTGCGAATCTGAATTTATATTATTCGTTCTCTCCGTAATTATTTCCGTTGACAATTGCGGCTCATTTAATCTATTAATTTCTTTGTGTGTTGTAGAATTCTGTATTATTAGTAATTTGATTAATGTTTTGATCTGTTCTTGCAGAAATTTAATATTTTCACTCATATTGTTAATGATACTATTTTTACTTAAAAGTAAACGCTTTAAGTATTTGATTTCTGTTTCCTGCACACACTTGCCTTTTTGGATTACGGTGATTCCACTGTTAAACGATGAGTTTAGTTCTTCTTCCTCGCTCAGCTGATAGACACGCTGTTCGTCTGGTTCGTCGTCTTGTCGGCCTGTACAGCATACTATTGTATCTTTGTTCACTTTTGTTACGTACGTTCTTCATGTACTTTATGCATCCGGTATGCATTTTCTGTCCATAGTTCAAACATATAGGTCCACTTAAAGGCACAGAAGTAGTAGTAGTAGTAGTAGTGTTTGGCTATCGACCACGTGGTGGTCATTTGTGTATTTGTGTGTATGTAAATGAGCTTGTAACTTTAAAGGATCGCCCGCGTCACTCTAAAGCATCATTAATTGTATCCCAATGGTGAATGGTACCGGTCAAACATCCAACTACTGACCCGAACTTTGCTGCACGTCAGTCACCACCGGCGATCACCATTTATTATTTTAATTTTAATTAATTATTATGTAAAATTTCATTTCATATGAAAAATATGTATTGAATGCACACATGTTGATTTATCACAAAATAACTGGTCGAGGCAACTTAAAGCTACTTTTTGAGCTAGTAACACTATATTAGGAGGTCCAGGTTGGGAGAAAATTAAGTGTCAAGGTTTAAAATTAAGAGATAGTAGAATTGAGGGAGTTAAAGTAGCAAATGGAAATAGTTGTAATTGTTAAGGGGTTGCGGATCCCCCCGTCAAATTATTAGATAAAGTGCAACAACTTTATCTAATAATTTGTCTCAATGACATTTGTTTGTTCCGATTTTTTTCAAGGCACACTAAATTTATACAAAAATATCATATGAATTTCTAACATAAATATTAAATTAAAATCAACATATTGAATTCAGAAAAATAATGCTTAGTATAAAAAAGTGTATGCAGCCATTTAAAAAATTTAAGTTGACTGTCGTTTGTCAATCAAGTTAATTTTAAATTCGATGAGGTAATGTCATTTCTTAGTATTTAAACGGCCATTCAATTTGTGTTTTAGTTGGTTCAAATCGGTTAATAAATAACAAAGTTATGGTGTTGGGCCTTTTTTATCGAACACCCGATATATATTTTACTTTCCTTAGAATATAGTATATATAGGGGATGTATTGTTTTCGGGGAAATTAAAACAAAATTAACGAAAATATCCATTTTGAGGTCCCCTAATTCCCTTTCACTATATTTCTGAAAAAAAAAAATGGGTCACTGTGTGTGTATATCTCTGTGTGTGACCATCGGAGGGCGCTGTAGCTCAAAAACGAATGATCCTTTTGAGATGAAACTTTAAAGATAAGGTTTATCGTTAAAAACTGGAACTGAAAAGCTTTTGGTGAACATTTATAATAGTACATATTATTCAAAATTTTAGCAAATTCTTCAGTAATTTGTTTTTATTAACTAAATGTACATTTCGAACACAAAGTGTTCCTTACCAATCTCTAAATTAATTTAACTATTGATAAAGAACACTTTGTGTTCGTAAGTTTTAATTAGTGCAGAAAATTATGTTCAATTAAATCTACAATGTAATATATATTTAAGCAAATTGCAAGAATGGTTTATTAACAATAATTTGTTATTAAATACAGATAAAACCCAATGTATTATCTTTAGATTGAATAAAAGCACTCCAACTCTTGAATACCTGACAATTAATAACGATCAGTTTATTGTTAATAAATCAGTCAAAATGCTAGGAATTGAAATTGATGAATCTCTCAAATGGCATGAACATATTAATATTTTATGCAAAAAACTAAGTGGAATATGCTACTCCATTAGGAAACTGAAAAATATTTTAAATTTTCAGTCATTAGTCATAGTGTACCATAATGTTTTTCTGGCTAATGTGAGGTATAGTATTCGACTTTGGGGACAAAGCAAATACTCCTCCCACGTATTTGTAATACAAAAAAGAATTATAAGGATAATGTACGAATTAGATTATAACAAATCATGTAGAGGAATATTTAAAAAATATAATTTACTTACCATTCATTCGTTATACATTTATGAATGTTTAACTTTCTTATATAAACATAAGCAATTATTTGAAATACATGAAATAAATCATACTTATTCAACAAGGCATAAAAGTAACTACAACATACCACAGCACAGGCTTACAGCCTCGGAGAAATGTTTAGGTTATAATTGTATTTTATTCTATAATAAATTACCTGTTAACTTAAAATCAGAACAAAATTTTAAACGGTTCAAATTAAATTTATTTAAGTTATTATGCGAAAAAGAATTATACCGTATAGAAGATTATTTTGTTTAGTATTTATGTATATATATATATATTCTTAATTATGTTTTTCTTTTTTCTGTGACGCACTTCCTATCTTATGTATTATTTGTTAATTTAAGAAGGGAATAAAGTATGTTATTATTATTAAAAAAAAAAAAAAAAAAAAAAAATGTACATTTAGTTAATAAAAACAGGCGTGAAGAAAGACCTAATATTTTGAATACAATATACTATAATAATAATCTTCACGTAACTTGAGAAATATATATCTACAACATTCATAAACTGGAAGTAGGTGTTTTTAGTTTCCCTATATACGAAGAATATATAGGGGGACTATTGTTTTCGTGATTTTTTTTTCAAAATTATTTTTTGCGGAAATATCCGTTTTGGGGTACCCTGAACCCAAAACACTAATTTCTGGAAAAAAAAATTTTGTGTCTGTGTGTGTGTGTGTGTCTGTCTGTCTGTCGGTGGGTGCTGTATCTCAAAAACGAATGATCCGAATGGCATGAAACTTTAAACGTAAGGTTTTATTGTTAAAAACTCGATCTGAAAAGCTTTTGGTAAACATTCATAAACCGGAAGTGGTTGTTTACTCGAGGCGTTTTTTTGTTTTTTCGTGATATTTTTCTAAATATGAAAATTTTTAAAAAAACGGTTCAAACAAAAGTTAAAGGGAATGAAAAACTTAACAAGTTTTATTCGAACATGTTTTTCATAAAATTTTAAACTTTCGAGAAAAAAAATAAAAATTGAAAATTTTGACATTTTTTGCCAATTGCTAATAAACTATTGGAGATAGATAAAATTCATATAATAGATAATTGTAGCGAATTCAAAAGTGCACAAATTATTAAAAACAACATTTTTGCGTAAACCTCATAGTTTTCGAGAAAAATATAGGGAAAGTACTATGATGGCCACATCACCATTTTTCACAATATTTTTGTGAAGATGAAAAATATTACATAACTTTTCAAACAAAACTTAAAGGGAATGAGAAGCTGAACAACTTATATTAAGACATTTTTGTTTTCATAAAGTTCTTTATAAAATTAAAAATTAATAATATTGACATTTTTTGCCTATTGCTAATAAAGTATATAAGTAATATGAAATTTATATAAGAATCAATTGTAGACAATCAAAAGCCTCATAGTTTTCGAGAAAAATATAGGGAAAGTTCTATGATTGCCAGATCACCATTTTTAATTTGAATATGAAGCCCGTTGTGTACCTTCAACCTAATACAAATGTTACATGTTTGTTGTAATGGCTGATTTTCATTTTTTGTTGTTAATCACGTATATTACATCGTTAAAAGCAAAAAAAAAATGTTGTAGTTTTTATTATTTACAAAGAACAATAACATATGACAATAAAAGAACTATTGTTAATAACATTCGCTATGGTTACTAAGAGCTGACGTATGTAGATATAAGATTGTAAAGGTGGAATACTGAAATTGGGTCCCAATGATAACAACTTGTGTACCGTCGTTTTAAACGTGTTTTCACTAAGGAATACTTTTATAAAAAATAATAATTTCCTAAAGATAACGGTAGCAATAACGATAAAAGATTATAAAAATAAAATTCTAGAATTAATTACTGCAAAAAATGCTATAGTAAAATAAATATGAATGCTACAAAAACAAATTAAATATAATTAGTTTCTCAATTAATTAAAAAATACATTGATAACGTTATTACAAATAAGTTGTACTCTAATAAAGCAGTTCTACTGAAATTGTATGGCCCACTTAAAATCCTTAAGGATGGTTGTCTACTTAGACCGGTTAAGTCATCAAGTTATGCACCAAAAATTATGAAAAATTATGTTATGAAAATCTGTCTATCTGTTTCAATCAGGAATAACATTAGATTTTAAACGTAATAAATATCTTTGATTTGTCAAGAAAATGAATGATTTTTGATCACTAGAAAGCCATTATATCTATAGATTTAATGTCATTATTTACCAAAATTCCTTTAGACTGAGTAATATATTGCATACAAGAAAACAGTGTGACATAACATTAACTATTCATTTATTTAATTTATGAGCTGTTTATCAGAATTATTAGATTTTTATTTAATTTTTAATATTTTGTGTATGGCAATACATAAATAAATGTTTAGTTGCCTTATGGGGTCAAAAGATATTCCACTGCCATCCCATTGCTTCCCTTTTCATTGCCCATTATTTACAAATATGTGTATGAGCTGATTTGTTTAGTAATTTAAAAAGCACGTAAAAACAGCTGTTAATACATTCAATAGTTTTAGTAGATACATACAATTTACAGCATAAATAAAAATCAGTAGTTCCCTTCCTTGATAAAAAACTCATAATAAGCCTGATATATTATTATAATTTCGAAATCATAAAAAAATGTGTTAAAAATAAATCTCTTTCTCACTGATTTTGTTTTTCCAAATCACAGATTTATGTAAATTATTATTTAATTTTGCACAAAAATTATAATAGAAGAAATGAACATTTTGATCACACATACCTTTCAATATAATAGGTTTTTAATAAAGTTACATGTACTTAAATTAGTAAAGATAGTGCTACATTTTTTTCTGTCAGGTTAGGCCTCATTATAAGAGTCAATAAGGTTGGTCTGTAATTTAAAAGACATACTTTTGACAGGGTCCTGCCTGAAGTTATATTCTTTTAGATGTTTGGTTATGCAGCTGTTAAACAGTTCCGTATCCGTTCTTCCTGGGTCGTAACTCCTATACTGAAGTAGATCCAACTGTGATCCGATAAAGACAGGCTTGATGAGTTAGTTCTCTATCTGCTTTGGTGTGTTCGCATTTGTCCACTAGGGATGTCATAGTTTCCCGGTCCGTTTTGGTCTGGCTACGGAGATTGGGTTTTGCTGAATCCAAAGTAACTACTGTGGTCTTCATGGTGAGGACTTCAACAGCCTTCGGGGTGAACTTCTCTTCTGGCTGCTTTAAGTGAAGGGTCAGTTCTGCCAGGCCATACCATAGCTGACAATTACCTTGCGGGTATCTACCCTTCAGCAGCTCGGTTTCTTCTACCGGTATCCCCAAAACGAATGACGGCATTTCTTCGTTTCCTGGTGGAAAACACCACTTGAATGCTTTCACCTCTCTGTTTTGGATGCTCAGATAGGTAATGTAACTAAAAGTTTTATTTCTTCCTCTTGGATTTGTGGATATCTATATGTTTTACTAAATTTTAGATTTGAATTTTGAGTATCGAATCAGTGCTGTATGTCATTTGTAAATAATAATTGATCTCCATCTAAATAAGAGTGCTTTTAAATTTTAAAGAGGGTTATAAATTATTTAAAATTATATACTGGATTAATGAGGCTATTACTCGTTGAAACTCTATATCACTCACTGCTGAAACATGTTGAAACATTGTCGTAGAATAATAAAAACATATTTGAAACTATATACTGTGCCAGTATTTTATTAAATTGAAATTAATTGTTCACGAATTTGTATTGCTTCCGACAACTCTTATTAAAACACCCCTGGAATCGATTCTAAATAAACCGAAGGCAATTTTATTTTTGTTTGATAAAAATTGTACGTCCCAGCATATAAAATTTTATTTTCCGAATTAGTTTCGAACCATTTTCTCGTCTATCATCAGCGAAACAACGTTAATGTTGTTTGCTCTTCGTGTTGTTATTTTTAATTCTGTTTTAATATTTAATATTTTAATAATGAATTACATTAAACCCTATTTTTATTTTTGTTTATTTATGGAATTATTTAAATATCTAGTAATTACTATTCATGCAATTAAATTAGAAATCTTTAAGTTTTTGTTAATTATTATTTCTGGCACGACTACACAATTATTCAAGAAATAATAATAAAAAAAAAATAAAAATTAACTAAGTATTAAATTAGAGCTTTTGAAAAGAGAATGAATGAGAATGAAGAAGATCCAATAACAAAATCAATAAACGTTAATATGAACACACACAATTAATGTGAATAGAATAAATAAAATTTAAGAATATTTGGCTTCAAAATAATATACAAAATCGGCAAATAATTATGCGCGACGCCTTCCAGTCCGCCAAATCTCTGAAAGTTTCCTGTGCAGTCGGGGTGCACGCTTTCGTTCCAGACACGGCCGGATATGAACAAATCGATCAACAATTGGGTTATCGAGTTAGACACTGCACAACACAGTCACTCCAGTGTAATAACAACGTTAAATTTGCCATTGCCATTGAAGCTACAGATTCATTCATTTAACCACCCACTACCTTTTTTATGAAACTCCCAGAGAAAAGATAATCAAATGGAACACCATACTCAAAAACAAATATTTTACAACAATTGTTATCAGGTGAAATGCCCGGTTTATTTTTAAAATCGATTGCCGGTATATATGTGTAAAAAACTCAAGTGTCTGTAAACCTGACCGAAATAGCAAATTCAAATATAAGACATTTCTACACCCACCACCATTCACTCTGCCAGTGGTAAAACTACGAGCAGCGGGGCAAATATTACCCCATGCCTCCCCTGTCTCTCTGTAAATCTGTTTTTTTTTTTAGCAAATACAGAAAATCAGGTTTGCAAGTTAGCGATGGATCAACTCTTTGTCAACATTCATCGCGAATTAAAATCTTTGTTAACCACCGTTAACGGCAATTTAATACAAACAATTGATTTTTGCAAATTATATTTGATACTGGCCTAGACGAAACATTTACGTAGAATCACTTACTTGTGCATGTAAACCACTGGACCTTAGATGCTGACTTCCTTGACATTTTAACATTGTAGTTAACATTACCCATAAACGTCTGCTAAGGATCAAATTCGGGAAATCGAGAAAACTTAATTTATTATCCACTCAAAATTTTCTAATCCAGCTAAACTTGTTAAGCACGACACATTGCTGCAGCTCGATTTCATGAAACCCTTCTCTACCCCATAGGCGACACTGGTACATCAGATAGCTCAGATGGCTCTTGTCTCCATTGTGGCAATTATACGCAATGATAGCACGTTATTTTCTTAGGTTGATCTGGTCCTATTCATCCTAATGATATTCCGAAGACGGCCATCATGATACCCTTCGGTCATTATTAATATACTAGAACGAATTTCGGCTTGAGAAACCCTACTGAAATGTTTCTAAGGTTTGTGGATTGGTATAACGCGGAATATTATTTTGATTCGTGTATATTGACGATAAGAGCAAGGATGAACATGAACACGTTCGTAATTACAACAAATTTTTGAGCGAATAACTTATGAACAATATTATTATTAGCAATAACAGATATAATTTCGTTGAAATAAAATTAGTCTTTGTAGGTCACAGCACTAGTGGTTCGGCAATCACTTCTCTCCAGTTGAGAAAGTTTTGCAATGTTTTCTCGGCACGAATAACTTCTACCAACATTTCATTTAATCATTCTTGAGTGTTTATCACCGTTAAATCAGCTTTTGATGCTACAAACCACCTAGACAGGTTAAAACGTTCATTAGTTAACTGTCCTATAGTTGGTTTACAAGAACCTGTTGTGGAGAAAAGCATTGTGGTAAACGCGCCTGACTCCGTTGCTGGCGCAGTCTTGCAACAGACAGTGAATTCTGGCGTTCTGCAACGGCTCGTTTTCTTTCCACAATTCTTTAGGGATTTATAATAATACTAGATTCTAAATTTGAGGTCAATGCTATAAATTTTGTCACCACTGACATTCAGTTCGATCCTGAACAGGGCAATAATGTGGCAAATATTTTATTGCTTCTCGAAATATTTTTTTTCAACATATCCAACATTGCAAATATACAATCTGAAGACACCGAATTAATTGCTGACAGATGGCCTTGCATTCCTTTAGCCTGTTACTTAAAATTTTACAGTCCCTTCAAGGGCTCACTGGAGTCTCGTGTGGCCACGGATGAACAACTTCAATTCGTTAAATTTTGTTTGAAGTACCAACAAATCAAAATCAACAGACACGGTATAATTCGGCCCAATGGTAGTTCACAATAGCTACATATGCCTTTCGGTTTGTATCAACTTATTTACAGGTTGGCTTGAAGTCCAAACACTTGCTGAAATTACTGCAGATTCGATTTCCGAAGTTATCTACATTGTTATATTGCACGTTTTGAAACTTTACCACTGATCATTACTGATCGTGGCTAGCAGTTTCAATCCAATGTTTGTAAGGCATCCGCAATCTAACGGTTTGGTAGGACTGTGATGTAATCTGTTTGTCGTTTACTATTATAATTAGTGTTTAATAAATTATCATCATGTTATTGTTATGAAATCTAATAGTAAACAGGTCGACGCAGCAATAAACATTCCTTGACGAAATGCTGAGTTTGTCGATACCTTGCTCCCATGAACTGGCAAGGATTTAAGTATTTAAGATCTTTGTATTAAACTAAGATAGACTAAGTTAGACTAAGACAGATTATTAATTGTATCAGTCTCGGCAAAATAATACATTGGCACAATCTGAAAATTATGTCACGTTATTAAACACACTACGTCCAGTTAATGAAAAAATTGGAATCAATTCCTTTTGCAACAGATTAAAGAATCAAGAATTGCGGACAATAGTAAAATCGTGTAATTGCAAAACGGTCAAGGGAGCAATTAATTTGGCAATTGACGAAGACATAAATAATTTCGTAACTTCAAATGTTTTTCAGGTTGCACATCGACAAAATAATAATACTACCTACGAAACAATTAGGCAAAATAATAGGTGATTTAATAATGCCGGAATTCGTAAATCCACCGGGAAATTCGCGGTAATCGAGAAATTCGCAATATCAAAGAGGTACAAATTGGTTACGAATAAATAATCATAATCAGGGTGCGCGACAAAATCAGCTTTTTTTCTTGTATCAGAGGAAGCGCAAAATAGAAAAACAACACTAGAATTTTTTTTTCGGAACTAAGCGTGACACAGTATATAACATGGACAGGAAAAATTATGTAAGAATGGATTAAAACGGATCTAAATTATTATTATTATTTTTAGGGCAATCAATTAGTGTAATTTTTCATAATTCTTAGTTGGGAACGAAATAGTCGATTATAACAAAATAATTATGATAAAAGGTATTTTTTTAGTTTTGACGACATTGAATGTAAAATGAATGGTATAATCGGAACAGATTTTTTAATGAGATTTCGTACAACAATCAATTTCGATTTTTTTTTTCATTTTGGAATGGATCACAGAAAATATTAACGCCGGTAGAATCTATTTATAAACAGTACGACATAGTTCCCGCACATTGTGAAATATTTAAATATGTCTATACAAGTAATGCTTACTATTGTATTTTCTGGTCAAGCGAAATTGCAGAGTGTTTACGGCAGTAACTATTGCAAGGCCGAGGTCAAACATGATTCCGGTACGAATTTTAAATAGTCAGAAACTTCGAACAAATCACTTTGAAACTGTCGTATTACGAGATTTATAATTTTGAATATCAAAACTTGTTAAAACGAGTAGTTAAATTGTTAAAACTAATTAATATAAATGGCTGAAGAGAAAGATTCTGTTCATAAATTGTGCGCGAAATATTCAGATGTATTTATGTTAGAAAACGATACAAACAAATATCGATAAATATAATATCAAACTGAAAAGGGAAACTCAACCAGTATACATAAAACCATAGAGATCACCACATGCACAAAAAAACGGAAATTAACTGACAAATGTATACAATGTATCAGGATGGTATCATAGAGGACAACACGTCAGGCTGGTCTTCACCTTTATTAATAGTGGCGAAAAAGTAGGTTCAGATTGAAATCGTAAATGAATAATCGTGATAGATTATAGGTTGTTGAATAAATCAATAGAAGAAGATCGTTTTCTCTTACCAAATATAATTGAGATACTAGATTTACTCTCAGGTGCAGTAAATTTTTCAGAATTAGATTTATCTCAGGGGTATTACCACATACAATTAGATCAGAAAAGTAGAAAGTACACAGCTTCTACAATAAGTAAAGGGCAATTTCAAATGACAAGAAATCCAAGCCCAAGTACTTTTTCTAGAGTATCGTCGTTATTAGCTATGACAGGTTTGAATAATGAAGCTTGTTTGTGTATCTAGATGATATTATAGTTGTTGTAAATAATTTACAAAATCATAATAGTAACTTAACGAAAGAACCCGATAGACTACGTAAAGTAAATTTAAAATTAAATCTCGAAAAATGTAAATTTTCAAACAAGGAAATACTATATTTAGAGCACACTATTACAGCCGAGGGTATATCGCCCAACCCAAATAAAATATTTGCAATAGAAAATTATCCATTACCAATATCAGCAAACGAAACGAAACGATTTGTAGCGTTGGCTAATTATTATCGGAAATTTATACTAAATTTCTCTGAGATAGCAGAACCATTAAAAAAATTAAGTCGTAAAAGAGAAAAATTTCAGTGGAAATGTAAAATGTCAAGAATCATTTCAAAAAGCAAGCACTGACTAGTACATCAATTTTGCAACATCCAAACTGAACAATCAGTTCATATTAAAAATAGACGCATCAGGTTATGCATTGGGAGCAACACTTTTAAATTCAGATGATTGGCCAATTGCTTATGCAAGTAGAGGTTTAGACAAAGCAGACATTAATTATGCGACCATAGAGAACTATTAGCAATTGTTTGGGTAGTGAAACATTTCAGACCATACTTATATGGGAAGAAGTTCGTTATAATCACTGATCATAAACCATTAATTTACTTGTTTGGAATAAAAAAATACTTCATCAGCTTAGATTAATTTTAGAAGAATATGATTTTACAGTGAAATACGTAAAAGGTAAAGAGAATGTGACTGCCGATGCACTGTTAATGATTAAATTAGAATCAGACGAGCTTCAGAACATTGTCAGCTCACATTAGGGTTGTAACTAGAGCTTAGGTGAAAGAGACTGAAGAGTCAAGTTCTCGAACGAACGGAAGTTTTAGCGAGGAAGACAAGGAATGGACTGGCTATCCGGGAGTTGTCGAATTGTTGAAGCAACCAAGTCATTCTGTGGAACTCAAGGAGTTAAGCAACGATGAGTTAAAATGAGTAAATGGTAAAAATTTAATAAGTATGAGCAGTGTCAACTACGACACGAAAAAAGAAATAATTTATATAGAACCAATCAACCGATCAGCACTTGCTCTAGACGCAGAGTTTAGGTTTTTGGGAAATTTTTGTAAGAAACATGGAATTAAGCAGTTATATGTTCTCAAAAATATGACAAATAAGAAATTAATAGACCTACTATCAAAGAAGTATTTGCTACTGAAAGAAATTGACATAAACGTTTGTATAATCAGTAAAAAAAGAATAGATTGTAAAGAAACTCGACAATTGATACTAAATGATTTTCATATTCTTCCTACAGGAGGACGTGCAGGTATTAATAGAATGTTTGCCAATATTAAGCGGTATTATTTTTGGGAAAAATTAAAAGAAGGTGTAAGTTTATTTGTGGGGAAATGCGACGATTGTCACCGATATAAACATACAGCTAGTAATAAGTAACCTAATACAGTCACCACCGCAGCAAGTTCATTTTATTCTATAATATAAATATTTTATAATATAAAGAACATAATATTATACATATACTATTATTACATTTTTTTAATGAAAAAATAACGAATTAATTTCTACCCGTATAATAATAAATGCGATTTTAAATTTCTCATTGTAAAACTTAATAGTATATAAAAATAACAATTGCATTGTATATAATACTCGGCACTTAAACGGTCCCTTTTCTTGTCGCGGCACTAGTATAGGAGTGTTTATTATATCGAGAATTTATAATTGCATTTTTAGAGTATTCAATGTCTGATTTACATACCATTCATCCCTCTACTGACTACCTGATGCCGGCCGAAGGGTAAAGCGTGCGCTAGACTTGAGAGAGTCCCGCTACAAAGAGCATTTAAATCGCATATCGAATATCCCGTAACGCATGCATGCAACCCTTTATATTATGACCGATTGTAAATTAATTGCGGTCCCTTTTGAACTATGTATGGCTTCATTATTTAAAAAAATATGGAAGTGCGCAAACTGAGGTGTACGCTAGTAATATTAATCTTAAAATATAGTTGTTTACTTGGGTACTGAAAATAATAATTTTGTTATACAAAAATATATATTGATTTTTATACGCATCTAGTTTGTTGTAGAAATTGAAATGACGCAAATATGTTCGTTTAACCAGCATAGTATCAGTATCATTTATATAAAATACATAAAGAGGTGGTTCCTTTGCAAGAATGATCTAGATTTTAATTAAAATTTAAAGTTAGAAATGGGTGCATTTTATGTGAGTTGAAGCAGGCCAGTAAAGACTCCTACTAGCAGATTTATCAATGATATAAATAGAAGAATATAATACTAACTTAAAATATATACATGTCTTTGCGTGGTTATATAATATTAACAAATAAATTGAAAATATAAAACATTTCGTAAATCTACAATTAAAATTACTTACGTTAAAATAATTACTATTAATATTTCCACATATTGAATAATAATAAGGTAATGTTATAAATAATACAACTATGTAAATAAAAAAACTAGTTTGATATAATTAGAAACAAATTTCAAAGTACATCAAATTTTACCTAAAAAATATTTCCAAAAATAAATTATGTATTAGCTCATCTATTCATGTACAAGATCACGACCTAAAATACAGATTTCAAAATTATTTTCTGTTTGAATAAAAATTTTTTAAAGTGATAATATTTTTAATTTCCTTTTTACAAATTGTGTATTTTAAAGAAAAATCCAGCATTTGGATATCCCAAAAGTTTTCAAACTCTTCTAACCAAATGTTTAATATACATTTTTAGTTTTAAATACACTGGAGTAATGCACACCCCTTAGATTTGGTTTAATCCAGCAACAAATACGCAAGGTATTGGTCAAATGAGAAACCTCATTGGATTCATGAAGCACATACCCACCATCACAGAAGTAGAATGTTTGGATGGAAATTGTTGAAAATAGGCTTATAGACCCCTTTTTGTAGTAGACGGAAACTTGAATGGTGACAAGTATTTATATTTATTGAATGACCAAATTATTCCTGCACTTTAACACAATTAGTAGTTACCACAAAATGTTTGGTTTCAACAAGATGGAGCATTTTCCCAGTATAATAGGCGGTTTAGGGATTATCTAGATGCGAATTTTACAAATCGGTGGATTGGACGTACAGGATTCATAGAGTGGCCAGCTCGTTCTCCGGATCTTACGTTAATCGACTAACACGCTTGCAGGAATTGAGATAAATAATTTTTGATGAATATGAACTAATGCGTAGAGAAGTCTTGGAAAGTGTGACCAAAGAATTTGTTAATAGGCTGGCATATTGTCTAAAGGTGAACGGCAATTTGAACATTTGATTTAATTTTGTTTAAATTATTTGTTTCATTAGTCTAAAGCAGGCACGTGCAACTTCATCAAGACCGCGGGCCGGAAAACAAATTCAACCTAAAATCGCGGGCCGGACCTTTTATTTGAATTTATAAGGAACGAAGAGATTCGTAGTTTGATTTAGGAAATGATATTATATTTATTACGTTTTAACATTAAAAAAATGTAAAAAATAATAACACATATGTACATGTATGAAGTCATTTATTAGAACTGGTTTTCAGAAAATAGATTAAAATGAGCAAGTACAAACATACTTAATGGGAAGACTGTGCCTTCATATTTTTCACTAAATAATCAATATTTGGTGAAATATCGGATGTCGCAACACACAGAGTGTTCTCCAAATATGAGTCTGTTAATCTTGTACGTGTTTTTGATTTAACAAACTTCATTCTCAAAAATAGCTGCTCTCATTTGTATGTACTTCCAAATAATGACATTTTTTTCTGAGCCAAGAATGCGAGATTTGGAAATTTATCGTTTGGTAAATATTTTTTATAAAAATCGGTTAAAGGCGTGTCTCTAAATATCGCCTTAAGATAGGATTTTTCTTGCAATTCAATGAGTTTCATTTGCAATGAAAATCTTCTTCTAATTTCATATCAAATGGGGAGGAAAAAAATTTCAGACTTGCTTATTGGCAGCGAAAATCTTAAAATCTGGTGTTAAATTCATCTCTTAAAAATTGTAACTCGTTTGCAAACGTTTCGAAGTTAGCATGATCTTTATAATGTGCAACAGTGGGAAAATGGTAGGTATTCCCTGTTCGAAACTGATTTTCCCAAAGTCTTAATTTATTTTGGAATGACTTGACGTGACCATACAGTTCATGAACAAGTTGTTCTTGGGTTTGCAACTTTATATTTAATTCATTCATATAACTTGTTACATCAACGAGAAACGCAAGAACGCAGATCCAATTTATGTTCATTAGCTCTTGTACAGGTTTTTAATCATATCCATAAAAACAAATACCTCATCTTTCAAATCATAAAATCGTTTTAACATTTTTCTTTACTTAACCAGCGCACTTCACAATAAAATGTGAGATCTTCAAATTTAGACTGCAGTTCTTCCAAAAAATATTTGGAACTGTTTGGTGTGCTCTTGATTTAATGAAATTTATGCAAGAAACTACTATTTTCAGTACATGTATAAATTTGATCGATTTTGCACACAAATTTTGTTGATGTAAATGCAGTAAAATACACTCAAATCCCAATTCAATGACATCCTATATAAATCGATCAAACAAAATACTCCCCAAATTAAGAAACAATTTTATTAATATCCTCTCCCAAATGTTATCCCTCGCCTTATCAAACATAAAAGACAAATCTATAGAGACATTCAACTAACGGACACTCCTGAACTTCGACAAAAATTCAACAAACTGAATAAAGACATTAAAAAACTAATTACGGAATATAAGACGGACACTTGGATTAATAGCTGTAGAAAAATCAATGACTCAAGAGGTAAAAAGTTTTGGACAGAAATTAGGAAACTTAGCAGATACAAAAAGACAGACAAACTACAAGAACTGTACGACCCTATTACTGACGAGACTATAACAGACCTAGACATTATCACACGTAAATTTGCAGACCATTTCAATTCTGGTACAACGATTTCTTTAGATTTAATGACAGCTGGAAACCGACGGACATTTTCACAGAAGGGGATTATTTTAACACATTAAAGAAGGGCAAAAATACAGCGACTGGACACGACCTAGTACATAGACTTATAGTAAAATCCTCAACACACCATATACACGTTCATATCCTTAATATCCTTAATTTCATCTACCAACACCATATTTTCCTTCCGAATGGAAACTTGGTATTATCATCTGTATCCCAAAACGTGACCATCCTCCATCCCTAATATCCAGCTACCGTCTCATTACATTATTTCCCGTCCTAGGTAAACTCTATGAATCACTCTTTAAAAACAAAATACTATCCCACGTCCAAGACCGCATCCCGAATTACCAATTTGGCTTCCTTCCAAAACGTTCCACTACCCTCCCTCTTACCATCCTTACCTCAAACATCCAATCAACATACCTTGAAGGAAAATCATCAGCCATCCTATTACTAGATGTGCAAAAAGCCTTCGATTCTGTCTGGCATCAAGGTGTGTTGTATAAATGTTACCTCGTCAAAATTCCTTCCCACATTATTTTTATTATTAAGCAATTCCTTTCAAACAGATCCCTCAAAGTCAAAATAAACAACTCCTACTCCCCTCCTTTTACACCTGCTCAAGGTCTACCTCAAGGAATCCCTCTATTTCCACTACTTTACATCTTCTGCTTCGACATCTACAACCCTAACCCCCTTAATCCCTCAAAATATCTCCTCCAATTTGCAGATGACACAGCCCTCATTTCCCATGCATCCTCCGTACCTAAAGCTCTGCAATCCCTCCAGCAGCTTATTGACACCCTGGAGTACTGGTTTGCAAAATGGCGATTTAAAATCAATCCCCATAAATCCCAGCTTCTAATTCCCTACCACCGCAACAGCAATCCTAGACATAATATCCATATCTCCCACACAATTGTTACGTCCATAAAATACCTAGGCATTACCATAGATCAAAAAGTAAACTTTAAAAGTCACACAGCTTCAAATAAGGCTAAAATCATTACAAGGGCCAAATTATTTAGGAATCTAACCTATAAAAACAACGGAATATCTATAAAAACAGCCGTTAAAATTTACAAAATGATTTGCCGCCCTTTACTTGACCATGGTAATGTTCTTTTCCTAAACTCCTGCAATCCTACTATCCATAATATCCAAGTTAGCGAGCAATCCTCCCTAAGAGCCTTAACCAAAATCCGCAATCCTAGCAATCCTTTACATAATCCTTCTAACCAACTCCTATATGACTCTACCTCTGTTCCCATCAATGAACGCCTTCTATACCTTACCGAAAAATTTTCCAAAAACTCCTTCAACCAACACATCCTTTCCCTTTACTGCTTGCGCATAAATCCTGGCCTAATCCCTAAATTTAAAACCCCTTCATTCACAACATTCGAATTCATCGAATCACATCATCCTTCATCATCACCACCATCAGAGACAGACTGACGAGACATATAAAGACTGACAAATCCGGGCTGAAAGACCGCTGGTCGATATATCTTGTTATAGTCCAGCGAAAAAGACTTATTTTTTCTATATCATCTTTTTTTTCAGGACACAGTTCTGTAACGAGTGCACTAAGACACTCTTTAACAAAATTGCTCGTACAATACTATTGCATAAATCACTTTGTTTGTAGAAAAGAAAATTTAATTCAAATTTATTATTTTATCTTTTCTTTGTTGCCCATTGAGATTACTATAACTAAAATGTTTTGATGTAAAGTAACGTTTTAAATTAAATTCTTTTACCACTGATATACTTTTCGAGGTAAATTAAACAAACAGGCTTGTTTTTTACATAATAAAAAAGTAATTATTAGTCCACTTTTCTTGATAAACACGATTTTCAATATCAACTTTTCTTCTCTTCTCTGATGTCATTTTAAAGATTATGTTAAATTGTAAATTAAGTATGAATTTAGAACCTGCTGTGCCTTACTACAAATAACTACGTGCTTCTGCTCTGCTGATTCTTCCTTCACTAATCAACATACTTCCAGCCAGTGCAAATAAGACGGGGTTTGCCCTGATTATTGCATACAATGAATTCTGAGTTGACTAAATACAGTACAAAACTTTATGATACCTATAAAACTTTATGATTCTTAGATTATATGAAAATTATTAAGAACATATATTTTTTACTTTCAAGGGCTAAGTTTAGTGAGATTTGAAAATTGTGCTGCGGGCCGGATAAAATGAAGTCAGAGGCCGGATCCGGCCCGCGGGCCGTACGTTGCACATGCCTGTTCTAAAGTAAATAAATTTACTTATTCTACAACTAAAAGTGAGTTATTTTTCATTTTACCGATTTTTAAACTATATTCAGTATGTTTAAATTCAAAATAACATGCTATTTAATAATATACAAAATGTCCCAACATATCTACATATCCCACAAATAATAAGCCTAGATCATGTATTTACATACCTAAGCACATAACATCCTATCTTATGCCACAGCTCTTTACCAGTGACATCACAGTGGTAAGGCTGTCAGCAGGAGACGGCAACAAAGACACCATCCTGGCGTCAGTTTACCTCCCTCACGACGCCCCCGCACTAACCAGGGGGCTGGAGCAACTCGTGCTACACTGTGAGATGGAGAAACTTTATCTCGTCATTGGCTGCGACGCTATCGCACACCATATCATGTGGGGCAGCGTGGACATCAACAACAGAGGTAAGTCACTACATGAATTCATCATTAGTAACAATTTAGAAATACTAAACCGAGGCTCTGAACCCACGTTCGTGACAACTTGGAGCCAAACTGTAATAGACATTACATTGGCAACTAGCGGTATCTCAAACAAAATCCACGACTGGCATGTATCACCGTCGGTTTCAATGTCAGATCATAGGTGGATCAAATATACACTAACACATACGACTGGTAAGAAAACACGTTACCTTCGCAACCCGAGACTAACGGACAGGAATGCCTACATAGACAACCTCTTGCGGAGTCTGGGAACTTGCGAAGCTACCGGCCAACTTAGTACAGTGGAATACACTGAAACCTATGTAAATACGTTTCAACACTCCATTATAAAAGCATATGAGGACTCCTACCCTGCGAGAAAGGTGGAAGACTTCGAGAACGCCACACCCTGGTGATGCGGAGAACTCGACCATCTCAGAAGAGCTGCGAGAAAATCCTTTAATAAAGCAAAGAAATCTAAACAACAGTCGGACTGGATGGTCTATAAAAACATCCAACAAGACTACAAAAAACTAATAAGGCAAAAACAAAGGGCAGCCTGGAGGTCTTTTTGTGAGGAGGTTGAAACCACCTCGGCAGCTGCAAGGCTCAAAAAGATCCTCTCCAAGGATCCCTCACGACAACCAGGTTGCCTAAAACGAGAGGATGGAAGTTACTCTTCTAACCTCTTGGAAGCAGCTGAGATTCTCATCAACACCCATTTCCCAGGATGTACGAACACCTCCGATGAAGGTTGGTCAGAACCCATACCCTCAAACCCCTCCAAGGAGGATTGGGAGGTGGCAGATCACCTCACGGAAGGGACACGTATAACCTGGGCAATCAAAAGCTTCTTACCATTTAAAGCGCCAGGCTTGGACGGTATATTCCCGGCCCTCCTCCAATGGGGGCTGGACATATTATCAGCCCACTTAGCCAAAATCTTCAGGGCATGTATTGCGTTCAGATACATCCCTCTAGTATGGAGAGAAGTAAAAGTTATCTTCATACCGAAACCTGGTCGTATAGATTATACACTAGCCAAATCACACCGCCCAATTAGTCTAACGTCATTTCTTCTGAAAATGTTAGAGAAATTGTGCGAAAGATTAATTCGCGAGACGGCTTTGATTACGAATCCGATCCACGCTAACCAACATGCATACACTCTGGGGAAATCAACGGAGTCAGCTCTGCACACTGTTGTAGACCGAATCCAAAGATCTCTGGACAACAAAATGTCCACCTTGGGCGTGTTCATTGACATAGAAGGTGCTTTTGATAAAACGACCTTCAGAAAAATGGAAACTGCTCTCTCCACGCATGGTGTGAACCACACAGTTAGTGGATGGATCAAAAGCATGCTGGAGAATAGGGCAGTCACAGTAAATAAAGGAAACACCGTCAGAAAGATCGTAGCTAAAGGCTGCCCACAGAGTGGAGTACTCTCACCACTCCTGTGGAACCTAGTTGTTGACAGCCTACTGCGGCGCCTTAACGACAATGGCTTCCACACCATAGGATATGCAGATGACATAACCATCCTACTAACAGGCAGATTTGAGACGGTGCTATGCAGCTTTATGCAGGAAGCCCTTAAAATAATCGAACACTGGTGTAACGACCAGTCTCTGACCATAAACCCGTCAAAGACTGAAATGGTCCTCTTCACAAAGAAAAGGAAACTAGGTAAGCTAAAGCTTCCTAAGCTCTTCAAAACCCAGTTGACATTGTCGTCAGAAGTCAAATACTTGAGAGTGATCCTCGACGACAAGCTGACGTGGGAACCACATCTCAAAATGAAATGTAAAAAAGCATGCGTCTCCCTCTGGCAATGCCGGAGGGCTGTGAGGCAGACATGGGGGCTATCTCCCAAGATAGCACTTTGGCTGTACACAGCGGTAGTAAGACCAATGCTAATCTATGGAGCACTGGTTTGGTGGCCCAGAGTCAGACAGAAAACCTCAGCAAAGCAGCTTACTCAGTTGCAAAGAATAGCATGCCTCAGCACGACCGGAGTAATGCGAACAACACCCACTGCAGCAATGGAAGCAATGCTCTGCCTTCCACCTCTCGACTTATACGTAGAGGAGATGGCCACGGCGGCAGCACTGCGCCTAAACTCAGTTGGACTCTGGCACAAAGGAGGCAGGGCTGGCCGACACTGTCACCTTTTAGAGGAGGCTGTCAAAAAGACACCCTTCCTTGGAAGGAAGACAGACAATTTGCCACCCTCCTACGTCTTCAATAGACCCTATAATGTATCGATAAAAAGAGGAAAGTAGAGGGTGGGGAATCTCTCCGAATTTACACCGATGGTTCTAAAACCAAAAGAGGATCCGGGGCGGGAATTTACTCGGAAAAAATGGACCTCTCATTAGCTATACCCCTAGAGAAGCACACAACAACTCTGCAAGCAGAGATCGTTGGCGTCATCCAAGGGGCGAAAGAAATCCTACACCGAGACATCCGTGATAGGAACATCCAAATCTTTACAGACAGTAGGGCAGCAATACTAGCAGTGAGTGGTCACAAGATCACTTCAAGACCAGTAAAAGAATGTCACAACACCCTTAAACAAGCAGCACAATCAAACAGTATTGAGCTGCGCTGGGTCAAGGGACACAATAATACTCTCAAGATGCTAAAACAACGTTGGGACAACACCTCAGGCTGCAGACAGGACAAGGAAGCTCACTCAATCTGAAAACAGCTGAATATTATTTGCGACTATCCCGGGGGAATCTGCGTCTTATCACAGGTGTCCTTACTGGTCACTGTCAGCTAAGGAAACACTTGTTTACTATGGGACTGGTGGAAACCCCTATATGTAGAGCATGTGCAGAAGAGTACGAGACAGTGGAACATGTGTTAACCACCTGCCCGGCTCTCCATGCTAGGGGAGCTCTGCCCGAACATGGCCAAGATAAGGAATAACCCCCCAAGCGGTATGCTGTCCTTTGCTCGCCACCTTGGGTGGCTAAATGAGTGATAGAACAACGCAGGTCTGTCCCAGTCAGGGGAGCACAACGGGCCTAGTTAGGCCTAAGTGCTCTGGTCAATGATTTGATCACCCTTGGCAAACTCAATCCAGATCCAGATCCAGATCCAGTCTCATTTAAATTTAAAAAAAGTTGAGAGTATTTCTGGCTAAACGAGAAGTGTATTATTTACAAAAAATGCATATCAAATGCATTGCATTGCACTTACCCAACCATGTATACCCATGTTCTATATTTATTATATACATTAATTCCCACTGTCATTATTACACATATTTTTAGACATTATTCTTATCTGCTATACAATTATATCACTCACTCATTTCCTTCTCATAAATTCTGCCAAAGATTCTACTTTACGCTGCTATTAGGTCTAAGAATAATGCATATACTTCATATCCTCTTCATTATACTCTCCATATTCCTTACTTCTTCCATTATTTTTTCTCGTATTATTTCCTTATATGCTTCTTTTACACTGACGTCCATTTTATAACAATATTACAATGAATCTCCTAGTATTTGTCTTTTTAAAAAGGTAATACATTTCTAATTCGTTTATTACTTTTATTTTATTACTTGTTATTTCTAAAAACTCGTCAATTAGATTGTATTTATAAAAGTGATGTTTAGATTAAAATATAATTGATAATATAAAGTAAAACAAACAACTTTTGGTATTACTTCTTTAATAACCCTTGTTACTATAGTTTCGACAATTTTAGCATGTCATTATCAAGTAGCTGTGAATTTAAAATTATCATTGTCTCGTCTAAGGTGTGTGTATTATAACAATAGAGATCATAAACTGTGGGCTTTTAAATAAGTTTATTCAATATATAATAAATAAATTAATCAATTAATTAATCATTTTCACCAATAATTAGTAAAAAGATTTGTAAAATAAAGGCTTTGTTGGCTTTAAATGCTACAAAATTCACAAACTTATTGAGAGGTACTAGATAAGAAAAAGAATAGAATCGGATTAATAGACTTATTAAATTATATATTTATTAATTATAACATTTAACGATTTAACATACTGTGAGATTACCATAAAATTGACGAAAGAAATATTGATAAGGTAAAAATGTGCGTATACTTACAGAGTATGATAGTAAATTATATTAAAGCAAAAATATTCCTTCTTATTATTGAGAATACATAATATTGTAAGTAATAATAATAATAATAAATATCTTAATTCACATTTTGTCCTTTTACAATAACAGTATTTACAATTTGTGCTTTATTTGTGAACGGGCTATCGGCCTTAGTAATAATATTATGCTTGACAATTTGCATTTAAAAGTCGTGAGTTTTAACCTAAATCACCTATACCTCCCGGAATGTTTTATTAGTCTCTAGTGGAAACGATCGAAAGCCCCATAGCTACAAAGAGCATTTAAATCGCATATCGAATATCCCGTAACGCATGCATGCAACCCTTTATATGATGACCGATTGTAAATTAATTGCGGTCCCTTTTGAACTATGTATGGCTTCATTATTTAAAAAAATATGGAAGTGCGCAAACTGAGGTGTACGCTAGTAATATTAATCTTAAAATATAGTTGTTTACTTGGGTACTGAAAATAATAATTTTGTTATACAAAATTATAATCATTTTTATACGCATCTAGTTTGTTGTAGAAATTGAAATGACGCAAATATGTTCGTTTGGCCAGCATGGTATTAGTTGGATGGGTGACCAGTTCCATTCACCATTGTGATACAATTAATTCTGCATTAGAGTGATGGGGAGATCCTTTAAAGTAACAAATTCATTTACACACACACAAATACACAAATGACACATGGCGGAAAGACCACGTGGTCTATAGCTAAAAACAGTACTACTACTACTACTAGAATTAAATACAAACTCGCTTGCTAGTCGCCATACTGTGCAGTGGTACGCTCCAGAGTTTTCTATACCTGTGCATATTAAAAGTATTATTGTGTTAATAGTGGTAATTACAGTAACACCCTCACCATGAGTTTCGACTCAAAGGGGGAGTTTAAAACTCCGAAAAAAAATCGAGGAAGAGTAAGGCCACGTTACTTTAAATCGGATAGTTTGGCATACACTTCATCATCTGAGGTAAAGCAACAGTTTAAAAAACCCAATAACAGACAACTGTTACCTGCGTTCAGTTTACCTGAACGTCGTAACAAATGCGTAATTATATTTTAATCCATTTAATGAACTACCCATTGCTCCTAATAATAATTTGCATAAATCCCGCATTATTGAAATAATCCAAACGAGATAATTTTCCAAAATGTGCAGCTGCCAGGCCCAGACCTTCGCTCTTTATGACTCGTCTGCCATCAGCAGCGGCGATCTTGCTTTTCTTTTGTATATTTTTTTTGTTTCTTTTGTAATTTATTTTCTTCTTCTCCGGCCCCATGTTTTAATTTACACACTTACTCTTGTTCTTTTATTTAATTTTTGCACAGCTAGCCGGTGCCCATCTGTTGACTTGGCGTGGAAGCTCAAGCAAGTAGCACTTGCGGGAAACTGTTTAATCGAAGCATGCGGCTGTTAATCGAGACCTTTGGGATGCCTCCAGCGCGTGTTGGTTCCAGAGAGTACCGCGGTGCTACTTCCTTGCCAGTCCTTCACCAGGACGTCTTCCGCGGCTTCCTTTAACATTTGGCTCCCAACTAGTGGCCGAGTAAAACTCACACCCCGATGACTCATGTTCTAATTTCTTTTAACTATTTTCATATTTCGTAAATTACCGTGATTCCGCGTCACCCGGGGCCGCCTTCCAGTATTCGCAGTAGGGCAAGAGGCAGACCACCAGGTTTCACTGATAATGACGTCAAGCCGATTCGACCTTCAGAGCACACAAGTACCACCATCAATGTCAGTTCCAATACAGATGCCTAGTGCTCCACCACAACAATACAAGGGCAGCTATGACGTTTTGACTGACGACACACCAGCTCCAGTCGCCTAGCGCTATGCACCAGCGCTCAATGCCGTGGCCGCCACAACTTGACTTGACTGGAACAACACAACTGTCTTGGTTCGCGCCGTGCCAGTGCACCAAGGATGTCAGCCCATCCCCGGCCGGACCAGACGTCGCAGCCCATGAGGATGCCACCAGCCATCCAGGGATGCCGTGATCCGGTGTGGGACGACTGAATCCCCTCACACCTTAATCTCGGTGCTGCCTTCTACGACGCCAGATACAGTGTCGGAAGGGTCTGCAGCGTCATCGGCAGCAGTGTTGCATATCAGCAATCCACACACTCACCAGCACAACATCAACATAATTACCATTAACATTAGTTTACCCGAATGTCGTAACAAATGCGTAATTATATTTTAATCCATTTTATGAGCTACCCATTGCTCCTAATAATAACTTGCATAAATTCCGCATTATTGAAATAATCCAAACGAGATAATTTTCCAAAATGTGCAGCTGCCAGGCCCAGACCTTCGCTCTTTACCAATAGTCTGCCATCAGCAGCGGCGGTCTTGCTATTTTTGTATATATTGTATATTTTCTGTTTCTTTTGTAATTTATTTTCTTCTTCTCCGGCCCCATGTTTTAATTTACACACTTACTCTTGTTCTTTTATTTAATTTTTTTCACAGCTAGCCGGTGCCCATCCGTTGACGTGACGTGGAAGCTCAAGCAAGTAGAACTTGCGGGAAACTGTTTAATCGAAGCCTACGGCTGTTAATCGAGACCATTGGGACTCCTCCAGCGCGTGTTGGTTCCAGAGAGTACCGCGGTGCTACTTCCTTGCCAGTCCTGCACCAGGACGTCTTTCGCGGCCACCGTTTACACAACCCACTACTACTACCTTAGGGCTCAGACTTTTGAAACATAAAAGATAACTTTACAGAGACATTAAATTCTATGACAACAGTTCACTCAGAAAAATATGTAACAAATTAAATGAAGATATGATATAAAAATGCTAATTTTAGAATTAAAAAAAACATAAATGGACAGAAACTTGTAATAAATTTAGTGAAATGCAAGGTAAGATGTACTGTCTAGAAATTTTAAAAAAACTCACAAAAAGGAAAAAATCTGACTACATAACCAATATTAAGGACCAAACCAACGGTATCATACTGACTGACGACTTATCAATTGCTACAGCTTTTGCAAGATAGTTAGAATTGTAACAAATGAAACTCTCTGTTGCGTGGTTCACACGAGACTAACTTACTTTATTCATACAAATATATTACAGAGGGTGCCACTATGAATATTTTTAAATATAATTTCAACACCCCCACTATATTGCATAAATATTCATATCTTACATATTCCTATGTTGTACATAAATTTTAAATGTTTTGCCTCACATAAGCCTTTGGTCAATAAATCTGCAGGCATATTTGATGTGGGCATATATACAATTTTAATGCTACCATTATTAACAGTATTTTGAATAAAATGGTGCTTAACGTCTATATGTTTAGATCTACCATGAAACACAAGATTTACAGACAACTTCTGTGCACTTTGATTATCGTTATGCAACACTCATGGATCATTCTCATTAGTTAACTCGCACAATAAATACTTTAAATATGTAACTTCTTTGGCTGCTTCAATAAGAACCATGTACTCCACTTCTGTACTGGAAAGTGCAATTGTTTTCTGCTTTCTACTTTGCCACGACATAGCTGCATTTGCTAAATTAAAGACGTAACCGGTGTATGATCTCCTATCTTGTTTGTCATTTGCCCAATCCGCATCTGTAAAGCCTTAGACTTCTGATCCTGTTTGTTGATATCTTAAACTAGTACCCTTTAAATTCTTCAAAATTCTTTTTGCGCATTTTCAATGGAATTCACCATAACAAGCATTAAATTGGCTTAAATAGCTCACGCTATGTTTGTATTGCTGGGTTTCAATTGCAATTTCAATTCCATAGGAGTCTTAACTGGTTTACAATCAACGATTTTAAACTTTTTCAACAATTGATTCACATAGTTTTCTTGATCTAGAGTTATTGTCCCTTCTTTCCGAATCCTTTCTATTCTCATCCCTAAACATTGTTTTGCTTCTCCCAAATCTTTTGGTTTGAACTTGGAGCCTAAATCTTGTTCTAGGAACTCTAGTTCCGATAAGTCTTTTGAAAAAATGAAGAAATCATCCACGTATAGAGCTATTATTGTTAGCTTGTTTTCTTTACCTTTCATATATATATACACGGTTCCAACTTTATCTTTCTTAACCTATCTTATTAAGTATACTTTCAACTTTCTTATTCCAAGATCGAGAAGCTTGTTTCAAACCCTATTTAACTTGCATACCTTTTTTTCATCTACTGCGAAGCTTTTTGGCTGCTCCATATATACTATTTCATCTAGGTCACCATATAAAAAATCTGTAATTACGTCAAGATGTGTTATGGTCAAATCCAATTTGACTGCTAAAGCCATTACGTTGGCCTTGTAAGGTTGAAACTATAGTTTGGTAATAAATTCCGTGTGTAATGTGTAACAAAGTAAGTTTTATTTATCATTTGATAAAGTTCCTGATTCAATATGTATCACAAAATTATGGCTTCTATAAATAATGGATGATGTGTTAGTGAGTTACTTCGTTAAAAGGCTATCGACCAGAGGTCTCTCTGCCTTGTTTTGTCCAGTCAAATGGCGTCAGTCGTTAATGCGTAGATGGATGAAACGATGGGATGAAATCAAATGTGGTTGAATTAGGATTTTTAAATTTGGGCTTTAAACTAGGATTTCTAGGAATACAATATAAGGATAATATGTGAAAGTTGAAAGAATTTTTGGAGAATTTTTCTGATAGGAATCTAAGTAGTTAGGATGGGGATAACTATAGTGGTATCATAGAGGAGCTGGTTAGAAGTATTGTGTAAAGGATTAAGAGGATGGCGGAGTTTTGTTAGGGTTCGGAGGGATGCTCGCTCGCTAACTTCAATATTGCGGGAGGTTGGATTGTTGGGATTGGGATATCGGGCACAACCATAGTCCAGTAATGGGCGGAAAATCATCTTATATATTTTGACTTCTGTTTTGCTAGTAATACATTCATTTCTGTATGTTAAATATCAAAAATACTTTGCTTGGATGTTATTTTGCTTTTAATTATAGTTGTGTGCTTATTGATTTATTATTATTATTACAGTTTTTACGATTTTCTACAAGAGCGTTTGGCCATTTGTTTTTAAAGTGACAAGTATGTTTACATCGGAAATATTTCACATCTTTGACATTTACAGCTGATTCACGGTTACTGCTATGCCCATACTTGTGCTTCATTCCCGCACTTCTTGCGCTGGCGAATGCACTGCCTATCTTACCGACTTCCGGCTCCATGTCCAGCAACTTTGTTTTTATACTGTCAGCCATTATTGCAATTCCTGAATGTTCGATTGCCATGATCATCGGCGAATATCTTTCAGGCAATCCGGCTAATAATAAAGATCCTACTCACTCAGCATCTATTTGAAATCCTGTTCCTTTCAATTTCTGCGCTGTGTGAACCATTTGATTTACGTACGACTCCACTGAATTACAATTTTCCAGTATTATTGAAAGAAGAGCCCGCAGTAATACAATTTTCCTTGTAAAACCCGAGTCGTCAAATAGATTTTTCAGTTTATTCCAAACTTCTTCTGTGGACTTTGTCTTTTATATGTAAACAAATAACGGAGTCTCAATAATTAGGATTAGTTTAGCTCTCGCCATCTTGTCATTTCCCGCGTCTGTTTACGAGCCATCAACGCACTTGTTAACACCTTCCAGTATTAAAAAGTTCTTCGCGACCCCGCAACGTTTGAATGTTCGCTAAGTAACTTGCCATTTTTCAGCATCAACTTTACACTTCACTATGCGAGCCTCGACCCAGAACCTGTAACAAATGAAACTCTGTGTTGCGTGGTTCACACGAGACTAACTTACTTCATTCATACAAGTATATTACAGAGGGTGCCACTATGAATAATTTTAAATATAACTTCAACAAGAATCTACATTTAAACGCTTCATTTGACAAGTCTCCATTACCACCTCCAAATGACGATAGATTAGACGAGACAGATTATTACTCAATTTTACATTCTGGTAAAAACTCCTATAGAGATCATGTTAACGGGGGCGCAGAAGGTGATGGACTGACAAGGAAGTAGCACTGCGGCCCAGGGGTCCCTGGTGAGGCTCACTATTGATTAACAGCCGCAGGCTTCGATTAAACAGTCTCCCGCAAGTGCTACTTGCTTGAGCTTGCATGCCACGTCAACGGATGGGCACCGGCTAGCTGTAAATAATAAACAAGAGAAGGTGTGTAAATTTAAAAAGGCAAGGGGCTTGAACCGACCAGGCTGACCACCGCTGCTGATGGCAGACGACTGGTAAAGAGCGATGGTCGGAGCCTGGATTTATATGGTGATCTTCGGTGCCGCGCCATTGTTCAGCTCATGTAGGCACCGAAATTCCTGGAAGACGTAACGAGCTTCGTTCGCCGAAAATAGACCGTTTTATTGTTCTGTACATTTTGGAAAAATGTCTCGTTTGGATTATTTCAATTTTGCGGAATTTATGCAAATTATTATTAGGAGCAATGGGTAGCTCATAAAATGGATTAAAATATAATTACGCATTTATTACGACGTTCAGGTAAACTGAACTGAAATTCCCGGATTAATACTTGAAAAACTCCCTCATGAAATTCATACAATGTTCTGCTAATCCTGTTGTTATTTTTCCGTCCCTAATTGCCTTTTGATGTTCTTCATATCGTATTTCAAAATTTCTGCCTGTTTGCCCTATGTAAATTCCTTTATAATTTCGACATTCGATCTTATAAACGCCAGAACTTTTTGTTTATCCTTTGTATCGATTTTGTTATTAACTATTCTTCTTCCCAAATTAGATCTATTGATAACAATTGAAAACACTTTATAATTTCCTTCCTTCACTTTAATTTTTATATGTTAGATGTACATTTCGAGTACCATGTACTCATTATCAATGGACTAATACATGATACTCGAAATGTACATATGACATATAAAAATAAAAGTGAAAGAATGAAATTACAAAGTGTTTTAATTCAATAGTGATAAATTTACACAACTCAAATCAAACCGTGATGATAATTGTCTGTATATTGTATATTTTCAGATGGCGTTTAATTTTGGCACGGAGATTACCGTATAAAACCAGGCTCAGACCTTCGCCATTCACCAGTCGTCTGCAGGTGCCCATTCGTTGACGTGGCTTGGGAGCCCAAGCAAGTAGCACTTGCAAGAAACTGCAAACTGCACGCGTCCACCGTTAACATTTTGAAACAACTACTTCCCTGGCTAATACCTCAACAGACATTGAATGATACAAAAGTAATTTGCATCTTACAAATAGCACGGCTATCAAAGCAACACTTGTTTCTAATTATTAGAAATACATGGACACAATTTGGCTATTAAACTTAACAAAAATATTAATATGTATTTGCGAGTTATGTGAAGTTTATTATTTAATTAAATAAACACAATTATATTTAATAACGCGGAAAACATGACCATTAGAGTAAATAAACTAGAAAAGGAGAAGAGAATAAAAAATATAGTCGTTACTGGAGTAACAATCGAAAATACTAATGAAACTGCAATTATAAGTACAATGAAACAATTTTTGGAAAAAGAAGTAAATGTAAAACCGGACATAGAGAAAGCATACAAACTTGGACCAAATGTATGCCTACTCGAGTTAAATAACATAGAGGAAAAGCAAAAGATAATGGAAAACAAAAGTGCATTAAAACATATTAAGAATAAAAGAATATTTATCAATGATGATTTATCAACAGAGGAGAGAAATATAGCCAGACAACTAAGAAGAATAGCGAAAGAAGAAAGAGAGAAGGGTAATCTAGTCAAAATGGGATATAATAAAGTATGGATAAATAATAAACTATTCAAATGGAATAGCCAAACAAATAACTTGGAGGCAATGGAGGAAACAGGGAGACAAATAATAACAAAAAACTAATAAAATTGCACGAAACAAAAAAATAAGGATTGTTCGGCAAATACGGACACAAAAAATAATAATAGTAACAAACGAAAATTAGTTAAAAATAGGGAAAGTTGCTTAAGGGTGGGGTTTTGGAACGTAGCTGGGATAAAGTCGAAGTGTAGGGGCGAAAGATGGCAGAAGGACTTTGAGAAGTGGATTTCAGGAAAAGATGTAGTGGGGTTAGTGGAAACATGGATGATGAACGAGGAGTGGGAAAATGTACGAGATTCACTTCTAGCAGGGTTTAGGTGGTGGGTGCAAGGCGCAACGAAGGATGCAACTAAAGGAAGGGCGAAAGGGGGTATAATAGTGGGAACGAAATGGTCTCTGAAAAATGAGTAGGTGGAATTTATAGAAGAGGTGGACGGTATAGCGTGGGTTAAGTGTCAAAAAGAGGGGGCTTATTTGAAACTGGGGGTGGTGTACATTAATAAGAACTGGGCCGAAGTGCGGAATGTGCTAGATGAGAAATGTAATCAAGGAACAAGATGTATGGTGGGGGGATATTTTAATGCAAGAATGGGGGAAAAGGGGGGAGGAGTGAATGATAAGGGTAAGCTAATACTAAGAACGTCTCAGGACAAATTGATAAATCAGGAGGGTCGAAGGATGGGGGATTGGTTAATAGAAGAGGGATGGGAGATGTTAAACGGGTGCACTGAAGGTGATTGGGAAGGGAAAAGACGTATGTTGGACCACAAGGATCATCAGTCGTGGATTATGTTATAATAAAGGGGCTAAACAGGGAAGAAGTTCGAAGAATGGAAGTAGAGGAAGTCCTGGGGTCGGACCATTTGCCAATAATGGTGGAGATAGGGCTGGGAAAATTTAGGGAAAATGAACAAGAACAGGAATGGTGGAAGTTAGAGGATAGTGTAAATGCTATCAAGAATATAGGAAAACGATTAGAAAAGATTAACTGGAATGAAGTTAAAACAATAGAAGAGATGGAAGGGATTATTGCGGGATGCGGTAGAAAAGTGGAATGAAGGGATGGGGAAAGGTGCGCTTGGTTTGATAAAGAATGTCGGGACGCAAAAAGGGAGGTAAGGAAGACTGTGAGGGAATGGACCTTGGGTAGAGGAGAGGAGATATGGGTGGTGGCAGCGAGGACCAAGTACGCAAAACTATGCGAGGAAAAGAAGATACAGGCCTAGGAAAAAACGAGTAACGACTTGAAATTATGTAGGAATGAAAAGGAGATATGGAGTATTTTAAAAAGAGGTGAGAGGAGGCAACATATAGGAGTGTCTTTACAAGAATGGGCAGACAAATGCAGTGTAATGAGTGGTGAGCCAAGTGGGGTAGGGGAACAAGAGTCGATTGGGGAAGTTGAAGAGTTTACGGAGGAGGAAATAGAAAAAGCATTTAATGAGTTGAAAACTGGGAAAGCTGCAGGACTGGATGGGTTAAAGGCAGAAATGTGGCAAAAGATAGGAAAGGAAGGAAAGCAGAAGTTCGGAGAGCTGCTGAATCAAATATGGAGAGGAGAAGCAGAGTTCCCAAAAGCGTGGCGTGTGGGTCTTATGTGCCCGGTACACAAAGGTGGTGATACATTAAATGTAGAAAATTATAGAGGGATAACAATTATGTGTACCGGGTACAAAATTGCCATGACAGTGGTAGAAAATAGGTTGGAGAATGAGGTGGAGATCAATAGAATTCTGCCGGAGATGCAAGGGGGTTTTAGAAAAGGGAGGGGAACAAGGGATCAAATCTTTACACTGGCAAGGATTGTGGAGAGAGTGTTGGAAGAAAAGGGCAGTATCTACGCTGTTTTCCTGGATTTGAAAGCAGCGTATGATACTGTACCGAGAGAGAGATTAGTGGAGTGCTTGAGAAGGAGAGGAGTGAGTGCAGGAATGGTGGAATGGTGTAGAAGGATGTATGAGGAAACGTGGGTGAGTGCGAAAGTGGGAGCGAATGTGTCTGAAAGGTTTAGAATTTGGATGGGTGCGACAGGGCTGTCTGTTGAGCCCTTTACTCTTTAACATATATACTAGTGAATTGGAAGAGATTTTGAGAAAAGGGCAAGCGGGCGGAGTAGTGATTGGAAAAGATAAAGTATGGATGCTGGCGTATGCGGATGATGTGGTGTTTTTGGCGAGAAATTGGGGAGAGATAAAAGAGGTGATGCAAAGAGTAGAGAGGTATATCGTATTTAAATGCACAGGAGGATACGGTGAGCACGCCAAATGGATACAGGGGAAAGCCAGAAAAGCTTGGGGCATTGTGAGGAAAAAGTGGGGGAAATGGTTTTCCGGCAACTTTCAATTGGCGTGCCAGCTGTGGGATGCATGTGTGAAGCCTATTTTGCTGTATGGGGTAGAAACTTGGGGAATGAGAAAGTATGCATGTATTGAGAGGGAGCAGTCGTTATTCCTGAAGCAGATTCTGGGGGTGGAAAGATCAACACCTGGGTACATTCTGCCAGCGTACATTCTGCCAGCGTACCTAACTAATAGTGTCTACTCAAATGAAGAGAAGATTACCCTGGCGCGAGGTAGATGCGGTACGGAAGAGAGGGGAAGGAAGGTTTGGATGGGAGAAAGTTATGGTAGGTGTGCACTGTGTACGAATGGGATGGATACATGGAGTCATTTGGGAGAAGAGTGTGAAGGAGTGCGTGAGGAGTGGTTGGGGGGGAAAAGGAAGGTTACGGAATGGATGAGAGAAGATGGAGCTGGTGTAAAGGTTTTGGTCAGGCTTGGGTGGGAGAGGGAATTAAAAAGGAAAAGGAAAATATGATAGAATATTTGTTTTTTTTTATGTAGAAGTTTGTATATATATATATATATATATATATATATATATATATATATATATATATGTATATGTAGAAAGGTTTTGTAAGTTAAAGTGATGCCAATAAAGGTTTTTTGTATTGTTTTTTTTTATTTATTTTTTTTATATTTCTTACTTTACTATTTTATTTAATCACTAAATGTACATTTCAAACATTACGTGTTCATTATCAATAGTTAAGTGTTGTTTACAAAAATACATATACAGTGAGTATTAGCGGAAAACCCTAAACGCAATAAACGTGATTAGTACATTGAGTGCTTAAATGCGACCGGAGATAATACTGGAAACTACAAAAGAAGCGTTAATTATAATTTGTAAAATTAGTTTTACCTGAAATCAAAATTAAATCTAACAGTGGATTATTTAGAGGGCTCAGATCGAAATTAAGGAGTTTATACATGTGTTTTTTTATTTATATTGCTTCTAGTGCTTTCAAGTTAAAAGAAGTAGACTATTTTAATAATTTTAATATTATAATTATGCCCTGTTTGTAAAGTATGATGGGCAAACGCTGATTTATCAGGATTCATATTTCTAATATGATAATAATGTTCTTTAAACCTAACATTAACATTTCTTTGGGTTTGTCGGATGTACATTTCTTCGCAATTTGACCAATTTAAGGAGTAAATGCCAGAGTTAAGGAGAGGGTCTTGTTTGCTAAACCTAGAAATTTATTAAGCTTTGTATTAGAATAATACAACGATTATTAGTAATAAATCGTAAAATAGCATAAATAAATATCAATGATAGGTTAATATGCGATGGGGTTACTAAAAGATGAGCACAAATAAAATTTCTGGATCTCGCAGAAAGAAAGGATCAGTTAATAAAACTAAAATAAAACTTAATAAACTGAATCGAAATAAATTCGTAAAAGAGAAATATTGATAAAATTGAATTAATATTTCTATTAATTCCTAAAAGGGTTATTTTCAAATATGAATACAAAATAATTAAATACTAAATCTCATTCAATAAAATATATTAAACAAGTAAAGAGTCTAGTTGTCAATGCTGCATTATTAATAGTAAATATACCTTATTACGATTATTATTTCTTATCTTGGAATAGATCTACCGAGATAAGAATTGTTAAAACTGGATTGGTAAAAATAGAACATGAAGGAAATAAATATTTGAATATTCTAGTTGAACAGATTTTTTTGGCAAGGCTAATTAAAAATATATATAAATAAAAAAATCTGCTTCATAAAAATTCTCAAGATTTTTTGACGACGCTGGTTAAAAGAAATATTGAATTATGGAACTGACTATACGTTTTATGTTACAAAATTATTTATATCCATTTCCCATCTAAGCAAATAAACAAAATGTGTTAATATTAATATTAATATTTGTAGAGTTGGCGTACACCGTAGTTTGCTTACATCCACTACATTTTTAGATTATAAACTAAATCAATGGTATTATTTCATTAACATTTAATTAATGAAGCCGTAGATATTTCCAGAGGGTCCGAAATTAATTTGCATGGGGTCATAATACAATGCATGGATTATTGGACATTCGATAGGCTGGGTGATTTAGGGTAAAGTTCGCAATATTTAAATACAACAAGTAAGCACTGTAAGTAATAACATTTAGGTAGTCTCTATAACAATAATAAATATAAATCATGAAGTCGATTAAGGTTTTTGTTTTTATATAATTTACTGGAAATACATCTAATATTTTCAAATATGATAGAATAAGAGGACTTTGTCATTATTATTTTAATAAATAATTACCGTTGTATACCTATGTAGTGAATTATTATTATTTTATGTATGCACAAGACGGATATTGTTTTTTTGTACTAATACATGCACGTGATCACCCCGTCCTGTCCCGATGCGCTGTGAGACCCCGAATATGCGATACTGTACTGTGGTTATCAAGAAGAATAAATGTTTAGTTGGTGGTGTACGAAACACTACAACCTAGTATAGGCTTCCATTATTTATGTGAGTACAAAGATATTTTTACCTTATTAATACATCTTACATTGATCTTATTGTAAATTCTCTTTGTGTTAAACCGTTTAAATGTTATAATTAAATTTATTCATAATTACATAATTAGATTAGAAGTTGGGTCCTATTCTTTTTGTCAAAGTCAATTTTTCTCAATACGTTTATGTACTTTGTGGCATTTTAAAATCAATAATAAATTTGTTTTGTTTTAATTTTTACAAAATAAATCCCTCCCACAAAAAATTTATTATTTCTCTCCGAAAATAAAATAGGACAATTTATTATACTTGTTTATTATCTATACAAAAAATGCTGGAACTAGTAATTAACTCTATACTATTTTATTTATAAAAGTATGAATTACTCTTGTTCCGTTAAAAATATTTTGTTACAATTACAATTTCTGAGTTTCACTTTCAGCTTATATAATTTAATATTATGCATTATATCCGAGTGTGTACACAACATAACTTTTATAGAAATATTTTCTTAAATTGCAAGACTATTGTAATAGGCGTACAATACAAAAAAACTTGGTTTAGCTGGAAAACTGACAATGAATTTAATTATCTACCGTGGCTGTTCAAATATATATATATATATATATATATATATATATATATATATATATATATATATATTCACAAACTGTTTAAGAGGAGTCCTACCGCTAGAACGCACGTCGAATTTTGCTCAAAAACCACTTTGGGGCCTGACTCCTAGTGACTTTATATTATAAAACAAAATGTTTAAAAAAATATGACAACATAATGAAGGTGTGTTATACAGATAGAAGAGTTACTTTTAAAAAAATACCACTCCTTTATGTAAAAAAAATAATAAATGGCCAAGGACTAATATTATCATTTTGTAGGTTTTAACATTTTTTTTTACAGCAAAACCACGATCCGTATAATAACAAATTAAAACGTATATTTGGATAAAATATATTTTTAATATTGTTAATGACCTCTTTGTGTTTGTTATTTTCGAAAGCAAACGATAAATTTAAAACGCAAATTTAATAATTAGAAATAAGTGAAGAAAATAAATGTAATTCATTTAAAATTTATAATAAAGTTAAAATTCTGAAATTGTCAATAAGTGTGTGTATATCGAGTGCATTTTTGATTTGAGTAAACTTCATAAAGTGTGACGATAGCGACTTTCTTCGGTGAATACGTCAGTGATAGTGCTCTTAGCCTCCTGTATATAAGAGTGGATGTGCTTTAAATCAACAGATTGAGTTGTTTTCCTTAGAAAAGATATTTGACTCAAAAATAACCTCAACCTTTTTCTATCGGTTAACACCGTTCACAATTTGAATAAAATAGGTGCATGTTAAGCATTTATAATATTCATTTTCGCTAAGAAGCTTATTGTCCTTGGCCTAACGGTTGAGAAGACGGCCACCACGTAGCAGACCCAGATTCGCGTCCACACCGAGGAGAAAACGACTTGCGTTTTTATTTTATATCCGTTGCTTATATTGATCATTAATTGAAATAAATTAAATAATAAATATAGCCACAAATAACACCGAGCAATAATATATATATATATATATAGAAATCCAAGTGCAAGTGTAGGGCGTATGGGCGGAAAGAAAGATAAGAGGAAAAGAGCGGAGACAGACTAGTTTTGAAGCGGACGAGGAAAATACAATTTTTGCTAAAAGCAACTTGATTACAAGACCACCGGAAAATAAAAGCGAAAAAGTAATGGAGCCTATACTGAAAGAGATTAAGGAGATAAGAATGGAAATGAAAGAGAGGTTCGACAAAAGTAACCAGAATGAGAGACTAAGAATTGAGGTGGAAACTATTAGTAAGGAATTGGGCTTAATAAAGCGGAAATGAAGAGAAAGGAAGAGGAGTGGAAAGAAGAAAAAGAAATCTTGTACAATAAAATCCAAGAGTTAGAAGACAAGGAGGAAAGGAGAGAGCAAGAGAAGAGGCGTAACAATATCGTTATAAAAACGTTGGAATAAAAGGGGAGAGTGTGGGGAGAAAAGTCATGGAATTATTGAAAGAAAAGTTGGAGGTGGAAGTGGATGTTCTAGACGCCTTCGAACTGAAAAATGGATTAATATTGGCGAAAATAAAAGACATGAAGGACAAAATAAAAATAATGACAAACAAGTGGAGACTCAAAGGATCGGATATTTATGTGGATAATGACTTGACGGTGAATGAAAGAAATATACAAAGTTGTTTGAGGAGAGTTGCCAGGGAAGAGAAAGATAAAGGGCACGTGGTTAAGATAGGATATAGAAAGCTCGATATAAACAACAGAAAGGTGCCGTGGAAGGAAATAAGTAAGCGGGTTACTGGGATAAACGCAAAAAACTCAACCTAAAATTAAAAGATAGAAGATAAGGAGTAGAGGGGAGTTTTGCAAGGGTGGGTTTTTGGAATATGGCCGGATTGAAGTCTAAGTGCAAGGGGGAGAGGTGGCAAATGGAGTTTGAGAAGTGGGTGGGGGGGAAGGATGTAGTGGGGTTAGTCGAGACATGGGTAAGGATAGAGGAGTGGGAAAGTGTAAAATGGGCGCTACCAGGGAGGTTTAGATGGTCAATTAAAGGGGCGGAAAAGTGTACAGGAAAAGAAGGGCGAAGGGTGGGATGGTTGTGGGGACAAGGGATGAGTTAAAAGCGGGTGCTATAGAATTTAGTGAGAAGGTAGAAGGCATGATATGGGTAAGTTGCTATCAGGGGCCGTGGAAACTGGAAATAGGAGTAGTATATGTGAACAAGAACTGGGTTGAAGTGCGGAAGGAGTTAGACAGGAGAGCCAGCGAAGGGAAGAGATGTGTGGTGGGAGGAGACTTTAACGCGAGAATGGGAGAGATGGGGGGAGTGGTAAATGATGACGGGGAACTAATAGAACGAACATCTAAAGACAAAGTAATCAATAGTGAGGGAAGGAGGATGGGAGATTGGAATTGGAGGAGGGATGGGATGTGTTAAATGGGTGTATAGAAGGCGATTGGGATGGGAAAAAAACCTATATTGGTCAACAGGGATCGTCAGTGATAGACTATGTGGTAATAAAGGGGATACATAGGGGAATAGTGAGAAGATTGGAGGTAGAAGATGTGCTAGGGTCGGATCATTTACCAATATCGGTAGAAATATGGATGGGGAGGAAAAAAGAACAGCAGCAGGGGATAGACCAGTCGAAATTGGCAGACGGGGCAGGAAATGGAAAGAATGGGTAAACGATTGGAGAAGATTAAGTGGAGTCAGGTAGAAAATATGAAAGAGATGGAGGAAGTTATAGCAGGATGCAGAAGAAAAATTAAAAGGAGCTGCGGAGGGGGGTGCACATGATTCGACGAAGAGTGTCGGGAGGCGAAAAGAGTAATAAGGAGGGCAGTAAATGAATGGAGGAGTGGAAGAGGGGAGGAGAAGGGGGTGAGGGAGACAAGAATAAAATATACAAAGGTACGGCATCGCCGCTGCATTGAAAATCTATCGGTGCGAGTAACCTGGCACGCGGCGGATACACCTGATTGTCTATCCTATTTCTATATAATCAAAATTATATTTATCGTTGCTTGGTTTATTAAAATTTATTATTTTATCAGCAACTGTGATATGTATATTTCGTCCTCAGTTTTCTTATTGTTTCTTATTGTGTCTACTTTACTTACGAGTTTATATTCTCACTGAAGTTATAATATAAATAATTTAATTATTTATAATATATTATAAGCATGTAAGGGTTATACGTCTCTAATAGATATATACAGGGTCGCTGACGAAACACCTTTGGTGCTGTATCTTGCTTATTATTGATCCGATTTGAATAAATAAAACATCAAATTAAATCAATTTTAAAGGACTTTAGTATGAACTGAACTGATATTTTTTATTTATATTTTTTATTGATCCGTAAAGACTTTTTTTCTGAATATAAAATTGTGAATAATTTTATACATTTTTTATACACACAGATTATTTCACATGTCACACCACGGCTATTTGCAGAAAAAATCAACAACCACGGCCATGGTAGAACTAACTAACTTCATTGCGAATGCTTTGGATAATAAAGAAATACCCTTAGGGATATTTCTAGACTTATCCTAGGCTTTCCTCATTAAAGAAAAAAACTAATTGTATGCTATTTACTACTAAACGTGCTTCTTTTGATATTCCTGAAAACGTGGCATTGGGCGAAACTAATCTAAAAATTTAATCAGAATATAAGTTTCTAGGAATTAATATTAATAAAAACCTAAATTGGACACAACATATTATAGCCTTAAATAATAAATTAAACACCACTATATATTGTATGCGGACAATTAGGCCATATGTTAATGCCGATACGTTGGGATGCGTGTATCATGCAAATTTTTGCTCTTTGGTACGTTACGGTATATTTATTACACAGAAAACAGCAATTAGACTAATATGTAAGATGCTCTGTAGTTCAATCGTGTAGGGGTGGGTTTAAAGCAAACGGATTTCTTACCGTTATAGCCATTTACATTTATGATTGTTTGATTTTTATTCATCAAAATAAACATCTTTTTCATGAACACTTAAAAGTAAATCTGCATAACACAAAAAAAACAAATAGCATGTACCATTACCCTAGACACCAATTAACACTTTTAGAAAAGTCACCCCATTATATGATGATGCGATTGTATAATAGACTCCCACCTAACTATTGTACAATTTTAGAAATAAATAGATTTAAAAAACGGATAAAAGAATTGTTGTTACAAGTTCAACCATACTCAATTTCTGAATATTATGTATATTTCTTGTAATTTAATTTTCTCTTTGACCATTTTCTTAATTATATACTCAATTTTCTCTTTGTAATTAATGTATATCCTTAGGAAATAAAGATTATTACTTTCCCTATATAAAACACTAATTTCTGGAAAAAAATGGTGATGTGGCCATCATAGTACTTTCCCTATATTTTACACGAAAACTATAAGGTTTACGCAAAAAAGCTATTCTTAATGATTTGTTCACCATTGAATTCTCTATAATTATTTGTAATGCAAGTTTCATGTAACTCTGACAGTTTATTAGCTAATGTCAAAATTTTCAATTTTAAATTTTTTTCTCAAAAGTTAAGAATTTTATGAAAAATATGTTCAAATAAGACTTGTTCAGTTTTTTATTACCTTTAACTTTTGTTTGAACCATTTTTTAAAATTTTTCATATTTAGAAAAATAAAACGAAAAAACAAAAAAATGCCTCGAGTAAACATCCACTTCCGGTCTATGAATGTTTACCAAAAGCTTTTCAGTTCCAGTTTTTAATGATAAAACCTTAAGTTTAAAGTTTTATCTCAATCGAATTATTTGTTTTTGAGATACAGCGCCCACCGACAGACAGACAGACAGACAGACAGACAGACACACACACAGACACAAATTTTTTTTTTCCAGAAATTAGTGCAATGGACTCAAGGGACCTCAAAACGGATATTTCCGCAAAAAAAATTTTTCAAAAAAAAATCACGATCACAATACTTCCCCTATATTTCATATAGGGAAAGTAAAAAAATTATGTGTCTGTGTGTGTGTGTGTGTGTCTGTCTGTCTGTCTGTCTGTCGGTGGGTGCTGTATCTCAAAAACGAATGATCCTAATGGCATGAAACTTTAAACTTAAGGTTTTATTGTTAAAAACTCGATCTGAAAAGCTTTTGGTAAACATTCATAAACCGGAAGTGGTTGTTTACTCGAGGCGTTTTTTTGTTTTTTCGTGATATTTTTCTAAACATGAAAATTTTTAAAAAACGGTTCAAATAAAAGTTAAAGGGAATAAAAAACTAAACAAGTTTTATTTAAACATATTTTTCATAAAATTCTTAACTTTCAAGAAAAAAAAAGAAAAATTGAAAATTTTGATATTTTTTGCCAATTGCTACTAAACTATTGGAGCTACAAGAAATTTATATAGCAAATAATTGTAGAGAATTCAAAAGTCAACAAATTACTAAGAATAGACTTTTTACGTAAATCTCATAGTTTACGATAAAAATATAGGGAAAGTACTATGATGGCCACATCACCATTTTTATTATTATTATTATTAAAAATTTCATTCAAATTGAATAAAGCATTCATTTGTTATAAACAAAAGAAATAACATTTTTTTGAACTTTGAAGGCTTAACCGTAAAGTTTTGGATATAGATAAGTTGTGTTAAATCATCATATTTTAAACCGATGAATCTATGTTCCAGCCATTTCCCCACATTAACGGGATACCCTGTATAATGGAATTTCATCATGCATCAGCCTCGTCAATTCAATAACTAAATAATAGTTAAAATATCAAACAAAACAAATAAGAAGAAAGAGTGCTATTTTCGTGAATTTTTCTTGGAAAAAAATATGTTACACAACATAAAAAATTCCAATTAAATAATTAGTCGATAATCGACAACATTTTTGAGCGATTAATACCCATTTTTTTAAATAATAAAATAATAATACTTTATTCGTGCTTACCAAAGTTTACACATGTCAATACAAAGTATAAGATCGTGTTTAGATATCAATGAATTGGTGTATGGGAGAATCACAATAAAAATGTAAATCATAAACATAAATAATAAACTTATTGTGTGTAAAATTAGTGTATAGATGAACTGAATGCAACCGTATTTAACTAAAAACCGTAAGAGCCAATGTACAAGAATAATATATAAATAAATTAAGTAAACGGAGAATAAAATCAGTAAAATAGTTTAGAAATAATATATATATACAAACATTGTTGTGTATATATAAATCAGTAAAATTTGAGTATAAAAAAAACAATAGAATTTGTTTATAAGCAAAATCGATAAAAATGTATAAATAAAATCAATAAAATTTGTATATTAATAAAAGAAATAAAATGATGTATAAATAAAAACAACAAAATTTGTATTTAAATTAGAACGATAAAAATGGTGTATAAATTAAAACAATAAAATTTTGTGTATAAATAAAACCGATAAAAACGTAAAAACGTATAAAACCAATAACATTTATGTATAAATAAAACTTATAAAATATATAAACAAAAAAATCAAATTGATAAAAATGGCATAAATAAAATTTAAAATTAGTAATTAAAATTTAAAATATAATATACACAGAAAATACAATCTATTAAGTACTTAAACTCCACAACATATTATGAAGACGTAAATCTACCCGACAGACACTCCTCGATGCTATAATAAGCTTGTAATGCTGGGTTTTCCAATAAGAGGTTTCATTTTGATATTAAAAAAACGAGTATATTTTAAGAGAAATCAACAGATTTTTATTTCATTGTAAAGAGAAAAGTATGCCATTGATGAAGGAAAACGATATCAGCCAAATGGCCGCTACGACTACTGTTGCAGCACCATATCCTTTTCATAAAATTTTCCTTGACCAATTCGCACATTTGCGGCTGTATGTCCTCGATAACTTCACGAATTCCATCTTTAGGTCTTGAGTCAATTGTGGAGCATTGGCATAGACCTTATCTTTTACATGGCCCAAAGATAAAAGTCTAAAGGTTAAGCCACAAGTCTCGGGGGCCAATTGTGATCACCGAAATAACACAGCCAGGAAACTTTTCTTGCAAAATTGCGATTGTTTCGTTGCTTGTGTGGAACGTAGTGCCGTCTTGTTGAAAATAAACGTCGTCCACATCAATATGTTCCAATTCCGGCCATAAAAAATCATTAATCATAATAATAATAATAATAATATTTATTCGTGTTAATAACATTGTTGTACACAAGTCAGAGATAAGTATAGCTGATATCTTAGCTACAATAGAGCAATAAAATAATTAAAAAAGGTTAAATGAAAATAATTTTTAAGTTTTTATACCACTATTTATTGTATAATATAAACAAACAAAGTTTACAATATATTATCAATTTTGACACAACTATAGTTTCGACCTTTGCAGGTCATTATCAAGTGTTGAATGAAGAAGAATACAGGGTGTTAACAATTTATAGGTGAGGTATGAATTTTTAATGAACCTAATTAGGACTGAGATTTATTACAGTGGATTAACTAAATATGCCGATCGGATTAAGGTGCGGTGTTTTCAGAAGAGGTACATGTCATTATAAGAGCTTAAATAATGGCGAAGAAATTAAATCCGTCTGCTCATTAAGCAGATTAGAATTAATGTTCTTGCTTTGGCGGTATATCTCTAATGACTCCAAAAGATTTAGCCTTTGGCCTTTATTGCAAAAATGTAAAAGTTTTAAATTATCCATATGTGGAAATGAATGATTACACTCTAAGAAATGATTTGAAAAAGAACTTGTTGTATGTCTAAGTCTGAATGCTCTATAATGTTCATTGTATCTCTTTTCAAAACTCCTACCTGTCTGTCCTACATATGTGCTGTTACATTCGGAACATGAAATTTGGTATACTCCCGATTTTTTGAAAGATGGAATTTTATCTTTCGCGTTAAAAAGTATATTTGAAAGTTTGCTCGCTGGTCTAAATGCAATTTGATGATTTTGTTTTTTGAAAATATTTGATATTTTATTTGTTACGCGCCCAAAATAGGTGAATGTTGTAAATTTTGTGTTCGTTCGGTCTAAAATATTAGGATAAATATGAGCCCTTGTTGATTTGTACAGCTTTTTGTGAATTAAATTTTGAATAAGATTAACTGGGAAACCATTCTCCGTGGCTATTGATATAATTTTTGTCCAGTCTTCTAAACTATATACAAGATCACCAACCTTGTCCACAATCCGACACAATTTAAATTTGGGTGCTAGTTTAGTAGCGAAATGTCTAGCTCCATCTGACAATACTTTATTGCGGCACCAAACACGATCCCCTACGGAACAATCCGGAGTAGGTTTGCAGCGAGAATTATAATAACGAGAATTCCTACGGTATGTAATTTAAATGAAGGGGAACGTATCTTCCAAAATTTAGGGTGGCGGGAGCATAACCTGTAACCTCGTGCACTGCTGTACGTAAAGCAAATCCAATTTTGTAAATTTCCCTATCCCAAGTACGATGATCTAACTCACTGACAAATGACCTTATTGTAGCACCGATAGTACGATTGTATCTTTCCACGAAATTTACCTGAGGGTGATATTTAGCATTATACCAGATCTTCACATGATACTGCTGAGCCAACGCCTTAAACCGAGCAGACGTAAATTCTGTCCCATTATCGCACATAACAATCTGCGGAGCACCAAACATAAGAAATACATTGTTCTCCAAAAAGTCCACGATTGCAGGTGATGACGCTTGACGAAGTGGTTTTATGAGGGTAAATGTGGTGAACCAATCTGTTACTACTAACAGATATGAAAAGCCATTTGCAGATCGAGGGAGGGGTCCAAGTATATCACATGCTATCAGCTGGAAAGGAAAGGAAATCTTTTTAGGTTTCCCCATAAATCCAGGGCGACCATAAGTAGGGTCCTTTTGAGAACCACAAGTTTGACAGGACCGGACATAAGACTTTACATCTTGACGCATCAATAGCCAATAAAACAGATCTCGAATGCGATTTAAGGTTTTGTACACTCCTAAATGTCCCGAGGAGGGTATATCGTGATAAGACTCGATCACATTCTTTCTTGATGCCTTGGGAACAACGATCTTCCATTCAGGAAAATTGGTGTTAATATCATGTAACTTAACAACATGCTTGTAAAGTCTTCCGTCCATCATCCTCCAATCTGAATATTTATCAGGGGTTTCCTCTACCGAAGCGGACATTTGTACATACCAGGGATCTAGATAGTGCGTCGGAAACTACATGTAACGTTCCTTTTCGATGTACAATGTTCATATCGTATTGTTAAATTTTTACAGACCATCTAGCCAATCTGCCAACAGGATCCTTTAGCTTCCGTAGCCACAACAATGAATGGTGATCAGACATTCTCGTTCCGTGACAGTGTATTTGCGCTCAGCATCGGTCAGAGTAGGGCTAGAATATGCCACCGGTAAATCTTGACCAGAATCATCTTGTTGTGTAAGCACACATCCTAACCCAACATCAGAGGCATAACATTGGATAGTGAAAGGTTTACGAAAATCGGGTTGGCTAAAATAGGTGCGGAAATCAATGCCTGTTTTATGGAAGCAAATGATGACTGGGCTTCTGGGGACCATTTAATTGGCTGTGATTTTTTTCGACCTTTAATAAGAGCACTAATAGGAGCTGTCAGCTTGGAAAAGTTTGGTATAAAGCGGCGGTACCACGAACACATGCCGATAAATCTTTTCACCTGAGTCGCATTCTCCGGTTGCGGATACTCTACCATAGCTGAAACTTTCTTAGGATCCGTCCTTAAACCCAATCGATCAACCACAAAACCAAGATAATTTAAAGAGGACCTACAAAACTCACACTTTTCAGGTTTACAGTCAGGTTGGCTTCCTTAAGCCTGCAAAATACTTCATTGAGAATTATAACGTCGTCCAAGTAAACAAAACAATAAGGATCTAATTTTGGACCAAGTATCCTATCCATAAGTCGCTGCTGAGTTTGAGGTGCATTATTTAAGCCAAAAGGCATTACAGTAAATTCATAAAATCCTTTACCAGGAACGGCAAATGCAGAATTTTCTTCTAGTGGAATCTGCCAAAATGCAGACTTGAGATCGATGCTGGTCAAAAACTGTGCACCGTTTAATTTGTTTAAAATATGGTCCACCAGTGGCAAGGGATAAGCATCACGCTTTGTAAGAGAATTAAGTTTTCTGCCGTCAAAACAAAAACGAAAGTCACCGTTAGATTTTTTGACAAATAGAATGGGCGAACACCATGGACTCGAGGATTTACGAATGACTCCTAATGATTCCATCTCTTCGATCTCCTTGTACAGGTGTTGCAACATATAAGGCGACAATGGGTACTGCATTTGCTTGACTGGACGATTGTCTCCAGTATCAATGTGATGACAAGTTTTATTGGTACGACCCAACCTAGTTCCTAAACTCCATGACAACTCTTCGAACTTGCGAACAGTTTCATCTAAGGACTTTCGTTGCGATTCCGACAGATCCTCTTGTCCCTTAACCTGCGGTATCTTTAACTCATTTAAACTCATAATCGATTTAGCAGGCAAATTTTGTTTACCTAACACATAAGACTCTGACAAAAAATCTAAACTTAACCCAAATAGCCTGCAAAAATCAACACCAAGAATCACTCATCTATACCATCCAGACGTAACGGAAGATACACGTATCCATGAACTATTTGCGTGGCACCATCAGCAGTATTTAAACTTTTCAACGAACTTCTATGAGTTTCGATAGATAAGGACTCAATAAATTTAACTCCAGGACCACCTAGAACCGAAACACTAGCACCTGAATCTAACAACGCGGTCATTGAGAAATTAAACAAAGAAATATTGATAAAAGGCCGTCTACCACTAGACTGTTTTACCCAAATTGGTAGAACTTCATGAGGTTTCGACAAAAACGTTACATCACTTACTTCAACACAAGTTTTCTTACAAAAATCTGAAACAAATTTTAACCATTTCCTCCATTCGGCTTTTTCTAATGGGAACCTGGCCTTGGAACTGCTGGAGAAGCGTCGGCCAGTGGCACTCTCCTTCCTCCGTTTCCCGAACAATTACCACAACTCAAACGAATTACATCAGGAGCACCACATCCAAAACAAAATATTCTTCTTTCTTCCGGACAGCTAGATGAGATATGGCCGACCTTTCTACAGTTAAAACATGCAACTTGTCTCGCAGGAGGTTTATCGATGGCAGAAATGTGATTAACAGCAGCAGGAGCAGTAGCAGCAGCAGCTGGCTGAGGAGGTGGCAATGTATTTTCCAACCGACGGCAGACCTCACAAAGTTTTTCAACAGATGTTATGTCGAGAAGAGCCAAATGCGGATGGTAAAATGGTAGTAAATTCTTCTTTATAATCTTGACCTTTGTTTCAACAGAGGGCGGCGTGTTCAGTCTCCTAAATAAACCTTCTAAGGTCGCAACAAAAATGATAACCTTTTCCATCGAACCCTGTTTTCTAGAACGAATTTCTTCTCATAAGACAGCTTCAGCATCGTAACGTAAGGTAAGAAATAAGTCTTAAGTGTTGCAACTAAATCGTCCCAACCTGTAATAGCACTTCCAAAACGTCGAAACCAGACTAATGATGCGCCTGTGAATAAATCGGTAACACAAGTAAACAAAAGCTCCTTTGACACGTTTCTGGAAACCTGCAATTCCCGCACTCTTTCTAGACAATCGAGTAATTTATCTGCATCACCATCGAAGCTCAAATCCCACTTATGAACTGGGGTGGTTTTAATGGACACTAAAGTATTTGTAGAAGCAGCTGGAGAGGAAAAAGACGTTGAAGTAGAAGTAAAAGGTAAACGCGGGATAGACGGTTGCGTCACTGAAATAACGTTGCCTGTTTTTTCATCCAGTTCCCGTTCTAAAGCCAAAAGCTTAACCAATGCGAAGGGTTTATAACAGTATTTATCAGGTAATCTCTTAACACGACCTTCCATATGAGCAAAACGGCTATACAAGTTAGCGACAACATCACCAGAATCAAGAGAGAGAAAATTATCAATTGCTTCTTTGATACTTTCTAAACTACGATTAATTTCCGTCTTTTCTTCGTTTGCATCGAAATTCACCAGTTCATATTCAATTCCTCGAGTTTGATCTTGAACTAAACATTTCTTAAGGGCCTTGCGTTTTGTAAGTTCATCGCAGCGTGCAACTAAATCTCGGATGCGTAACTCATAATTAACTTCATGGGCCAGAAGATGACTAGCATCAAAAAATTTAACAACAGAAGCCATATCAATTCACAGTTTGACGAAAAAACAATAAATTAATTACAAATAGTTTCCGAATAACAATAAAACACGATAAATTCCATAAAATATCTGACTGCGACTAAACAAAATATTTTGTCAACATCCAACAAAATCACACAATCAACTCAACAATTTTTCTAATCAGGTAACAATATCACTAGAAAAATAATCCCAATTCCAAAAAATCGTTACGAAATTAATAACTGATCAGAATATCCCATCACAAAAAATTCACTAAATAACTCATGGAATTTTTTGAAGCACAAGGAGTAATATAACGAAACAAACTTCAAAAATCAAACAATACAACAAAGTCAACACAACTAATGACCCAGACTGTTATAATATCGATAACTCAACCAACTCAAAAATGCAACGAAAAAAATACAAAACAAAAAGCTCCTGTATATCACCGGAATTTTAGAGTTATATCAGATCAGATTTAACACTAAGCTTAACTAAAATATCACGAAACAAAATAAATAGTGCAATAATGGCAGAAAGACCATGGGTCGATAGCCGTAATAAAAATAAATTACGATTGTATTGTACAAAACAAATGTATTCAATAATAAATAAAGATGTTTGTCTCTCTCTAGTGCAATAAAAAATTACTAAATATTATTCAATAAATTATCAGAAAAAAACATTACAAACGTATTAATTGTGCATTATCAAATTTAAATCAGCCAACTATCACTTAAAAACATCTAATTATTAAATAATACATTACAAAAAGTGCCTTATTAATTGTTATTTGTGTGTGAAATTCAATCATTTATAAGTGTGTTTATTTTGTTTGAATCCTAAACTTTTTCTTTAAAGTGAGTTTAAAAAATCGGGCCCCACGTTGGCCGCCAAAATTATTTGTGACGCCTTGCTTGAGCGAAATTGAAAATAATAATTAAAATTTTATTTTAAAATTTTATTAAATTATTTCTTCCTTATTTGAATTTGAAAAAAAATATATATATGAAGTTGCTTGAAAATTCCCTATATAGGCTAGCTAGGGCATGTGGGAGGGGTTCTATTTTTTTTTGGCGCCAAGTAGTCTTTAAAATTTTGCCCCACCAGGAATTGACGCGAAGGAAAACTACTAAACCCAGATGTTAGATTCAAATAGGAAGTTCATTATAATCAAATACCAAAAACAACAAATAAATAATGCAATATTTTACTTTATTGACGTTAAACAATTACGGCTAAATAATTTTATTAAAAAATATGATATTGTCCTTAAATTTAAGTTTAATTAGGTGTCACAAAAATATTATTTTTTTTAGAGTTGCTATTTCCACTAACATAAAATATCGCTGTTCGAAAGCTAACAATCCGAGCGGATAATTAACGTATCCAAGTCAAATCAACTACCAAAATAACCGTCGGATTAGCAGACTCCTAACACTCAATATTTTAGCATCAATTAATTTTATTCAATAATAATATTCTATTAAGTAAATAAATTTAATTAAAATAATTTAACACAAACAGATTCAAACAAAAATTCATAAATTGGCCCCATGGCCACCATAATAACTTGGTTATTCACTCTTGAGAATAACAATGTGAGTTATATATATATATATATATATATAATTAGTGGGGATTCGTGACCGGAAATTTTTAAATTTAGAAGTGTTTCGTGGGCCATCGGTCGGATAAGGTATTTATTATATATATATATATATGCATGCAAACTAGTGTTTTAATAAAAAAGACCTTATAATTATATTTTATTATTATTTTTATTATTTTACATATATATATATATATATATGTAAAATAATGATATAAAATTTGCATAAAACCTTTTTACATAAGCAAAATATAATTATAAGGTCTTTTTTATTAAAACACTAGTTCGCATGCTCGCATGCTTAAAATAAGAAAATCAATGGAATAATAGTATATTACATAACGAGAGTTGTAAGTCATATATTACGTACGAGTGGAAAAAGTTGCGCACGAGCCGTTAGGCGAGTGCAGTAATTCCACGAGTACGTAAGTGACTTACAACTCGAGTTGTGTACTATACTTTTTCTACTCCCATTCATTATAATTTGGAATACTTTGCAATATTGAGGTTATGTTTACTATTAAAACACTTCGCAACATCGAATACAATCAAAGAGATGAAGGTTTGTATTTCTTACTTATTTCCCCAAAATAGGCTAATAACACATTTTCCGAATAAGACTGAACACTATTCATACGCTAATCCATGAATTTACCGTAAACCACTTCACAGTGCTCTTTGGATTTTTCCGGGATAAGATCCGCTGCGGTATGTTCTGCTAGTTGCCTAATTTCTGGTGGAGCTCCAACAATTTCTTCTGTGGAGTCACTTTCACTCATTTTAACAATGAATAAATGAATTATTAATAATAATTAAACCAAAATAACGTCAACGTCAACAACGATAAATGTCAAATTCATTTGTCTAAAAATTGGTTTATACATGACATAACAAACATTTAAAAATTATGTATATGTGACATGGCAATATGTAATACTAAAAATAAATAAATAAATGACATAAAACACGTATATAAGGGTATGTATAAAGTATCATAACAAACGTTTTCATAAGAAGGCCTATTTTTACATGATTAGCTAACTTGGTAATACCAGCAAACTCACTGGACAAACATTCTTGAATACTATAAGAGGCTCTATCGATGAGATAGTTTTTAATTGCATTTCGAAATAGATTTTCCCTGGGTGATTTTATTTCAGAAGGCAATGCATTAAATAATTTAGGGCCATAGTAATTGACTCCATTTTGCGACTTGGTGAGTCGAAAGTAATTTAATCTTATCGATAATGCAGACCTGGTCTCATATTCATGGGCCTCTTTGTGTATCTTATACAGGTGTCTATTTTTGTAGATATACAATAAACATTCCAAAATGTATAAGCAAGGTAGAGTCAGAATGCGAAGTTGTTTAAACGGCAATCATCTCTGTAGTTTATAGACGCTATAATTCTGATTGTTCTTCTCTGCAGACAAAATAACATAGACATTACACCCGAGTGTCCCCATATTAGTAATGCGTAGGTAAGATGACTCTGACAGAGACTAAAATAAATAGTTCGTATGGTATTATGAGGCAGAAATTGTTTAATTGCCCGTAACAGGTATATGCTGCTATTAACTTTTTTCGAAATATGATCACCATGTTTTTGCCATGTTAGCTTACTGTCTATAGTAACACCTAAGAATTTGGCATGACTGTCCAAGTTATTTGGTTTTAAGGTAAACATAATGCTATTTGATTTTTCTGCATTTACAGATAATTTGTTTTCTGAAAACCAATTTGATGCTGTGTTGACAGACTAGTTCGTATGAATTAGACGAGTCCATTATTAGCTCGATAGCGCAATCCATTTACCGTAACAGTTGCACCAGCCTCATTTCGGTAATTCTGCTTATTCACGTAGCCTCCGAGGTGATAATGGGCCTCATCAATGAAGATGATTTTTCGATGAAAATCTGGATCATTTTGATGCAATTCAAGGAAAAAATCAGCAAAGATACGACGTTGCTGGTGATCGACCTGCTTGAGTTCTTGTGTTAGCTGAACTCCAAAAGCCTTCAAACCTAAGACTTTATGCAAAATACGGTGTAATGTCGTTTTTGAAATGTCCAATTCGAAAGATCGACGAGGAGTTGACAAACCTGGGTTTTCGTTAACACTATTAGCTACAGCAGCAATATTCTCAATTGTTCTTGAGCAACGTACACCGTTTCTATTCTTCACATCACTAAGTTGTCCCATCAGCGCATTTTTTTAACCAGTTTTAGAATTGCTGGCGGAGAAGGTGCTTCACGACGACCAAAAATGCTTTAGTTTGGCGAACTGTGACTGCAAAATTTAACTATTTCAATGCCTTGTTGAAGCATGTATCGTTGCATTTATACTAATGGCGTAGTTTTTACTTGTCAAATGTCAAAACATGGCATCTGTCCAGATAGGCTATTCAAAATGAAATCTCTTATTGGAAAACCCTTTTAGATTTTTAGAAGTTTTCAAGGTATTTTTAAACGCATTGATTGGAAGAGTCTTAATATGATCAGGTAACTTGTTAAAAAGTTTTGGGCCATAACAATTTACTCCAATTTGTAGCTTCGTTAGACGAGAGTAGTTTGTGCACAAAAGACCACTGGTTCTGGGGCAATGTTGATGACATTCTGAGTGAGTTTTGTACAATTCTAGATAATCTAACGCATATATACATGGAAGTGGCAGTATTTTTAATTATTTTTTTAAATTTGTTTTCCCTATCTTTCTCCTTCAATCCGTTACATATTTTCTACACACTACATCCTCGAGGAAGTTTACCCACTTCCGAAATGATTGGTCTGCAGTAATACATGTTTTCCTCTTGTTTTATTATTATCATCTCGAACATCTTGACCAACTTATTGATTGGGTTGCATAAAATAGAATTACATACATTAAGCATAATATTTGTAATTCTGGAAGTTGAAGTTAAAAAATGCAATATATATTTATTATAAACGAACGAAAAGTTATTGAATTCTTACAAATGATTCTAAATACAGGGTGTTGAATTTAAGTGAAGACATTGAAATATCTGGAAAACTACACATCGAATAAAAAAAGCTAAGATTAAAATTTGTTCGCCTCAGAGGGGGATATCTAATAATACGAAACTCGACCCACTATTCTCAACCACCTAGGGGGTAGGGGGTGAGAAATAGAAAAGTTAATTAGGAACTTCCTTTTTTTGTACGGATTTGAATACTCCGGGAAAAAATAAGAAAGATTTATCTGTAATTTTTTTGTATTCCTGAATTCAAAATAAACAAGTGTTCAAAAATTCGACCTTCAAGTTCAATGAACTTATTGATCCTTCTTTCGATTGATTGTACACACGATAGAAGCATATCCGCGGGAATTTGAGCACAAGCGTTTCTTATACGTTCTATCATGTTTTCTCTGTCTGTTGGCACTTGTCGATAAACTTTATTTTTCGGATAACCCCATATAGAAAAAAATCAGGAGATGTTAAATCAGGCGACCTAGCAGGCCAATTAATAGGACCACCTCTGCCGATCCACCGAGCATTATAATCACGGTCTACTACTTTCCATGCCACAATTGAATAATGTGCTTCGCAACCGTCATGCTGAAGCCACATATTTTGGCGAACATCTAAAGCAACATCTTCAAGTAGTATTGGCAGTTCTTGTTCCAAAAAATCTCGATATTTAATTCCATTTAAAGTACCGTCAATAAAATATGGACCAATGAGTTTGTTCCCTATGATTCCACACCAAATATTTACGGACCAAGAACGTTGATGCTCAATTTGTCGTAACCAGTGAGGATTTTCTACACTCCAGTAATTCATTGACAAGGAAATTTGGGTTAGTTTCTATTTGTTAAAGTGTCCATTCACAAAATACTACTCTATTAAGAAAATCATCTCCATGACGTTCTTGGTGCAATGAAATATGATACGGATGATACCTATTACTGTGCAAAATGTTAACTACCTAGGGAAATTCCGGAATCGCGTTGTAATGAAATGATAAATGTGCTGTGCTAGCGAGTAGACGTGTATGCACATAGTGGCTAATATTTATTAATCTACATATTTAATACAACCATGTCTGGTGCCCCCAAAACTCGTTCTACCATTGCCGAAGATGCGATCATTAAGAAGATAGTAGAAAAGGTGATTAGTTCAATAACACTCCTTGATAACCTAGTTATAAGAATTCGGGAATGTATTGCCTAGGGATTTAAAAATCAGGCCAAGGAATATGAACGTAAGGTAAAATCACTTGAACACGAATTAGGCAGACGAAGCAGGAATTGTACAATTATAAGGATGAGTCGGAACAATACTCTAGACAGAACAGTCTCTGAATATTTGGAGTACCAGAAACGAAGATAAAGATACTGATAAACTTATCAATATTTCAATGGAACACATTGACTATAGCCATAGATTAAAAGGAAAAGAGGGAAATCCAAGGCCAATAATAGTGAAGATCATCAACAGAAGATCCAAAAATATAATTTACAAAAATAAAAGACGGCTAAAAGGAACGAACATTGTGATCCGGGAAGATTTAACCACAGCTAGAATGCAACTCCTACAGGCCGCTGTGAAGAAATATTGCTCGAAGAATGTATGGACCAGTGAGTGTAAAGTGTTTGTAAAATATGATAATTAATCCATTAGGCGTATTTGTACATTAGATGATTTAAAGGATAATGTTATATCTGCCATGCACCTAAGAGATTTCACAAATTTAAAAAATCAAAATTAAATGGTCACTGGAACTATTATAAATCCTTGAGAAATCAAGTTACTATGATGATTAAGCAGGAAAAACAGGCTTACTTTCAGTATACTCTTTGTAATGCAAGTTCTAAAGATATCTGGAATGAGCTTAAAAGACTGGACATTAATAATAGGGGACTGAATGAAATACCTAAACATATGCAGCATGCAAATGAGATAAACAATTTTTTTCTAAATTCGATACCGGTTGCCAATACTAATTGCGATGGAGTGATACAATTTTACAAAAACAATACATTAACAGATAACAATGATAAGTTTAAGTTCAGTCAAGTAGATAGTGATGACGTTAATAAAATAATTTTGAGCATAAAAACTAAAGCTTCTGGCCATGATAATTTAAATATTAATATTATTAAATTGTATTGCCCTTTGCTACTACCGTATATTTCTCATATAGTAAACTTTGTTTTATGTACTAATATATTCCTGTCTCGTTGGAAAAAGGCAATAGTTATTCCTCGTCCAAAAGTGCCACACCCAAACGAATATAACGATTTGAGGCCGATCAGCATTCTACCGTATTGTCTAAAATTTTGGAAAAAATAGCTGATAAGCAGTTAAGACAGTATATTCATAAAAGAGATATAATACCTGATAACCAATCTGGCTTCAGGCCCAATAGAAGTTGTACCACAGCATTATTATTTATAACGGATGAAATCTTGTCTGCGATCGATGCTAACAAAATTGCTGTACTAACCCTTCTAGATTATAGCAAAGCTTTTGATACGATCAATCACCCAATTCTACTATCTATTTTAGAAAGAATAGGTCTGGCTCCTTCTGCTATTGCTTTTTTCCAAAGCTACTTATTCAATAGAACCCAAAGTGTCAAAGTCGGTAACACGATATCAGCTGCAAAATATGTTACTACAGGTGTTCCACAAGGTTCTATACTTGGTCCGCTGTTGTTTCTATTTTATACCTCAAAGTTTACTATGCAGGTAAAAACATGTACGTTAAAAATGTTTGCTGATGACTCACAGCTATTACACTCATTATCATTAGAAGATCATGCATCTGCAATAGAGGCTATTAAGAAAGATTTAGATGCTTTGTACAAAATGTCAGTTAAGCGTTGCTTAAGAATAAATCCTACTAAGTCCGTAGTTGTCTTAATAATAGGATTTACCAACTAACAAATCAAACTAACATTTCAGTAAACTCGACGCTAATATCAATATTGAAAGAAGCTAAAAATCTAGGGATAGCGCTTGACAACACGTTTAAATATGCATCCCATGTTAATAGATGTATTAGGACAAGTTTCGCAAACCTTAATTTAATTTACCCGCATAGGAGGTACATTAATCTTTGGAATTAGAAAGTACGATCATATTTCCCATAAATAAGTTGACTTACAATGGTTAAATATGCGAAATAGCTGGAGATTACAGTTTGCAACTCTATGCCATAAAATAGTAGTAACAAAACAACCAGCCTACTTATACAGGGTGAGGTGTTTTCGATGTTCTCTATGGGGATCTCGGAAACTATAAGAGATAGAGAAACGGTTAAATGGGGAAAGAAGTGTAGATTTACGAGACGAATAAAATTCCACTTTCAAAGTTTTCAAAAAAGTCAAGGGTAACTAGATATTTTGAAAAAAGTAAAAAGTGTCAATTTTTTCAAATCAATATATTTCGGTTATTATAACAGATAGAAAAAAACTGTAAAGGACAAAGTTTTAGATAATTTTATGTAGATTAATAAAAAATTATCAGAAAATTTTTATCGCTATTATTTTCCGAGATATGATGCAAACTTACATTTTTTTAAATGGAAACCATAGTTGGCTTTGGCCTCATTCAAAAGATATTTTTTTTCTCTTTAATCCAATATGACATACGACATAGTTATTTCTAAAAATAAGTGAGTTATAGTCATTTTAAATTTTGTTATAAATAAAAAATGGGTAGCCATGAAAAAGATGAAAGTAAAACAATTGCAGTTGTTTATAATAATAGCATTATTGTAATTATTAGTTCTACAAAGTTAAATAAAAATAAAAAACCAGCATAAGAATAATAATTTTGTAATTATCAAATGGCCTTCTGTATATGGTATAAACCCATTTGTCAAGAGGATAATACTTTCTTACAAAAATATTATGAACAGATGAATCGCGATTAACTTATTGTGGTAGTTTTGTGGGGATTAATGAACATAGATGAACTTAAGAGAATCCACGGGAAGTTTCACAGAGAAAACTACAAATTAAATTTGGGTTTAATCGATGGTGTGTTTGGATTAATCATTTTCGGTCCATATATTTTTGAAAGCTCACTAAGTGAAACTGATTCCTTTCATTTTCTTCAGTAAACATTTGAAGATACGCTCGATTGTTTAAATTTATCATTACAAGCAAGATTAAAATGGTTCCAATATGATGGTTTTCCACCTCATAACATGTTGGCTTTACAAATTATTTAAATGATGCTTTTCCTAACTCATAAGTGGGAAGAAATGAACCAATCCCAGGGCCACCTAGATCTCCCGATCTGCGCGTTTTAGAATAGTTTCTGTGGGGTTGTGTAAAAAACAAAGTATATGAAAAATCATATCAATCTGTGGAGGATCATAAACTAGCTGTTATTGAAGCATTTAATTCAATTTACATGAGAATAGTCAAAAAGCCATAAATTCAATTTTAAAAAGATATAATTTATGTCATAATAGTATTAATAGTGGACTCTTTGACCATATTTTTTTAATATTCAAATTTCTCTCCCATTGATATATTGATAATTACAGAATTAGTTTATGCAGTTGTTTCATGTTGGTTTATCTCTGTATAACTAATAATTACAATATTGCTAATATTATAAACAACTGCAATTGTTTTACTTTCATCTTTTTCATGGCTACCCATTTTTTATTTATAATGAAATTCAAAATGACTATAACTCACTCATTTTTTGAAATAACTATGTCATATGCCATATTGGATTAAAGAGAAAAAATTTACCTTTTGAATGAGGTCACAGCCAACCATGGTTTCCATTTAAAAAAATGTAAGTTTGCGTCATATCTCGGAAAATATTGGGGATTATTTTTTATTAATCTGCATAAAATTATCTAAAACTTTGTCCTTTACAGTCTTTTTCTATCTATTATAATAACCGAGATATATTGATTTGAAAAAATTGACACTTTTTACTTTTTTCAAAATATCTAGTTACCCTTGACTTTTTTGAAAACTTTGAAAGTGGCATTTTATTCGTCTCGTAAATCTACACTTCTTTCCCCATTTAACCGTTTCTCTATCTCTTATAGTTTCCAAGATCCCCATAGAGAACACTCACCCTGTATAATAAGATAAAATTCAGAACTCACATATATTGCCTAAACTTGAGGTCCAAAGTAATAATTAGACCACCTTATCATAAAACTGCTAGGTTTGAACACTCCTTTACCTTTAAAGCCTATAACATTTATAATTCTGTACCCCATCAACATAAACTATATAGTGTTAAGAAATGCAAGGATAATATGTACAACTTTTTACTTAACTCGCAAACTCTGTAAACTCATACCGCTTCCTAATTAAATTAAATTAAACAATTATATTGACAAAATTTATTATTTACACGTATATATTCTTAATGCACTACTATGTAAAATTAGTTTTAAGTAATCATAGGTAATTAATATAAGTTAGCTTATCTGAATTATTCCATGGTCCCAATGGAAGAACAAGGTTAGTTTTTCTACGAATTTGAATTGGCCCTGTATATATATATATATATATATATATATAAGTTATTTTTCGGGTACAACGACTTGTGTTTTTAAAAAGAAATTATTTTATTATAGCTTGCAGAACGTCTGCTCGGTACAGGAGTAAAATCTAGACTAACTAACTTATGAAATAACAATTCTCTCAATGAAACATAATACTTAAGATAAACCTACGCTTTGTTACAATTACGCTAATGCAGCATGCAAATGCATTAGCGGCCACTATAATTATAATAAACAATTATTAATTATTAAATATAAATCTATGCTATATTACTTATATATATAAATTGCATCATTAGGTGTCCCCCCGCTGAGACTTCCTGGTGGTTGTTTACCACTGATTTTCCCTCTTTAATTGCTCATTTAATCTCCAATCCATCTAATAGGTTGAGTTTAAGTCCCTTTTCTTGCATGTGTATCGGCTTTATTTTTACCGGTTGGTGGTTGTTTGTGATGCAATGTTCCGCGATTCATGTTTGTTGATTATTGTGTGAAATCGAGTGTTTATGTTCTTCTAATTTAAAACGTTCTTCTAGTCTGGCCTATATATATGAAAGCACAAATTTGGCAGTCTAATTGGTATACACCGCTTTTGATGAGTGGGTCTTGTTTGTCTAGTTTATTGTTAATTAATAAGTTCCGCAGGTTTTGTTTGGTAACTTGGATTGCGATAATTTTGTGTTTTTTTTTTTTTAGTTTTTTACTTGTTGCTTGTAATTGCACAGTAATTAGATGTAGATCTTGTACGGGTATGGACGGAAAAAGGTTTTAATATTAAAAGACACCAAAATGCTGTTGTGTGGTAATTCCAGGTCCTTTGCCACAAATTCTACGGAGTTTTTGACTGAAAATTTGGATGTACATTGGAAAAGTGAAGGTAGGTGAGTGTTCAGAAAGGAACATATTTTGTATGCGGAAACCACGGCACGTATAGTAAAGTTCAGTTTGTGAATTTTGATTAGGCCGTATAAGGTAGGGGCACTTGGATTCATCGTTTTGTTTTTAGGGTCGAAGATGGACGAATATTTTCTACTATTTGTTTTTGAAATTTAACGGTAGGGTCCTTTTGTAGTTTGTTGAAGTTTTCGCTGTCCAAGAAATCATTTATTTTAGAGTTGTAATCTTTTTTTTAAGGATGTTAATTGTGTTGCCTTTATCAGCTTTTGCGATTATTAGGTCGTTTTCCAAATTTTAGGAGTTGATTTAGGTTTAATGCGGTGGAAATCGTCTTTGATACTGTTAGTCAGATTATGCTTTTGTATTTCGAATGTGAGATCTAGACGTTGTAGAACAATATCGGTATCAATGGCTTGTTTCGGAATCTTTTTTGTATTTGGGGAGTATTCTAGGCCTTTTTCTATAAGTTTTTCTTCTTCTGTTGTGAACTTAATGTCTGTGAGGCATTTTATCCTTAGAGAAAAATGGAAAGGATAGCGTTCTTCCATAATTACTTTAGTTTTTTTCTTTCGTGTGATATAATGTTTATGTACCTTATCGTTGACAATTTCATTCACTCATGAGAAGAAGCAAAGGAATGAGATGTAATATAACCGTTTTAGGAGTTCTGTATGAATTATTTTTAGGTGTTGTCCTAAGTTATATCTTCTGGAGTTGATTTAAAGTATTGGAAGTTCATAATTAGTACTCTAAAAGTAAATAAATGTTTCGTATTTAGAATTTCATCAGAGTCTTCTGATTTATGAAATGCAAAATTTATGTATTTTATTATCCTATTTTGAGAATATTAAATTTGCTTGATTAAGTATTCTAAGGCATGACCCCATATTGTTATTCAATAGTTCACCAAACTTTTAATAATTGAATGATAAATTAATTTTTAAATATCCTATAGCATAAACCATTTAAGATGAAAAATCTGTCAGCCAGATGTCTTAGTTTCCTATTTAGATTACGAATGTGTTGACTCCAAGTAAAATGATTATCTATGGTAACCTATAGATATTTGTGAGATTTCACTACTTTTAAAACATCAAGACAATGACAATTTGACATACCAGACAACTTTTTTTGTATGGAACATTACTTTTATACCAATAATTGAATCTGTGTGAGGTGACAAAAATTTCATTATTTTTGTCATAACAATAATTCCTTGTCATGGGCCCAGTATTAAAAATTTTTAAAATCGCTTTGGAGAACCTGGAGTGCAGTATATTTGACAGCACTGGACGATGCTATAGCTGTATCGTCAGCATAGAAATAAAAGTCGCATGGACGAAAGCAATCTTTCATGTCATTTACATAGCGAAGATATATAGTAGAAGGGGACCCAGAATGCTCCCCTGTGGTACTGTCCTATAGTTCCACCAACTTGAACTGCTGAGAATCTTTCTTTCAAGTAATGTAACCATTTTAGCACTAAACAGCCACGAACTCAGGAACAAACATCAACACGACTGTCACTCACCAAATAATTGTAATTGTAATCTAATAAAAGAATTCTAGCAATCATCCATGTATGGAACAAAACCAATTATTCTTGTTGAGCGCTTTTGTAATCCGAATAATCTGTTCTTTGCACTCGATATAAAATACTATAACTAAGTTGAGCTTGACAGATTCCTTAATTAGCTGTTCTAAAAGCATATTTTGGGAGCTGTGTTCTTAAGTGAGAAATATGCTGTTGCAGACTTTATTGGAGACTCTGATCTATGCATTACTGTGCTAAGTTAATTTAGTATCTAAGTAGATACCTAAAAATTTGGCACTGCCTGCTGCGGTATTAGCTTTTAATGAGAATATAATATTGTTCGATTTCTCTTGATTAACCTTCAGTCTGTTAGCAGCAAACCACGTATCTATTTGCTCTATTAGTTGAATTACTGATTGTTAGTATCCCGGATTCTTTATTGGCGGAGAAACATTGTAGGGTCGTGTCATCTGCAAAGAAAGTAGTGTGCGCTTCTGAGTTAAATACAGATAGATGATTGATGTAGATGATAAAAAGAAGCGGACATAAAATCGATCCCTGTGGTATACCATGTTCAAAAGGCAGTTCAGTAATACTATTCTTGTTTCCTTAACGATAAATAAGAATTTAGCAGTAGGCAACTGCTTGGTTAGAAATTGTAATTGTCAATGAGCAACTGCCTACTCCGAACTATATATTTCATTTTCGCAATTCATTTTTATACAATTCTATGTTTTGTTCTTCAAAACTATACAAGATTTTCAATTAATATTATTTGTTTCTTTAATATGATATGATGGTGAAATATTTTTTTAAAATTAGAAAAACACGAAAACATTTTGTAAATCTACAACAATGAGTTTTACTAAGACAACAGAACAATTTCCTTATTGAAACAACTACTTCTCTGGCGAATATCTCGACATGCAGACAAATATTGAATTATAGTAGATATCAAAGCAACACTAGTTTTAATGTATTTATTTCTGTCAAATAAACTAAAAAAAATATAAAAATAAGTCGCCTACTTTTTTCTCTCAGAACATAAAATGCATTTTTATAAAAATAAGCCATTTTAGAAAGACCTCTGGTCGATAGCCTTTTGACAGATTAATACATTAACACATCATTCATTATTTATCATTTTAATGTAAATATGTACAAAATTTGTCAATAAATATATGTTACTACTAAGCCATTTTACTTACCGGTGGTGGCGCATTTTTTTGAATTAATAAATGATAAAATGAAGTTTAGACTATTTGTAAGTGAATATAACGTGAAAAGTTATGAACAACAATTTTTGTTCATACTTTTTCACATTATATATAAATAGAACAAGTATAAAATAGGTAGAGATATTAAACTCCTAACGTCAATACAGATTACTGTATATTGGGTTGCAGAATCTATAAATAGAACTAAAGACAGCAATGTCCAATAAAATAATAAACTAATTATGAAAGAAAAGAGTGATAAACTCTAGAAGAAATTTAACATTGACACTAAATGGAAAGAAGTATAAAAGGAAATTCTAAAAAAATCGACTAATGAAGAATGAATAATGGAGGAAAAACATTGTCAAAAGACAAATAATGAAATTGAATGGATATATGTATTTAAAAAAAATACTAGAAATATGGGCATGAAAAAATAACAGAAGTGGAAAATCAAAGACGAAATAGAAACGAACAAATATAAAATCAAATTTATAGAATCGAGAATAGACTCTAATATTAAAGAATTCACAACGATGGGGTTTGTGTAATATAACCATGATGGTCTACATGCAAAAGGCAAAGGAATTTCGAGGATTGGGTAACTGAAAATGACATTGCGGGCTTACTAGAAACGTAGATGATAAAGAAAGAGCGGGCGGATATAAAATTCTAGCTATGAGGGCTATTGAACTGATTAATGAAAAAGACCAAAGCAAAGGAAAGCGGGAGTGGAATAATAGTGGCAAGTTGGTATGGATTAAACATAAACAGGGAATATACAGGATAAATGTGGGATCATTGTATTTATAGATTATCGATCGACCGTAGGAGAGGGGTCGGTCGTGGAGTGTGAATTAGCAGGAGGGATTAGTTATAAGATGAACGGAAGAAAATCTCAGGATAAGTATTTAAAAGAGTTGATGATAAAACAGGTTTAGAACATATTAAATGTTTACTCAAAACAGGATTTTAAAAGTAAGAAAGTATACATTGGGAAATAAGTGAGAAGAATAGAAGTAGAAGAAGTAAAAGCATCATACCATCAACTACTACAAGTAGAGATACAAATAGAAATCATGGGGGGATGTGAGAAAGGTAATGAATATATATGAAGTGGAGAAAAAGAAAAAAAACATATGACGGTTGTTAGAATAAAGTATAATAGTATATTGAAGTAAGTTAACAATACTGTAATAATAAGTAAAAACAATTAACTCAGTACAATATTATTTATCATTATTTCGTATTTGGTCAGTCCACAAATATTTGTTAAAACTAAATATACTTAAAACCATAAGTGACCCAAAATATTTGCTTCAGGATTCAATTCCAGGCGACAAATTTATAGCCAATCGCGGTTTGCTACACTGAGCGAGAATAGAGGGCCATCATAGCATCCGAATAAAAAATATATCTAACCACCGAATTGTCCAATCACGCCCACGATCATCCGGTTTCTTTATTTTGTTCCATCAATCATTATCTCACAGTGAAGTCCATTGTATAACATTAAATTATCACCGAAGTAAATTCCAAAAACCATTTCATTTAAACTTAAATCTGCTGAAGCTCCGAAATTCCAATAACATCAACACCGTAGTTAACAGCTTATTAATTTCATGGGAATTTTACTGAACTGAGGATGACTTCACCACCTGGAAAAATACCATGTAAATAATTATAAATTTTAACATAAATTTATCCATAAATAAAGTGGATTGATTTTTTTTTATATTAAAAATGGCCACAATATTTAATAAAAATCTATAACAAATAATACTCCTTTAAGTAAAACTATAACCGAAACATTTATAAATTCAAACATTGATTACATGGCGGTGAAAGGGTGTGATAGGGGAGAAGTGAAGATGATGGTAACTGAAGTTAGAAATAAGGATTGTGAGAGGAGAGAAATAAGAGAGAAACCGGAGGAGGTGAAATGGGGGAAGTTGGGTCAATGGAAGGAAGCGATAGTGAATTGTAGTAGGAGGAGAGAGGTGAAGGGATGCGGAATGAGTACAGTGGCGAAAGCAGGGAGGAGAGAAGGTTATGGGAAGCAAAAAAGTTATGATATCAAAATCAGGAGAAAATGCGAAAAGATTTAAAAGACCGGGGAAGGAATAAGCAGGTGGACCTGGAGAAGTGGACAGAGAAGTGTAAGGGAGAGAGCGGCAATCCGGGAGAGTTATGGAGGAGGGAAGAAATGGGAAAGGTGTTTATCTTCACAACGGAGGAAGTGGAGAGAGCGCTCGAGAAGCTGATGAGAGGTACAATGTTCGGGGCTTAACGGATTAAAGGCGGAAATATGGAAGGGAATGGGAAGAGAAGTAAAGAAAAGGTTCAGAAAATTTTTAAACAGTATATGGAGAGGGGATGAGGAGACCGGAATCATGGAAAGTGGGGGCAACATGCCTTATACATAAGGAAGGTGACAGGGGGATAGTTGAAAACTACAGGGAAGGGATGGTATTGACCATCGCATATGAGATTGCAATGATGATGGCAAGGAACAAGTTGGTAAAGGAGGGAAAGAAAGGAAACTGGTGCCAGAGTATGACTCTGTGCCAAGAGAGAGATTTATAGAGGGTTTAAGAAGAGGAGAGGTGAGTGAGGAAATGGTGGATTTTATAAGGAGTGTGTATGAGGAAAGTGGGAGGTAAGATACCAAGGAAGTTCAGGACATGAAAAGGGGTAAGACAGAGCTGCCCAATACTATTCAATATATATATACATGAGAATTAAATGAGCTGTTAAGAAATGTGGAGGTGGGAGGGGTAGTAATAGGGCGGAGTAAGGTTTGGATGTTATTTAGGAATAAAGAAAGGGAGAGAAAGATAAAAGAGCTGGAATGGCAGGGAGAGGTGATCGTGAGGGTGAACGCGTTCAAGTATCTAGGTTTTATGTTTAACAGTTCGGAATGTTATAAGGAGCATTTAAAGTGGTTACAGAAAAGGTAAGGAAAGCGTGGGGATTGGTGAGAGAAAGATGGGGAAGGTTGATGGAGGGTTTCATGGGATCTTTGGGATGCAAGCGTGAGACCGATATTAATGTATGGGGTATCAGGAGTTATGAAAGGGCGGAGAGAGAGCAGCACTGTTTCTTGGAGTAGATGTTAGTGGCAGAGAAAACAACTCTCAAATACATACTGTTCTAGGAAACGAATAGGGAGAGCATGTGAAGTGGAACTATAAAAAGGATGGTCGTGTGTGAAATTAAACTGTGGGACGAATGGTGAAGGAGGTGTCGAAGAAAAGCATGGGGAATGGGGAGTGGAAAGGAGGAGAATGTATGAGAGGGTGGGTTTGCCTGAGGGTATCGTAAGGGAGTGGCTAGAGTAAGGGGTGAATGTGGCAAGATGGGTGCATGAAATGGTAAAAGAGGTGGAGAGACAACAGAGACATGTGTGTACGGAGAAGAGTGAGTACAGTGAGGCAGATACGTGGAAGGAATCCAAGGTACCTGGAAGATAACCGCCTCAGAAGGGAGGAAAGAGTGACCTTGGTAAGGGCGTGATGCGGCACGGAGGAGAGAGGGAGGAAGAAATGTATGCATAAAAGTTTACGGAGAAGGCGTGCTGTGTGAGGGAAGGATACCTGAAGTCATTTGACAATATTTAGTAAACAATATAAATAGTAAATTGTAAATTTGATTAATTATTATTTAAATTAATAATAAATTTTATATTTGCATCAATAAGTCATTTGCATTGACTTAGTAAATATAAACCTATTATAATCGTTATTACATAGCCACTTATATATACAGGTAATAGGATCTGCTGTTTAACTTTTTTGGTATGATTAGCTCCGGCTCCAATTATTTTAATGACAGTAATCGGTAAGGAAATAATATTAGTATACAATTATAAGTGTTAAAATTTAGTAGATACTGAACTGCCAGTAACTAACATAGCAAGAAAACCATGTTTAGAAATATAAATTTAAGTTTATATTAAAGTCACTAGTTTTTTACTAAATTTTCTACTGGACAATAATTAATATTAACTGGTTTTGGTAATTATTTGTTAGTATTCCGATGTTTCAAGATATCAATATTTTTGCTCTCTTTTCAAAGGTTTAATTTCACGTACTAGATCTACAGTTTTATTTATTATATTATAAAGATAGCTACGATTATAATAAATTTTTGTTCTACTTTGAGCATGAACCTTACTATTTATATTATTATGACTTCTAAATGTGGTAAATATGGTTCGCGCAATTTATTAAATTAGTAATTAGTTTATCTAAACTAAACGTATACATCTTACAACCCAAAATAATACTTGCCAATATATTCGGAGAAATCTGCCAACGTCTCATTGTTGGTAAACTTGAAATTAGAATATGTGGTTAAAGATGCTATTTCCTAACCCTTGAAATTTAAAATAATCTCTGTATGCTCCACTTCCCACAATGAACGTGTGTGTTCCAAAGAAAATCTGATTGCTAGTTGTCTTGATCGATTTATGATTGACTTTTAACCTAAAATAAACAAAATCTATAAATTTAATGATTCTTCCAGTAAGAACATTTTAATGATTAGCGTATGTTAAATTTGTTTTATTATTTTCATAGTTTTTCTTATGTTCTTTTATTTTATTCATTTAATAGAAGAAAACCACCAATTTAACAACGGCTTTAGAATACTACATATAGCAGAAAAAGGAAGAAAACTGGATACTACTTCTAACACCGGTCCGACCCCAGCACCACACACTTAGTATAAATAGTTTAAAAAGTAAAAAAATGTATCATTTCTTCGCCTGAAGAAGACACAATGTGTCGAAACAAATATTTGAAAGTGTCATCGTATTTCATTTACGAAAATTTACCAAAGTGATTACAAAGTGGTATGTTCAAAAGCACCAACATGTTTTCAGATACAATAGAAAAATAGATATTCAGGCGTTCTTTCTCGGACTAAAAGATAAAGAACGTATGAGGCATTGATACTTAAGTAGTTAGAGTATTGGCCTATTCGATTGATATTCAAGCCATCAACATTAAAACAAGATGTTATGGCCTTGTTCTATAAAGAAAATAAAGGAACTTGGAATTTATCTGAAATATGAGGAAGCCTTAGGACTATTAAGAAGAAAATTGAGAAATTTTGACAAATAGTCAAAATATATGACGACAAGAGTATTGTCGGCTTATAAATATCAAATAAGGAGAATAAATGGGAATCTCCTATTTAAAAATGATTAAGTCTTATTTCCTTATATTATGGGGTAAAATGAGAATTATTATTATAATTAGTAATAAAATAAAATAACATAAAAATAAAAATTCAAATATTTATTCAGTCGTCTTTGTTGCAGTTTCCACAAACCTAGTTCACGCAATGAATGCACTTGTTCTACGCTTTTTTATTATTGTTACAGAAAAATACGCATTTACAAATGCCCCAGAAATTATCGTCTTCTTAAGAAGAAGAATTATATGTTTTCATCTCGATTTTTTGTCAGGAAACAATTGTAACTTTTATTTCTTCTGGAGTTAAAACTTCTGCACCTTTTACAACTCGTTTCTTCGTTTTAACAATAGCCATGACATTTAATGTTATAGTTTCAAGCAAGAGATTTTTAAAACTTACATTTCTCCATTAACTGGGCAGAGCTTGGTGGTGATTGTTCATCGCAGATGTTACTGGCAATATAATGGAATTTTCTTCGGCAATTATAAACGGGTCTTCAACAGGACATAACTCAATGATTATAGGAGGTGAAAAATCTTATTCATACATTTCTTTCACCTTAATTTGTTTTGCTTCTTGCCACTGTTTTAGCCAATCTCTCCTCTAATTACTTTCGTTACCGTGACACCAGCTTCTGGTCCCAGGTCGATTTTAAACATTTAAAAACGGTAATATCTAGTGATTGTAAGATGTCTGTTGTATATGGAGGTAATTTTAGAATAGTAACTTGCGATTGCATTGCTTACTCTATTAAACTAATGCTCATATGTGTTGAGTGGTCATCATATATCGGTAAAACATGTCGATCTGGTCCAATTGACGGCAAAAAACTTTTTGTAAAATAATTTTTAAAGATTGTTGCTTCCTTCCATGTGTTTTATGTTGCTGCATAGATGGTGGTAGGAAAACAAGTATTTTATGGTGTATACTATTGGTCCCAAATATTCCTTCCTTTAAAAAGTATTAGCGACGGCACTGTTTTCCCCGTAGCTGATGCTGCTAATGAACAGTAACGTTTTATTTTCCAGAGGGACTAATTGTTGTAGTGCTCGGCTTATTTTTCGCATGACTATTTCATCCAAGTTACATACTCCTGAAAAACCAGTTTTCAAATTAAGCTCTTTAAAAGTATTCAAGATTCAAGAATAGTAAAATAATTTTGAAATGTGATTTCAACACCCTATGCCTTCTTTAAGGATAAGTTGTTCCTTTTTTTAAATCCTAAAAACCAGTCTTCTCCGGGCTCTCTCTTTTTAAAGGAAGTATTCTTTAATAAACTGTTTAACAAGCAGCAGCGTTTGTTTTCTTGACAATCCAAATCCATATTTTTAGAAGGTTGACACTTAATCGGTAAGACGTTTTTCATTTTCACGTAGGACTGCGGTGTTTCTTTCTCTTGATTCATTTTTTTGTTGAATTTCCAGTCTAAAAAAATCAAAATGCTTACCAAGAAAGGAAACAGTTAAGTAAGTAAGAATTAAAATGTAACATTGGGCAAATTGGGACTATAATACAGCTTTGCCCCGATGAATAGTTCGAATTTATTAAAGAACTGATATATTTTATTACTATAAAGGAAACCTACCTTACTATACTCTATGCCTATCGAAGATTAACTCATGGATTTGATAACTATTGCTTAATTTATCGTATTATAATCCTTAACTCAATCGTTTCTCTGCACATAGTACTTTCATAGAATACATAGCGGCACTAAAATGTAAATTCTTGAATACTAACCAACTGCAAGGTATATTTGAATAAATGAGGGCGTTTTGACTAATAATTTAGCGTTTTAGAACTATAAATGTTGATCAAAAATCTTTAAATATAGATTCCCATTCCGATTGTCATTGCATCAAAAAACTTTTTTTTAATCTAATTAAATTTTTCAGTTTTTTTTCGAGTGCTGGGAAAATTCCGCAATAATGGTCCGCACACACTGATAAATAAAATAGAAATAACAAAAGTAGAGTGGTGAAACAATTTTTACAAATACCGGAGAAGACCTACAGAACAACGCAAGGAGACGGAGAAAAGAGACACCAAGGTAATAAATATCAACAGGCCGTTAAAGACACTAAAGAGACTAAATAGCTGATAAGAGCGGGAAATTCTAATCCGCAAATATCTGTTCAGTTCATAGGAACCTAAAACAGCGAAACATACACACGCAAGAGTATATAAAAAAGTAAATTAGTGGTACTAAAATATACAAAACTAAAACGTGGAAAATAAAGAAACAAATGAGTGCAAAAAGAGAAACAGAAAACAAAAGTGAAGAAAAAGATATTAACAGCCCCAAATATAGTTTCCAAGGTTTCCAAATGAGTAAAAATATTAAAATACCTAGAGCAATGGAGAATAGAAAAAATGAAGGAAATGACAAACAACACAGAAGAAATACTAAAAGGTGAGATCAGATATCCAAAGAAAGAATTTAATAATAAAGAAGAGTAGTTGGAGCTAGAAGAACAAGAGATGATAAAAAGAATCGATAACCTGGCACACAGAGCAAAAAAGAAAGAAAAGCAAATGAAGAAAAAGAATATAATAATAACAGACTTAGCAGCAGAAACAAACCACGAACAGAAGGAAGTTCAAATTTCTTAAGAAAAAATCTAAAGATACAAGCTAAAATAGGAAAAGCACACCCATTACACAAAGAAATACAAATACAAACAATTTATAATCAAAGCCAAATGATTGCAAGAGGATCCAAGATAAACATAGTTAACAACCTAGCGGAAAGCATAGTTTAAATAGTAAAATCAGACAAAAAAAGATACTAAGAATGAATACCAATCAAAAATAGAGAAATGCTATAGTTAAACAAAATATAGGGAGCAGAAAGCAAATAAAAAAAGTTCAAAGAAATTATGAGTGAAGCACTATATCAAAAATCAGATAAAGAAAAAAATACTTGGTGGTTGGAATAGAAAACGAAAATTGTAAAAACAAAAAAATAGAAATGGAAAGCTTACCAAACAGGAAAAGAGCATATAAAATAGTGAAACGTAAAATCAAAATAGGAAAAACCAATCGTGGGAGGACTGAAAAACTGAAAGAAACTGAAAACCAATAGATGTTTTACAGCACAGTTAAACAGATCAGTAATAACATGGCACTAAGTTAACCAAGTATGAAAGACATAAACGGAAATATAATAACAGAAGAAAAGAAGAAAAAAAAAGACGAAAATAATATTTTAACAAAATAACAGAAACAGACCTTAATTGAGATGAAGAACAAATTAAAGGGAAATATCAGGAGGAAACAACGAAATAACAATGGAAGAGTCTGAAGCAGCAATCAATAAAACTATGAAAAGCTCTAAGGTTATATACACAAAAATGGAGATACAAAAATATGTAACAACTACAGGGGCATTACACTCACAAGCATACCAGGCAAATATTTTGCTAGGATAATAGAGGCAAGAATAACAGAAAAATTTGATTAACAGCTGGGAGAAGAAATACACGGATTTAGAAATAATAGAAGCACATAAGACTTAATATACATAATGAGGCAACTAACAGAAACGATGATTATAAAGGGAAAAGAATTACAGATATGCTTCATCGACCTAAAAAATCATATAATAGGGTAAAAAAATATGATATATATTTTGTAACGGTCAAAATTTGTCATTACGGACTTTTATCTTAGGCAACCCATATCACTCCATATCTTTATAATATTTTGCGTATTTGTTTTAATATTTTAAATTTTATTAACGTAACAGAAATGAATTTGTTAAAATTAACAATCAACAATGTAGATGGTAGATTTATTAATATTTTATTGGGTTTAAAAAGTCCGATGATTTTATTTTCTATTTTGACTTTCCGCGTTGAGCGCGTACAATTTTGGCGGTCGATTGATAATGTTTTTTTCTCGTAATTTGTGATCAGGAATTTAATGTTAGAGAGAGACCGATATATATTTCTATGGGAAATTTCCTAAATTACAATTTTCGACATTTTGTTCTTTTCTCACGTACAAGCCGTGAAGAGTACATTGTGGTTGATATCAGTAGACGAATATATATCATTATTTTGGATTTTACTGGAAACCACTAATTCCACATTTATTTTGGAGGCTTTTAGAAGCATTTGTGAAGTATATATTTTGCATAATTGTGGAATAACTCTGTGAGGATTTTGATTGTTACTCCACGTGGTCATACAAGAGAAATTTGTCGAAATACTACTCTGCTCCATTATTCGGCTCGATTAATTGTACAAAACCCTCTTTAAGAGGTTTTTTTTTTTTTCTATATACGGATTTCGGTTGTAATATCGGCAATTGGATTTCCGGGATCATTTATTCTGTTCCTGTGTTGGTTGAGAGACTCCAGAATTTGGACTTACATCCTAAAGGGACGCCCCTAACCCTTCGTTGGAATACCTAGTCCAAGGATCTCGAATTCGAAGGATTGGTCAAGGAATTTATGGTGTAAACCCGTATTATCGACCGGAAATTCGACCAGATAAGTTTTACTACATTAATATTTGTGCATTATATTTTTATTGTTTCTTTTTCTTTCTTTGTTAATTCTTAATTGTTTAATAGAATTTCATATATATTGAATCACGCTATTGGTTAATGAATTTTGAGCAATATTACAGTTACTTTTTTTTGTTGTTTAATTAAATTTTTGTCTTTTTTTTTTTTACTACATTACATTATCAATTTATTATTTTCATATTTTTATATTATAACTATTTGATTATTATCATTATTATTATGTTATCCTTATATTTTATTTAATACGAATAATTATTATAAGATAAGTTGTGAACCATAAATGATCATTTAAGGGGAAAAATTGATTTATATTGTAGTATAACAAATAGTTAATCCGAAATTTCTATTAATAAGATTATTATTTAATACATATTATTATTCTTAATCATTGACATTGTCATAATTTAAATTAATTTGTTTATTCTCAATAAATTGTTTATTTTGAATTATTAAATCTATTTTCTTTGCCTATGAGAAGTAATAGTGATAATTGAGTTTCAATATTAGGCAAATATTTTGCAACCGAATATTTGGATTCACTTATTGAGGAACTAGGGGTAATTAATGGTTGCTGGCGCCCTTAATAGTAAAGAACAAATCAATTAAACCCATGACCAAACTCTCCGACAAAAAGGTTAGCCTGGTTCCTTTTGTTGCCATCTTATTGTAGACAATTATTGGTAGATAACTTTGTAGGGTAGGTGGCAAATTTGGCGCCCAACGTGGGGCCTCTGTAGTAAGCATTTATTTAATAATTCAATTTAATAATTCGGTAAAATAAAAAAAAAAAAAAAAAAAAAATTAAAATTAACTTAAAAAAAAAAATTGTCTGTTTTAAAAAAATTGATTTGCGGAAAGGAGAAATTGCTGCTAGAATATTTCTTAAGAAATTTAACTGTAATCTTGCCTCTTTTGGATGTTAGTTTAAAATTAAAGATTATATTAAGTACAAGTTAAAAAAAAAAATCTTTCATTTGCGGGTGGTCAAACTTGTTATTTTGTGTATACTATGGCTACAGGGAAAATTAAAATTGATTTTGGTCGCTTATCGAAAGATGAACTTGTGTATGAGTTGAATGTCCGCGGGTTAGGAGACGGAAAAAATTTGACAGTTCAAGAATTACGGTCTGCCTGTAGAAATGCTGGGAGGTTAGATAGCTCTCTTCTTTCGGTTACTGAACCAAAATATCCGTACACATTTGAACAAGACTCATCTAGTCTAGTTGATAACATTCAGTGTATCGAATCATTGATTAACGAATTCTCAGGGGTAAAGAATGATAGTCGGTATAGGTGTATAATTTCTAAAATTGCTCATTCACTGGGTCGAGTAAATCGATCTAGGCCGACAAATGATAAAGAAAAGGCGCTTAAAAGTGAATTTAGTATGAAATTATTAATGTTCTTGGATAAACTCCAAGCCAAATTGCACCGAGAAAGGGATTCTCGTATTTTTGATTTGTCAATGTTACGCGAGAACTTAAAAGTAGAGGTTCCTCAAAGTTCCCCTATAAATTCGGATGTTGATTCAGATAGTGATTGTAGTGTAAAGGAAGTCAAAACGAAACCGATGCCAATTCGTGATTGGGGTTTGAAATTCTCGGGTAGACAGGACAATATGTCATTTAGTACGTTTGTTGAGCGTGTTGAAGAATTGAGACATACTAGAGGTATATCCCACTCCATGTTATTTAGAGATGCAATCGAGTTATTTGAGGGTGATGCTAGAATTTGGTACAATATGGTAAAATCTTGGGCAACCGATTGGAAATCTTTAGTTGAACTTATGGCTGATCAGTTCCTGCCTGAAAATTTCGATCGTGATTTGTTTGAAGAGATTAAGAGACGCTTTCAGGGCGAGAATGAAAACATTGGTTTGTATGTAGCCTCCATGACAAGTTTGTTTAATAAATTAAGACAGCCTGTCGCGGAAGAAATTCGAATGCAGATTATTATTGAGAGAATAGATCCATATTACCATCCATTCTTAGCTTTTCAAGATATCAAATCAGTCACACAGTTGTTATCACTCTGTCGGCAATTAGATTCAAAACGAAATTTATCTCGTTCTTATAAACCACCTCCTAATAGAAATAGAAGTCTTATTCCTGAGCTCGCTTACGCAGGCTCAAGTACATCAGATGATAGCTCTCTTCATTCTAGAAAATCTTTTCTTCTAAATAATGGTCCTAAAGGTAAATCGATTGACCGTAACAAATATCATGATAGAAAGTGTTGGAACTGTAGTGGAGTGGGTCATTTATCACCAAAATGTACCATGCCTCAAAAGAAGTACTGCCACTCCTGTGGATATCCCGATGTTACAGTACGCTCTTGTCCTAAATGTAGTCTGAGATCGGGAAACGAGCAAATGAGACGATAGGTAAGGGTTGCTCATCGTCTCATAATATTTTCCCGACCCTTGATAAAATGTATGACTCTTCTGTTCGCTGTGTTTTAGATTATGTGTTATCTCATGTTGATAATGATACTCGTCCCTTTATCACTGTTTCAATTTTTGGCAGAGAACTATTAGGTTTATTAGACTCTGGCGCAACTAGAACTATTGTTGGAGGTAAAGGATGGAAAATACTACAAGATATTGGTTTTGTTAAATTAGAATCTTGTACTGTTAAGTCTATTTCTGTTGCAAATGGTGATCTATGTGATTGTCTTGGGATTCTGCGTGTACCAGTGAAGTTGGAAAACGCAGAGAGAATAATCGATATTCTTGTATGTCCTTCATTAAGTCACACCCTTATTTTAGGGGTTGATTTTTGGGTAAGAATGGGGATCATTCCCGATTTAAGATCTAAAGAATGGAAATTCTCTCGTCTTGAAACGAATATTTGTGTGGATAGTATTGATGCTTTAAAATGTCAAAATTCCATTTCATCAAATGAACTTAAGATTTTAAATGATTTTATCCAGGAAAAATTTGCAAAAATGGGTGACGGGTTAGGATGTACTGATTTGGTTAAACATAGAATCGAAGTTCTGGAGGGTGTTCAACCAATTAAACAAAGATTTTATCCTGTTTCTCCCGCTCTAATGAAGCATATTGATGACGAATTAAACGAAATGTTAGATAAAGGAGTTATAGAACCTTCTTCTAGTCCTTGGAGTAGTCCTATTGTAATGGTCCGCAAGAAGGATAATTCTTACAGGTTTTGCGTAGATTATCGTAAGCTTAATAGTGTAACAAAAAGGGATGCTTACCCTTTACCATTTGTTTCAAATATTTTAGATAAACTTAGAGATGCTCGTTATCTTTCTAGCCTTGACATTAAATCTGCTTATTGGCAAGTTCCAGTGGATGAACAATCTCGTCAATACACAGCTTTTACAGTTCCTGGACGTGGACTTTTCCAATTTAAACGTCTTCCATTTGGTCTTCATAATGCACCTGCCACTTGGCAAAGGCTTATTGAGAATGTGCTTAGGGCAGATTTAGAGCCATTTGTATTTGTATATCTCGATGATATTGTCGTCGTCACGCAAACTTTCGAACAACATATTGAGATTTTGACAAAAGTTTTTGATAGATTAATATCTGCGGGATTAACGTTGAGTAAAGAAAAATGTCAGTTTTGTCGAAGTGAACTTCGATATCTTGGGTATGTAGTGGATGCTAATGGTCTTCATGTCGACCCAGAAAAGGTCAATGCCATACTGCAAATTCCTACTCCGACTAAAGTCGCTGATGTTCGCAGTATAATCGGGACAGCTTCATGGTATAGGAGATTTATTCCTAATTTTTCGACGTTAATACAACCTCTCACAGGGCTATTAAAGAAAAACGTAAAATTTAACTGGGGTCTTCCTCAGGAAGAATCTTTTAAATTGATTAAAGAACGATTAATATCAGCACCAGTACTGTCATGCCCAAATTTCGATTTACCTTTCACTATTCAAACTGATGCGAGTGCATTTGGTATTGGAGCCGTATTAACGCAACTACATTCCGATGGTGATGAACGGGTTGTATGCTACCTATCGAGGTCACTTACAAAACAAGAGCGGAAGTGGTCAACCACCGAACGTGAATGCCTTGCTGTGCTATGGGCAATAGAAAAATTGCGACCATATGTCGAGGGTACAAAATTCACTGTTGTCACTGATCACTGGTCTTTATGCTGGTTAAATAATTTGAAAGATCCTACTGGCAGATTAGCTAGGTGGAGTGTTCGTTTACAACAGTATAATTTCGACTTGGTACACAGGAAAGGAAAAGATCATGTTGTGCCTGATATGCTCTCTCGTTCAGTCCCTGTTGTCGATACTTTGGAAACCAAAGAACATGATAGGAAGATCCATGTAAAGAAAGATATTTGGTATTCAAAAATGTTAAACAATGTATTGGAATTTCCGCTAAAATTTCCATCTTGGCGTGTTGTGGGTTCGATTTTATATAAACATGTAGAAAATGGTACATATCCCAATTTGTCAAATGAAAGCGATAATTGGAAACGTGTTGTTCCAAAGTGGGAACGCGCAGATATATTGCAGAAAAATCATGATGATCCTTGCGCTGGACATCCTGGCATTTTTAAAACATTTAAACGTGTTATTAGCCATTATTACTGGCCCAAAATGAAGGCTGATATAACCAATTATGTCAGAAAATGTGTTGTTTGTAATCAAAATAAACCGGAACAGTTAAAGCCGCCTGGTCTTTTAGCTCCTCATCGTGTTGTTGATAAACCATTTCAAGTTGTGTCATGTGATCTCATGGGTCCATTACCTAAATCAAATCGAGGGTTTAAATATATTTTAGTAATATTGGATAGTTTTAGTAAGTTTTCATTGGTAATTCCGTTAAGAAATGCCACAGCTAAACTCGTATGTGCAGCCATTGAAGAGAAATTTTTATTACTTTTTGGTCAACCGGAGATTATGATTACTGATAACGGTACCAATTTTAAAAGTAAGGAATTTCGTAATTTGCTCAACTCCTACCACATTAAACAGACATTTACTCCGCACTATCACGCGCAAGCAAATCCTACTGAAAGAACAAACAGAACTCTAGGTACCATGCTTCGTTGCTATGTCCGTGAAAATCAGAAAACTTGGGATAATAATATTTTTAAGATCGGTTGTGCCTTGCGGACACAAGCACATGATATTCATAAATACACTCCATATTTTGTTGTCTTCGGGCGTGAAATGCCTACTAATATTGAGATGAGTGCAGAATCTCCATCAGGATTCAGGATTGAGGAAGAGTCCCTTTTCAAAAACAGACAGGACGCTTTTCAAAAGTTATACCAACCAATTAAAAATCGTTTGCAGAAGGCTAGTGAGAAAAATAGGCATTATTATAATTTACGGCACAGAGATGTTTCTTTTGATATTGGTTCATCTGTTTTCAGGAAAAACTATTGTCTCTCTGATGCGACGAAGAACTTCTCCGCAAAATTAGCGCCAAAATATGTAGGTCCCTTTATTATATCTAAAAAGATATCACCTTGGACATATGAATTAATTGATGTGGATGGTAGATTTAGAGGAACATGGCATGCTAAGGATTTAAAGCAAATACAGACTGATGATCACTAATGACATCTAATTCGATATTACTCTTCTGGTACATAATACATATTTATTGTAGTTTAGTATTAAGTGTTTGAATACTGATGTAAGTTGGGTTGTTAGTTGGTTGTTTTCTTGATTATGTGGTACAGAAGGTTTTGGTTGTTGGTGTTCTTGAATTGAGTGGCTTTTGTTTAACTGTCGGCTTAGCCAAAACAAAACAAAAATATTCTTGTTCTTATCATCATACGTAGTTGTAGTTTTGTACTTGGAAATCTTATGATGACCATCTATAGGTCATCCTCTTTAGAGGAAAGGGGGGAATCTGTAACGGTCAAAATTTGTCATTACGGACTTTTATCTTAGGCAACCCATATCACTCCATATCTTTATAATATTTTGCGTATTTGTTTTAATATTTTAAATTTTATTAACGTAACAGAAATGAATTTGTTAAAATTAACAATCAACAATGTAGATGGTAGATTTATTAATATTTTATTGGGTTTAAAAAGTCCGATGATTTTATTTTCTATTTTGACTTTCCGCGTTGAGCGCGTACAATTTTGGCGGTCGATTGATAATGTTTTTTTCTCGTAATTTGTGATCAGGAATTTAATGTTAGAGAGAGACCGATATATATTTCTATGGGAAATTTCCTAAATTACAATTTTCGACATTTTGTTCTTTTCTCACGTACAAGCCGTGAAGAGTACATTGTGGTTGATATCAGTAGACGAATATATATCATTATTTTGGATTTTACTGGAAACCACTAATTCCACATTTATTTTGGAGGCTTTTAGAAGCATTTGTGAAGTATATATTTTGCATAATTGTGGAATAACTCTGTGAGGATTTTGATTGTTACTCCACGTGGTCATACAAGAGAAATTTGTCGAAATACTACTCTGCTTCATTATTCGGCTCGATTAATTGTACAAAACCCTCTTTAAGAGGTTTTTTTTTTTTCTATATACGGATTTCGGTTGTAATATCGGCAATTGGATTTCCGGGATCATTTATTCTGTTCCTGTGTTGGTTGAGAGACTCCAGAATTTGGACTTACATCCTAAAGGGACGCCCCTAACCCTTCGTTGGAATACCTAGTCCAAGGATCTCGAATTCGAAGGATTGGTCAAGGAATTTATGGTGTAAACCCGTATTATCGACCGGAAATTCGACCAGATAAGTTTTACTACATTAATATTTGTGCATTATATTTTTATTGTTTCTTTTTCTTTCTTTGTTAATTCTTAATTGTTTAATAGAATTTCATATATATTGAATCACGCTATTGGTTAATGAATTTTGAGCAATATTACAGTTACTTTTTTTTGTTGTTTAATTAAATTTTTGTCTTTTTTTTTTTACTACATTACATTATCAATTTATTATTTTCATATTTTTATATTATAACTATTTGATTATTATCATTATTATTATGTTATCCTTATATTTTATTTAATACGAATAATTATTATAAGATAAGTTGTGAACCATAAATGATCATTTAAGGGGAAAAATTGATTTATATTGTAGTATAACAAATAGTTAATCCGAAATTTCTATTAATAAGATTATTATTTAATACATATTATTATTCTTAATCATTGACATTGTCATAATTTAAATTAATTTGTTTATTCTCAATAAATTGTTTATTTTGAATTATTAAATCTATTTTCTTTGCCTATGAGAAGTAATAGTGATAATTGAGTTTCAATATTAGGCAAATATTTTGCAACCGAATATTTGGATTCACTTATTGAGGAACTAGGGGTAATTAATGGTTGCTGGCGCCCTTAATAGTAAAGAACAAATCAATTAAACCCATGACCAAACTCTCCGACAAAAAGGTTAGCCTGGTTCCTTTTGTTGCCATCTTATTGTAGACAATTATTGGTAGATAACTTTGTAGGGTAGGTGGCAATTTTAAAAAACGAGCGATAGAAAGAGGCATAATAAACATATTAAAGTTATATAGAAATAATAACAATAAAGGAAGGAAACGAAACAAAGAATCGGAGGAGTTCAAGACCACAATAGGACTGAGACAAGGTTGTATATTAGGCCGTTTACTATTTGCATTACTTATAGATGAAGCAAAGAAACAGCCGAGACACAAAGATAGGGTATAGAATTATGAAACTGTTAAATGCAAATATTAACTTTTGTAGATGACATAACACAAATAGCAGATGACAAAGAAAAATTACAAAGAATAATAAAATAAAATTAAAGAGAGGGAACACAAATTTAAAATAGTTAACTGAATGAGCATTCGGTTGCGTACACTAAAATAACAATTTGCAATTTATATTGAGTAAAAATGAGTAAAATAAGAGAACGAGACGGGAGTGAGACATACAGCACAGAAGATATTTTCAGAAGCAGTAAAAAAGTGTTGGGATTATCGGAAGAAAGGCAAATTGAAAAACAAGGTCGGTAGAATAGCGTGACACACAAGACAAGAGGACAGAAACAGGAATTGGAAACAAACAATCATAACTGAAGAAATGAAAGAAATGTTGAAAGAAATTCTAGAGGAAATAAGAAAAAACACTCAGGTACTAAAGAAGGAAATACAGGAAATAAAAAAAAGAAATACGGTCAAAAGAGAAGAAATGGGAACAAGAAATGAAACAAATGGATGAAAGATTCGAAAAACTAGAAGGAAAAATTAAAATTGATGAGAGAGATAAGAGAAAGAATAAAATAATTGTTAAAGGATTTAAAACAGATAATGAAAATATAAAGGAAGTATTCGAAGAATATATATTAAAGGAATTAGAAGTAGGAGCAAAAATTATCACGGCGTAGAAAAAGTAAAGAAGAAATGTTGGTAGCGGCAATTGAAAAAAAAGGAAGTGATAATAAAAGCAAATAGTACCAGATTGAAGAACACCAAAATATACATAGGCAATGATATGACAGCGGAAAAACGAAGAATTCAACGAGAAATTAGAAACATTGCGAGGGAAGAAAGGGAAAAAGGCAACAAAACAAGGGTTGGATACAATAAACTTATACTAAATGGAAAGGAATACATCAGAATCACAAAGAAAATGGACTAACAGAGTATAGACAAAGAAGTCCTAGAAAAAACTAATATTAGAAGCGAAAACGAATAAAAACACAATAAAAGCAAGAAATATGGAAATGAGTAAGGAACAACTATTAAAATACAAAGTCGATTAAAAAAAATAATCGTTACAAATAAAATGGAAATGGAAACAAAAAACACGGATAGGTGCAAAAAACAGCACTACATTTCAAATACACACAAAATAGAAACTGAAACAAGAACATGGAGGGTGGAAAGCTAGAACATTAGGAGCTTGACCGGAAAGGAAAAAGGACTTACTGAAGAATTTGAAATGACATGGACATACTAGGTATAACGGAAATGAAGAAGAAAGAACAGCAAAACACAGGAGAAGAAGGAGTAGGTTGCATTATAAAACAACAAAACTGGAAATAGGTACGAAACTTAATTGGAATTTCTGAAAGAATACTGAAGATATAGATGCAAATCGACAAGCAGGCGGAAATAAGGTTTATAGTTGTATATGGACGAAATAAAGACGAAATAGCTAAAAGAAAAGACGCCTTCTGGGTACAATTAACAGAGGCAGCAGAGAAATACAAGGGACGATTGATAATCCTAGGAAATATTAACGGACAGATAGGGAAAAAGGACAGTGAATCAGGAGAACGGGGATGGTAGATTTCTGCAAAACAAACAATTTGATAATAACGAACACGTCCTACACCCACAAAGCTATAGACAAGTATACAAGAGAAGTCAAAAGTAGAGGAGAGAAGTCGATAATAGATTATGTAATAATAAATAGAAGTGCTAGAAAAGAAGTGAAAGACACAAGAGTGAGAAGATGGGCGGAAATTTACTCAGACCATTTCCTGGTGCTATCAGAGAAGAAAAGTACGAGAATAAAAAAAAGGAGTAGGAAGAAAAAACAATATAACAAAAAAAAATAAAATAAAAACGTATAAACTAAATGAAGAATTCGAAATGTACAGACTTAAGGAAACATTATATAATGGGGTCAGTCAACTTGGCCCCCCCTTTTAAGAATTTTGAGTCCAAAATGTTGCACCAGAAAGGTCTTAAGTTGCACCAAGTTGCACCGTAAAAAATAAAAGTTGCACCAATAGGGGTGGAAAGTTACAACGTTTCGAAATTTAGGGGGGCTAAGTTGACGCTAGCCCCCCCAATTCAAAATTTTCAATATTTTCTAGAGGGAATCGACTCTACAGAAGTTGCACTCTCGGAACCACTATTTTTTAAAAGTTGCACCCCTTATATAAGCTCCCTATGGAATAGAGAAGTTTGGGTGCCAGCCCCCCCTTTTCAAAATTTCAACTAAATTTTTAGCTTATTTTATAGATTAGAAGTTGCACTAAGTTGCACCATAAAAATTATAACTATAGCAGTCCAAACAAAAATAATATAAACAAATCTAAATTAAGCTCAAATCCCGTATGCGTATTTCCAAATTGGTATACCATTTCCTAATAAACACGATTTTTATGAAAAATATAAAAAACGGAGAGACTAATTGTAGTCTTCTACATGGTAAAACTTACCACAAACACAACTTAATATTCCTCTCTAGAGATATTATTTAAAAAAATAACAAGGGGTAAAGATTTGTCATTATACCCTAACTATTTAGATTTTTACAAAAATAATAATAAAACAGAAAAAATCGATTTTTTTAGAGATCAACTTGGTAAAAACATAACTGATAATTTTTGAATCATTAAATTATTGTACGGGGGGAGGGGGTTGATGGGTGAGAATCTGCCATATTACCACAATTATTTCGATTATTACGAAGTTAAAAAAAATGAGTGAAAACTTATAATTTTCTATCGAGTGCAACTTGCCAAGAACCTAACTGATTATGTTCTATTCATTGTTTTTTTAAATTTATTATGACGGGGGTTGAGAAACTGCCATTTTACCCCAATTATATCAATTTTTGCAAAATTAAAAAAACTGAGTGAAAATTTCTATTTTTTTATAGAGTGCAACTTGTCAACGACCCACCTGATTATATACTATTCATTGATTCTTTAATTAATTGTGTGGGGGTGGAGAAACAGCCATTTTTCGCCAATTATTTCAATTTTTGCAAAATTTAAAAAAAATAAGTGAAAAAATCTGGTTTTTTATACGGTGCAACTTGTCAACGACCCACCTGATTATACACAATTAATTTTTTTTTAAATTAATTGTGCGGGGGTGGAGAAACGGCCATTTTACCCCAATTATTTCAATTTTTGACAAATTAAAAAAAAAGTGAATGCTAATTTCTAGTTTTTTATACGGTGCAACTTGTCAACGACTCACCTGATTAAACACAATTAATTGTTTTTTTAATTAATTGTGCGGGGGTGGAGAAACAGCTATTTTACCCCAATTATTTCAATTTTTGCAAAATTACAAAAAAAATAAGTGAAAAATTCTAGTTTTTTATACGGTGCAACTTGTCAACGACCCACCTGATCATACACAATTCATTGTTTTTTTAATTAATTGTGCGGGGGTGGAGAAACGGCCATTTTACCCCAATTATTTCAATTTTTGACAAATTAAAAAAAAAGTGAATGCTAATTTCTAGTTTTTTATACGGTGCAACTTGTCAACGACTCACCTGATTAAACATAATTAATTGTGCGGGGGTGGAGAAACAGCTATTTTACCCCAATTATTTCAATTTTTGCAAAATTACAAAAAAAACTAAGTGAAAAATTCTAGTTTTTTATACGGTGCAACTTGTCAACGACCCACCTGATCATACACAATTCATTGTTTTTTTAATTAATTGTGCGGGGGTGGAGAAACAACCATTTTACCCCCATTATTTCAATTTTTGCAAAATTACAAAAAAACTAAGTGAAAAATTCTAGTTTTTTATACGGTGCAACTTGTCAACGACCCACCTGATCATACACAATTCATTGTTTTTTTAATTAATTGTGCGGGGGTGGAGAAACAGCCATTTTACGCCAATTATTTCAATTTTTGCAAAATTACAAAAAAACTAAGTGAAAAATTCTAGTTTTTTATACGGTGCAACTTGTCAACGACCCACCTGATCATACACAATTCATTGTTTTTTTAATTAATTGTGCGGGGGTGGAGAAACAGCCATTTTACTCCAATTATTTCAATTTTTGCAAAATTACAAAAAAACTAAGTGAAAAATTCTAGTTTTTTATACGGTGCAACTTGTCAACGACCCACCTGATCATACACAATTAATTGTTTTTTTAATTAATTGTGCGGGGGTGGAGACACAGCCATTTTACCCCAATTATTTCAATTTTTGCAAAATTACAAAAAAACTAAGTGAAAAATTCTAGTTTTTTATACGGTGCAACTTGTCAACGACCCACCTGATCATACACAATTCATTGTTTTTTTAATTAATTGTGCGGGGGTGGAGAAACAGCCATTTTACCCCAATTATTTCAATTTTTGCAAAATTACAAAAAAACTAAGTGAAAAATTCTAGTTTTTTATACGGTGCAACTTGTCAACGACCCACCCGATCATACACAATTAATTGTTTTTTTAATTAATTGTGCGGGGGTGGAGAAACAGCAATTTTACCCCAATTATTTCAATTTTTGCAAAATTACAAAAAAACTAAGTGAAAAATTCTACTTTTTTATACGGTGCAACTTGTCAACGACCCACCTGATCATACACAATTAATTGTTTTTTTAATTAATTGTGCGGGGGTGGAGAAACAGCCATTTTACCCCAATTATTTCAATTTTTGACAAATTAAAAAAAACTAAGTGAAAAATTCTAGTTTTTTATACGGTGCAACTTGTCAACGACCCACCTGATTATACACAATTCATTGTTTTTTTAATTAATTGTGCGGGGCTGGAGAAACAGCCATTTTACCCCAATTATTTCAATTTTTGCAAAATTACAAAAAAACTAAGTGAAAAATTCTAGTTTTTTATACGGTGCAACTTGTCAACGACCCACCTGATCATACACAATTAATTGTTTTTTTAATTAATTGTGCGGGGGTGGAGAAACAGCCATTTTACCCCAATTATTTCAATTTTTGCAAAATTACAAAAAAACTAAGTGAAAAATTCTAGTTTTTTATACGGTGCAACTTGTCAACGACCCACCTGATCATACACAATTCATTGTTTTTTTAATTAATTGTGCGGGGGTGGAGAAACAGCAATTTTACCCCAATTATTTCAATTTTTGCAAAATTACAAAAAAACTAAGTGAAAAATTCTAGTTTTTTATACGGTGCAACTTGTCAAAGACCCACCTGATCATACACAATTCATTGTTTTTTTTAATTAATTGTGCGGGGGTGGAGAAACAGCCATTTTACCCCAATTATTTCAATTTTTGCAAAATTAGAAAAAAACTAAGTGAAAAATTTTAGTTTTTTATACGGTGCAACTTGTCAACGACCCACCTGATCATACACAATTCATTGTTTTTTTAATTAATTGTGCGGGGGTGGAGAAACAGCTATTTTACCCCAATTATTTCAATTTTTGCAAAATTAGAAAAAAACTAAGTGAAAAATTCTAGTTTTTTATACGGTGCAACTTGTCAACGACCCACCTGATCATACACAATTCATTGTTTTTTTAATTAATAGTGCGGGGGTGGAGAAACAGCCATTTTACCCCAATTATTTCAATTTTTGCAAAATTAGAAAAAAACTAAGTGAAAAATTCTAGTTATTTATACGGTGCAACTTGTCAATGACCCTCCTGATCATACACAATTCATTGTTTTTTTAATTAATTGTGCGGGGGTGGAGAAACAGCCATTTTACCCCAATTATTTCAATTTTTGCAAAATTAAAAAAAAAAACTAAGTGAAAAATTCTAGTTTTTTATACGGTGCAACTTGTCAACGAACCACCTGATCATATACAATTAATTGTTTTTTTAATTAATTGTGCGGGGGTGGAGAAACAGCCATTTTACCCTAATTATTTCAATTTTTGCAAAATTAGAAAAAAACTAAGTGAAAAATTCTAGTTTTTTATACGGTGCAACTTGTCAACCACCCACCTGATTATACACAATTAATTGTTTTTTTTAATTAATAGTGCGGGGGTGGAGAAACAGCCATTTTACCCCAATTATTTCAATTTGTTATAAATTTTAAAAAAAACTAAGTGAAAATTTCTAGTTTTTTATACGGTGCAACTTGTCAACCACCCACAATTAATTGTGCGGGGGTGGAGAAAAGGCCATTTTACCCCAATTATTTCAATTTGTTATAAATTTTTAAAAAAACTAGATACTGCTATTTTACCATTACCAGAAATATGTCGTATTATATATATTAATACTGGACATTTCTAATTTTTCTATAGAGTGTAACTGCCCATGAAGCCAACTGAATATATTGCATTCATTGTTCGTTAGGTTTTTGTACTGAGGCTAAGAAACTGCTAATTTATTTCGAATTTTACAAAATTTAAATTTCTAATTTTTTATAGTGTGATACTAAGAACCTAGCTGATTATACTTCATTTTCATCCTACTAATTTCTGTTTTTGCACAATTATAAAAAAAATAATAAGAATTTTTAGTTCTACGTTGATGTCTATTTTTATAGAGTGTAACTTAGTAAGAACCTAACTGAGTTTGTATCATTTATTGTTTTTTTTAATGTATTTTACGGGGGTTGTATTTTGCCTAAATTATTTCGATTTTGGCAAATAAAAGAATACAGATTGGATATTTGTAGTTTTCTATGCAACTTGCTAGAAACCTTATTGAATGTGGCGATTTTACCCCAAATAGCTAGAAACTGCCTGAAAACAGGATGATTGAAATTATTCAATTTTTTTTCAGGCAGTTTTATAAAATGAGGATAAGTTCTTTGTTGACATCTACAATACTTACCTTTTTTTAGCTAATGCTAGTAGTGTCAGTAAAATATAGTTTGTGTTTCTTTATGATTTGTTCATAATATTAAGCGTTCAATTTTTAGTAATACGTATAAGTCCAATTACAACAATAATAATATGCATAACTAAGAAAATAAATTAACAATATTTTTTATTGTAGTTATTGGACTTATATGTATTACTTGAAATTGTTTTAATATATTTAGGCTATTAATGTAATAAATGGGAAGGTATAAAGTGTAAACTATATTATTATAATTAACGTATAACGTTTATTCAGTTTATAAATCTAATAATACATTCAACAATAGTTTTTTTTTGGTCCCTGCCTCTACCTCATTTGTTGTATATTTACTATACCGGGTGTAACTATTTGATATATCAATTTGAAATATGGTAGGCATGTACAAACTACAAATTAAAGTTTACCGGTTGTTCAGAAACTTCGGCATCATATCCGGTTTTACCGGAAGTGATATTGATTTTCAAATTTTAAATAGGACACGCTATATATTTGTTTCTTTTCGAATACAGGATGTCATTTTACATACAAATCAATTGTTTTACATATGTTAATTGTTTTTCCAAAATTTAGTTCCCCAACTATGTGACCATAATTTATTTTTTACCATACAAAATATTTTGGGACAGTCATAGACACATAGAATCTGTATTAATTTTTGAAAAAAAAAATGTCACGTTTCAAGTAAAACAATTGATTTGTATGTAAAATTACATCATGTATCCAAAAAACTAAAAATATATAAGGTGTTTCATTTAAGTTTTGAAAATTGATGCCATTTTCAATTAAACTAAAGCAACTAAAGTTTTCGGATCACTATTAAACTCCAATTCTGCCCAGTATAATACCATATTTAAAATTAATATCTCAAATAATAGAAAAACTAAAGGGGGTGAGCCTGTTTCGTGTTATACCCGGTATGAACACAATCGTAGACAATATTACACATACGAAAATTACAACCCCTGTTAATATTCGGAATGTTATTTTAATTTAACTTTAAATACATACACGCATTCATTACGATTCTAACCGCTAGCAATCTAATTTTGTTTATCATTCACATGCGTTAAGGCTGCGTTCAACCCGTTCAACAACGGGTTCAATTTCATATGATCTTAGAATATGAAGATACATGTGGTGGATTGATCACTTTTAAAATAAAAAGTAGGCAATTTAATTAGTTTTAAAAGTTGGTTTAAGTTTCTAACAATAGAAATAGTTAATTTTTAGAATCATTAAAATGCTCATAATATTAATCAATGCTAAAATAAAAAATAAACACTGTTTCTTATTTATACCAGTTAAAACTTTATTTGCAGTGGCCAGTTTCGACTACACGGTAATCATTATCAAATAAAGTACTTAATTTGAAAATGATTACCATGTAGTCGAAACTAGTCACTGCAATTAAGGTTTTAAGTGGTATAAAAAACTAATTGTTTTTTTCTTTCTTTATTTTTATATTGAAAATGTACCAAGAAGTGAATGCCTATAAGATTTAAGAATCAATGCGTTTTTTTAGGTCTCACATATTAATATAGATATATGGAAACCACTATAACCCGTAATAAAATATTAATTATACCGTGTGTATGAGATAATGGGCGCACATAGGGATTTAACATTTAAAACCACATTTATGCATATTCCTGCTGCTTCCAGGGTCATTTTCATGAAAACATACAAGAATAAACAAAAATTAAGAATAAAATGTACGTATTTAGGTTGCTATTTGGTTCAAATCGGACATTGTTTACTATTACTAGAATTTTTTACTTAGTTTTTTTGTAATTTTGCAAAAATTGAAATAATTGGGGTAAAATGGCTGTTTCTCCAGCCCCGCACAATTAATTAAAAAAACAATGAATTGTGTATAATCAGGTGGGTCGTTGACAAGTTGCACCGTATAAAAAACTAGAATTTTTCACTTAGTTTTTTTTAATTTGTCAAAAATTGAAATAATTGGGGTAAAATGGCTGTTTCTCCACCCCCGCACAATTAATTAAAAAAACAATTAATTGTGTATGATCAGGTGGGTCGTTGACAAGTTGCACCGTATAAAAAACTAGAATTTTTCACTTAGTTTTTTTGTAATTTTGCAAAAATTGAAATAATTGGGGTAAAATGGTTGTTTCTCCACCCCCGCACAATTAATTAAAAAAACAATGAATTGTGTATGATCAGGTGGGTCGTTGACAAGTTGCACCGTATAAAAAACTAGAATTTTTCACTTAGTTTTTTTGTAATTTTGCAAAAATTGAAATAATTGGGGTAAAATAGCTGTTTCTCCACCCCCGCACAATTAATTAAAAAAACAATTAATTGTGTTTAATCAGGTGAGTCGTTGACAAGTTGCACCGTATAAAAAACTAGAAATTAGCATTCACTTTTTTTTTTAATTTGTCAAAAATTGAAATAATTGGGGTAAAATGGCCGTTTCTCCACCCCCGCACAATTAATTAAAAAAACAATGAATTGTGTATGATCAGGTGGGTCGTTGACAAGTTGCACCGTATAAAAAACTAGAATTTTTCACTTAGTTTTTTTGTAATTTTGCAAAAATTGAAATAATTGGGGTAAAATAGCTGTTTCTCCACCCCCGCACAATTAATTAAAAAAACAATTAATTGTGTTTAATCAGGTGAGTCGTTGACAAGTTGCACCGTATAAAAAACTAGAAATTAGCATTCACTTTTTTTTTAATTTGTCAAAAATTGAAATAATTGGGGTAAAATGGCCGTTTCTCCACCCCCGCACAATTAATTTAAAAAAAAATTAATTGTGTATAATCAGGTGGGTCGTTGACAAGTTGCACCGTATAAAAAAACAGATTTTTTTCACTTATTTTTTTTAAATTTTGCAAAAATTGAAATAATTGGCGAAAAATGGCTGTTTCTCCACCCCCACACAATTAATTAAAGAATCAATGAATAGTATATAATCAGGTGGGTCGTTGACAAGTTGCACTCTATAAAAAATAGAAATTTTCACTCAGTTTTTTTAATTTTGTAAAAATTGATATAATTGGGGTAAAATGGCAGTTTCTCAACCCCCGTCATAATAAATTAAAAAAAACAATGAATAGAACATAATCAGTTAGGTTCTTGGCAAGTTGCACTCGATAGAAAATTATAAGTTTTCACTCATTTTTTTTAACTTCGTAATAATCGAAATAATTGTGGTAATATGGCAGATTCTCACCCATCAACCCCCTCCCCCCGTACAATAATTTAAAGAAACAATGATTCAAAAATTATCAGTTATGTTTTTACCAAGTTCGAAATCGATTTTTTCTGTTTTATTATTATTTTTGTAAAAATCTAAATAGTTAGGGTATAATGACAAATCTTTACCCCTTGTTATTTTTTTAAATAATATCTCTAGAGAGGAATATTAAGTTGTGTTTGTGGTAAGTTTTACCATGTAGAAGACTACAATTAGTCTCTCCGTTTTTTATATTTTTCATAAAAATCGTGTTTATTAGGAAATGGTATACCAATTTGGAAATACGCATACGGGATTTGAGCTTAATTTAGATTTGTTTATATTATTTTTGTTTGGACTGCTATAGTTATAATTTTTATGGTGCAACTTAGTGCAACTTCTAAGCTATAAAATAAGCTAAAAATTTAGTTGAAATTTTGAAAAGGGGGGGCTGGCACCCAAACTTCTCTATTCCATAGGGAGCTTATATAAGGGGTGCAACTTTTAAAAAATAGTGGTTCCGAGAGTGCAACTTCTGTAGAGTCGATTCCCTCTAGAAAATATTGAAAATTTTGAATTGGGGGGGCTAGCGTCAACTTAGCCCCCCTAAATTTCGAAACGGTGTAACTTTCCACCCCTATTGGTGCAACTTTTATTTTTTACGGTGCAACTTGGTGCAACTTAAGACCTTTCTGGTGCAACATTTTGGACTCAAAATTCTTAAAAGGGGGGGCCAAGTTGACTGACCCTATATAATGTATTAATGGAAAACCTGTGGGATAGCATAAAATAAATAATCATTAAAGTAGCAAATAAAGCTTATGAAACAATTAAAAAAACAAATCAAAGTAACAAACAAGATGGTGTGAAGAAATAAAAGCAGAAGTAAAATTGAAAAAAAAATAAAGAATATACGTGGGGAAACAGAAACAATTAAAACTATAATATATACAAGGCGCAGAGAATAAATGTAAAAAAACAAAATTCATGGGAAGAGTTTGAAAACAAAATGGAACAAAATAGTCACGGAAACCAAATATTATTTTACAAGGCACTGAAATCCCTATTGAGCACAACTCTTTTCAACATCGTTTTAGATGATGTACTCAAAGAAACGAGAGAAAAAATATTTATCTTATTTTTATTGGAAAATAATATCAATTGCAGAATGGGCTTTTGCAAATGATTTAATAATAATGGCAAGAAACGTGGAGGAACTACAATACAATCTAGAAATTTGGGATAAAGCACTACAGAAAAGGAACCAAAAAATAAACATAGAAAAAACAAAAGTAATGGCAATAGGAGATGATGATAGAGAGGGGACTACAAAACTAAATGGAAGAGACATAGAACAAGTAGAAACGTATAAATATCTAGGCGTAAAAAAACACAAAAATGGAAAAAATAACGTGAAAATAAATGACAGACTAGAAAATACTACAAAATTGTAGTATGCAGTAAGTAATAAATTCACAAGAAACAATAAAATATCAATAAAAACAAAAATTCAATATTCAACACAATCTTCAAACCAATCCTGACATTTAGATGTGAAAGTTGGATATTAACAAAAAGGACGGGAAGCAAAATCCAGGCAATGGAAATAAAGTACCTAAGGGACGTCAAAGGAATAATAAGAAGAGATAAAATCCGAATTGATACAGTAAGGGAAGAGTTAAATGTAGAACCAATAATAAACAAAATAAAAACACAACGACTAAAATGGTTTTGATACTTAGTAAGGTGAAAGAAAATAGACACACAAAAAACATATGGAAGGCAAAATCAACAGAAAACTGAAAGAGAGGCAGACCAAGAAAAATATGGAACGACGTAATATATCTCCATTATTACGTCGTTCCATATTTTTCTTGGTCTGCCTCTCTTTCAGTTTTCTGTTGATTTTGCCTCCCATATGTTTTTTGTGTGTCTATTTTCTTCCACCTTACTAAGTGTCCAAACCATTTTAGTCGTTGTGTTTTTATTTTGTTTATTATTGGTTAAAAGAAAGAGGACTCACATGGATCGAGGGAAATAAAATGGGAAGAAACAAACACAACATTATCAATAAACAGCAATGTGCATTTCAAAAACTAACAGACACAAAATCAGCTACTCAAATTTGTGAGTTGACACCAAAGAAAATTAGACAAAAAGAAATGACTGTAGCCATTTTTATTGATATGAAAAATTCGTTTGATACCATCTCTAAAGAGAAGCTAATAAAAAATGAAACAATAGGGATAAATGACAAAGCACTAAACTTAAATTGCATGGCTTGGGAAAGAACATTTCACCTGCTGCCTAGAAACCGCACCTTTAACCAAGAATTCCAGATCAACCGTAGAGAGGAGAAAGGAAGGAAATCAAATGTAGCAGAACACCTTTAAATCAACAAATTTGAAAAATAGGACCTCTGATCAATGAACCAACTGAACCATTAAACTCCCTACTATTCAAAATATTCACCCCACTATAATGCCAATAGTGTAAATTTTCATTCATCTGCAGAAGCAATAATGTTGCAAAATAATTGTTCCGAAAATAAACACAAATAAACATAGTATGTATTTTTCTATATATATATATATTTTAATATAGACTACGACATAGCAACGAACTCTATCATTCTTGTATTAGTATTTTTTTAAATTTTTTTAATACTCATCTTAAAATCATCTTTGGTGGCTATTCTTCTTCGGCAATCACGCCAAATTGCTCGAATAGAGGATATCAATAGGAACAGCTTCTACGAATAACGTTGATGGCTTTCCAAAATTCGATAGTCGAGATACAGATAAATCACAGTCAGTACTCTTTGTCACAATTATTCCATATTCTTCGTTTGTTGCTATTCGAATGAAAGCGAGGCAAGTAGGGCAACCTAAAAATGAAGTAATATTAATTATTGCTATAAAATTTTTTAATAGCAATGACATTCCATTAAAGTTTAAAAATTTTAATAACTATGAATGTTTTCGAAATATGTTAGTACTTATATAATGTGCAAGATTCTATATTTATGGATTAAAAGTTATAGCAGGGTCATTTTATTTCTGTAATATCAGTACCTAATTTGGTTGGCCTATAAGCTATTTATTACCTTTTAGTTCATATTGTAAATTACATCTTGGTATATTTCTCTCGTACGATGATCCATCAGCAGGTTGCTATTTGAAGAGATGATTTCTACCTTCGGATTGATGACTAGACCAATGTTGCCCTTAGAGATATATAGCTGCATGGGGCTGCGATTAGTAGTAGTGTCCTCGAGAGGCGTGCACTTTTCCAGATGTCAACCTCGAACATCCTTCGAAGATTACAATGTCCAATTGTTGAGTGAGAATATTCATGGACATAGTTCGCCGAAGTCAGAGAGTCCGTTAAGCCGATGCGAAAAAAATATTTGTCAGTATATATAATTTATAACAATAATATATAAATAAATTTTAAATTAAAAAAACATTTGACTAGTTTGAAAGTTTTTGAAATGTGCAAATACCTACCTAACAAGATAAGTTCTGCGATAAACTATATATCAATGCCGTTGATTTTAACACTTTAACAAAACTTATCAGTCGGTTTTTCGTCGATGTCAACCTCAATATAAGTTATTTAGGTGATACAGTCATTTTTCATTGTTAGTAATTATATGTATATTTAGCTACATGGCCATAACCAGGATTTGGAAATAATAAAGATGGTGGTAGTTACAGTAGTTAGAAATTGCTGGATGTAATTAACAAGTTCACGTATTTTCACACCCTCCTATTATCTTTGCTATTACTTTTTCTTTATTCTTTGTAGAAATAAATTAATATTTGTTTTTTTAAAGAATCTTCGTCTTCAGTTAGAATAGATACATTAAAACTCAAATAAAAAGGCTTTTGATAAAATCTCATGTAATGGAAGTGGAAGCATAGATCATCACGCGATTTTGGTCACTGAGGCAATATTTTTATCATATTTGCTGTAATTCGGCCAAAATTGAGTAGATCTATATTATTGTATATGCATGTGACAGTACGATAGTACTATTGAGATTCGTTTGAACTCTGAAGTATATTGTGCTATTCTTCAAAATTTGAAAAAAAACGAACTTCCTTTTAAGACAACGCCAGACTACCCAAAAGTCGCCGCACCCAAAAGGAGGTGACAAAACTTTAGTGAACTATTCTTTACCATTCCCTTACAGCCCCGATCTTGCACCCTCGAATTTTCATATGTTTGGCTCAACGAAAGATGCAATCCGCGGGAAGCACTACGTGGATCATAAAGACGTTATTACTGCAGCATGACGTTGGCTCCGCCATAGATCAGTGAACCGGTACTGTGCAGGCATATAGGCCATCACGTCAAGATGGCACAAAGTCATTGAATAGAAATTAGATACGTTGAAAAATAGTGTTTGCGACAGCAAAAGATTTGGGGAATAAAATAGTTTATTGAATGTTAGATAAAGCAACCCTCAATTCAGAAAAAAAATGTGTTGAATTATATTTTGATGTATCCTATGCTGCATTCCATGCTTGCTAAGTATAAATCGGGATATGCCGCGTGTATAATTTATGCTACAATTAAAAATTAATAAAACTATATGGTCTCTAATTAACTTTTATATTTTAAAAGTAAAAACATTATCAGTGTAGTACAAGGTGTAAATTTGTTGTGGAAACTTAAAACACTGTATATATAGAAAATTTGAGATCTAGAATTAAGGATCAAGTATCCAGATCATTAAAAGACCTGATATAAGGAGCAGTTCCCTAAAGGAAAATTCGCTTCATATGCAGTATTTTGCCTAATAACCTGGCAAATGTACTGTGGATGCACTTCGTCCCATCACACCAGGCAAGGAAGCTTCACTGCAACACAAGGAGACTGCATTAGATATTTTGATGGATATTGAATCGTTTCGAATATCTAGGTTTATTACTGGGGAAACATAAATGGAACGCGCACTCAGACTCTTTATCATATCATGGAAACTGAAATTCAAAATAATATAGTGGCTGTATTAGTAGTAGTAATGTTTGGCTATCGTCCACGTTGTCCTTTCGCCGTGTGATTTTTGTACTTGTGTGTGTGAAAATGAGTGTGTTACTTTAAAGGATCCCACCGCCATTAATTGTATCCCAATGGTGAATGGTACCGGTCACCCATCCAACTGCTGACCCGTCCCAACCGAATGCACTACCACCGGCATATTGGCTGTATTATTATTACTTTGTTTGAAATTATACAGGAGATGAAGAAAAACACAAATGAACTAAAAGGAGAAATACGAGAATTAAAGCAAGAAATTAGAATTAAAGAAGAAGCAAGAAAAGGCAGAACTGAATGAAAGGTTGGAAAAATTAGAAATAAGAATGGAAAAAGAAGAACAAGAAAAGAAAAGGAAAAATAACATTGTCAAAGGATTCAAGACAGACAAGGAAGACATAAAAGAAGCACTTGAGGAATTTATCAAAACAAAGCTAGAAATTGATCCGAAAATAAAGAAAGCTTATAAAATAAATAAAGGGGAAAAAACAGAAATGGTGGTTGCAGAACTAGAAACGAAGGATAACAAGGAAGAGATAATGTAGGCGAAGGGTAATAAATTGAAAATTTTTCGAAATTTGATACAAAAAAATTGAAAATAAACGAGAGAGAATACATCTGGAACAATAAAGAAAATGGGTTGATAGAGAAAAGAGCACACATAACAAAAAACTAATATCACTAGATAGAAAAGTAAATAATACAACGAAAGCAAGTTTTAAGGACACGACAACGGCACTATCACAAACCAACATAATTATAAATAAAGAACCAGTAGGACAACCAAGAAAAGTAAAAATATCAAAAGGAAAGAAAAACAAAGTTTAGAAAATAAGAACTTGGAATATTAGAAGCATCGCAGGTAAGGAAGTCGAGCTGGCAAATGAATTTGAAGAAATGGGCCTAGAATTGTTAGCAATAACAGAGACGAAGAAAAAGGGGAAAGGCATACTAAAATTAGAAAAAGAACATACAATGATATACAGTGGAGTCAAGGATGAACAAAGAGCCGCAGCAGGGGTATGGTGTATAATTCACAAAAAACTCGAAAAACAAGTAAAATATTTTGAATGTAAATCTGAAAGAATTTTTAAAATTGAGATGGGGGATGAAAACAATATATCCATTATAATAGTTTACGGACCAAACGAAGATGATAAAACAGACAATAAAGACAGGTTTTGGGAAGAACTAACATTACAGAAGAAGTAAAGGGCAGTATATACATCATGGGTGATTTTAATAGTAGAGTTGGCAAAAAAGATGAGCAATACAACAACGTGATCGGCAAACATGGAGAAACACACACAGATAATAATGGAAAACGAATGCTTGACTTCTGTGGCTTCAACAACTTGATAATAACAAACACATTTTTTTTTACCATAAAGATATACACAATTACACACGAGAGGTAAGAAGCAGGAAGGAGAAATCAATCATTGACTATATACTCATCAAAAGAAGCAATTTTAAATCAATCATAGACACCAAAGTAAGAAGAGATCCAGAAATAGGTAGTGACCACTACGTACTAATAGCGACATTTAAAACTAATAGAACAATAGAGAAAATAAAGAGCACAAAAATAAAAAGAACACAAAATGTTTGAAATGGTAAAGGTAACTAAATAATAAGGAAATAGCAGAAAACTACAAACAAACAGTAGAAGATAAAATGAGAAATAAGAACATAATAGAAAATGAAAATGTAGAACAATTATGGCAAACATTTAAAAACATCATAATAAAAACAGCATAAGAAGTATAAGGTATCAATCGAAGAAATTCAAGTAAACAGTACACAGCATGGTGGACAAACCAGATAAGAGAACAAACAAAAAGGAAAAAGAAGGCATGGAAAAAATACATAAATGAGAGAACTGAAGATAATTACAATGAATATAAAAGAGAAAGAAAACATGTAAAAGCCCTAGTAGCGTCATCAAAAAAAGATAAATGCAAAGATTTCGGCGAAAAAATGATAGGAAGGGGAATCAAAAACTTTTTTACAAGGTGCTGAAATCTCTCAGGACTGAAAGCAACGGAAACGAGATACATAGGTATAGAAAAGATAAAAACGGAAACATCCTCAGAGAAGATAAAAAGATAACAGAAAAATGGAAAGAGTATTTTCAGGAACTATTAGAAGCAGAATCAGAAACAGATGAGAGAAATTAACCTGAAACAACACTAAATATAGAACACCTAGAAGACTTCACAACTCTAGAAGAATTAATTGAAGTAATTAAGAAACTAAAAAATTGAAAGTCACCAGGATACGACAAAATAACTTCAAACATGATAAAAAAATGTAGGCCAAAACGGAATGGTGACGCTCCTTAACATATACAACAAGATATGGAGGGAAGAAAAGTTACCTGAGGATTGGAAAACAGCACTCATAGTCCCAATACATAAAAAAGGAGACAGAAAAAACTGCAATAACTATCGAGGAATCACGCTGCTGAGTACTGCCATGAAAATTTTCGAACAGCTTTTAGACAAACGAATAAGATCAGTGACAGAAAAATCGCTAGATAAATCACAAAGTGGATTCAGAAGAGGCAGAAGTATATAAGACAACATATTCTCCATTAAACAAATAACACAGAAAAATATCCAGGAAAAAAAGAACAGATATATTGCTTTTATTGATCTTGAAAAGGCGTTTGATAAAATACCTAGGGAAAGGCTATGGGAAATCCTCAAATCAAGAGGGATCACGGACAAATTGTTGAATATACTACGAGATATCTACAGGGACAACAAAAACATGCTCATTTACAACAATCAAATATCAGAAAGTTTCACAACAAAAGGGGGATTACGACAAGGAGGTGGCCTGAGCCCTGGATTGTTTATAATTTATATGGACCAGATCATAAAAGAATGTAATAAGAAAACGAGGAAAACATTAATTGAACACAGAAATATGCAAAGAGTGGAAATATCTGAAGCAGCGTTTGCTGACGATATTGTACTCTTTGCTAAAAACGAGAAGGAATTACAACAACACCTGGAAATATGGAACACCACGTTACAAGAATTCGGAATGAAAATTAACACCAAAAAGACGAAAGTAATGATTATTGGAGAAGGTAGCAGAGAAATAAATATAGAAGTACAAGGAGAAACGATTAAACAAGTACAAACAATGAAATATATAGGAATAACTATTGATGAGAAGGGAACACAAGAATTCGAAATTAACAAGCGAATAAAGAAAACGATGAAACTATATTTCGCAATGAGGGACAAATTTATCAACAGACAAGAGATAACCAGAACCACAAAGATGAAAGTATTTAAAACAATATACGCACCAATACTTCTGTTTGGATGCGAATCGTTGAATCTCAATAATTATTTAGTAGTACGGCGTGCATGCGATTGAGAGTGTATTTTTCCGTGCCTCATTTCTGTGTTATTTTACTAATTAATAAACTTCAAAATTTTACCATTTTTGGCAGCAAAGTTGATAACGCCCTGTTCTCAACATCTAATAAGTTTGACTGTCATCGGCAGCGTAAGTAAAATGTTGTGACCGTTTTAATTTTAAGCAAAACGAACGATATTTGAAGGGAATCAGCTGTACGCCTGTTTTTGCTCCGCGTCCGAGCACAGAATTCAATTCAATCATTATAAACTTTTTCCTCTGTATTCTTTTGTATCCCATCCGTGGCCTATTTTACCTGTTTGTTTATTTAAAGTCGCCTCGAAGGGCCAAGTGGCGTGAAGTTTGTGTTTGTCTACCCTATTATTGAACAACGGTCGTATAATTCGTAATTTGTTAAGATGGTCATCTGTGGACAGTGTAAACAATTTATAAGTCCAAAGTATATTTCATCTTGCATTAAATGCAATGGAAAATGTGGTAATTGGTATCACACTAAATGTATGTGCTTAACCGAGGCCGAAATAAAATTCTACGATGAACAAGAAAAAATAAACGGCGGCACTAAATGGACCTGCCATCAATGCAAGATATCTGAAATAACTGGTAATATCGCAAATTCACTTCCGACAACATCTATTGAGCTATTACTCAAAGAACATCTTGAATCATTTAAAAAGGACATGGACAATTACATGCAATCTATTATGAATAAGGTTGACACATTGAGTGATAGGATTATTACACTAGAGGCTGAAAATAAATTGTTTAAAGACAAGTTTCAACAAATTAACAATCAAACGATTAGCTCACAGACAGTTAATAGGGTTGATTGTTTCGATTGCGATTTAAATACTGTTGCCGATGAAATCCAACAGCGGAATAATCGTGCATCAAATATTATAATTTTTAATGTTCCAGAGACTGGTAATGTAGAAAATGATGCATCAATAATTAAGGATATTATAACCTCAATAGATAACACAACTGAGCCTCCAAAAAAAGTATTTCGTCTAGGGCAAATGTGTGATACAAAATCGCGCCCTGTTAAAGTCATTTTTAACAGCATGAGTGAATCAAAACGGGTTCTATCAAATTCAAGAAAACTTAAAAATATTGAAATGTTTAAAGATATCAAAATAAGAAATGATAGAACTCCCCGACAAATTGACTTTGAAAATAAAGTATGGTCTGATTTTAAAAATAGGAAACAGAATGGTGAAAGTAATATACGAGTTAAATACGTAAACGGCGTCCCCTTAATTACGGATTTAAACTAATCACTGCCCAGCACATTACTAGTAACTCTAACAACGGACTAGAAATTTTCTATCAAAATGTCAGAGGTCTTCGCACTAATACATCACAATTTTATAATAACGTTGCAGCAAGTGAGTACACTGTAATTATGTTAACTGAAACATGGCTTAAGGAGGATGTTAAGGATTCGGAATTGTTCCCTGACCATTTCAATATTTACAGAGATGACCGGCTTCATAAAAGAGGAGGTGGCGCATTAATTGCTGTAGATGTCAATGTTCAGTGTAAAAGAAATGAATTTAATGTACCTGCTGATATGGGATCTGAATTTGAAATTGTTTCTGTAACTATTATTGTTAATCACAAGGAAATTATTTTAGTATGTATTTACATTCCTCCATCATGTAATAACGATATTTATGCTTATGCTTATGAATTAATTGAATCCGTTTGTAATAATGATATTCCAGTAGTAATATGTGGTGATTTTAATTTGCCCAACTTCCATCAACATTCTATTAATGGTATTGGTGGAAACCAAACTTTAACAGAGTTTTATAATTTCCTAAATTTCATTAATTTGAGACAATATAATAATATAGTAAATATAAATAACCGCATATTAGACTTAGTTTTGACAGGGAACAATCTTAACTGTAGTGTGTCAAATATCATTGGATTGGTAGCAGAAGATGCTCACCACCCTGCATTAAATGTATCAATTGAGATTGGTTCCAATCCTACTAAAAGGTTCATAACGGACACAGAATCAACTAGTTACAGTTATAACTACCGCAAAGCTGATCTTGGTAAATTATATCATAAAATGTTGCTAACTGATTGGTCTAAGGTCTTACAATGTACGGATATTGAGGATGCTTGCAGTGAGTTTTATAGTGTTTTATACAAAATTATTGATGACTGCGTACCAAAGAAAATAGTTCGCAAAAATGTAAAATATCCTTCATGGTTCAGTGTTGCTCTTATTAAATTAATACGTACAAAAAACCATTACCGCAAATTGTTTAGTAAGCATAAATTAAATTACTACAGTACAAAAATAAATTGCCTGCGTAAAAAAAATCTGAAAGCTTTAGACACAGACTACAGTCTATTTATAAAATCTGCAGAGGATTCAATTATTCATGATCCGCAAAGATTATGGACATTTCTTAATAAAAAGAAAAATAGTTCACGTATCCCGGGTATTGTTCATTGTGATGATATTACATATGATAAGCCGTTAGATGTAGTAAATGGATTTGCCAACTATTTTTCTAGCGTATATATACAACACACACCAGAGGATATTACCAAGCTTGCTCAAAATGTGAACTCTTTCAGTTTTGGAGATATTTCTGAAACAGATATTGTATATGCTGCTAAAAAACTGAAAGGAAATTTCACTTCAGGTCCGGATAATATTCCAGCATTTTTAATAAAAGATTGTCTGTCATGCTTGATTTTACCACTTGTATACATCTTCAACATGTCAGTAAGTTTATCAGTATTTCCTCGAATATGGAAGACCTCCAGAGTCACGCCTGTCTTTAAATCAGGGAGTAAAGATGATATTAAAAATTACCGGCCTATTTCGATAATTAGTAATTTTGCAAAACTTTTTGAGACAATAATTGCAACAAAGATTTATTCTCATGTACAAAGCTGTATTACACTCAAACAGCATGGCTTTGTAAAGAAAAGATCAACTGTTACAAACCTACTGAATTTCACTGAATTTGTTTCAGATAAATTAGACAATAAATCACAAGTTGATATCATTTACACCGATTTTCGAAAGGCATTCGATACTATTGACCACAATTTAATTATCTCAAAACTACGAAATTTTGGTGTATTTGGCCCAATTTTAGATTTAATCTACTCATATTTAAACAATCGGAGCAATTATGTGCAGTATGACGGTTGCTGTTCCTTGAAATATATACCTTCTAGCGGTGTACCGCAAGGTTCAAATCTAGGCCCTCTACTTTTTATAATTTTCATTAATGACATAGTTGACAATTTATCATCTAAAGTTCTCCTATATGCAGACGATATGAAAATATTTAAAACTATAAACTCACCTCTTGATGCTATATGTCTTCAAAATGATTTGCACTCTATAGAGAGCTGGTGTAAATATAATAAACTCGAATTAAACATATCCAAATGCAAATGTTTAAGTTTTACTCGCAAACAAACAACTTTAATTATAAATTATTATCTGAATGGTGTGTCTCTCGAACGGTGTACGACTATTAAAGATCTTGGAATAATCTATGATACACAGCTTTCATTCACCCCTCATGTTAAAAATATTTGTACTGAAAGTTTAAAGATGCTGGGTTTTTTACAGCGAACATGCAAAGAATTTACCAACATCAATGTAATTAAAGCTATATACTTTTCTTACGTTTGTTCAAAGTTAGAATATGGAAATGTGATTTGGTCCCCCACATCCCAGATCCATATTTAATCTATTGAGAAAATACAAAAGAAATTCTTGCGACTCCTGTACCACAGAGCTATGTATATTTATCCGGATTTCAACATTAGATATACAGATTTATTAACATTTTTTGATTTCCAATCGTTAGTAACGAGGCGAAATATATCTATGGTCATATGTCTATATAAAATCATTAATTACATAATTGATGCCCCACAAATATTAGCAATGATAAATATACATGTCCCAAGAATCACATCTCGTAACGTCATTATATTTAAACGCAAACAATTTCATACGGTTCAACATTCACATTCCCCACTGAATAGGTGTATAACACTGTATAATCCACTGCATTATTGTGTTGATATTTTTAGCGATAGTTTAAAAATATTCCAAAGATTACTTGATCGTCTATTATGAATCTTTCTCATATCTCGTTGGTCATAATACATTGCTTTTATCATTTAGCTGTAAGTCAAATAAAATTGTAAAATCTTGATTTTATGTGTATGTATGTATGTATGTGTATATGTATATATATATGTATATATATATATATATACATATATATATATATATATATATATATTTCCCATTTAGTTTTTAAGCACCTGCCTGTACTTAATTACATTAATTTTATATTACATACTGTAAATTTTCCCTGTAATAAGATTATTATTAATCTGCTGGTCAATAAAATTTATTATTATTATTATTATTATAAACAAAGAAGCAAACTGCAAGCGGTAGAGATGAAGTATTTAAGAAAAGTGATGGGAATAACTAAGAAAGACAGAATAAAAAACACAACAATAAGAGAAGAGCTAGACTGCCAAACGTTATTTCAGACAATAGAAGAAAGGCAACTTGGTTGGTGGGGACACCTACAAAGAATGGAAGAGACAAGACCAGTAAGAAGAATATGAGAAGCCAATATACAGAAGAATAAGAAAGTGGAAAGAGCGAGAAAAACATGGGATAGCACTGTGGCAGAAAAATTAGAAAGAAAAGGACTAACATGGAAGGACGCTACAAAATTAGCCAAAGACAGAACAACATGGAAGAAGTTGATCAAAAGTTAAATCTAAATACATCCGATACTACAATAGGTGGTATAAGGAAATAAGATTATATATATATATATATATATATATATATATAATATTTGATATATTGACGTGTATTGACATATGTATTAATTAATTTTTTGTGCTAATGGCGTTGAAAAATTTTCAAACAATGTACCGATGTACAAGATCGGGAAAATCCGCGGACAGCGTGGGAATGAAACTGCGGAAGATTTACCTTATTAGCCACTTATTAGGTCGCACACATCCAAATTGCTCTACCAAGTCATGTCACTAAGGATATGTTAGCAAGAACCATGACGAGTGAGCGTTAGAATCCCCCAAAGTGGTCTGATTAAATTATTTTCAACGCCTGACCATACAATACAAATAACGGCCTCATCAATTAATATGTTACTTGGAACTCTAAAAAAGCCAATCAGTCAAGGGCAACAAGCTCACTCTACCAGGCTACGCAAGTATTATAGGTAACTTGTGGGCTATCAAAAGCATATAATCATTAATAAAAAAGGGGACTCGATAAACACACCAGGTCCAAGGCAATACAACATGTTTATTGATTTTTCACTTAGTAGAGCAAAGAGTTCTATGCGCCTCACTAAAAATGAGATAAGACTGGCTAGGGGTCTCTATACCGGAAGTATCATCTTGACAAGATAGGTAAAGGCGAAGGGCCCATAAGTTCCACAATCGTTATTTAAGTTTGACAGGGTGCATACTGAGATACACGTGTTAACATCCATTAAGAGTCAAGTGCGTAAAATTTATGGCCCTCCCAACACGAAACATGGCCCTCTTCCAGGTAGTGGAACCCTTCAATTCATAAACCTTTACGTTTTTGTAGTCCGTGTAATATAACACCAGTGATTATTTTAAGAATTATTTAATTTGTGCTTAGTGAAATGCATTTTCTTTTAATATTGTTAGTTTTGAAATAATGTTTTGCGTTAATAAGTAGTTGATTAAAAATTGACTTAGTTCATTTCACAGCTCCCTAGCAAATTCAGAAGGAATTCATTTATTTACGGATGTGAAGTTAGCAATAGATTCCTGTAATAATTTCATTAAAATAGAATAATTACCATTTTCATGACTGATTTGATTATAATCATGAAAATGGTAATTATGGACATTACATACTGAAAAAATATTTGAGCCCCTATTGTCACCCCTTAAAGACTTCCCCTAAACGAAGATATGCACATATAAAACAAAACTATAATTACACATACAAAATTATTTGTCTAGCGCATATATATATATATATTTGTCATAATGACCTTATATCGTCTTTAGAATAAATATAAAATGAAAGTATTGCTGAATACTCATCCACAATTATTTAAATGATTTACTTTGATTGTATTCTTTTCATTTATTATTGATTTCAAATGACATTTTATTAATGAATTACATATTTATAAAGGTATAAGTGCAATAATTTTAAGACATATATGTTTTCCAATTAAGGCTAAAATATGTAAGTAAGTGTAGAAATGAAAAAAGAAATAAATCTTTGAAAACTTTAATTTATTCAATAAATTAATAATAGTTGTTATTATTTACATATTTTTAGTTTTAGCCATTCATGAACCTTTAAGTTATAAAGGTCCGGGTAATATTCCACGAGTTAATATTTTAATATTTATTTAATTTGTGCTTAGTGTAATGTATTTTCTTTTAATGTTGTTAGTTAAACATTCTACTAATTATATTGTAAAATTACTGGATATTTGTTTTATGGTGAGTAAATTGTAAAGATATTATTTATATTTAAATAAAGAAACGAATAATCAAATTGAGATGAAACTTTAAACTTAAGGATTTATCATTAAGAACTAGAACTGATAAGCTTTTGGTGATCATTAATAAACCGGAAGTATGTATTTATTCGAGGCGTTTTTTTGTTTTTCCCCGATATTTTTTTAAATTTGAAAAATATTATAGAATGAATATTTTTTACATATTTTGCCTATTGCTAACACACTATAGGAGTTATATGTAATTTACATAACAAGTAATTGTAGAGAATTCAAAATTGAGAAAATTATTAAGAATAGCATTTTTACCTAAACCTCATAATTTTCGAGAAAAATATAGGGAAAGTGCTATGATGGCCACATTTTGTATTGTTTGTATTTTCTACATTATTAACAAGTTTATAAATAGGGTGGGGTTTGTATCATTGTAGCTCCCTACATAAGTACTCATTTAAAAAGAAAGTAATCGTATATTTTTTCGAACAAATGTATTCTTTCCACTATTAGTAAAATAGGGGTTGTTGGAGTAACCATACTTTCATTTTATATTTATTCTAAAGACGATATAAGGTCATTATGACAAATATATATATGCGCTAGACAAATAATTGTAATTATAGTTTTGTTTTATATGTACATATCTTCCATTAGGAGAAGTCTTTAAGGGGTGACAATAGGGACTTAAATATTTTTTCAGTATGTAATGTCCATAATTACCATTTTCATTAATATAATCAAATCAGTCATGAAAATGGTAATTATTCTATTTTAATGAAATTATTACAGGAATCTATTGCTAACTTCACATCCGTAAATAAATGAATTCCTTCTGAATTTGCTAGGGAGCTGCAATGATATAAATCCCTTTCTCTTTATAAACCTGTTAAAATTACGTTTTGTGCATTATTATTGATAATGGCCCACTGCCGAAATTAGACCGACATTAAAATAAAAAATAAAGTGAAATGAACTAAGTCAATTTTTAATCAACTATTTATTAACGCAAAACATTATTTAAATATGAATAATGTGTTTTTAATGTACTGGCATAAAACAAGAATCCAGTCTTTTTACAATAATAAAATGTATTAAATCCTTCAGTTCGTTCTAGAAAATTAAATAATAATTAAATTTAAATTACTTTTTACAATATAACTACTACAGTCTTACTAACAATATTAAAAGAAAGTGCATTTCACTAAGCACAAATTAAATAATTCTTAAAATAATCACTGGTGTTATATTACACGGACTACAAAAACGTAAAGGTTTATGAATTGCAGGGTTCCACTACCTGAAAGAGGGCCATGTTTCGTGTTGGGAGGGCCATAAATTTTTCGCACTTGACTTTTAATGTATGTTAACACTTGTATCACAGTAGGCACCCTGTCTAAGATAAATAACGGCTGTGGAACTTATGTCCCATTCCGAGGTAAAGTGGAAACTCTCCAATACCAGTATCGATAATATTTCTGAGTTATTTTTTAAACAAAATATTATAATTTGCGTTATAACTGTTTCATTATTATTAATATCTTAATTATTCTTTAGAATTATTTATTTTTGTTTTTTTTTTTACATTTTAATCGTACTTTCACTTATTTTAAATTAAGACTCTTTTCGCAAATCTATAATCAGATATAAAATGTACGATTAATAAATAGTACAACCGAAAAACGGATGCTAGTTGAAATCCTATATTATTTCTACACAAACAAACAAATAATAAACATAAATAATTTTACGAATAATTATTTTCTATAACTCGATAGTGGAATTAGCCAGAATAGTATATGTTCCAGCAGTTATTTTTTATGCATAATAACTCATCTTATAGATAAAGGAAGCTGTGTATTAATAAGTAGTTAATATTTTCACAGAAACACATAGGGCTTTTATTTTTAACTTACTTGTTATAGACTGTTTTCATCTTTTAAACAGTCTTTATAATGTCTGTATATTCACACATCAAAAACTTTAGTTTAATAATTTTTTGTTAGTTATTAGTTATATTATGTTACACGAATTACACAAAAACATTTAACATAGAAAGAGTTACATAAAATATTTAGTATGTACAGTAATTAATTAGGTAAGTTTAGAATAAGTTTCCATTCAGCTTATTGGCGTTTGATGAACTTTAATTAATCACAAAAGGGTCTTGATGACTATTATTGATTTGTTAGTTTTTAGTTACATTATGTTACACTTAAAATATTTAGTATATACAGTAATTAATTAGGTAATTTTATGCTAAGTTTCCATTCAGCGTATTGGCGTTTGATGGACCTGAGTTGATATTAATTAAACACAAAAGGGTCTTGATGAAAATTATAATTGTCATTACTACCAACTTGCCTTATGGAATATTGCTTTAATGGATGTATGCGATGAAATATCGCTGTTTAGGGTACCCGTGTAGAACCTAGAAAAAAATATAAATTTTATTTAGATTATATAATAGCGTCTTATAACGGGTGTCCAACAATTATTGCAGTCCCGGGTGGCGTTGGAATTAAAAACGTAGGTCGATTCTTACATGTTGCAAATAAATGAACTGACATTTTTAACGCACATTTAGGTTATGTTTGACAATTACGTTCATTTTTGGCACATGAAAGAATTGACCTACGTTTTTAATTCCAACGCCACCCGGGACTGCAATAATTGTTGGACACCCGTTAGTATTATAGGATAAAGGATGTATTTCAAAAAGATTTCCTAGATCTATAAAAATGAGTCTTCTTTAGATTACACAATAAATCACTTCTCGGTACAACTACTTTCCTGGCTAATGCCACGATAGATTTTGAAATAAACAATAGCATTTTGTGTGTTACAAGTGGCGCAGTTAAAAAAAGCAATCATAGAATAAATTTATTTATGTTATGACAGAACAACATATGGCTGCTTCTTTTCAACAAAGGCCGCCATGAAAATAAATCTATTAAAAGCCTAGGCATTTTAATTTGTAAGTAATTGAATTGTTAAATAGCTAATGTCAAATAATTCAATTTTATAATTCTATTCTATTTGACTAATAAATTAAAATACGAAAATATTTCGTAAATATGAAAATACTGCATTTGTGGATCAATATTTAATTTACGCTTTTAACTGCCCAGAGCAGGATTTTAATCTGTGGTGATATCGTTTTTTGAATTCGCCTTGAAAATTGAACATCGAAGTTATGACATGTTTCCATTTGTTCGAGAAAAAGTTAAACCATTAAAATGAGGTGGTTGCGTTTACATTTATTATAAAAAGTGAGCACCTGTTAGCCATTAAATTAAATTAATTTATTTCAATCTTCTCTTAAATTTCTATATTTTTTTATTTGCTTTAATTTCTTTTCTTGATTTATACCATTTTTCATCTTTTCTTTCCAAATTTTGTCAGATTTCATTCATATATTCTAGTATTTTCTATCATTTTCTTTTTAGATTACCGATTTTTTTATAGAGAGAACATATAACTATATACAATTTAAAAACTTTTAAAAGTGATGGATAATGGGTTAGTTCTTTATGAAAAATAAATATCTTTGCTAGCTAGCTTAACTGTCTGGGTGATTCGAACTAATGAATTGATGTAGAGTGACTGAAGGGTGTTTAAATTTAGGTGGGATAAGGGGATTTCGGGGAATGCAAAAATTAGATTTTTTATATTTTTCAAAAAATGTTTATTTCCGGTTGAAATTTTATTATAAAATATTTTTTTCTGTTAATTTTCAGTAAAATTGTGTTGCTTATAAAAATTATTATATTTGAAATAAGTGGGCATCATATTAATATCTTGTAAATTTATCAAAATTATGACTTCTTAGTTAAAACCACTACTTTCTCCGAATTGTTTAATTATTTCTTATATAATTTTCATGTTATTTTTTTTAAATTAAAAACTATTACATCTTTTAATTTTATTTTTTCTTTATTAAATTTTAATTGTTCAGTTTTTTCCCTTTAAAGAGTTTAGTTTCTTTAAAGTGTACTTTACTAGGTTTTCTTAAGATTTCTTCCCAGAAAATGAAAGGTACGCGACTGGCATTGGATTCACCTAGTTAATGAATGTTTTAATATATTACTGGTTCTGATAACGTCATCGTCCAATGTAGAAAAATAAAACCTCCTATTTAAATACACTTATAGCTTCAAAAACAAAATCCTTTCTTTAATTTGGAAACACATCCCCAAATACCAATTTGGTTTTTTTCGCCGTCGATCAACTTCTATTCCACTCACTATCCTCGTCTCAAATATTCAAACATGTCACCTTGAAGACAAAGCTTCTGCAGCCCTATTTTTAGATGTCCAGAAAACTTTTGATTCTGTTTGGCATCAAGGCCTATGATACATGTGCCACCTTCTAAATATCCCTCCTCGTTAGATTTTCATTATTTAACAATTTCTCTCTAATATATCATCAAAAGTGAAAATCAACAATTCATTCTTTTCTTCCTTTACTCCCTAACAAGACTCGACTGTCACTTCTGTTATATAACATTTTTTGTGCAATTTGCAGATGACATTGCACTAATCACACATGCCCCTACACTACCAAAAGCCCTTCAATTCCTCCAAGAGCGACTCTTTTCGGCGATGGTTTGCAAAATGACGCATTAAAATCAATCTCGACAAATCACAGCTCCTAATGTCTTATCATCGCAGCAATAATTCACCTCAAAATGTCTACATTTACCAAATTATGATCGCTCCCTCAATTTCCGCTAAATACTTGGGCATAACCATAGAACTAATTTCAAATCCATTAAAAAAAATATACAGCCATAATAAGAACCAAAATACTTCTAGGGCAAAATGTTTTAGAAGTTTATTATAGAAAACAATGCTATCAATACTAGAACAGACTATGGTTGTGCCCTCTATTTTAATCGCAGGAATCCAACCTCCCGTAATATTGAAGTTAGCGAGCGAACATATCGTAACAAAACTCTGTCATCCTCCGAATCCTTTAGACAATCCCTCTAATAGCTTCTCAATGATACTACCTTAGTTATTTATTTGTGATTGGTGATTTCTCTTCATTTGTATTTATTTTTATCTTTGGACAAGAAATATCTAAAGCCCATTTAAGTACATTCATAAAAATTTTCCAGCATGCATTTATATTTAATACATTTTGAGCCAAATTCTATTATCCTTATTTAAATTTGTAAATTTCTTCATATTTATATCATTATATTTACTTTTCCTAAATATATTATTTTCTTTAGTATTATTTACATTACAGATCAATTTCTTTCCTTTATGGTTTCATCCCCATCGTAGAACGTCTTTGATACCTATCAGAAAAAATATTCAAAAATTCTTTCAGTTTCCACATATTATCCTTATATTGTATTCAGCCATATTCAATTTTATTTAATACTCATTCCTTTACGCATTAATGACTGGCGACATTTGGCTGGACAAAACATGGTAAAAAGACCTCTGGTCAAAAGCCTTTTGACAAATTAATACATTAACACCTCAATCATTATTTTTCATTTTAATTTTAATAGTTGACACCGACGTAGCACCCGACTGATCTTCATATTTTGCCGCCTGTGTCTATTGTGATTGTTTCCTTCTCAGCTACAAATAATATTTCATATTAGACCTTACCAGTCTGGTTGAAATCTTATTCTCGCACATATTGCACTGATGTACCTGGCCATATGAAAGATCGGAGTTTCCGGTTGGTAAAATGTAGGTTGAACTAGAAGAATAGGGCTACCATGTAAACCACGTAGATTGCAATTCTGAAAAAATAAACACTAATATTAACACATTATGAGCGGATCACTCACCGCCGTCAACTGACGTGCGTAGCGGGCGAAATTTGCAAGGTCGGCAGAAATATCCTGGCTTAAAAAACAGTTTTATTCAAAGAAAATTAAGAAATTTATTACAACAATTTGTTTTTATTTATTAAAAAGTAATATTATACATAAGAAGAAAAATATTTAAAACTATAATATTTAAAATGTATTCTTTTTTAAATTAATCCCTAAAATTAAACATACAAGCATAAAACTAATAAATAATATTTACTAATGTTACTAACAAGACTAAAAAGTATAAAACTAAATGTTAAAACTAATCGCTAATATTTCTCTAAAGTGTGGTATTTAAAAAAAACAGTTTCCCTTGTGAAGAGGGACGTCACAAAATTCGCATTTGAAACACGTCAAACTTTTTTTTTGTGTGCAGCACAAACTCGACATTGTCTTTGTGGTTTTGCTTTAATCCCACCTGTAAATATTTTAATTATTTTATGTCTGTTTGCGTCTTTAGAAAGCCTGGTTGGACGATCTTGATTTCTGGATGTTCCGGATGTGCTAGGTACAGGATCACCTAGATTGTTTGGAATGGGTTCGCTAATCCAATCTTTTGCAACTTCATGCAAAAAGCATTTGTATTTTTTCCTTGAATTTGGATTTAGAGTTATAAAAACTTTGAATGCATTAAACAATGCACAATTTATCAAAAACACCACCATCCTTTTTGTCCATTTTTTTGTACGTCTTACTATTGAATAATAGGATAAATATTGATCGGCGCGGTCTACTCCTTTCATAAATTTATTGTACTCAACAACACAAATTGGTTTCCAAATTTTTTCTTTTGTCGTCCAATCAATATTATGACTTTCCACAATATTGGCTGAGTGTATTATGGAAATCATACGCACTGGCCGTTTTGATTGCCAATATTGCAATAAAATATCTCCACGTCGACGAAACATAGATTCTCCTCTTCTAATTTTTGCGTTTTGCAAACAAGGAGGAAGGCCTCTGTTGATGCGAATAGTACCGCACATCCGAAATCTATTTCGTAATAGAACTTGGCTTGTATCAACATTGTTGTAATAATTATCCATGTAAACCACGTAGAATACAATTCTGAAAAAATAAACACTAATATTTAATGTAACTTCATTAATATTTACATAACCTGCTAAATTTATATTTAAATATTGAATATTTATAATTATCATCAAAAGAATATTATAAAATTTTGTTTCAGCGCTGATATTCACGGATTCCATTTTAAATTCATCATGACTAACAAACAGTGTTTAATTCGGTAATATTTACAGGCGGTTAAATATCATTTAATAGTTATAACGAGATATTGCTTAATTGTTAATGTTTCAAATTGTAAAATTGAGTTTTTTACAAAAAATGTATAATTCATATTTAATAAAGAGAATGGTTGCGACCGTTACTACGTGGTTGAAAAATTCACTATGTTTTAACCACAAATAATTATTGTAAAAATATTACATAACGTGTAGGCACAATTATATAAATCTAAACAACACAGCACGACTCGAGTTTCGACGTTTTATCGTCATTATCAAGTGAATTATAAATTGATGAAATTGTGATTTTATACTAACTATTTTGGGGTGAGGGAATATACCTGCCGCTAATTGTTTGCGAATTATCTCGGGAGGGTAGTGCCAGATTAAAAAGTGGCGAAAAGATTAGTTCGGTCTGCTCATTAAGAAGATTTACTGACGGATTACGGTTCTGTTTGAAAATTTACAATGACTCCAGGAGATTAAGCTTAGCGCTCTTGTTGCAATTATGCAAGATTTTTATATTATTTATATCCGGGAATTGGTGATTGCATTCTAAACAATGATGTGAAAAAGAGCTAGTGTCTTGATTAAGACGAAAAGCACGATGATGTTCGGAAAAACGAGTTGATACACTTCGTCCTGTTTAACCTACATACACACTATTGCATTCTGAACAACGGATATCATACACCCCAGATTTTTTAAGAGGATCGACTTTATCTTTGGCATTAAATAGCATGTTTGATAAACACTACTTGATGATTCTCTTTTCGAAAAATATTAGCAATCTGTTCGCTGGTTTTTCCAAAGTATGTGAGCGGAATGAACGATGTATTTGAATTAGCTATTTTCGGATATATTAAAACCCTTGTGGTTTGATGACGTTTTTTGTTTATTAAGTTTTGAATGAGGTTAGTGGGGAAACCATTGTCAACCATTGTAAAAATAATGTAAAGGCAGCCCCCCAAAAAGTTGTTTCAGAGTCCAATCTAGCTCCTAAATTCACAAATTTTTCTAAAGTTACATTTAGCCCTATAGAACAAACTCTCCTCTCTCAAAATCCCAATTATAGTCCATTTATTACCAACAAATCCGAAAAATCCTCAATAATTGTAGAATCGGAACTGGCACTCAAAAGAGTGTCAGAACCTCTCATCCCTAGAGCTCATATAGCAGATCATATAAAATCCTATGTCCGCAATTTCGCCAAAGACTCCACAGTGATTAAATCACTTAAATCGAAAATATCCTCTAATTCTTTAGTCCTGACTAAAGCAGACAAATCCAATTCAATAGTTATTCTCGAAAGAGAACAGTATATTAATAAAATGAACGCTTTCATTATAACTGAAAACCTAACACCCCTAAAAAAAGATCCCACCCTAAAATTCCAAACCCAAATCAGAAATCTTCTCAAAAATATCACAGTGCTGTTCTCAGATTTTAAAAAATTAAAAATCGTCAAAATCCCTTACCTCCTAGGCTCTATGGTCTGATTAAAACTCATAAACCTGATTCTCCTATACGACCCGTAGTTTCATATATTAATAGTGTAACAAGGAATTTAGCAATTAGACTTAATGAACTCTTCAAGAAATATACCAAATTTGCTTCAAAACATTCAGTAAAAAATTCACTCGCTTTATCCGAACAGCTCAAATCCACAACAACTTCCAAAAATTCAAAACTTGTATCATTTGACGTTAGTAGCATGTTCTCCAATATACCCATTAAAGAATGTCTTGAAATTATTTAAAATTTACTCGATAAATCACAGTGCAATTACTTGATTAGATCAGAACTCTATCAATGTTTAGAAACTTGTGTAAACCAAAATTATTTCAAATTCAATAATGAATTTTACCAACAAACCACAGGTCTTCCAATGGGATATCCATTAAGTCCTCTCTTAGCTGAAATATTCATGTCCAATATCGAAGAAAAGTGTATGTAGGTCAAACAGAACGAAGTGTATCAACTCGTTTTTCCGAACATCATCGTGCTTTTCGTCTTAATCAAGACACTAGCTCTTTTTCAAATCATTGTTTAGAATGCAAACACCAATTCCCGGATATAAATAATCTTAAAATCTTGCATAATTGCAACAAGGGCGCTAAGCTTAATCTCCTGGAGTCATTGTAAATTTTCAAACAGAACCGTAATCCGTCAGTAAATCTTCTTAATGAGCAGACCGAACTAATCTTTTCGCCACTTTTTAATCTGGCACTAACCTCCCGAGATAATTCGCAAACAATTAGCGGCAGGTATATTCCCTTACCCCAAAATAGTTAGAATAAAATCACAATTTCATCAATTTATAATTCACTTGATAATGACGATAAAACGTCGAAACTCGAGTCGTGCTGTGTTGTTTAGATTTATATAATTGTGCCTACACGTTATATAATAGTTTTACAATAATTATTTGTGGTTAGAACATAGTGAATTTTTCAATTCAGTGTAATTCATATTTAATAAATATTTCATAATTACCTCTCATTGGTGAATTCATTTGCAGAAATAATTAATTGGAGGACTATCAACATCAACTTTTTTTGAAATAATTTGACATTAGTTTATTTAACTCATCAAACTGACCCTATGATAATAACTCACGTGACTCTAGAGAATTTATTTCACAACTATTTAATTCTTCTGAGAAAAAAACCACGCTTCGCGTCGAATATCAGGAACAACACCCATCTTAATACAAAAAGAAATCCCCAATACTTCCATTTGCCTTAATTTAGGAACTATATACAAATCAATTACAGTAACTTTAATTTTCAATCTACCGTTTCCAAGAGTACAAGAAATGTCTCTCTCTTATCCCTCTTTCCAATGACCTTAAGGACCTGTCCTGCCTTACACTAGGCCATTTTTTCATTGGAGGGCCAATTACGGAGATCCCTGCGGAAGATGTTACCAGCCAGCGTCAAGATGAATCATCTAAGTAGATGTCAGCACATACAGCGAATGATCCAATATTTCTGGAAACGTTGGTTTATCGAGTACCTAGGTCAATTACAAAATCGCCTAAAATGATGTACCAAGATCCCAAACTTGGAGGTGGACCAGTTGGTGCTACTATATGAGGCTAATATCCCGCCTACGAGATGGAGGACTGGCAGAATTTCTGCCTTACATCCTGAAGAAGATGGTAGTGTGCGAATTGTGTCAATTCGTACTAATATGGGAGAGACAAAACGTGCAGTTACTCACGTGTGACCTTTGCCTATCGGCAAGTGATGTAGATGACTAATTTTCTTTTTGTAGTCTTGGACTTTAATTAATTTCAATGCAGTTTGACATTTGTTCACAAATTCTTGCATTTTGTATATATGTCTTATGAATTTATTGTCTATGTCGTTGTATATGTTTAAATATTTATTATTACGTAATATTGGCTCTGTAGATTTCTCGCCTCTCCTACCCTCGTAACATAGTTTATCTTGATTTGTTACAACTTACATTTTCTCAAGGCGGGGGTGGGATGCAAGGGTAGGCTTGGCGGTACCTGGATAAGGCATGGACGATGAGTCGGGTATTAACCACGCCAATAGCAAGTTTGTTTTCATTATTTTTATTTGTCAACTTGTTTTAATTTGTGCAATATATTTTTTCTCGTAAAGCACGTAATTTTATTAACAGGAACAACTCCCTTACGCACTGGCTGCCCCGCGTAATCTATCTGCGCGATGCTCTTAGATAAAAAGTCCTTTGTAAATTTTATTAAATTCCCCGCTATATCTAGTCTACCTAGTAAATTGATTAAAATCCACCCCAGCGATGTCATTACATCCGCGCAATATTCAGCATCTCTTTTCGCCGAATTAATAAAAAAATACCACTTTTTGCACTGCATCAACTGCAGGTTTCCCCTTGTAAACTTATACACGATTATTTGTGAATACGCCTCGACTCTCAATATGATATTTTATTCTACTAATTAAAATGTCATCTAAAGGTATGGCAACAAGCGAATTGGCTGAAACGTCGATCTTTCCCGTCTCCGGAATCAACCGCACGCACAGTGTGTCAAAACACCGATCTAGAAGGAAATAATTAAATTTTTCCAAGTCAATTCTAAATACTAATTACCATTCCATTCTCATTTTGAATAGTCAGCGCATGTATTAACATAGTCTTTATACACTAATAACGCCAAACGATCGCTAGGGGCGCTAGTAAAACACGCGCGGCGTTTCCATTGCATTTACATTTGTAAAACATTATCTTGATTAACGCTTTAACAACTTCCTGATATAAAGAGATATTCCCGATTTGCAAAATGGAAACAATGGTTCAAGGTATATTCTAAACCTTCAAGTTATAGATAATAAGATAAATTTATTTGTTTTTTCGTGTTTTATGTATACGCGGATAGACATTTTTTTTCTGTATTTATCACATTCGGCAAAGGTTATAAAAAAATCCCCACAAAACCCCACTGTGATATTTGTTGCATTATAACCTTTAAACCTTCAACAACCTTATATGCAAAACTCAACTGCTAGTATTTGCTAATATCAAAGTTATGTTAAATTTTCAGAGTCGACGACCTCAATTTCGCGGAGACGTATGTTTGATATATGGGTAAATAGCAAAAATACGTCTCGCAGTAGAAATCTGAAGGCTTTTGTTGTTTCAAATTTTAATTTGCAAGATGACAGTGAGGATATTGACAAACAATTTACTAATATAACGTTTTATATCAAAAATAAATATTCGTTGGACTAAATGTCGACGATTAAAGAGTGTATTTTTAAACTCTTATTCGGATTGGCTTGATAGAGATTTTACAATTCTAGAAGGAATTATTAACAAAAATATTAAAGGTAAAGAAGACACTAGAGGTAGAGGTCGTCCTCGTAAACTTTTTACCGAATGTGGTTCTAAATCTAAAAGAAATACAACTAAAGAATTATTGAAGGCGAAAAGTTGTGAAGAAATTTATACGACAGCTGAGATGAGTCTTCGAGTTTAAGGCAAGAGAGATGCAGCTGCTATTTTCAATGAAGCGTCATCTTGATCTGCACAGGTAGCTACACAAATTAAAAAAGCTAGGATACAAGTTGCGTCAAAACCAATAAAATATACGGATGAAGAGGCATTGGCTTACTTTCTAGATGCAGGCCATTCGCTTCATACATATAAATTAACCCAAATACAGGCTAAGCAAAGGCGTCACGATCTTTACCCGCCGTATTATGTTATACGCAAAACAAACGAATTATGTTATCCACCTCAGGACAGTGTTACAATTAGTGAAACGTGTGCAGAAGTAAAATTACAAAGCATTGTAGATTGTAGCGTAAAACGACTAATTAAAATGCAAGAAGTTGTTATTAATAGTATCTTACCGGATTTGTGCAACAATTTATTATTAATTTGTAAATGGGGGTGTGACGGTAGTGGGGGTCACAGTTTATATAAACAAAAAATTACGGAACAAAACAATAATACTTGTACAGACGAATATATATTTGTGATTTGTTTTGTACCGCTTCAACTTAATCATACAGATAAAAATGGTAAGAAGAAAATTATTTGGCAAAATTTAAGAGCATCGTCGACAAGATATTGTCGTCCAATTAAATTATTTTAAAGAGTCGCCTGCTCTAATTAAAGAAGAAACTGAGAAAATTAAACAACAAATATCTGTTTTATCTCCCACTACTTTAGACATTTCTAACTCAAAATTATCAGTAAAGACGACTCTTATTTTTAACAATGGTTGATGGCAAAGTTTGTAACGCATTAGCTGGTAATAAGTCGACTCAAAAATGTTATATTTGTGGTGCTACACCAAAAATGATGAATGAGAAAGATAAACGTAAAATGATACCTAATTCGGATATGCATGCATTTGGTATATCCAGTTTACATACGTGGATTCGTAATTTTGAATGTTTGTTGCATGTATCGTATAGATTGCACATAAAAAATGGCAAATTAAAGACTCTGCTGACAAAATTTCAGCAAAGAAAACGAGAAATTCAAGACAAATTTAAGCAGATAGGACTTATTGTAGATCGACCGAAACAAGGTGGTGGAAATACCAACGATTAAAGATCCTGTTAAGAGCACTAAAATTATTGGTATTAATGAAAATTTAATTCGACGACTTGGTGTAATTTTACAAACAATGCGTTTGCAAATTACGTGGAAGATACGCGACATTATTTATATCCGTGGTATTATATGCCCACAAGCGTTCACAAAATTTTAGTTCATGGCCCAGAAACTGTCAATTCATGTATCTTACCGATAGGACAAATGTCTGAAGAAGCTATGGAAGCTAGGAGTAAAGATTGTAGACGTTATAGAGAGCATTGCACTAGAAAAATATCTAGATGGCACACAAATGGAGACCTATTATCCATGTTATTAGTATCGTCGGATCTACTTATTTCAAGTTTGAGAGTTTCTACAACAAATAAACGCACACCATTATCTACTGAAGTATTAACCCTGTTAGCAAATGCTTCGGCGTTAGTTATAGACGCTAAAAATAATGTTACAGAAGCTACTAATAATAACATTATATAGACAGCGAATAACATTAATTCATACACTATCGGCCAAATTCCAAAATATTTAAATAATTATGATTTACATATGTTTGTATAGTTTATGTTAAATTAAAATGTGTTTCTTTATTTTAACAGTTCAATTATTGTTATATAACCGTTAAATAATAATTAAAAACTTCCATTAAAACAATAAGAATTTTTTCCCTTCAGATTGGCTATTTGTCACACTGTGGCACGTCCGTTTATTTCCAGCAATCCGGAGAAATACCCTCCCTAACGCGCCCCTGCATACATTCAAAAATTTCCTGGCCAATAACATTATGTCTACAGTAATCATATCGCGGTGCCTTTTTTGGTGACATTTTTTTCAATTGCCCTTTTTAATTCAGCATGCGTGAGGTCACAATACTTGTCACGGCCATTTACCCCTTTTGTTCGTTCGCGAATATCCGTGTGTACCTCATTATCGTCCGTTGCGTTGTCTTCTGGAAAAATTCTTTTAGTAGGAGTACCAATGCTGTCTCATTTTGTGTGCCATCCTCTAATCTAACGTTTGACATTACATCCCTTCGCTTATTGCCTCTAATAACTTTATATGCGTTTCTATCGTTTAAATTCTCGTGATAGTATCTTTAATCTTTTTTTTTATAGTCCGTCCCTGAATTTATCATAATATATTTGTTTCATATGCTCCCTATCGTTTTCATTCCGTGATCTATTCCACAACCTTTTTAACCTTCTTTAACTTTCAATCGTCGGCTTTCATCTCTATTTCCTTTGTTCACCAGAGGACTTATTTATAAAATTATTTTCTAGCCGGAATCGCTACTCTCCTCGCCTCGATCACTAAAATTCATTAAAAGTTTTCGCATTAGTAATGCCCTCTCGGGAACTATCATCAATCTCTCTAAGTATCCAATATTTTTTATGATTTAAATGTTCATCAAATCGTGACTAATTAGCCCTCTTTGCACAGATTCCACGTTTTATCTCATAATTAGCCCCGCTACCAATATTCCTTTTAATTATTCTGTGATCAGATATTTAATTATCCATATCGACCAGCTATCATCCATCGCTAAATCGTCCGAACAGGCCGTCACTTCAATGAAACTTGTTGGGAAGCACGTATCTGCGAAGCTCGTGTTCATCCTCATAATTCGGATTTAGCATAAACATATATCCCTAATATTATTTCACCTTTGTTAAGTAATTTCCTGAATACTTCTTTATGTTTTTCGATCTCTTATTCGAAATTGTCTTGCCTACTTGCAACATGTGGCAGATAGGCCAATATTGCATAAAATTTGTCCAGCTGCTTTAGAGGGCCAGTGATGCCGATTCCGACTCCATTATCAGTTGTATATCAGGTCAGTGAACCAAACTATTGAAGAGCATTGTAACTGCTTGACTTATGCTTCAACCTCATGGCGGCCATGGACAGCAACTTTAATCGTTGACTCAAGGTCGTAGTTAGTTATAATTAGGTCTTTGAGCATGTATATCGCTATTTCGCACAAAGTGTTGTATGATTTTAAGGTGCCCGGTAAAGTGTCTATATTTTGGAGTATCTGTCTGGGTTATTCATTAAGCGTCTAATGCAGCTTCCCTTTAAACGTGCAGGTGCTGAGGTGGGAGGTTTGGCATGTTTTAGCTCGCAGCCCCTGTAAAATCCAGATATGCCAGCCGTTGAAAGTTGCCGAACTTTGAGTTGTGATCTCCGTTGTCTTTGTCCACCAGACCACGGAACCATAGGTAATTATTGGTCTTATCACCGTTATGAAAAGCCAATATATCATCTTCGGGTATAAACCCCAACTTCTACTAAATAGTCCGCTGCAGGAACAAATTGCCCTTACTGCTTTGGCGGTGGTGTTGGGTTTTTCAGTTGAGCCTCTGATCAAAAGCGAGGCCGAGATATTTAACTGAGTTGGAAAACCCAATGAGTGTCCTATTCATTGTTGGTGCCCGAAAGCTTAACTTTCTTCGCCTTGTAAATGGAACAATTACAGTCTTGTTGGGGTTGATGGTGAGCCTCTTGTGTAGGCACTATGTACTTTTCGAAGGGCTGTCTGCATGCGGTTAGACACCGTGTCGTCATGTCGTCCTCATCGTGAACATCATGTTTAAAAGTGCTAACACACTTCCTTTACATCTATTACTCATAATGGTTTCTCCATAAACTTCACAGATGTGACGGTTTTCGTGCCTTTGGCACTAAGAAGGGAACAGTGCGTTCCTCGCGGTCGGCGGGGGCATTTTAAATACGCACGAAACAGTGTAAACACGATCGATTATTGCGAAATGGTTACGTGGCCCTAAAGGAAAAAGTCTAAAGGTGTTAAGTCACAAGTTCGCGGGGGCCAATTGTGATCACCTCTTTGCAAAATAACACGGCCAGGAAACTTTTCCTGCAAAATTGCGATTGTTTCGTGGCTTGTGTATAATTAATCATAGCTCGACAGCGCAATCCATTCACCGTAACAGTGGCACCAGCCTCATTTTCGAATAAGTAAGGTCCAATCACACCGCCAGTCCAAAAACCGTACCAAACAGTGACACGTTGAGGATGGAGAGGCTTTTTAATAAGAATTCTTGGATTTTCCGAGCCCCAAATGCAGCAATTCTGCTTATTCACGTAGCCTCCGAGGTAAAAAGACGTAGAGTCGTGTGCACGTGCATGTATCGCAGTATTTTTGCTTAGTGAGAGTAGATATTGTTATCGAAAAATTGTGAAAATTTGTTGGCTCATAGCATTAAATGCCATCCATCTGGTGAGTTAATCTCATTGTATTATTGTCATTATTAAAGCGATAATCAATTAATTTATGTCCGTAAATTCTACCGATCGTACTCGGCCTCGTTTAGACCACGTATTTTAGTGATCGTCATTACCTTTTTTGCGATTAATAAAAAATCGAATAAACATCGCCTTGAAATCCGATCATCTCACACTGGACTGTTTTGGATACGCGGTCATTGTCCTCCGTACTCTTGTGTTTACCATCCGTGGCCTAGTCGAGTTTGTTAATTAAGTCACCGCGATAGGCCCCGCCGGTGTGAAGTGTGTCCCTGTAACATCCTCTTTCCTGAAACTGTATGTTCTCCCTACATTTCTCCTATTATCTATTTTTGTTTTAAATAAGGAATACGCTCTCAGTAACAATAATGGTTAATAAATGCGGAATATGTAACCAAGGTGTCACCCCCAATACACCATTTATTAAATGCAATGGGAAGTGTAGAAAATCCATACACATTCGACTAGTTGGGTTTGTTGTAAATGTGTAGATCCAACTCCAGACCTCCAGCGCGAAGTAATTACTCTCGACATTCTTAATAGAGTTTTAACAGACAAATTCAATGAATTTAAAGAGGATTTGACAAAGGCTATTACCCAGCGATTGGATAACTTAGAATCTCGGGTTATGAAACTAGAAAATGTTCATAGTTCAAATGAACTGAAAGGTGAAATTATCGCATTTAGGAACGATGACCATTTTGAAAATATTGCAGCCGAAATGGAGGAGAGACAAAGAAGATTTTGTAACGTTTTACTATTTGATTTGCCGGAATCTAATGCTACAGATGTCGAATTAAAAATTAAAGAAGACCTAACAGTTGTTCAACAAATTTTTGAGAACCGCAGACTGAACGTCAAACCTATTAAAGTGCTACGATTGGGTAGAAAGCAATTGAACACTAACCCAAGACCACTTAAAATTATTCTTCCCAGTGATTCTGCAGCCAAAGATGTTCTTAGAAGTAATGGACAGGGCTCCGCCTCCAATTATCAGTTCAGAGCTGACCGCACCAAAAGGCAGATTGAATACTTTAAAAGGGTTAAAAATAACCTAACGGAAAGAATATCAAATGGTGAAACCAACTTGACAATAAAATTCAACAATGATATTCCATTTATTTCAACATCGAAGACTCCTGCGCCTATCGACAACACTTCAAAAAACTAGTTTTATACTATCAAAATTGTGGTGGTATTAGGTCTAAACTTAAGGATCTTATGATTTCTGTTAATTGCAATGATTTAGATGTAATTATTTTAACCGAAACATGGTTATATGAGGACATAACAAATAGTCAACTACAATTGCATAATTATAATGTTTTTAGAACGAATCGTACTGTGAGCGGTAATATTAGAGGCGGCGGGATACTGATTGCAATTAAAAAATGTTTTCAAGCGCGTCAAATTTTAGGGGATTGTAACATTGAACACATTTTTGTTTTATTATCAATTAACAGTGTTGATATAATTATTGGAGGAGTGTATATTGCCCCGAAATCTCCCAATGACGTTTATTTCAACCACTGCTCAGCACTTGAGCACATTCATGAACAGTATGAGGTTGATAAAACAATAATATGTGGCGATTGCAATTTACCATCTCTTAAATGGAATGACGATGGGTTGATTATTCAAACGCTTAATTCCTCAGATGCAAAATCTAACTCTATTGTTAATAGTTACAATTTTTTAAACTTACCTCAAATAAACACCATTTCTAACCCTAGACAAGTATTTTTAGACTTATTTTTCTCGAACATAAGTGGCGCCAAAGTGTCTCTGGCCCTGAACAATTTATTAAATTCAAGCGAACATCATTCAGCATATGATTTTCTTCTGCCCATAACTCATTCTCAGCAATTGAACACTACCAAGAAGATTTTTCTTTACCACCTTGCTGACTATGATGCACTGAATCGCTATTTTCATTCTATAAAATGGTCTAATTTGTCCATTGATCATAATATTGATAAAATGACAGACACATTTTATGAAGTGGTTCAGCTTGGTATAGACACTTACATTCCATCAAAATTAATTACGTTATCCGGTAGTTATTACCCAAAATGGATGACATCTGAACTTAAAAATCTGATCTATACTAAAAAACTAGCTCACAGATGTTTTACGCAGACCCATTTGCCTGAGGATTATAAGAACTTTTCTGACTTACGAAGACAGTGCAAGTCATTGTCCAATACTCTCTACAATAATTACATAAGCACTATCGAAACAAATCTCACCATAAATCCTAGTGGTTTTTGGCAATACGTTAGAGATCAAAAAAATGATAATAGTATCCCTATAACAATTGAATACAAACAAGACAAAAGCTCTAAGTGTGAGGACATAGTAAATTTATTTGCAAAGTTTTTCTCAACTGCATACTCAAATGATCATACACAGGTCGCTTCTGATTGTACATTTAGCAGTGACCCAGTTGATAGCCATCCTCTTACTATTTGCAAAGAAGAAGAATACAATTCAATTTCTCAACTTAAGTTTAGCAAATCAGCAGACCCTGATGGTATACCAAGCTGCCTCCTATTGAACTGTATCTACTCACTTTGTGACCCAATCTACCAACTAATGTCAGAATCCTTAATATCGGGAACTTTTCCCAAAAAATGGAAAACTACTTATATCACCCCAATATATAAAGCTGGCGACCGCAATTTAGCGGAAAATTACAGGGGCGTTTGTATGCAGTCAGTTATTCCCAAAATGCTAGACAAATTGATCGCAGATCAAATAGCATGGATGTCTACCCAAATTATATCCTCTCAGCAACACGGTTTTGTTCCTAAAAGATCAACTGTATCTAATCTGCTTTGCTACGAACAGTGCCTTTCAAATGCCTTGGAAAAAAATACCAAGTGGACTCAATATATACTGATTTCTCCAAGGCATTTGACAAAGTTAATCACAACATACTCTTAACCAAGCTGAACGGGTTAGGTTTTCATAAATTAACAGTATCATGGATTCAGTCTTTCTTGCAACATCGGATACAAATTGTGCGTATTAATAACTTTATGTCCTGTAATATTGAGGTATCATCGGGGGTAATTCAAGGCTCTCACTTGGGCCCTATATTATTCCTCCTATTTATCAATAACATACACACTGTAATAAAAAACTGTCATTTCCTAATGTATGCGGATGATATCAAAATATTCAAACACGTCACCACAATAAATGATTGTAAGTCCATCCAAGATGATATTAATAACATCAATGACTGGTGTACTACAAACAAATTATTTTTAAATATAAATAAATGCTGTTCAATATCATTCAGTAGAAGTTCACAAATAATCGACTACACTTATAGCATTGATTCAAAACCACTTGCAAAAATATCTGAAATAAATGATTTAGGTGTCTTATTTGATCGCAAGTTGACTTTCAATGCACATGTTACTAATGTGTGTGGGAAGGCTCTAAGAATGTGGGGTTTTGTATGGCGCAATGCTAGGCAACTCAACACAAACTGCATTAAATCTTTGTATTGTGCTCTAGTTCGCTGTCATGTTGAGTATGCGACTGTTGTTTGGTGCCCTCATACACTAAGCAACATAAATTCTTTGGAAAGAGTGCAAAACAAATTTTTTAGGTTTATTGAATATAAAAGTGGCATTTCCCATAATCAGGGTGATTATTCTTATATTATTCATGCACTTCGTATGCCTAGTTTAAAGGACCGTAGAAACTTCTCGTATATGTGTGTATTATATAGATTAATAAACGGATCCTTGGACTGTCCTTACCTTACGCAGCAACTTGATTTTCATTTTGAAAGCAATAATCGATTGTTAAGAACCAGACCATTGTTTCGTATAAATACATTTTTATCTAATATTAGCTCAAACAACTCTATTAGTAAAATGATGCGATGTGCCAATTTATATAATAAAGAAAAATGGTTTGATTTATTTAATACGTCATACAATAGTTTTAAGTCTAGGTTTAAGCGATATGTACTCTCAATTGTTAATTAATTTTATGTTTTTGTTATAATTATATATTTGTATTTATTGTAACAGGGGTTTCCCGTAATATATAAATAAATAAAAAATAAATAAAATAAATAAAAATGGGCCTCATCACTGAGGATGATTTCGATGAAAATCCGGATAATTTTGATGCATTTCAAGAACAGAATTAGCAAAGATACGACGTTGCTGGTGATCGACCGGCTTGAGTTCTTGTGTAAACTGAACTTTAAAAGCCTTCAAACCTAAGTCTTTATGCAAAATACGGTGTAATGTCGTTTTTGGAATGTCTAATTCCAAAGATCGACGAGGAATCGACAAACTTGGATTTTCGTTAACACTATTGGCTACAACAGCAATATTCTCAATTGTTCTTAAGCGACGCACACAGTTTCGATTCTTCACTTCAATAAGTTGTCCCAACAGATCAAATTTTTTAACCAGTTTTACTATTGCTGGCCGAGAAGGTGCTTCACGACGACCCAAAAGTGCTTTAGTTTGGCGAACTGTGACTGCAAAATTTTCACCATTTCTGTAGTGAATTTTAATAATATCAATGCGCTGTTGAAGCGTGTATCGTTGCACTCTTCGAACGCGTGGCTGGCCTCACCACACTTTCCGCAAATTTGCTCAATATGCATGGCATTGATATAGTAGTATATCGCGATAATCCGCCGCCCATATACTCTCAAAAAGGTAATACAGTGGTCGCTCTTTCATCCGCTTTTGCGTTTGAGCTGTCACCTCAAACTCAATCATCTTCTTTGAATCAGATTTCTTATAAGAAATGATTCCTTTACCAGCAGCTCCTTCTGTATATCCGCGGCCGTTAAAAATTTCGCTCTGATCTATGCATTTTGATTATGTTCATCATACAAAACTTTTTCTGTGTCTGTGCAGTCAATACGGGCCAATTTCATCCACATCCGCCGTTAAGGGATTCTTTAGTTTTTTAATATCGTTCTCGTTAGGGCAACTAATTTTAACTACTCCGTGTCCAAATCTGGTAATTTTTGCAACACCAATTTCGTCTTCTACGGGATTCACGGTGGCCATCTCACAGCCCATTTCACTTGGGTGGCGGTCATTTTTGTTTCCAGTGTGCCTTCAACTAATAGCTCTTTTTTTTAACCGAACTTGCGTAGTTTTGTCTCGGCGTTGTGTTCATCTTCGTCTGGAGGGGTTTCATTGCCTTCACGGCTGACGTCTTCATGGCGGCTTCCAGCAGTTTCTGGTTAGCTCCGTCCAATTGAATTTGTATGTTAATTAGCATGCCGCACATTAATAATAACGTCTCCACCATTGTATCTGCAATCTTTCTGATCTCCATGCTGTCATTATGGAACAACATTGACGCAATTTCATTTTGTATATTTTTGTAAATGACACTTTGAAATAAAGATTATTATTATTATTCCACGACCTTTTTAACCTTCGCACTTTTAATCGTCGTCTTTCTTCCCTATTTCCTTTGTACACCAGGGGATTTATTTATAAAATTCTTTTCTTGCCGGAATTTGCATATAAGAGACAACTCAAAAAACAATTATTTATTTCCTTATAGTCTATAACGGAATAACTACTTACAAGCGTTGCATCCTCTCCATTTCTGTAAAATATAATAGAAGTGTTGAGTTAAAACTTAAGAATTAGCTAGGCAAATTTTAATTGTATTGATTATATTATTATATTCATTCGGTTTTTGAAGTTTTTTTTTCATACAGAGGATGAATTTTACAATTATTGGTATATAGTCCATTTTTGTTGATGACCTCTTACCATCTTTGCAACAATTTCTCATAGAAGAACTGGGGCTTACGAGCAAAAAACCCGTTTAAGTACATTTTCACAACTCTCTGATTAGTGAACGGTTTCCCTTTGACGGAGATTTACAAGAACCAGAACAAGTGATAGTCGGATGGTGGAAGGTCCGGCGAGTGCGGTGGGTAAGGCGAAACATCCCAACCAAGTTACACTAATTTTCGCTGAGTGATTATTGCAGTGTGGGGTGTGGCATTGTGGTGGAATATAACACCTTTGCGATTGACCAGTTCTGAACTTTTCTGTCACAATGCTTGGTTCAATTTCGTTACCTGTGGGCAGTAGACCTCTGAATCAATTGTTTTTCTTAGAAAAAGCAGCTCGTAAAACCTCACACCACGATGATCCCTCCATAATGATAGCAAAATTTCTTTAAATGCAGACCGGCCTTTCGGCCTGCATTCGATGGCTATCCAACGGTTCCTCAAGATCTCTTCGGCACTACGTTATCGTAGATGATCCACTTTTTATATTACTCGAAACAACCTCGGAGACTTATATCTCCGGAACGAATTTTGCAAACCATTTATGAGCGAAACGTTTTATTAAGGAGCCTCTGCAGCTCGCTTGCCTTTCTTGAAATAATAATGCAAAATATGCCAAAAATTTACCTAATTCTCCGTCATGTTCACTGGCTTACAACACAAATAAATCTAATGTAAATGAAAACAGATGAAAAGAGCGGACTGTCCTCTCTTTAAAACATATTTGAATTGCAGAATATTTGCAGACATTCAGAACACATTTGCATTATTAACAAAAACTGAACGAATATATAGAACGACCCAATATTAATAAATGAAAACCATTCTGCCATTTTTATTAATAATAAATATCGATTGTTCTTACTTTAAACTTAATTGAATAAATAAAGACAACAAACTTTGCCCTTATTCTGCAACTGACAATCACGAAACATATTGACAATTCCGTCAGCTGATCCGTGATGCCAAACTATAACCAGTTATATTAAAATGATACTAAAAATTACGCAATTCACCAAAACCACCCGTAGCTACCCGGCTATTAAATTCGACAATAAATTTAGGATTCCATGATCCGAGAATTGATATCTGACTATTAGTGCGCCTGTAAATGAGATTGCAGATCAAGTTGAACCACCACCAGAAAACATAATCACTGAACAAATTCAGAAAAAGAAACAGCTGTTTAGAGTCAGGATGCTCGACGTGGACACTCTTCACTCGGAATTTAATGAAATATTAAAGTAATTATTTTTACACTGTCATAAAGTTTCTCCCAAGATTGCTAGGGACTTTGTCAACATTAAGGTGATCACCTTTGAAAATAAATTATATTATGCAAAAGCAATAGAATCATCCCTGTCTCCTCCAGATGGTGGTAGATCACTCTCCAAGAAACCGTTGGTCCCAGGAGCTCTTGTTGGGGGGTATGTCTTTACCCAAGTTACATATTTCACAATTTTCAAGGAGAGTTGAGATGTGGAGAAGGTTCTTGGACTTATCTAACATGGCTGTTCATATCAACCAACAACTGTCTGATGTTCAGCGATACACTTATTTAGTTTCAGTATTAAAAGATGACCTTTTGTCATTAGTAAGCTCACTTCCACTGACTGTTAGCAATTATAACCTAGCACGGCAAACATTAAAATCTCGATATGAGAACTTCAAACTATTAACTCGTGCTCACTTAGATATGATGCTTAACTGCACTCTTGTAACGTCGAAGCAGTCAACTTCAATTCGTAACTTAGCCGCAGCCATCACAGAAAACATCGTAGCACTTCGGGGTTTATCTCACCCAGTTGATGAATGTGGGTTCGTTATCATTCATCTCATGCGACAGAAGATGGATGTGGGCTTAAGGGAATCATGGGAAAAAGAGACATTAGGCGATCCTTTACCTACAATTTCTGAAACCACCACCTTCCTTAGTAATGAAGCATCAGTGCTCGAGGGTTGTGGAACAAGTTCTTCATTGCCAATGGGAAATTGCCTGGGATAGCCAGTTCCACCACCATTTTGTTTGTACATACAAATCCAGAAGATGCCCCTTCTCGCTCGAAACCAAACCCTTCCCTAGTCTACGTGAAATTCCAGGCTAGGCATTTGGTCTTTCCTTGCTTTGATTTCAAGATGACTGCGATAAAGAGATGAGAGTTGGCCAAATTTAAGCTTCTGTGTTTGAAACTTTTACTTTCCGTACACTTCGTCAAGGATTGTTTGTCAAAATTCTCGTGTCGTACTTGTAAGGGTAATCATCATGATTTTCCACACAGATTTCTTCCTTGGTTCGAATGAAGATAGCTGGCGGTTTCTCAATTTTTCAGAAACGACACAACATCTCTTCCAATGAAGGTATCTGGATACATAAGGTTTTGAATTCCGATGTTGGTAATCCCGATTAGATCACTCCACCCATCAAAGCCCGTCCCTAAATGGTTTCTACTCCATCAGGTGTGCCTGGATGACCTTATTTAATTCCTCCATCGAGAACACTTGAGTACCACTGAGCTCTTAACAACATATCAACTCCCTGGGTATTAAAGAAATCAGGATCTGCTAGTTTTAAACCCTGAAGATGTCGCAGGTTATTCGAATTAAATTTAATTTGTTTAGAAGGGCATGTAGTAAGGGAATCAAGAACAAAACATTCAATATTGAAATGTGGCCGTCCACCATTACCAGCAGCAAGACGACCATTTATTCTTCCACTATTCCACATGGAAAACTGCAGATGATAAGGAAGTGCTACAATTTATTGAGTTCTTGATACCGGCAGGAGTTTATAAAGCTCACAATGAAGAAATTAATCGTAAAATGCAGAAGGTCGACTCAAGCATGGAGATTCATGGCAAACTGTAGACGACAAGGAGTTGCTACAATTTATTGGGTTGTTGATACTGACAGTAGTTTATAAAGCTCATAATGAAGAAATTACAAATTTGTGGAATCTTGAAGATGGAGGCCCTATTTTCAACCAAACTATGAGTAGAAACAGGTTTACAACAATGTCTCAGTGTATGCGTTTTTATAATGCTTTATTTTTTTAATTGTTGTTACCTACACTTCAAGATGGCTATATGCCTTATAAAAATATAACAGTACAACTGCTCACTGTTTGTGGTAGATGTCCATTTAAGCCAGGAAAGTACGATATACAAATTTGCGCAGCTTATGATAATAAAAATTCATACGAATACAACTGCTAAGTCTATACTGGAAAAACAGTCGACCAGCGTGAACGCAATCAAGGTAAACATGTCGTCATAGAAATGGTTAAGGGTCTGGAAAACTCAGATCGGAATGTGACCACAGATATTTTTTTGTCGTAAACTAGCAAGAGAATTAGAAACGAATGATATTACATTGCTTGATATAATTTTAAAATTTATTCAACTAAATTTAGATTCCAAAGCCAAGCAATGTTGACATCTTACTATCCAAAAAAATAAGGGAAAAAAGATACATTATTATTAACTACGCATAAAACCGGCGATATTTTTGAAAATGAAAAGAACAAACCACAAACAATAATTGACACAAAATCAAGTGTAGATACAATTGACGAGCTAGTTCAAACATACACCGTAAAAAGACAAACAAGACGATGACCTATAACAATTTGTATGCTACTATAGATATTAGTGCCTTGATCGCTTATATTATTTGGTATCACCTAAATAAAGATTGGCAAATAAAAAAGGATACAAACGGAGAGAATTCCTATTACAATTAGGAAAGTTAGGAAAGCTACTTGTAGCTTCAGAAACAGATTCAATAGAACCATCTACTTCCCAGGTTCAGTCACAAAAACATCGAAAACTCAAACATGGGAGGAGGTGGGAAGTGTCCCAGGAAAGTAGATAAAAAGTACTAAAATACATGTCATAAATACAATCGCTTCATGTGTAGAAACCACACAATCGTTGTTTGTTCTATATGCCAACCAAAAAAATGTAAAACTTTTAAAATACATTATCTTTATAATACGTTTATAAAATTTGTTAACAATTCATTGTATTCAATAGTTTTTAACTTTCTAAAATGTATTAAATTTTAAAATAAAATATACCCACAAAATTTTTATAACTTCCTGAGGTAAAGAGCTTTGGGGTCACAGGTAACCCCATTGGTATTTCTTGACACTAAAATGTTTTGAAATATCGTTTAAATGATTTTATTCTCTCTTTAATTTTTAATTTTTCAATATGCACAGTTTGTCGTTGTAATATTTGTTTCAGTGTTTGTTCTATAATCTAACTTAAAAGGGAGTCTCTTTATATTCCTCTTGCGTATGAGATTGTATGTGTTATGATAGGTTATTTAAATTTGTGCATTTATGTTTCCACTACATCTTCTAATGAATTTGTGAGTGTTTCTTCTGCATCTATTGCATCTTTTTCTATAAGATTATAATGCACAATCAGTTTGTATATGTGGTTCGTTTATTTTTTTAATTCTACATTTCATTCATCAATTATTTCAGATTTAGCTCTCTTAAAGAACCATTTAATAGCGCATTAAGAACATTGCTATTTTGGCAGCAGATAATTTTATGTTCGCCTACATATTTCATTTTTCTGCATTTCTTTTTGCAGGCTTCATCGTAAATGCCGAATCACTAAACATATAGTTTTTTAAAGGAGCTGATTTACAGCATTAAAAATTTTTTGGGACATAATTCTTATCACGAAAATACGCTTTAATTATTAACAGCTTAACATTTAATTTACAAGTTTTTCGATCCGAATCAACGCCGAAAAGGGTATTTGTCGTGTAAAATAACTTTCTATAATTCTCGTTGAATATATTTAGGTCAAATAAATTAATCACTATGTGTAATTATAAAATATATTGATTATAATTTGCTTAATGAATTAATTAAATGAGAAATGGCATTCACAAAATTTTCATTTAAACGTGATATTAAATTCCGATGAAATATATAAAGCCACTGTCAAAGGTATTTGCTTGTATTGGTGGATTTCCATCGCAATCACGTTTAAATGAATATTTTGTAAGAAAACCATTTCTCTTTTAATATAATTCTAATCTATAAATTATAATCAACATATTTTATAATTAGGTGAATTACGGATTACAATTTTGAAGTTGAATTATCGAAATTAAAAGAGCAAATACATAAGTATCGCGGTTAAATAACTGCCTGGCGGGCAATATCTTGCACTGTGTTTTATAATAAAGAAAATTCTCGGGATGCGCCTGGGCTGCTTATGCACTCATAAAAATAATAGCAAACAACCCACAAAGGAAATTAAATGATTAAAAATAAAATACGAAAAGAAAATGGTAATAAAGCAGATGTGCTGCAATTAATTAATAAAAATGTAATGCACTTATAATATGAGACTTTGACGGTATGACATGTCAATCTTAATATTCGTCTTTTTCAACAAAGGAAGAAGTCTATGAAAAATGTACTTGCCACAAATAAGTAATTTTTAAATAAAAGTAATAATACCTGCAGGCTTAATAAATTTAGATGAACAACACTGACTTTTCACAGCAACTCCTATTTTGAGGATTTTATTATCGAATATTTGTTTACACTTTTTAAGCTATATTTCGAATAAAACTAAAGATGAAACAAAAATAAAACGTCCAAAATAACTTTAGTAGGTGAAAGAATGATTCTAATTTTATTCTGATCATTATCGTTCAGTAATAGAGATACAAACTACAATTGAAAATTTTACATGATAATTCTCTATGATGCGTCTTCAAACGGGACACACGGTATATTAATTTTGAACCAGTGAAATATTGGACAAGAGATGGCAAGGCATACCTTTGAATAGGTCAATGTGGGCTGTGTATCAAGAACAAAAACATAATATAAATCAGAAATTATTAATTTAAATATTGAACAAATAATTAAATTTGATGGTGTGAAAAATTTATTCTAATTGTCGTAAAGTTATATAAATTGATTTAGGAGAAAATTATGTATTTTTATCACAAGAAGGTCTTCGCGAATTATGGAAATTAGCAGATCTGCTTTCAACCCGTTTTGATCATATATAATATAATAAATTTAATGATTTTTATAATATATCTTTGGGATTATTAAGATGGATTTTCCATAACCCCATAAATCGAAAGAGAAGTATCGAATAGGACGGTCATGGCCCTCTAAATAAATAAATTACTTAATTCAAATTCACTCAACGCCTGGTTATATTTATTGTGGCCCTGGGACTAAAATAGTGAAACGACAGACTATACTGGAATAAACGAACTTGACGAAGCTTCTAAGTTTATTATAATACAGATAATTTACAGGAAGACATATAGTTGATCAAAAGTTGCAAAAAGCGGAAAAAAAAATAGTAGATGATGAATTGTATAAAGAATTGGAGCATCGTCAAATGAGATTAAATAACGTTATAATTTTTGTTATACCGGAATATAAAAAATCTGTAACGACTGAAAGCAAACAAGTGGATTTGTCCAACGTGAAATATATATTAGAAAAAAATAGGAGTTGATGGTTGCATCAACTCCATTTTTTTCTAATATACAGGGTCCTGCAACAGTGCGTCAGGCTTTCCTAGCGCCTTTCACGTAAGAGATAGAAAAAAATGTTTCGTATAAAAATTTATTGATTTAAAAATCTTAATGCCGTAAAATTATTTTCAAATATACAGGGTGTCCCAATTTTGCGGTATAACAAAAGCAAACATTTTTTTAAATAGAACACCCTGTATATTTTTTCATTTTTTAATTTGGATAATATTTTATAATTTGAACCTTTTTCTGGTTTTTAATTTCGATATGGCATTCCGAGTTATTGACGTTTTTCTGAAAAAAATGTAAAAAGCGGAGGTTCACAAAAAAATTTATTCTGATGTTCTATTTAAAATTTAAGAATTTTGTTTTTTTCCTATGGTTGGTCATAAGTACTGTTTATGTACCAGTGTTAAAAATTTTCACTTTGGAGGAACCCTGCCTTTGAAACAGACACGCCATTTTCTAAAATTTACGACATTTTGAAATTTTTTTTTTAAATGGAATCATATATCTTTTTAAATTTTATATTATTCTGCATCTAATTTCCTACAAAAAATATTAAGCATACCCTATACCTAAAAGTGATATTTTTCAAGATATAAAAGAATGTATATTTCAAACGGTCCTTGAATACGAATTTGTTTTTGAATAGATAGCCATGACTGAAAATATGCATCTGTCAATTAAACAATTAGTTAGACATGTAAATCTCTCTGATATTTGCTGCAAAGTGATTCTCTCCGTTTCGCGGTATAAGTAGTCACCAAATTATCATCATGGATTTCGAAAAGGGCGAACGAAGGAGAAATGTTTTTGGAACTTACTCAATAGATTTATTGAAATGGGAAGTGTGAATTACAAAAATCAAGAAAGAAGAAAGCCTATTATCAACGAGGAAAACCAACTTTCAGTGCTATTAACAGCAACTGAGCATCCCAACGTAAACTAAAAAGTCATTGGTGAAGGAACTGGCATAAGCGAGAAGTCAGTACAAAGTATTCTGAAGAAAAATCGATATCATGCATACCATATTCAGCTTCATCAAGAACTGAGTAATACTGATTTCAATTTCGTTCCGAATTTTGTATCTAGGGAAGACAGGAAGTTCAGGACATCCCATAACAACGCATCTGTCAACAGGCAATTTTCACTATTATTCAACTGATAATCCGCATGTTATAAGACAAGTTGATCATCAGCATCGACGGTCTTTGAATGTCTGGGGCGGAATTTTTGGAAACCATGTAGTAGGTCAACATTTCTTCGAGGGCCATCTCAATAGGCCTATGTATTTGCACTTCCTGAATTGAATTACCTGGAACGTTAGCTAATATACCCTAACTAACAAGAAACAGGGTATGGTTTTAACAAGACGGAGCACCTGTCCAATTTTCGCAAGACATGAGGGCATTTGATTTTTCCCAACCAGTGGATTGGTAGGCATGGACCCACCAAATGGCCTGCTAGATTGTTTTTTAAGCAACCACCAACAGCACCAATGAATATGCATCAACGAATTGTTGAAAGGTCTTTTCAGCGGCGAATTAATTTATTGCATAAATGAAAATTGAAGACATTTTGAACATTTACTGAAGTAAATAATTTTGTTATCTTTCCCGGCTTTGGAATAAAATAATGAATCGTATTATCTGTTTCTCTTTATCTCACATTGACACTTACTTGCATTTTGTTAGTTATTTTGCCTCAGCATGATCAACTCCGTACATAGAAGCATGTATAATTAAATGGTTATTTTTATGAAAACTATTAAATATCTCAATAGATATGGGGTTTAGATATATTATTATTTGCAAAGTTTGGCATTTCTTTCTAATCTAATCGAATAATAAGAAAAATAATTGTTTTCGCCCATCTGGGTAGCGCTGAGCATAAATTCTTTAGGCTTGCAAACAATTAATTCCACCTTCTCCAGTAGCATATATCACATCAATTAATTCTTCTCAAAAATTAAATTGTTTAATTGACAGATACATTTTATTTTAGTCATAGCTATCTATTCAAAAACAAATTCGTATTCACAAACCGTTTGAAATATAAATCCTTTTATATCTTGAAAAATATCAATTTTAGGTATAGGGTATGCTTTATATTTTTTGTAGGAAATTAGATGCAGAATAATATAAAATTTAAAAAAATATATGATTCCATTTAAAAAACAAGAGTTACGACAATTTGAAATTTTAGAAAATGGCGTGTCTGATACAAAGGCAGGGTTCCTCAAAATTGAAAATTTTTAACACTGGTACCTAAACAGTACTTATGACCAACCCTAGGAAAAAATAAATTTCTTAAATTTTAAATAGAACATCAGAATAATGTTTTTTGTGAACCTTCGCTTTTTACATTTTTTTCAGAAAAACGTCAATAACTCGGAAATGCCATATCGAAATTAAAAACCAAAAAAAGGTTCAAATTATAAAATATTATCCAAATTAGAAAATGAAAGAATATACAGGGTGTTCCATTTAAAAAAATGTTTGCTTTTGTTATACCGCAAAATTGGGACACCAATCAATAAATTTTTATACGAAACATTTTTTTCTATCTCTTATGAGAAAGGCGCTAGGAAAGCCTGACGCACTGTTGCTGGACCCTGTATATTTCACGTTACTGCATTCCGAGTTTGTCAGAAATCGTGGTTGATGTTCTTAAAAATAGTAAAAATGGCAGCACATTTAATATTGTTCTAATCCGACTACAAGTTAAAGATCTAAAAAATGAATTTTACAATCATAAACAGGCTGGTGAATCGTACATTACAACTAAAATTGTAAAAATGAAGAAGAACATTAGTTCAAAAAACTCAAGGATCTAAATATATAGGGTGTCTCGTTAATGCGAGGAAATGGCTGGACCATAGATTCCTGGGGTCAAGATATGATGATTTAACACAACTTATCTAAATCCAAAAATTTACGGTTAAGCGGGAATTTGTCTTCAAAGTTTCAATTTTTTTTATTTCTTTTGTTTATAACAATTGAACGCTTTATTCGACTTGAATGAAATTAATTATTAATAACTACCTTAGTATAATACATCATTTAAGTTATTATGGACATTAGTGATAATCAGGAAATATAGAAAACAGTAGTACCACCACTTAAAAACTAAAATATTTTTTTATTAGTGCATCCAATAAAAACTAAAAAAATACTGCTTAAAAGAGAATTTAATTTTAAAACCCTTTTGTCTCTTAATAAAATTTGATATCTTGTTCGGTTTTCGCACAAAAAAATAAAATATATTTTTTTTTATCCTGTAAAAACAAAATCTAGTTTTCCATCAAATCAAAAATATATGTTTTTCGTGGCCGTCTTTGTTTAAAAAATGTAAATTATGTAAAATAATAATTACTGAGGTCTTTAAATCATTTATTGTTAACTTTATTATAGTTCATAAATATTCACATTTGCAGCAAACAGATTTCTTGCTTGTATTAGGATTTTGCGAATAAAATTGTTTAAAAAGTGTTAGATGTTGTTTTGATTTATTGTATCAATTAATATTATTTAATTTTTATTCAATTGAATAAGTTGATTTACTTATTAAAGAGTGCAAATGTGCATACTATATTCATATTTTATTTTTTTGTGAAAAACCGTAAAAGATTTCAAATATTATTAAGATACAAAAAAGTTTTAAAATTAATTGGTCTTTCAAGAAATATTTTTTTAGCTTTTATTGGATGCACCAATAAAAAATTATTTCAGTTTTTCAGTGGTGGTACTACTGTTTTTTATACTTCCTGTCAATCACTAATGACCATAATAACTGAAATGATGTATCATATTATGGTAGTTATTAATAATAAATTTCATTCAAATCTAATAAAGCGTTCAATTGTTATAAACAAAAGAAATAAAAATTTTTGAAACTTTGAAGACAAATTCCGGCTTAACCATAAATTTTTGGATATAGATAAGTTGTGTTAAATCATCATATTTTGACCCCAGGAATATATGGTCCAGCCATTTCCCCACATTAACGGGACACCCTGTATATTTACTGGACATCTTTTGGACTTTATAATCAAACTGTGACATTATTATAATTAATGAATATTGGCTTTTTTATAAAATAAGTGAGTGTTAAATTCGCGTTCCGTACTATAATATGTTCTGTTTCGACGGCAGATCATTCGTAAATTCATTGAAATCAAGAGGTTATGGCGTATTGATCTTAATCAAGAAGAAATTCTGTTTGGAATTGGTATCATCAAAAATTTTAGTTCATTTTAATCAGAATTTACCAATTACCTTGTCTTGCGATGCGAGTGCATGTGGACTGGGTGCGGTGATCTCCCATATTTTTCCATATGGAAGCTCAAAACCAGTAGCATATACATCTCGCACTTTGTCCAAAATTTAATTGGGTTATTCACAAATTGATAAAGAGGCTTTAGCCATAATATTCAGTATTAAAAAATTCAATCAGTATTTGTATGGTTAAAAATGTATTCCTTTGACCGATCACAAACCATTCTTATCAACATTTGGAGACAAAAAAGGTATACCTGTAATTGCAGCAAGTCGTTTACAGTGTTGGGCAATCATACTATCAGCGTATAATTACGAAATCAAATTTATAAATTCTAAACAAAATGCAAATGCAGATTGCCTTTCACGCTTGACCACCGCTGTACATCACAGATATGCCGCTGATTATGGTCATTTTTATTATTTAAATAATTGTGATTTTCTGTTAGATTATAAAAAATAATAATAAATGAGACTAGAAGAGACAAAATATTAAATTTATTGTATGATAAACGCTTACATGAGTTGCAGTTAAAGGACAAAATAAATGTATACTTAAAACCGTTTTTCTTACGCAAAGATCAATTTCATTTGCAATATGGCTGCATTTTGTGGGATCACAGAGTGATTATTCCAACTACGATAACTTGAGAAGTCATATTTTAAATGAGCTGCATAACCCTTAGGGGTAAGGTGGTTGCAAAATTGTCCCACCTTTCTGTTATCAAAAGATGCATGGTGGGACAATTTTCATACAACTTCATATACCACATACCACATATAATACAATGGTTAATACTTCATGCAATGTATTTAGTATATGTTGCCATGACATAAATAAATGAAAAAATCGCGCACAATAAAAACACATATTTATATATGTCAAAATTTGCTTAAAATCTGCATAGAGTGGTCTGATCGTGCTGTGATTCTAGTTTTTGTATTGTTTAGTTATTGTAGCGACGGTAAGTACAGTTTTATAGCATAAAGATGTAAGACTCGGACATCGTTTGTAACTCATTTAAACCAAATCCGCCGAGGGTACCAATCAATGACCCTTACCTGATAAGCCGTGGTCACGTTTACACATTGATTTTTTAGGTACAATCTATGATTATAAATATTTTATCGTAACTGATGCATACTCTAAATGGCTGGAAGTATTTAAATTTTAAAAAACTACTAGTGAAATTGTGATGCAATGTCTAGGATCATTATTTTCTCGATTTGGGTTACCAGACACTATTGTATCTGATAACGGTCCACCCTTTTCTTCAAGCGAAATAATGCATTTTATGAAACAAAATGGAATCGATCACAAATTTAGTCTACCTTATCATCCTGCCAGTAATGGTGCAGCAGGCATAAATGTTAAAACAATAAAACTGGCAATTAAAAAGGCTTATGCAAGTAAACAAAACATAGATGTATATTATATATTAGATTTTTTAATTTACGACGAAGATATTATTATTCAAACAAAAGCCTTTATAGCGCTTATATCAATAATGTAGAAAAGAATATAAGTAATAATCCAAAACATGGTAGAAATTCGTGCATGGCCAAAAATATACCAACGAATGAACCTTAAATATGTTTTTTAATAATGTATCATCCAATAACCAAGACAGACAGTATTCATAAAAGAGGTGTTGAAATTAGGATTGAGTTTAGTTAAAAAGAACCTATTCCACCAAATATAAAAGCGTTTTATTATGCCCCACTAACAAAAGTGGTCAAGAAATTGACATAAAATTCCCTATAATATAGAAAGAAATATTCAGTGTCAGTCTGTTGACGATGTAACTGTTACTTAAAACAATAAATCAAATAAATTATGGCTGCATTATAATATATATATATCATACATAGTATAATTTATTGGTGTGCGCCGAAATATGTTGCTATTTGTGACAGTGAGCATCGAATTAATTATTAAATTGCATTTTATGTATCATAACAATGAAGATTATACAATGTGTAAGAATTTATCAATAGAAAGTATTATGTGTAAGTAGATAAATTTACTGTATGAAAAGTGCAAATAGTGTTAAATAATCAATTAGAGGATACTAATAACAGATACAGCAGAGAAAAGATGACAAAATATTAATTACCTAACCAATAATAATATATAAATGATGCTTAACATGAAAAAAAAAACGGACATTGCTCATCTCTGTTGTTTTGCAATATGTCTAATTTATTAATTAATGTAAATTTAATATTATAATTTTGATTATGTGTTAAAAATTCTGTAATCACAATGTGCAATTTGCAAGGTGCAAATGCTTTAATAACTGTTAAAACTGGATTAAATGCAAAATTATTACCCTCCGAAAATTTGTGAACGTATAGAATTTTTGTATAATTATGCACAACGCATTGACAAAAAGTGTTATTATTTCATAAATTGAAAATATTTTATCACAAGAACAAAATATCACACGCATTTTTTTATACCATCAAAATATTTGCACATTTAAAAATTTTATACATGAAAAAGTTTTGTAGACTACAATTTATCCCGGCGCAGCCACCAAGAGTGTATATTAAAAAATTTCAAACATTTTATCACACGTAAAATATTTTACACTAAAAAAATTATTGGAGTGCAAGCAAATATTTACAGCGAAAAAATTTATTTGAGGATTAGAAAATGGAGCTTAATTTTTTCACAGGTTCCTTTCAGAACACTTTTATGTGTTTAAAAATTCACCTCTAGCCTTCAAATTATTTTGTATATGTACTTTAAATCTCTTGTGTATAGATCTTTGGGTTTTGCTATGAAATATATATCACATTGCCATTGAAACTATTAAAACTTATTAGATATTTTATCATTACAATTAAATCCTTTGTATTTACTGTAGTTTGTTGTTCTTGTTTTTTGTCACGATTGATTAGTTTCTAAATTGTAAGTTTATTAAAATTTAATAATTAATTTTAGGGTGGAATTATTACTTTCTAACGAGGGGTGGAATTTTAATTAACAATTAGGGCACTTGCTAAAAAATGACTATAACTTATACAAAGGTGTCGGACAAAATGCTCGAAAATTCTAAAAATTTGGAAAAAATAGTATGGAATTTTAGAAATCTTATAGTAAATTGTTAAGAAAACTCAGAGAACATAAAACGGGACTATTAAATAAGAAATTAAACAAATTCAAATAGAGATTGCAAGAAAATTCTAGAAATCTGAAAAAAAAATTGTATAGAAATTTTGAAATCTTGAGAAAACTCACTATTCAACAATAAATTAAAGAAATTCAAATAAAGACTGGAAGAATTATATTAAACAAAGTTTACATAGGTAAATTAATATCATGCAAAAGAGAAGACTCTAAAATTGTCTCTAGCAGTATGTAGAAATCTGGTTCTGGTTTAAATCGATGGAAGGCAGAGAGTCCCAATGGGCCCTTTGTACGTCCTCCCATCTGAGTCCTCATTCCTTGCCACGGTCAAGCCAACCCAAGGCATTGGCAAATACCAGGACCACAGCAAGAGGGACTCTGAGGATGTCTGATGGATTTAGACATCCCTCTCCCATTGATGATTTACGTAGGTTGGATAACACGGGGCAGTCTAGCAGTACATGCTCCGCGGTTTCCTCTTCTGCTTCACACCCTCTGCAGATAGGATAGATTGTAGTCCCAGTTTGTACAGGTGTGATCGTAAATTGCAGTGTCCTGTAAGAAGCCCTACCACCTTCCGTAGGTTTTCTCTGGACAGTTGCATACAGTATCTGGCCGTTTTGCTGTTCATTGCGATGAAATTTTTTGAGACTCTACAGCCAGGTATGTTGTCCCATCCCTCCTTATGGCATCTGATTGAAGTTGTTTTCAGTAGGGTACTCAGATCTAGCAGAGAGGGCAGCAGGGAGGGGTTCGGTCCGCTTACCGTTTGTACGGATGCCTTCCTCGCCTAACCATGTGCTATTCTGTTTCCTCTGCTGTTTTTGTGTCCTTTTACCCAGCATAGAGTTATCTCGTATGTAGTAGTATGTAGGGATGTAACTAATGTTTTTCTAATGTAATGGCCAAACATATCACGAGTTGCATATCCCGATATAACTAAATTCTCTTAAACTTAAATTATAAAATATAATTAATAATGTAATTATTAACAATTGATAAAATATCAAAATATTTCCAACAATGGATAAGAAGGGCGGACCAATATCGCTCACCATCAAAGAAAATTGAAAACGTTCAACCAATTAGATAGGGCAAAGACGGAGAAAACATATAGTGTTATAAAAGAAGTAAAGAACAAAGTTTTTTCAGAATCCTAAGGTCAATGGGTTTCGACTGTTATATCGGATAAGAAAAGAAGATGTAGTTATCGTAGGAGCTTGATTATAGTAACTCAATGTTATTTTATTTGGTTTGTGTAATGCGCCTGCAAGATTCGATACCTGTCTTGTATACCTTGATAATATAATCGTTATATTAAAAACTTTTGAGAATTGTATAACGAATATTTAATAGATGATAATAGATAGCAAAAAACTTATTAAGAACAGAAAATGCTACTCTTAAATAAGAATGGCAATTCAATAACCTAAAAGTTGTCTGACTTTCATGTTAAAAACTAAGTCAGGGCGGTTTACAGGAACGCAGGCGCTTTCCCGAAAACTATACCAAGAATATTGTAAGCACTGTAGCAGCACAAAATGTAAAATAATGAAATATCTATAAAAGAGAACTGAAATACAAAACATCAAACTAAATGGGTGATTCCATTTTACACCTAATTTTAAGGCAATATGTTTTTTTGCAAAATATGTCTCAGAATTGAAGTCATGCTTTGCTTAATAGTATTCTATTGTATTGCATAATAGAATAAATATCTTTAATAAATTTAAAAATACGAAAACATTTCGTGAATCTACAACAATGAGTCTTACTAAGACTACAAAACAAATTAATTTGAAACAACTACTTCTCTAGCTAATACTTCGACAGACATTGAATAATACAAATTAATTTGCGTGTTACAAATAGTACAACTATTAAAGCAACACTAATTTGAATGAAATTATTTCTGTTGAATAAACTAATAAATGATAAAATGTACTTTAGATTGTTTAAATGTAACTATAACATGAATAATTATGAAAAATGAATTTTAAACTGATTTCATTAAATTAAATTAGCAAAAGCAATTAAAAATTTAGCATTCAAGTTTATAATCATCTGCAGACACGTGTTTCGAACTTTCGCTCTCTTCAGTACAGCTTTATTATAAAATTGATTTTAAATACAAATAAAAACACTTACTAAAATAAATATAATGAAATATGATATAAATATAATGAAATATGATAATAAATAAATAAATAAATATCTTTAAGGTTAAGAGGGTTCAGAAAAACAAAGAAAATTTTAATCTCTAGGGTTAAAAGAGTAGTTTGAAAGAGATTCACAATATATTCTCTTGTGGACATTTTGGTATGTTAAAAACCTTGAATTTACTACGAGAACTATTCGATTACTCAATTAGGTAAACTATAAAATTGACCTAATAGGGTAGTGCAAGAAATGTGTAGTTTATGCATACGTCATTGTAGTAACTGTTAGTAAATCGGCATCCATTACCAAGCAAAAAACATTAACAATCGCGGAATCATGGGTTAAAAAGCATTTCAGTGTCTTAGAATTGCATTCTAGTCAACAAAACGATTTTTCAATATATGCCGAATTGTTTAATTTACCAGGAGAGAAAGAGAGCTTTGCATCTGTAACCCAGTTGCATATAGATAAACATTTCACGAAATAAACTCACATAAATAGTATTTTGTGCAACCGTATGCGAAGATGTTCAATCGCGAACTCCTGAACGCCTGCAAAATGAAATTTCGCGGGCCGAGTTACTTCGCGGACGCGTCGCCTAGCGACCAGTACGCCAAAGTACGCAAAAAGTCGGCGTTGTCATGCCAACACTAGTTTATTATTTACTGTCACTTCATTTTCAGTTTAAGAAAATGTCCGATTCCGATAGTAATTATACTATTACTTGTACTCCACCAGAAATCAAATTAATAGCGGATGCTGCAACAGAAAATTTAATACCACAAAAATACAAACGGCAATATAAAAAGGCATATGACGAATTTAAAGGGTGGTGTCATGGAAGAAAGGTAACGAAATTATCAGATAATGTTTTGATGGCATACTTGGAAGACAAATCAAAAGTTTTAAAATCGTGAAGTTTGTGGAGTATTTATTCCATGCTTAAATGTACAATTAACATAAAAGATGGAATTGATATTTTGAAATTTTCGAAGTTAGTGCCCTTATTAAAAAAGAAATCTGTCGGGTATCGAGCAAAAAATAATTATTATACAATATTTGTAAATAAATAATGTATAAGTCTATGTTTACATAAATAGACAATTTGAAACAGATCTATGCATAATTTAACAAACCATACACGTACTTCACTTATTTATTGACATTTTGTCTTATTTAATAGTTCATTTAGTTTACCTATCCCCGATGGATATGCTTATTCATTAATTATCCAGGTGCTTTTCCCGATTATTTCTTTCCTTCTATTTATAGTTTAATTTTTAATTAATATTTCTATGGGTACAGATATTTTGATTATTTCTGTGTAACATTTTATAATGATTGGACTATTCGCATAATAGTGAGCCGAATATAAAGTATTACAATTAAAAACTATATTTAATTTATTAATTATATTTTTTTGGAATAATATATTTAAAAAATGAATAATATATTTAAAATAAGTTTATTTCTTTTCCTATATTGCTGATATTAAAATTAATTAAATTAAATTTATATAGATTTAAAGTGCATGCATATTCTTCTATTAGTACATTGAAAATATTTTAACATAATGGTTTAATGGGTATTCAACTCTTCGATTGGATTTGAATAAATAATGCAGCTGCTCCCACAAAATCTTATTAGCAATTATTTTTGGTCTAAATAACACGAATATATAAAGATTTTTTTATTGCATAAAGGGAATCATTCAATTACAGATACTGATTTGCAGGTATCATATTATAAATAAGTATGCGAGGTATTTCAAATTCTATATCATTTAGCGCACTATGTAATCAAATTGTTAGATTTAAAAATTGACCGTTTCTTGATTACTTTCCTTGCTAATTAAAAAGCAACCTGTTATATACTAAAAATTTACTGTTGGTTGCTTATTGCAGATGCTTCAGTTTACCGAATAGTTTATGTATTTTTTTTCTGAAAAGGTATAATTAAAAATAAATTATTAAAATTTTCTGAATTTAAATTATTTTATTAGAAATACTTTCCATTTTTTAAACATATTCTATATAATAATTTTATTAGTTATAGTAATTCTACGTTATCATATCGCGTTTCTTAATAACAATCACAAATTAAAAGTTCCTTTAGTATTTAATGCTATATATTAAAGTGGCTTATAATCTTATATTTTAATACATCGTACTCAAAAGTTTCTTGTTTTCATCAAAATTTACGCGCAAAGCAATAAATCCATTCAAAAATTAATAGTTATTGTTGACAAAATATTATCCTCATAAAAGGTAGGTCATTGAGATCAATTTTGTTAATGTATGATCATTTAAATACAAGCGGGGTGTGCGCTGCACCGGATGCGCAACTATACATGTCCTGTCGAAGGTGGTGGCAATCAACATGCTAAGGGAGGACGACGCCATTACATTATTATTAACACCACCGCTCTAGCAAGAGCATTATATACATTGTCATACAAATTATTTGTACATTTATAAAGTTGTGTATATATTAAATATACGGCTGAAACAAAGCCCACGAGTTTGATTAACCCGTAAACAACGAACGTAACACATATTGTAGTCTTAAAAATAATACCTTTTCGGTGGATAACCACTGATAAATAATATGTAAAATAATATGGAATATTAAGACAATTCAACTCATTATATATTCTCCAACCAAATAGCTCTACTCTGACATTCCCAACCAATAAAAGTGTTTATACTGACAATATAAGCTAGTCCTCCTATTCAAAATTTCAAAATTCAGAGGCCACATGGTGTTTCTGTATTTTCTTTATTTTAAAGCTTTGTCAATATCAGCCAATGTTGAAGTTCTAAACCTGCTCATCTTCTTTCGATGCAGTAATCAAACAACACTTTCGCAACGGCGATTCAGCCGGAAAGAGACCTCCCAATAAAAATGTGCATATTGCGTGTAGATAGAGTATTTTGGAAGAAAGCAATTTATTTATAATATTTAAATACGATATAAACTTACACACACAATGCACCAAGCAATTTACGTTTTTTGCGGTTTATTGTTTATCACAGTGATGCGGTGACTACTGAAAAATTACAGAGCGGTCCACAAAAAATCTCTAGATTATCTAGCGAAATATAATTAGTGGTAGGACTCTTTTTGTAATTTTTGTTGTCAGACTAATTCGTAGCTTTCGCGTTAACATGCTCGTCTAGATTTTCGTCGCAAAAGCTATTCATTAACTAACGATGAAAATTTTCGCCAAGAGACCGATCACGTATTGCATTGTGTACAAACAAAAGATGGCACCTTTATGGTTTTACCTTAAAAATACGGTTTACCTGGAGATTGCACTGATGAAATTCAAAATAGGTCGAACTGGTCCGTGGCTTTTGTTGACAAGCAACAATAAACAAATTGAAGTGCTATTAACGTGCCTAATTTGAATTAATTATATTATATTTATATAGTGCCAACATCTTAATAAATTATGTCCAATTGTAAATCTAATATGTTTTGTGTCAAAATAACTAAATACAATATTTCGGCAAAACTTTATAACGAAACGTATACGAAAACATTTAATATGGCTGAAATAAATACCTATTGGTTGGTTAGTAAAAAGTGAGTCGTCGATGGCTGTTAAAAAGGAGGGAAAAAATGTCATGTTATCATTTTCCATAATTAATTATTATAACACTAGGTAATTATTATTATTATACATAATTTACATTTGTTAAACAAAAATATATACGTAAATTTATTTCTTGTACTAAATTTGTCATATCATATTCACATACAAACTTTTTAAGATGCATTTCATTATGTTTAGTTGATTTGACAGATATAAATACGTTAAAATCAGTGTTACTTAGCCTTGCTATTTGTAACATGTATATTACTTTAGTATCATTCAATATTGGTCCAGGTATTAGCCGGAGGAGTAGTTATTTTAATCAGTGATTACTTTCCCTACATAGTATATATAACAGTTTTCTTGCATGAACATGTCTGTGGGCGCAGTATCTCAAAAACGAATGATCCTATTGAGATGAAACTTTAAACTTTTGAGAAAAAAATAAAAATTGAAAATTTTGACATATTTTGCCAATTGCTAATAAACTATTAGAGTTACATGAAACTTGTATTGCAAATAATTGTAGAGAATTCAAAAGTGAACAAATCATTATGAATAGCCTTTTTACGTAAACCTCATAGTTTTTGAGTAAAATATAGGGAAAGTATTATGATGGCCACATCACCATTTCTTGTTTTATAGTCTTAGTAAGACTAATTATTGTAGATTTATTAAATGTTTTCATGTGGAATTAATGGCAGTGTTCCCATCCAAAGTTTTTTCAGTGAATGTAATTAAGTAAGCGAAAATAGAGCTAAGCTTATTTGAAATTTAATATTGAATTATTATTACGTTAGATGTAGAATATTTTTAAAAATAATCTACCCTTGTAAGATTAACACATTTCAATAACTGAAATATTTTTAAAATTCTGTGAATGGTTAGGTCAAACAGTTTTGTTTCACGGTTCACAGTGTGGAGAGATAGATGTATCATGCGCAATATTCTATTCGTGAGAACGAAAACCATATTGTACTTAACACCCTTAATTCTCATTACTTTTTCCGTCTAAAATATCCCATTTCCCTTTCCAAAAACACAATACAGTTTATTCCATTAAATATAAACAATGCGACCTCGTATATATTGTTCAAATTTTACAAAAAATCAGTAAACCTCTAACAATTCACAAAAGTGATGTCAATCATAAATTACGTTATGTATTGCAATGGCACTGACCACGTATCAAACTATGATAACACAAAGCTTATTAATTCAGCACAGAAACATGTTCAAGATAAATTTTCTTAAAAGGTATCACATACATTAAAAACAATCGTATGAATTTTAAGAAAGGCATGGGCAAACTAAGTAATATTTATAGCAATTTATTATCTTTACATAACTCCTAACATTTCAAATTTCCCTTTTATTCAGCTTTTATAGACCTCCTCTCCCGTATTTACCCTTTTTATCGTCTCTGTTGATTTTTCTACTATCCGTGATTTCTTGTCTTATAATTCTTATGGTTCTCTACATTTCTACCTTAAGATATACTCTAATTCTTATAATAATTTTGCTATTTGTGTATATCTCTTTTTTCTAACTTATTTTTTTTTCTTTTGGCTCTGTGTGGGTGAGATATGTTTCAGGCATTTCTAACGCTCTCCTTTTGTTTTGGTTTCCCCCTCGGAGCGACCTTTATTCTTTCGGGTAATTATTGAGGTCATTCCAAGTTATTGTGCGGAAGTTACAGTCTTTACAGGGGGCTTTCTGAAATTTTTACTTGATCGTGGGGTGGCTAACTTTTTGTAGGTTCGCTGCATAAGCCGACTGGGATCGCTTAAGGAGTTACTCTGGGTTCTGGAGCATTTGTCTTTTCGGTGGCTCTGGGCTGATGCAAGTTTCGGTGTAAATCGAATTTGTGGTTTTCTAGCTTGATGTAAACCTGACTCTTAATTCGCCATCTTTAAATTTTTAGTATGCCGAACATGTTTTTTGTTTCCTTCACATTTAGTTCGCTAGACTGCTCGTTTCTTTGACTTGTTAAAAGTGGTCATTTTTAATTAAGTTTGTGTAGTAACAGCGTCAACATTTTTAATTATTTTAACTTTTTCTTAACTTCATTGTGATTAAATTACTCAATGTACTATTTTTTTCTGCACTTGGACATTTAAAATTAAAAAGAATATATGGAAAAATTGAAATCCAACTTCAAGTTATACTCCAGTTATACACGTGGTCGTGACATAGGACTCTGAATTTTTTACAAGTAAGTAGACCTTAGTATCTCAATATGTTGTAAAAAATTAACATTGTTCTTAATTTATTAAATAAAGAGAACACTTAACTTTTTTATACCAATTTTATTTTATTTTCTGTGACTAGTTTCAATTACACGGAAATCATTTTCAAACTGTTTTTTTTAATTTACAAGTATTTACAAATTTGACTGAACACCACCAGTGATATATTGGAACTGTTCTTTTATAAAAGAATCTTAAAACTGAAACACTAAGAAGGGGCAACCTGAGGAGACATGCGCATTAGTTTCAAAATTTGTCTTTTTAGTGGTTGGCAACCTTAGGCCAGGAGGTACAGGTCAAAATAAAATTATGCAAATTAGTTTTACTGAAGCGCGAGTTATATTTTAGGAACTTGGAAATTACTTTTTAAAAAATATTATTAATTTATTTTTCACACTTGTGCTACAGCGAACTAACAGTGGAATGAATACATGAGTGCGGTAAGGTGTATTTATAAGATTATATTATCATTTCTTCGTCAGCGGAATGTCGGCGTGGGTGGTGCGATAACTCCTCCATCCGCAGAAGTGACTTCGGGGTCAAAATGGGCCTGATGGAACGTCCAGGGGGATATCGTCTTGCACAGAAATATTTGTTTTGATTTTTTGTTTAATTATAGGAACACATTTAATTATTAAGAAAATTATAATTATTATTAAAATGAATGGTATTGTGTATTGCAGCCAATTAGTTTCTTCTTTCTGAATTTCAATTAATTTTTGTGATTCACCTTGTTTTTCCAAATTATGTACGAGTTGTTTTAATGTAGTGAATTTAGACATGTCTACTCCTGTTAGGTTTAATGGTTTTAATCGGTTCGTTTCTTGAATTTCGGCTTCAATCTTTATATTGGGCATTGTTATTATTGACGGTGAATATTCGCTTTTAAATTTTGGTAATAATATTTTGTAATCAAAGTGTCCTTTACATCCATATGGTAGAGTAATTATATAGTTTCCAAATATTGATTTTCGTTGTTTTGTTTTAGATAAACATTGAATTTCGATGGTTTCCTGGTTTGCGGCAATTAAAATCCATGTGTTGCTATTTTCAATTCTTATAATTTGGTTTCCAAAATTAGAAATCTTTCGAGGCGAACACGTTCTATGGGTGGCATATGTGATGAGTTGAACAGGACATGTTTTTTGTTTTATGTTCTTTAAAACTTTTGCTTCACACAAATATTCTAGGTTTTGTAGATAAATACATATTTCGTCTTGTTCAATAAATGTCTTTTCATTAATTTAAATAAATTTTGAGTTTGGAATTATTATTTCGTTGTTTTCATTTGGTATTGGGTAAAGTTGGTAATATTCATATTTACTTTTTTCGACGAGTGGTATTTTTATTATGAAGTAAATTACAGTTTCTTTTTGATAAGTGTTAATTTTTATTATTTCTTCGTATTTAGGAATGTTTTCTAACGTCGGTTCGAGTAGGAGTGAAATATCTTCTAATTTTTGTTGTATACTAATTAATTCGTTTTGTAGTTCAGTGGGCTTGATTATACTGGGGTGCATTTCCATGTGTTATGCAAATGTTTGTGCTGTTATTATTTGATCCAAATAATCGTTAATGAATTGAAAACAAAACAAACGTTGCCGTAAGTAATAAATTAACAAGGAACGCCGCGCAGCTTAGCATCCCGAGGCACCGTACGACTTTTTATGAAAAGAGCGCAAACTACATTGGCATTAAAATTTACAATAAACTATCGACTATTGACTCCATTGTAAAAACAAATAGAAACGCATTCAAAAATTCAGTGAAAATCTACCTTTTATCCAACCCTCACTACTCTTTAAATGAATTCAAACATTGACTCTAACCACACGAAGTATTTCACTATTTCTAAATGTCGACTATGATTTGAACATTGTATCATTCTACTACTACATTTATGTTTTTATTATATTTTACTTACTTTTATTGTCTTATTTATGTTTTATATATACTTATTACTTTATATTTTATATTAACTATGTAATATCCTTTAATTGGATCAGACTACAAATAAATAAATATATTATTATTATTATTATTATTATTATTATTATTATTATTCATTTCATTGATAGATTCGATAAGCGCTAATTGTGTATTTGTTGATATTTTCGTCCAGGCACACTTTGATATTTTTTGTATTGATGCTTTTAATATTTTTATGTCTTCGACAATTATGGTTTTTTATTAATGTAGAAATTGTTGTATTTGTTTGGTCAATTAATTCCTTGGTAATTGATATTTGATTTTTTATATCGCCTTTTAGCATTTCTTCGTTTTTAAATAAATTGTTAAAATTAGTTTCATATCTTTTTCCGTCTCCGGCATCTAAAGTTCCGGTGATTGTTTTTTCGATGGTTCCGATAAAGTCAAAAATTCCTCTTTTATTTCTGTGTGATGGTAATATTTCTTTAATTAAATTGTTTGTGCGTTTTGTCTCCTGTTTTAACATGTTTAATAGTTGTTTGTTGAGGTCTGTATTTTCGGTGCACACACTCTCATAGTGGCTAATTTGGTCTTCAAAGTCTTTTCTATGTTCTTTGGTTTTACTTAATGTTTCGATGTAATATCAATTGAGTGGATTAATTCCCATTCAGATATTATGTTGCTTGCTGTTCCCATTCGGAATGCTATTAGTCCTGGGTGATTGGATATTTGCTGAATTGTTTCCGAATTCGTCCTCCATCTGAAATGATGATTTTAAATTACTTAGATGGACTTTTTTATGTTGATTTGTCTTTATTTGAATCTCTGCAACATTGTTCGGGTGGATGGATATTAATTAATAGGGACCATGATATTTAGCGGTGGTTTTGTGTCCCCTTTTTATTTGTTCTTTGATATAAACGTTTTGGTTCGGCCTAAAGTGTGATATATTACGCAGCTTTTCATTATGATATATCACGGGGGATGTTTAAGGTCTAAGGCTTTTTGAAGCCAAAGACAAATTTAAACAAAAAAAATCCTGGCCTGATGTCTGATTCGGTATCCCTCTGATTACCCGGTTAGCTCTTAATTTAACACAGTCACTTAATAAAAAAAATATAAAGTATTTGTTTTATTCCACTTGTTATTTGTTATTAAAGGAATCAGATGCAAAGATTTGTTATTTATCAACAAACAATTTATTTACAAATATACAAACACAAAATAACAAATAGAAAAGATTGTTTAAGATAACACAACAAAAATAATTGAACAAAATTAAATGAAACAAAATATAAACAAAGTAATTTCACATAAAAACAACTTACAGATTTGCGGCAACTCGGTGATAACTCGATTATAACGGTTTAAGAATCGTTCTTCTACTGCCTTCGAGTTATCAACCCTTGCCTTATATATGGTTGCCTTAAAAATCGCACCCCCCCTTCGATTTCCTGACCGAACTAATCATTTTTCGCCCGTCCGCTCTTGGAGACACATCGAGGAACCCGAATTAATAAATTGAGTAATTTTTACAAATAAAAATTAATACAGGGTTCAGGGGATGCATGATTAAAATATATCGCATACTTTAAGATGCCGCAATATACACTTATATACAATATATATATATGCAGATATTAGTATAGCGAATAAAAATAATATATGGGAAAAAAAATATAAAGCAACCAGTTTAAACTGCAAACAATAAGTGCTGAAATATTACCATGTTAATTTGTTATAATAGATTTTTCCCGTGGAAAAATCTAACCGTTAAAAACCTAATTTCCCATCATTGCAGCCAGCCAATAAAAAATATCAATATATACATTTCTTAACTAATTATTGATGAGTGATTTATATCACATTAAAGGTCTTTCTCTCAGCTATTTAGTTGTGCCTTCACAACATTGATTTGATTCGCGGTTTTTCTATAAACCGCGAAAAATGCTGGGGATTTCCCCAACCTATTGTTGGGCGAACATTCCGTGTGCGTCCTTGTTTAATTGTTGTGACGTCATCCACTTTTTGGAATATCCGCGCCAAATGTTGGTACGGCCTTTGGGGCCAGGTGTTCGGCTGCAAGTTTACGGATTGACCGTTGTAAGCCGCTTACCATGTTTATTGTCTTAGATAGCTGAGAGAAAGGTCCAGGTGAGGATTATCTAAAATTCTTTGAAAACTGGCTGGAATGATGAGCGTTCTTATTTATGGCCGATTGTAAATATTATTTACATGCACACGGATTATACTAGTTGCAAAAAAAAAATTAAAAATTGAATTATGCTATAAAAATAATTCATTGTTATTTTCGTTTAAACAAAACGACGATAACAGATAGTTTATCTATTTCTCCTTTTGTTTTTCTTTGGTCCTTTTTATTGTATCGTGTAGTGTTTGCATTTCTTTTATATGTTTATCGACGATGTTCTCGTTGGTAGCGATTCCGTTTATGTTTTCGATTTCTTCGCCATATAGAATTTCTTGAGGGGTTTTTTCTGTGTTTGTATGTATTGTGTTATTGTAGGCCAATAATGCGAGTTTTGTTAATTCTTCGATATCTTTTGATTTTGTTTCTTCTTTTAATCTAAATATTCGTATGTGTTCTAATAGAGTTAAACGTAGTCTTTCAATTGGTCCATTTGAAACAGGGTGATCTGGAGTGACGAAGTGAATTTCGACGTTGTGTACTTCCAGAATATCTTGTATTAATGTGTTTTTAAATTCGGTTCCGTTTTCTGTAGTGATTTTCTTCGGTGTCTTATATATCGAAAAGTATTCTATTAATTCGTTTGCTGTTACTGCTGCTTCTTTGCATAATATTCTCTTTGCGTATCCTAATTTTGAAAATGAATCGACGATTGTCAGGACTATTTTTTGTTCAATTTGAATTGTGTCCATAAATAAATGTTCAAAGGGTTTCGTTGATGTTGGGGTTAGATTCAAAGGTATTTGTGGTAGATGTCTGTCGTATTTTGCTTTTTGACAAATTTCACAGCTGTTAATGAAGTATTGGATGGTTTTTAGCATGGTATCAAAATAGTAATTTCGCTTTAATTTATTGTATGTTTCAGTAACTCCTCGGTAATTGGTTTTTCCTTCGTGGTACATTGTGATTTCTGTTTTTATTTTATGTTCCGTTTTTAAATTTTTATTTTGTTTAGTATGCCAAATTATTTTGGGTCTTTTCTCGGTGAATACATATAGAAGTTTTCTTTTTCTGCGGTGTAATTTTTTAAGATGTCTACGAGATTTTCTTTTGAGTAGTTGACTTGCAGGTATATTTTTGTAATTCTTCGTTGTCCCAATTTTTCGATCTTTGTTTTCTTTGGATTTTCAGCAATTTTTATTATAATTTGGTGTCTCTCTTTATTAATGGGATCTTCACTGATTTTAATGGCATCTTTTGGTTCGTTAGTTCTCGTTGAATGAATTGTATCTGTGGTTTGTTCGTCTATAATTTGTTGGGTTTCCATGAGTTCTTCGATGTTTAATGGAGATTGTGGATTTTGATAGTTGTGTATTATTGGAATTTCGGGTGTGTTTAATGTTTCTCTCTCTGTGATAATTTTGTCTAATAATCTATCTAAATTTTCATCTGGATTTCCGGCCATTGATAAGTTGTCAATTGGGTGAATTTCGATAGGTGTACGAGATAAAGCGTCGGCATTTGTGTTCAATTTTCCTTTCTTGTAAATTAAGTTGTAGTCGAATTCTTCTAATTTAATTCTCCATCGCATTAATTTGCTATTTGGTTCTTTTAAGTTGTATAGCCATTGGAGGGGACGATGATCGGTATAAATCGTAAATTTGCGTCCATAAAGGTAAGGTCTAAAATATTTTGTTGCCCATACAATTCCTAGTAGTTCCTTTTCTATTATCGAATTTTTTTTCTGTGTTATTAAGTGTTCTTGATGCGTAAGCGATTGGTTTGTCTAGTCCTACTGTTCCTTGGGATAATATGGCTCCTAGTGCTTCATTGGATGCGTCTGTGGTTAATATGAATGGTTTTGAGAAATCGGGAAATTGTAATATTGGACTATTTGTTAAAAGATGTTTACAAGTTTCGAATGCTTTTATAAATTCTGTTGTGTGTTCGATTTGAGCTCCTTTTTTTAGGCATGACGTCATTGGTTTAGTTAATTTAGCGTAATTTTTAATGAATTTACGGTAATATCCAGTTAGTCCTAAAAATTCTTTAATTTGTTTCACTGTTTTCGGTAAAGGGTATTCCAAAACGGCTTTTATCTTATCTGGATTTCCTTTTTCTGTAATAATGTGTCCAAGGTATTTAACTTCATTTTGTAGGAATTCAGATTTGTCCAGCTGAATTTTAAAATTCGTTGCTCGTAATTTATCAAATACTTTTCTTAAACTCTGAATGTGTTCTTGTAGGGATGTTGAAAATATAATAACGTCATCTAAGTAAACGAGACATATGTCTTGAAGTCCGGTAAGTACATTATCCATAGCTTGTTGGAATGTTGCTGGTGCATTCTTTAATCCAAAGGGCATTCTAAGGTATTCATAATGTCCTTCTCTCGAGAAAGCTGTCTTTTCAATGTCGTCGTTATGCATTTCAATTTGGTGGAAACCGCTGGCAAGGTCCAATGTGGTGAAATAGTTGCATTTTCCTAATTTATCAAATATGTCGGCAATGTTTGGAAGTGGGTATTTGTCATCAATAGTTTGTTCGTTGAGTTTTCTATAGTCTATTACTATTCTCCATTTTTTACGTCCACTTGCGTCGATCTTTTTGAGTACAATCCATAAGGGCGAAGACCATGGTGAGCTGGATGGTCTTATTATACCTTGTTGCGTCATTGAGTTAATTTGATTTTCTATTTCTTCTTTGTGGATAGGTGGATACCTATATGTTTTAGTATATATCGGTACGTTATCAGTTGTTCTAATCGAATGTTTCACTTGGTTTGTAAAAGACAAAGGTATTCCAGGGCAGTACATTATATCTCGATATTCATAACATAACTTTCGCACTGCTGTATATTCTTCTTTATTGAGATGTTCTAAACGTAGATTTTTTAAATTTTGTTTTTGTAATGCGTCTACTCCTTTTGGGTCAAAATCTGTCTCATTTCCTGTTGTATCAATGTTGTTTAATTCGAATTGTCCGGGATGAATTCGTAATTCAGGTATATCAAATATTATTTGTTCATCTGTTGGATTTATAATAAGGAGATTTGTGCAATTATTTTCAATTTTACAAATTCCGGCAGGTATTTCCAATTTGTTTTCGAATGTATAATTATTTAAAATTCCTTCTGTAGCTTCACAATAATTTGTTATTAATTTTATTGGCATTTCCGTTCTAGGTTGAATTCTTATTCTTTTTTGACGTGTTAATATAATATCCTTAGTTGGTTTTGGCAAATGTAATGGAATTTGAGCATTTGGTGTTATAATTAGTTTGTTGCTGAAGTCAATGACTGCATGTAATTTTTGTAATAAGTCGGTTCCAATTAATCCTTGATAATTTTGGTGAAAATTAAATATGTAATGTTTATGTAAAATATCTGGTCGATTAAAATATGTGAGAGTCTTATGTTTATTGAACAATTATGATTTGATGTTTGATGAGGGGTTTTAATTTGGAATGGATCATATTCAATTATATCTGGGAAATATTGCTGAGCGATTTCTTCATTAATTAAAGTTCTTGTTGATCCAGTATCAATCATAAATTTTGCGTTTATTTCTGGTATTTCTATATATGGTAATTTATGAAAATTTGCGACGTTTATTTCTATATATTCGGATTGGTATTCGAGGCTTCTGTTGGAAAATTTTCGTTTGTTAATTCATAGTTTTCTTCGTAAATATCTTCTTCATTATTTTGTTGGTATTCCTCTTGTTGGTATTCTTCGTATTCAGGGTGTTCTTGATATTGTTGAAAGAATTCGGGGTTAATTGCGTCTTCTTGATGGTAAAGTTCTTCTACTGTGTATTTCGGTTGTTGTGAATGTTTAAGAGCTGTTGTACCTGATGATACTTCCATTGGTGTTGGTTTAGGTAATTGTCTTGTTTGTGGTCTCTGGAATTGTGTCATTCTAGATGGAGTTCTATTCCATGATTGTTGTTGTTGTCTATTTGGATATTGATTGAATTGCATTGGTCTCGGTGTAAACTGTTGTCTCGGAAATTGCATTGGTTTTGTTGAAATTGATGTTGTGTTTCGGCTGGTCTTGGAGCAGGTGTAAAATTTTGTGGTTGATATATGTCTGTGTTTCTCATGGGTAAGGGATTGACTCTTAAATTATGATTTGATTTGTTTATCTTTTGGTTATTTTGCTGTTGACTCCGATGTAGTTAAGCTCGATGATAGTTCATATTTTCTTCTTCTACTTTCATTCTCATTGCATCTTCTATTGTCGCTGGTGTTTTACATCTTAGTAGATGGCTCATGTGGCTATTTAATCCGGCTAAGTAAGCTTTTAATGTAGTGGCATTATATAAATTTCTTTTTGCTGTTTTAATGTCGATGCGTAAATTTTGGCAATCTAATTTATTCAATAATAAGCATCTGATATCAATGCATTTGTCGGCAAATTGTAATGGAGTTTCATTTAATTTTTGTTTGAGCATGATTAAATCTCTTAGTAATGATTCTTCGTCTCTTTGGTCTCCGAAACGTGATATTAAAATTTCTTTTAATTCTTGGAATGTATTAAATGGTCTTGCAGCTAGCATCATTGCTGCTTTTCCGATTAATTTTGATCTAATATGTAAAAGTGTAAATTTTATTCTTGCAGGGTCGTTATTCGGTGACATCATTTGAAGGACTGATTCGCACGAATTTAAGAATGTTGATAATTTTGTTGGTTCTCCGTCAAATTTTGGGATAATGTCCAAAATGTCTTTAACTGAAATTATTGGTACGGCCATATTGATTAAAATTATTTATAAGGTCTTCTAATTCGTCGTTCATTTACTTACACTGTCAGGGTTAAGATGATTCCACTGATTTTCATTAATGTTGGATTTGAATAATTATAATAATAGATTATTATATGATTAAGATAAATGATTATTGAATGTTTGTTTATGCTATTGTTTCTATATATTTCTATTGTCGTCGATATCGTTTAATTCGATTAAAGCGAACTTAAATCGATCAATGATATCGGCATTTTAAGGATAAGATTTTGGAGAAGGTAATTCTCGATAGCTTCTTTTAGAGATGTATTCTTTCTTCCGTGTCGATTTTCTGCATAGGAATTAAGGTTACCTATGGTTTTTGTAAATGCGACTACTTTTTGTTTGCTTCAAGGGCTTATAACATAAAAGCACTTCGACAATTTATATGTTATGTGCAAAGCCTCACGATGTTTTCTTTGTTTCTTTACTGCTAGGGTCCGGTGGAGAGCCTGGTGGATCCCAGAACTCGAACGCGATATTCCTCTCCGGTGGGTGACTCCAATAGTCAGGGGTTGTTTGTCCGTTGAAGAGACTGGGCGATACCAGATATCCTGAACTTTGATTGTTCCTCTTCGGTGGGTGACTCCACTAGTCAGGGATTCGGCTGTTGCTGGCACTTTTGATTTTTGATTTTACACGTAGATTCTTTTTGTTAATTACTTTGTTAAAACAAAAAGAATTTCACTTTTTGGGAATTCTTTAACATCCGCACGACTGCGCCAGTTATATTTTAGGAACTTGGAAATTACTTTTTAAAAAAGATTATTAATTTATTTTTCACACTTGTGCTACAACGAACTAACAGTGGAATGAATACATGAGTGCGGTAAGGTGTATTTATAAGATTATATTATCATTTCTTCGTCAGCGGAATGTCGGCGTGGGTGGTGCGATATATCGCGCGCCAATGCTTATTTGCAAGCCATCGCGGCTGGCTAATTGCCTAAATTTCGCATAAGCTCTCCTTTGTGTTAATTCCTAGAGTTGTCAATTTGAATATAATAGGGCCAATAAACTCACCCAACATAAAATCCCTAAGAATGTAAGAAGATTTCAATAAACTGCAAAAATATTGTAACTATGAAAATACATACAAATTTATTACACAGAATACTAAGAACTCAGAGTATAATACAAAAAATGTAATTTGATCGCAAACAATTATTATTATTTATTATTTTTGTTTACAATTGTACAACTTGTGAAAGAAAACTATGGTCTTAGGCTCTGAAGAAGCATACATCGTGTATGCGAAACGTTAGCTATGATCATAAAAATATAAAGGACTAAAGCAAAATAAACCGACACAATGTATTGCTTTTATTGCATAAATTTCACTTGGATCCGTACTCCACTCTGTAATTAAATATCAGCGCCCGTGAACTCTTGCACTCTATTATATATAAAGCTTAATTTGCAAAATTCTCGTTAGTAAATTCGAGCGAAAAATATGGAATGTCGCCCTCATGCAGTACCAGAAATTAATTGCAGCCGACATGGACATGATATATACAATAGATAATGTTCAACATGTTTCGCTTTAATTAACTAACGAGCGTTTCGTAAATTACTGTCAGGAATATATCCATAATTCGTGCCCAATTATAAGTTTCCAGGTAGGGGTAATACACAGTGACGGAAACAGGTAGAATCGACTCACGGGAAAAACAAATGTAACTTGCAGAGGCTTTCTATTATAATGATGATACTAAATTTATGACATCTAAAAAGTTATTAATTGTAGAACTACTTTCGAATCGATTAATAAATGATAAGTAGTACAAAAATATGGTTATACTAATTTTCCTGTAGTTATTATTTTCCCTATATAGTATACAGGGCGGGGCGTTTATCTTGCCAAAAGGGAATATTTCCGAAAATATTCCACTTTGCCAAGATAAATGCCCTATATAGGCGAAGTATTGTTTTCGTGCATGAACATGTCTGTGGGCGCTGTATCTTAAAAACGAATGATCCATTCGAGATGTAACTTTAAACTTAAGGTTTTATCGTTAAAAACTGGAACTAAACAGCTTTTGGTGAACATTTATAAACCGGAAGAGGATGTTTACTCGAGGCGATTTTTGTATTTTTCCGAATTTTTTAATGCTATAAAAAACATTATTATTAAAATGGCGGCTGAGCAAAAGTCCAGTCTTATAGTTACAGGCAGTAATAATAAATCAATGGTTACATTGTGCTCATATAGACATTGCCGGTAGAATATTATAACGTACAATTAAAGTGCATTGAGTGTGGTGCGTTTTTCCATCCGGGTTGTTACACCAAAAGGAAAAGAGACGCCCAACCAAATCATGTATGCATGGTGAATGATAAACCAGAAGAGTTACAAGATCCTATAAACAGGTATGAAATTGAGAATAAGTTATTACGAATTATTATTACCGAAATGGAGGACAAAAATAATACTCTAAAACATAATAATATGTTATTAATAGATAAAATACACCATCTCGAAGAGTGGTTAAATTTTCAAGAAAAAAGTTCCCGAAGACGCAAACCATTTCAAAATCAAATACATTCAGAGGATTCAATAGAGATGGCAGAACCAGTATCACAACTCATATTAAATTAAATCGGAAATTTCACAGTCGAAAATAAAATCGGGACGTTTCCACTAAATCCAGATAACGATAAAAACCAGTCTAATGAGATACAAAAGGAAAATATTGTTTGTTTCCTTTTGTATCTGTTTACAAGCCAAGTAAACCATGCACTTCTTGAAACTGCATCGGTAAATAAATTTAATGAAATAATTAACATTAAAAAGGATCATAATACATGGGATGTGCAAAAAAAAACGATTTGCAAGAAAATCGCGATCGGCGAATATAATTAATGTAATTCCGCAAAACTCAAGTTGGCAAAAAAAGTTGGATATTCATTGCGAATTTAAGTAATGATATTACATGCGAAGATATATTGGAGTGCCTATATGAAACCAAAATGGAAACTATATCTGCGAAAAATTGAATTTAAGGTCGGAAAAAATGGGAACCGACTTTAAAATTGGCGTTCCATTCGAAAAACAAGATATTTTTCGATTACTAGCCGAAATGTACCTATGTTGATAAGTACTATTTTCCAAATAAGTCACTACCTCAAGAAGAAATTTTTTTCAATCAGCTGGAATGAGTCAAATTCAACGATAAATATTAACAGTGAAAATTATATTAAACTAGTTCATCAAAATGTACAATCGCTTAGACCGAAATTAAATCAAATTGAATATTTTGTTAGTGAATTAAATCAATAATAATAAATAATAAATTTCACATTCTCTTAACGGAACATTGGGAAAATAAACTCAGCATGAAATCGTCGTCAATAAGGATACAGACTTATTAATGCATTTTGTCGAAAAAACAAGATGAGAGGAGGAGCTGCAATTTACATCCATGATAGTATCCAAGCTACGAAAATTGATGAAATTGTCAACATGTCTTTCAAGTCGGTTATGGAGTGTGCGGCTGGAAAATGTAAAATAGGAAAGAACAGTTTTATAATAGTGTGCGTTTACAGTGTGCACGGTCAAAACAAAGACGAATTTTTCTTAAATCTGTCATTACTTTTAGAATTCTTGTATAATACACATTTGTCTTTTTTATAGGAGTTGACTTTAATATAAATACCTTAATAAATGACAAAAAAAATTTTGCTAATGAAAAACCTGATAAATTCATACGGTTGTTCACTTTTAATTAGAGAACCTACAAGAATAGCGAGAGCTGATTAGATAATTTCATTACAAATATCGCTAACAAATGCAAATCGCAAGTAATTCATGCTGGAATTTCAAATTATTCTGCACAAATTGTGAGCCTTAAAACTACACACAAAATACCCTCATTGCATAGTAGGTTTCTCATAAATGACAATAACTTAAATACATTTCGTAACAATATTAAAAAACAAGATTGGAAAATATTAGATTCATGTTGACGTTAAGTGGTCATAGTTTTTAAATATATATTTAAATAATTTTTATATCGCATTCCCACGTGTTAAAATAAGAAGAAAAACCAAAATGATCTCTTATTGCACAATGCAATTAAGAAAACTTAAAAACAAAGTATCTGTTCGCGCCGAGCAGTGCGCGAATGGATAGTAGTTTACTTTCGTTAATTTACTTGTTTGTGCCCGAGTGCACACGTTTTAGCCATGCCAACGGGAGATTGTTTTTTACGAGTAGGCCTAGTTTTGGCTGCAACTGTTTTAAAGTGTATACAAGTGTCAGATGTTGGCTACGAAATCACCTGGAATCCTCTGAAGAGTCGTTATCAAAACGAGCGATTCATGTTCAAGAAACACATGCACGCATTATTGAACTTTCCACATATCAAAAAGCGTGACCACGTATCACTGAGACGTTTAATGGGTATCTTGGCAATCAACACATCGTCGTTAAAGGCAATAAACCGGCCTACATAACTTTATAGTGGAATTGGTACCAGACAAATTGGATATAAATCTCCAGAAAGAGTGGGAAGGGCGTACGTGTGACCACATACCAACTATAGATGAACTTGAGACTTTCCTTTCTGCAAAGTGCACACAATTGGAGGCGGTTAAAGACAATGTGTTTAGTGCTAACAACCCGCTCGCATCCCATAAAGCAAAAGTGTTACACACAAATACCGTAGATCGAAAATGCAGTCTGTGTAACGGAAACCACACGATTTATAAATGTAAAAAATTTACAAAAATGAGTATAGCAGAGCGGATCAATACTGCTAAAAGAAACCACTGGTGTTTTAATTGCCTTAGAAAAAATCATTCGGCTCCAAAATGCCCATCCAGTTCCTGTCGAATATGTAATAAGCCTCATCATACTATTTATTTATTTATTTATTTATTGTAATTAACGGACAAGCCATTTAACAGGATTTTACAAATATAAACACAAATACATTAATAAATATAAACGCTACAATTTGAGATAATATAAAAGCATACATAATATTGAAACACTAAAAATTAACTAAGCGTAATTAGGGTTAAGTAACAGTTTTTCGACCTGAAGCCTAAACGAATTGTATGATACACCAATAAAATCAATGTTATTATAAATTTCATTACATGACCGTACCATCCGTGAAAGGGCGCTATGCGAGCCATGCGTAGTCCTACAGAATACATTATGCAAAAATTGTGTATTTCGTACTGTTTTTAAAGGTACATGGAAGTCTATAAGATTAAGTACTTGAATGGAATCAATTAAATTATTTAAAATTTTAAATAAAAAACACAATTCCATCATTCTGCTGCGATGTTTGAGGGAAGGTAGACCGAGATATAAACCAATTTGCTCCAACGGTAAATGAATACCAATACGATTTAATTTATACAACATAAATTTAAAGAACTTATTCTGCACTGATTCCAATCTTTTTATATGTATAGAATATGAAGGAGACCATATAAACCGACAGTATTCTAAGTGTGATCTTACAAGTGAATTATAAAGAACGATTAGTGTGCGTACATTACTCATGTCAGTAGAGCAACGTTTTATGAAGCCTAAGGCTTTATTTGCCTTATCGATAACGTGATCAATGTGCAAATTAAATGACAATTTAGAATCGAATATAACACCTAGATCACGTACCGATGTCACTCTCTCAAGGAAGTGCCTATCTAATATGTACTGGAAAGTAACAGGATTCTTACTTCTGGAGAATGAAATGAATTGGCATTTACTTATATTTAATTGCATGTCGTTCAACAAACACCAGTCATGTACTGCATTGATATCCTCCTGTATTTGCTGGCAATCAGTGGCGGTCTTAACTTTATAGTACAACTTGAGATCATCCGCGAAAAGTAGATGAGGGCACTTTAAAATATCGGAAAGGTCAGTAATAAATATGGAGATCAACAAAGGTCCGATGTGAGAGCCCTGTGGTACCCCAGATGAGGCTGCAAAAGGTTCAGATATATTGGATTTAATTTTAACATATTGTTTTCTGTCTGTCAGGTAAGAAGAAAACCATTTCAAAAGAGGGCCACTAACTCCATAAGATTTTAATTTATGTATGAGAATCGAATGGTTGACACTATCGAACGCCTTACTGAAGTCCATGTAAATAGAGTGAACTTCAGTACTTTCTTCTAGGGCTTTAGAAATAAAGTCTGCATATAAGAATAAATTTGTTTGAGTAGACCTGGTTGCATAAAAGCCGTGTTGATATTCTGAGATGATATTCTTAAAACTGGAAAACAATTGGTTGTATAATAGCTTTTCAAATAATTTGGGTAATTGTGAAAGTATAGATATAGGCCTGTAGTTTTCTACATTATGCTTAGATCCGGATTTGTGTATGGGCACCACATAAGATTCTTTCCAAGAATCGGGAAATACACCTGTGTAAAGCGACAACGAGAAAATATAGTGCAATGGATATGTGAGGCTTTCACAGCAGCTTTGTAAAAATATTGTAGGAATCTTATCAGGACCAGCGCTACTATTGGATTTCATTGACGATAAGGTACTTGAAATACTCTCTGGTGTAATACATAAAGTATTTAAATTCACTGAGTCATTTGGTTTGAAATGAGAATTAATGATGGTGGCAGGCCTATATACCGTTGAAAAATATGTAGCAAATAGGTTGGAAATATCAGAATTTGTTGAAGCATTTATTGCACCATAATTCATAGCTACAGGAATACCGTGAGATTTATTTTTGTTGTGTACATAAGACCAAAACGATTTTATATTATGAGGAATAGACATCTCGACATTATTTATGTATCTTCTGTAAGAAGCCAATATTTCACTCTTACACTTCGTCCTAAGATCTGTAAAAGTGTTGTAATCTAATATGTGACGTGTTCTTTTCCATTTCCTATGTGCAACTTTTTTAGATTTTATAAGTTGAATTGCGTGCCTGGAAAACCATAGTGGAAAGGAACTGATTTTCGAACGTTTTTTTGGTACATATAAGTCAATGGCAAAATAAATGACATCATAGAAAATAGAGAGAGTATTATTAACATTACTACAATTATATAAGACCGACCAATCTATGTTACATATATCACAACAATCAAATATACATATATCACAACAATCAAATTCAAACCAGTCGGAATCTGTCGCATCAACACCAGCTAGTTCAATTGGCCCATCTACATAAATTTTGCATATATGCCATCTAAAGTGCTGTTATCAACGTGTAAAGTAGGAGTACGAGCTCTTTTGGACATTGGTTCGCAAGCGAACCTCATAACCGAGTCATGTGCTAAACGACTAGGACTGCGGCACATCAACACTAATGTTCCGATTGTAGCAGTTGGTGGAAAAACAAAGACACTGAATTACGCTGTGAATACAAAAATCGCGTCACGATTGACTAGATTCAAGATATCTATCTGTGCTTTAGTTATCGAGAGATTGACCAATTGAATTCCTTCGCGTTGGATTCAATTCGATTCTTCCCGTATACCTGCTGGTATCGAGTTAGCGGATCCGGAATTCTTCGAACCTGGCGAAATTGACTTATTAATCGGTAATGGACATTATTACGATATAATGCGCGACGGTCGGTTAAAAATGAACTCATTTTCGCTATACAATACCCATTTCGGCTGGATAATTTATGGGCAGTTACCGAGTGAACCGGAAGTTATATAACAAAATAATGCCGCTGTATCAATGGTACGATTAGAGGACATTGTGACAAAATTTTGGGAACTAGAGAGCTACAAAAAAGAAACTCGGAATAGGAATAATTTCAACGGAACTTCAGGAGAGATGAAACAGGTCGATTTGAAGTAGCGCTTCCCTTTAAGGAGAATCCTTGTAGACTGGGTGACTCGAGTGAATCCGCAAAACGGAAGTTTTTGCTCTCGAACGCCGGCTTGGTAAATCGCCTGACACCTATACTGCACATCGTGCATTCATGGAGGAATATCTGAAGTTAGGACACATGAGGAAAGCCAATGTAGACACGAAGGATGGCTATTATTTACCACATCACTGCGTATTTAAACAAAAGAGCCTAACTACTAAGCTGCGAGTTGTCTTCAATGGTCGGCCACCAACTGCAAAGTGATTTAAAAAAAGTGCGCGATCAAACTAATTCTCTTCTCGCCAGGGGAGGATTTGAGCTCAAGCGTTGGGCAAGCAATAATACAGAACTATTTGCTGACTTTCAACCCAAATGTATTGACAATGTAACGATTTTAGCTAGAGGAGATGTTAGCACCATCGACTCTGTTACTACGTTAGGAACAGTATGAGACAGCGTGAGTGATACATTAAGTTACAAGTGTGATGTCTTACCAGCCAGAGCAAAAACGAAGAGGAGTATCTTGTCAGAAATATCTCGAGTGTATGATCCGCTGGGCTTAATTGGACCAATTATAATTACTGGCAAGATTCTCATTCAAGATTTATGGAGATTCAAGTATGGATGGGACGAAACACTGCCGGAAGTATACATTCAACGCTGGCTCGAGTATGCTGAAAATTTAAAGCAAGTGGCATCACTTTCTATTTCGAGAATGGTAACTTCGGCGACGGGGTGTGACCTGGAGCTACATGGATTCGCAGACGCCAGTGAACACGCCTACGGTATGTGTATTTACGTAGTTAGGGTGCAGCAAGGTCAACGGATATGCAGCCATCTTCTTTGTGCTAAATCCAGAGTGGCATCTGCCAAGAAAACCAGCATCCCACGACTGGAACTTTGTGCTGCTATTCTATTAGCAGAGCTATGTAAACGAGTATGTAAGTCACTAAATCTTCAGCAATGAAAATGTTTTTACTACACTGATTCCACGATTTCGTTGTCATGGATAAAGTCGGACTCAAGGCGTTTTAAAACGTTCGTAGCAAATCGAGAAATTCATAAATTAACAAACCCTCAATCTTGGTTACACGTCTCAACAAAGGAAACCCCAGCAGACATCATCTCTCGGGGCACAACGGCTGATGTTCTCAGAAATAGTCAACTATGGCGGAGGGGCCCGACGTTCCTGCTGAATAATATAACTACAAAGGAATTTATTCCTGCTGAGTCACCCCCTGAATTAAAGTGCAATCTTACTAGTGTGTGTACCAAAGACTATATAAATGTTCAACGTTTGAAAAAAACAGTTCGAGTGATGGCGTACGTACTGCGATTTAAAACAAATATTCTGGTAACGTGATACATAGTGGACCTTTAACAATAACAGACCTAAGCTAGGCAACTAACGTGTTGATTCAAAATGGGAAGTATATGAACTTTAATCGTGAAAGGGAGTTATTAGCCAGAGGAGCCTATGTTCACAAAACCAGCAACTTAGTTACACTCAATCCATTTATGGACTCCGATGGATTGATTCGTGTTGGAGGGCGTCTTGTACACAGCGACTTGCCAGTAAATCGTCGATGCCCCATCGCCATTAGTGTGCATCAGTCTAATCTTCATATTGGAAGCCAGGGTACGCTGGCGGCTATGCGACTAAAATTTTGGCAAATCCATGGAAGACATGTCATTCGTAAAATAGTGAGATCTTGTGTCAAGTGTATTCGTGCAAAACCACGCCTTCAAACACCCCTCATGGGCTCTTTACCATCATTTCGAACGCAGCCGACTCGCCCATTTCTACGCACTGGAGTTGATTACGGGGGACCATTTATCATCAAGGATGGTTCCAGACGAAGTAAAAAAACTGTGAAAGCATATATATGCATTTTTGTTTGCTGTTCCACTAAGGCGATTCACATAGAACTCGTCACGAGGTCGGCGAGGGTGTGTGTCTGAGATCATCAGCGATAATGCGACAAACTTTCTTGGCGCTCGTAACCATCTGCGAAAATTAGGACAGTTTTTCAGAAACCAGAGAATGCTGAGATCATATCCTCACGGTTAACCCAACAACAAATTAAATGGACGTTTATCCCGCCCAGAGCTCTTCATTTTAAAGGATTATGGAAAGCAGCCATAAAAAGTGTTAAGGGTCATCTTTACAGAATAGCTGGAAGGGCTTTACTAACCGCAGAAGAACTACACACCTTACTGGTACAAATTGAAGCCGTATTAAATTCAAGACCACTGTGCCCGCTTACTAACGACCCTTATGACTGCAATGTTTCAACTCCTGTTCATTTTCTAATCGGAGATGTTATGACATCTCCGATTGACGTGGATTTCCAAGAAACACCTGATAATAGGTTGAGCAGGTGGCAATTAATCCAAAAGATGCGTCAACATATATGGAAACGATGGAGTCGCGAATATCTATCGGAGCTACATAAGCGAGTGAAATGGAAGACTACAGGTGACAGGCCAAAGGAAGGACAGCTCTTAATAATCAAGGAGGACAATCTTCCACCATTACAGTGGCAATTAGGACGTATCCAATCGCTACACCTTGGTCCAAACGGGATTGCAAGGAGTGCTACCATTAGAACCAGTAAGACAACTATTGTGCCACCTGTAGTGAAATTGTGTCTTCTACCAAGCGAGTAATTGACATTACTAGTGAAGTGAATTGAACGCGACGTTCAATGGGTGGCTGCATGTTCCCGTCGATCAGTGCGCGAATGGATAGTAGTTTACTTTCGTTAATTTACTTGTTTATGCCCGAGTGCACACGTTTCAGCCATGGCAACGCGAGATTGTTTTTTACGAGTAGGCCTAGTTTTGGACAAAAGCGCGTCATTCTCTCGCTAACATTTAAACAAGTAAGTTGTCAAATTTGCGTGAAACTTGTATTTCCTTTTTGTGTTATATTTTTCTTATATTTTATTTGTGTTTCTTTAAATGTCATGTAGCCTAACTTATTCTTTGCTTTAACCTTATTTCAATTTATTTTTATTTGTATTTGTTTAATGTAATAGCTCTCATTATTTCTAACACGATGCACATTTTATGTGAATAAAAAAATTTGTTCGTTAATATTGTGTTTAAGTAATTTTAAAACCAAATCGCGGAAACCACGGAAACATAATGTCAGTTCGCAATCCACATTATAAACATCTTCTTACAAAATATAAAATAGAATATGATAAAATATTAATAATAACTAAACAAAATATTATGAAAATAAAATTCTTAGTGCAAAAAATAAAACAATAGCTATGTAAGAATACAATGCGTATTGAAACTTCAGATCCACGACTTTTAGCGAATAAATTTAATGTGCAATTTAAAGAAAAGCCGGAAAAAATTCTAAGAAACAGACCAAATGAACCTTACATTAATTTAATTGAAATGAATTAGTTCTCGTTTTATTTAGATCCCGTCACGGCACAGGAAATTATAACAAAATCAATAATATTATCAAACAATAAGGGTTATGGAGTAGATAATATTTCAAATTATATATTAAAACATACTATAAACTATATTGCGGAGCCTCTTAGCGATCTCAATGAATCATTTGAAATAGGTGTATTTCCTAAATCTTTAAAATTTGGTTTAATTAAACCTTCGTATAAAAAAGGAGATCCTCAATGATTGGAAAATTATCTGCCCATAACCCTTTTATCATCTCTTTCAAACCTATTAGAGTCTATAATAGCCGATAGATTAGTTAATTTTTTTAATATACACAAATTACTTCATTAAATTAACACGGATATCAACAAGGTAAAGGTACAGACACAGCACTAGATAAATTATAATATTATGGCATAAGGGGTGTAACCAATTCTTGGTTTAAATCTTATTTAACACAAAAAGAACAATTTGCAGAAATTAACTCAAATGGTGAAATCTATAGGTCAGACAGTGTAGCGCTAAAACTGGGTGTTATTCAAGGTAGTGTTTTAGGACCTATCTTATTTTAAATATTTCTAAATGATATATTTATCCTGGGTGGATATTATAATTATTTTAGTTATGCTAATGACTAGAGAGCGGATAAAAAAGCTTAAAAAATGTGAAAAAAAGCACTTAAAAAGGCACAAAATTTAGAGAAAAAAAGCATTAAAAAAGCATAAAAACAGGAAAAAAGCATAAAAACACGAAAAAAGCACTAAAAAAGCATTAAAAGGCACAAAATTTAGAGAAAAAAAGCATTTAAAAAGCATAAAAACAGGAAAAAAGCATAAAAACACGAAAAAAGTACTAAAGAAAACTATATTTTCTTGATATATTACACGTTTATCAACATATTTTACAAAGAAATTTGGCTTAAAACTAAAATAAACATACTTTCTTTACGCAATATATAATATCATGTAAGTATTTAAAAATTAAATTGTAATTTTGTATACGTTTCAAAATAACTAAAATCTATTCATAAAAACAGTAGATCATTAAATGTTGTTCTAAGGGTTTAATTGTAAAAATTATTACTTCTGACGCTCAATAAATTTTTGAAAGTAGAAAAGCTTCTCTTTATTTTAAATTATAGCTGGATCCATTTGAAAATTGCCATTCAAAATCAAGTTTAATTTATTTAATATTAAAAATCCTTCATTTTCAACGAATACTTCTTTCGATATTATTTTGATTTCTTGGCCTATGCATGCAGGTATTTTCTAAAATGAATCTGCTTTTATAAAGATTTGATTGTGTTGCTCACAAAATTTAAACGCGATTTTATGTAACTCAATTGTTTTGAAGGAAGCTCTTGTTTCTTAAGAACTGTTTAACAGTCTTTAACTGATTTGCTTGTCGTTTCGGGAAAGTTGTATATAACCTTATTAAATTCTTCAAAATTGTTCGCATAGTACATTGTAGCATATAGCCAAATTCCCCATTTTGTTAGCACTGGTTTATGGGGCAGTGAGATATCAGATAATGACTTCTTGAATAATTGTACTCACAGAAGAATATAAGAACTATTTTTCCATATTTAATTAAATCTACAAATGGAAATTTCATTCTTATAGTTTCAGAAATTCGTTTCTATTCATGTGCTAAACTTGTACAATGCACAAAATGCATTATTAGTAAAATTTTGTAACTTGGTATTGTCTACGGCAAAAATAAGCTTGTCAGTCCATCATTTATGAATTTTGCTATAATGTTATTATCAGTTTTCTTCAATTCTTTTGTATATATCAAAATACTGTTGGTCGGATGTCTTCATGTTAAACTCATATTATTAAATTAAACAAGTCTGTGGTTTCATCCACACCAAACCACATATAATTATTGTTAATAATATCTTTAATTTTTTGTATGGTTTCATAGTATCTAAGAGCTACATCATTTTTTCTCGGGAATGCGTATTTTACAATATTTTCCCAAGAAAGATTTAAATGCATTATTTTGTAATTTTCTTAAAGGGATATTAGAATGTAAAAGTATTTTGCACAAATGTGAATTTAATTGAAGATGATGCTAAAGATTGTGAAATTGTGCTGTTTTGTTAGTTCAGCTATGAACTTTTTCAAACGTTCTTGACGTAGTGTTGTTATAACATGTTTTACATACAAGTCTTGACTAGTTAGGATGCAGTTGGGAACTAAAATAAAACTTACTATTTTTAAACATGCCTTACAAAATAATGTATAATTTTCACTTATTAATTCTGGATAGCCTCTAATTAATTCTTGTATTGTGGTTTTCACCTTTTGCATTATGGGTTAAATATACATGTGAATTATATAATATAATTTATCTGTGATTCCCCAGGTTAATACGATTCACGCATATAGTAATTTTTGATAAATAAGCAAAGTTTTTGGAATGTCAATTCAATAGTTTATGAATGCGAGTTTGAATATGAAAATTAACGAAAACGGTAAATATGCGCCAGTCGTCCCATCGGTACTTTTGCCGAGAGAAGGAAATTGATACGGTTGCAGAACACCTGATTATTAGCTATCACTTAAATTTGTTTACATTTAATACTTACTGGGGCCCCGGTTTGGACCTAGTTTAACGACGTTTACATCCGGAATATCATAGGTGTGATTCCTATGAAGCGTTCGTCTGTATTATCTGAATAATGAGACGGTCTATTATATCTACTTATTTATAAACGAATCCATTGTAAATTGGTAATTTATACTAATATTTATTAATAATAAAATTCATTATAATTATTGTATCATATTATGAAGATTTTTAACAATTATGTTGTCAAAAGACAAGAAGAAAATATGTAATACAAATATAATCTATAAATGATGGGATACAGATTTTTACGAAAATTCTCTATATTAGCACATTAATTTAATATCAGCGTGAAATTATTATTAAATGTTTTTTAAATGTTTAAGAAAATGCTCCAAATAAGCATCAAAATCTAAAAAATGCATGAAAATAAGCATAAAAAGTCAAAATAAGCACAAAAAGTCAAAATAAGCAAAAAAGCCCAAAAATACTTAGCGCTAAGTAATCACATTCTTCAAGATTCGTACAGATATTAAGAAATTTTTTCGATGCTATTAATATTATGGATAAGCATAATGCTAGAAATCCGCTCTCTACTAATGACACAAACATTATAGTATCGGCCAGAAAGAGTGATTCACTCAAAATTAAAATAAACACTGCTTTAGACACAATTAATGATTGGTGTTTGAAAAATAAACTTGTTTTAAATACGCAAAAAACAAACTTTATGTTATATCAAACTACCGAAAAACCATTGACAAAAATAGATAATTAATAGCGAACTATCAATAAATTAGATATCACATTATTAGGAATGCATCTGGATAGCACTTTATCACGGAAAACTCACCTAGTGGATCTTTGTAATAAAGTCAGCACTCAGAGTTATGCTTTACGAATATTACAAAAAACTTCGACACATAAGATCGGTATTCAAATTAATTAAAGACCAGTAGAAGAAAAATTGTAATTTTATGGAGGACACTAATCTAAATGCTGATAGTGATTCAAGTTCGAATTTATTTACTTTTAATGGCGGAATAGGTAAATGCGTAAATTTTAAAGCTCAATTAATTCTTAAATCTGAAGCTAAACCGATTTATTGTCCTGCGAGGCCTTTAGCACTAAAAGGAAAAGTGGATCGTTTAGTAAATTGAGAAATTTTATTTCCAGCAGATTACAGTTAATGGGGAACTCCGGTTGTTCCTGTAGTAAAACAAGACGGAAACATACGATTGTGTAGTGATTTCCGCATAGCCCTAAATCCGCAATTGAAGATTTATTTGGAAACTTATCGGGCGGTATATTATTTTCGAAAATCGATTTATCGCAAGCCTACGCGCAATCTGAATTAGAAGAAGATTCAAAGCCAATTGCAACATTAAATACAAGTCTCGGAATATTTAGATATAATCGACTTCCGTGCGGTATTGCATCCGCACCGGGAATGCAAAATTTTCATTTCAAATAATGAAGGGAACAATAAGGAAAGGAAGTCAGGATTATTTTCGATTCCTCTGATCTAGACAATTATATGAAGATTTTTGTATAAGTGTTCATATTAATTATCATGCATGCAATTTATTTACTTATTCATTTGTTAGCGTGTCTAATTTCATGGACATATTTTGTATATATTTTATATACTCTTTTGAAAATTGTTCGCTTTTGTAAATATGTTTATTTGGTTTAAATTTATTGCAATAAATAGTTAAAGTCTATTATTTCCGTCCTTGAAGGCTACGGACCCTTTTTTATAACAAAGGGAAGCGACTGTTGCTGGGGCAAGTTTCCAAGACAAAGAAGATAGAAAACGCACCCGATTGGTGGTGTATTTGGAACCTACCAATCAAACGCCAGTTACCCCCAATTTCATGACGGTCCGAAAATTTGCATGTTTTACGTCGTAACACGCAGTTCGGAAAATTATAATCAGTTCGAAACAAGAATTCGTTCGACTCACAAATATCGCAACATAAAGTTCCAATGTTTTATTGTAAACTTGTAACATTTTTGTAAATAGTGTAAATAAATCGTTTTGTTGTTTTACCAGAAAAACAACGTGTTTATTTAATATCTACCGAACCAGTATCTGGGGTACGCGAATAGAATTTAACATAAATAGTAAAAAGTTCAACGCGTCCCACCAATTTGGTCCTTCGAACCGGATTTGTAGCTGAGGAAATCGATCAACAATCATAGAAGAAATAACCGACAAGCCGCTAACGAGCTTTACACACCACTCAATACAGTCCACAAATCGTCAAAGAAGCCACTGCAGTCGACAACACCGAAGTCGTTCGTTTTTTGCGTAAGTGCATTTCTTTTATTCCAAATCCTCTTATTAGTACAGCTTCAAAATGCCGCGAATAAATCAAGATCAATTAATCCAAAAACGAAATTTAATTGTAGTGCAACTTACTTCTCTTGAACAGCTCATTGATGAACTTTCCCAACGAACGTTAAGTCAGGCTGACTTTGAAACCTTATCGCGACGCGTAAAACGAACTCAAGATGCTTCAGACAAATTTGAATCTATTCAATCGTCAATTGAACTTCAGACGAATGAATTTGATAGTGAACTAAAAATTCGCATTACAATCGAAGCTCTTTTTGATGAGTTACTAGGTAGTGCATCGGCACTCAAAAAATCAGTAAATGATTCGAAAAATGTAAATTCGAACTCTAATCTAAACTATCAATTGCCATCCATCGATTTACCTTCATTTGACGGAGATTTTACCAATTAGCGTCCTTTTCAAGATAGATTTAACGCATTCATTCATACAAATAATTCAATACCGGATGTTCAAAAATTGTGTTATTTAAGATCCGCCCTCCGGGGTGATGCACTAAATGCCATAGAGTCGTTAGATACTATCGAATCAAACTATAAAGTCGCGTAGGCGCTCCTACAGGAACGTTTTGATCAACGCCGTAGAATAATGTTCGCTCATTCCACAAAATTTTAAAATTTCGATTATTCTTCATTAAAATCTGACGCAAACTCGCTTGAACAATACATTCAAAGTTTAGAATCTTTAGGCATATCGACTAAGAATTTTGAAGTATTTCTTATTCCTTCTGGCAGAAAGACCATGGGTCGATAGCCGTAATAAAAATAAATTACGATTGTATTGTACAAAACAAATGTATTCAATAATAAATAAAGATGTTTGTCTCTCTCTCTTATTCCTTATATTATTTCAAAAATGGATAAACGGGTTAATAACGATTGGGATATACATGTAAACAATAGATTCAAATCAAATGAAGTCCCTACTTGTCAAGATTTAATAAAACATTTTCTAGAAAAATCGTATATTTTTGAGAAAAATAAACCATTGCAAAACCAAAAGGCTCAAGTAAAAGCAGTCACTACGACCGTAGTAAATTCAAATTTGTGTCCTAAATGCAACAGAGGTCATTACATCAATCAATGTAATGATTTTCTCGACAAATCAGTAACTGAACGTTACAATATCGCAAAATCGTTAAAGTTATGTTTAAATTGTTTAAGAAAAGGGCATAATCTAAAAACTTGTAAATCATCCTTATGTCGAAAGTGTAATTTGCCGTATAACACATTACTTCATTTTGAAAAAGAGAATTCGAATCAAGTAAATCATGACAAGCCAGGACCTTCATCAGCAGTTGTGAATTGTTCCACTCATTCCACAAATTTATCTGTATTGTGTACTGCTAAAGTAAACGTAGTTGAAAAGTTCGGCAATAAACATTTAGTTCGGGCTTTGTTCGACTCAGGATTTTATACCAACTCCTCTCATTAACAAATTGAAATTAAATAAACATCCGATCAATCATAGCATAACAGGAATTAGTCAAAATAGTTCTTAGACAAATCATTGTACAAGAATCACGATGACATCACTTAATTCATAATAATAGATAATTTACCACAAATTTCATTAGATAATGTTTCTGTTAACATTCCCGCAAATATTTCGCTTGCCGATGAAGAATTTTATCAATCAAAACCAATTGATATGCTTATTGGTTTCACTCTATTTTGGAACATAATTATTGATGGTCAAGTTACAACTAATAATTCAAATATAAAATTGCAAAACACCCAATTAGGCTGGATTGTGTCTGGTATAATGCCAATTTGCGCCGACAAACCAAAAGTAGTTTCGTATTTATCTCTCGATTTACAACTCGAAAAATTTTGAAAAGTGGAGAATTTCGAAAATAACCCTGTTTATTTAACTCCAGATGAGAAATTTTGCGAAACACACTTCATAAATAATACATGCCGTGATCAGTCAGGTCGATTTGTCGTATCAATACCCTTGAAAAATAATATAGTTGAATTAGGCAATTCCCGAACTCAAGCTCTTAAGAGATATTACTTGCTTGAAAGTCGTTTAAGCAAACACCCCAAACAAAAACATCTCGGTCATATGTCAAAAATTGATGATAATCTTGAAACTCCTGAATATTTTCTTCCACATCATAGTGTTATGCGCGAAGACAGTATTACCACAAAGTTACGAGTTGTTTTTGATGGCTCTGCAAAAACGTCAAACAACATTTCGTTAAATGACATTCAGTATGTGGGCCCAACCATTCAGTCAGACATTTTTTCAATATTAATTAATTTTCGACAATACCGTTACGTGGCCACTGCTGACGTAGAAAAAATGTATAGGCAAATATTGATTAAACCAAAACAAATATGTTTGCAAAAAATCGTCTGGAGAAATAATCCCAATGAACCTCTTGAAACATATAATTTAAATACGGTCACTTATGGAACAGCATCCGCTCCATATCTTGCTGTACGTTGTCTTTTTAAACTCGCAGATAATAACGAAACACATTTCCCAGATGCCGCAAAAATAATAAAAGAAAATATGTATGTGGACGACTTGATAACTGGTTGTGATGACTTAAATTCATTAATAACTCGTTGTTCTGATGTATCAACAATATTGAAAACTGCTTGTTTTAATCTTAGAAAATGGAAATCAAATAGTATTGAGTTAATTAATCATTTTAGTGTTGACACGTATAATGCAATTAACTATGTTCAACAATGAAATAAAAACACTTGGGATAATCTTTAATCCAGTAGCAGACCAATTTAGTTATACGTTTAATAAAAAAATATTAAATGGTATTTGTTCAAAACGATCGATTTTAAGTCAAACTGCACAATTATTTGACCCACTAGGATTATTAAGTCCACTAACAGTTGTTCCAAAACTTATAATCCAAGAATTGTGGAAATTGAAATATGGTTGGGATGATCCAATTCCCACTCATATCTACAAAAAATGGGAAAATTATTTATCGCATATGAATTCAATTAATTCGATAAAAATTTCAAGTAACGTAATTATCAACAATAGTAAATTAATTCAACTGCATGGGTTTGCAGACGCATCTTAATAGGCATATGGTGCGTGTATTTATATCAAAAGTCTCGACGAGTTCAGAAATATGAAAATTGAATTATTAACAGCCACATCTCGTGTTGCACCAGTAAAACTAATTACTCTCCATCGCTCTTAGAGCTGTGTGCAAGTCTCCTATTAGCTGAATTAAATCGAGTACACACTATATTGAAATTAAATTTTGATAAAATATTTCTTTGGTCTGATACAAAGGTGACCCTATCGTGGATTAAATCGCATCCAAGCCGCTGGAAATATTTTGTAGCAAATAGAGTTGCTAAAATCCAAGAATTAACCTTTATTAATGATTGGCATTATGTCAAATCAGGTGACAATCCGGCTGATTTAATTTCGCGGGTTTGTACCCCAATGAGAACGATACGCAAAATTTATGGTGGCAGGGTCCCCTTTGGCTCCAAGGAAATGTTTATCCCTAAGAAATGTATTCAAATGTCGAGATTCAAGATGAACGCCGAATCGCATCATTCACAGTAACAATTAATTTAGATTTTATTTAGAATTTTTCAAATTTTTCAAAACTACTTCGTGTTTTTTCATATTGTTTACGCTTTATCAATAGGATAAAGGGATATAGCGTTAACTTAGGTATTATCACAGCGAGTGAACGTCGCAATACTTTGATTTGTCTAATAAAACTTGTACAGACATATTCATATTCAACAGAAATTTTGCAACTTCAAAAAAATAAACTTTTGAATAATAACTCGAATATTCTAACACTGTCTCCATTTCTTGATAATAATGGTTTATTAAGAGTGGGAGGAAGATTAAGCAATATTATTAAAACTTTGACAAGATTCACCAAATTATTCTTCCAAATAATCATTTAACAAAATTGATAGCCAGATTTTATCATAACATTAACAGTCATTGTGGTCCTCAACAACTTTTATTTGAACTTATACACAAATATTAGCCAATCGGAGGACGCAGTTTAACAAAACAAATCACACGAAATTGCATAACGTGTTTTAAATCAAACCCGAAACCATACAAACAAATTATGGGAAATTTACCCAAATCACGAATTACACCTGCTGTGCCATTCACTACCACAGGAGTTGATTTTGCCGGTCCATTCAAAGGTCGCGATTGACGAGCCCGTGAATATAAAATCTTTAAAACTTATGTCTGTTTCTTTATATGCTTGTGCACAAAGGCAGTTCATTTAGAAGTGGTTTCAGACCTAACAGCGCAGGCATTTCTAGCAGCACTTCGTAGATTTATATCGCGTCGTGGAAAACCAAAGAAAACGATATCGGACAATGCAACTAATTTTGTTGGGGCAAATTCTGAGTTAAATTATCTCAAATGGGAATTTGCCAATTGGATTTCAAAAATCGATCGCGAAATGTCAAATGAGGGTAATGAGATAACTTGGGAATTTATACCTGCCTGATCTCCACATATGGGTGGAATTTGGGAAGCAAACATAAAATGTATGAAGCGCCACCTGACACGCGTTGTTGGAACTTCTATATTAACATTTGAAGAATTTCAAACCGTGCTTACGCAAATTGAAGCTGTGCTAAATTCTCGTCCATTGTATCCTCTAAGTAGCGACCCTCATGACCTAAACCCCCGCCGGGGTAAGGCATACTTTCTAATTGGAAGACCACTCACGTTCGCGCCAGATGGGGATCTATCTGATGCGCCCATCAACCGTCTTGCTGTATTCCAACGAATGCAAAAATTAACCCAGAAATTCTGAAAGAAGTGGAAGCGTGAATATATTCACCATCTTCAGGCCCGCAACAAATGGCAGAAGGAAAACCCGCATCCCTTGAAGGAGGGCTTACTTGTCCTACTCATCGATAGCAACGAGCCCCCAGCAACCTGGAGAGTAGGTAGAATTCAGGAGTTATACCCAGGTGACGACGGCCAAGTGCGAGTAGTGTCGTTAAAAACCGCGAGTGGTGTTATCAAACGTGCTGTTACGAAAATTTGTGTATTGCCCAATCAAACCGATGCAGATGACAATTAAAGGAATTACATTCCTTTAAGGCGGGCGGCATGTTACCGTGTCTAATTTCATGGACATATTTTGTATATATTTTATATACTCTTTTGAAAATTGTTCGCCTTTGTAAATATGTTTCTTTCGTTTAAATTTATTGCTATAAATAGTTAAAGTCTATTATTTCCGTCCTTGAAAGCTACGGACCCTTTTTTATAACAAAGGGAAGCGATTTTTGCTGGGGCAAGTTTCCAAGGCAAAGAAGATAGAAAACGCACCCAATTGGTGGTGTATTTGGAACCTACCAATCAAACGCCAGTTACCCCCAATTTCATGACGGTCCGAAAATTTGCATGTTTTACGTCGTAGCAAGCAGTTCGGAAAATTATAATCAGTTCGAAACAAGAATTCGTTCGATTCATAAATATCGCAACATAAAGTTCCAATGTTTTATTGTAAACTTGTAACATTTTTGTAAATAGTGTAAATAAATCGTGTTGTTGTTTTACCAGAAAAACAACGTGTTTATTTAATATCTACCGAACCAGTATCTTGGGCACGCGAATAGAATTTAAATAGTAAAATGTTGAACGCGTCCCACCATAATTTTTTTAATTCATGCATGCAAACACTCTCATATTGGAAAATTTTTCCAAATATGTGTTTGTAATTTCTGCGGCACTGCACATTTAATACACATAAAAATATAAGTTTGATTTATTTCTAGATGAATAAGAATATAGGATTATGTCATATTCATGTTCGCTCTATTAATAGTAATTTTATAAATTTTAAAACCCACATTTGCCCGCGTAACTTTGATTTCATTGCTGTAACAGAGACATTGCTTAATTCAACTTACGATATTGACACTTTTAATCTTGACGGATATACTTTTTGCATAAAGATAGGGAATTTGGACGCGGTGATGGCGTCGGCCTACATATTCGGGACAACATACAATTCGAAAATGTAATAACACAACCTACGAATAATCTAGAACAATTATGGATAACATGTAAATTCAATAGTGAATAATTTTGCATTGGTGTGATTTACAGGTCACCGAACACTAATATTCGTACATTTTTACTTTCCCTATACACGTAGTATATAGGGGGAGTATTGTTTTCGTGATTTTTTTTGAAAAATTTTTTTTGCGGAAATATCCGTTTTGGGGTCCCCTGAACCCAAAAAACCAATTTCTGGAAAAAAAAATTCTGTGTCTGTGTGTGTGTGTGTGTGTGTGTGTGTGTGTGTCTGTCTGTCTGTCGGTGGGCGCTTTATCTCAAAAACGAATAATCCAATTGAGATGAAACTTTAAACTTAAGGTTTTATCGTTAAAAACTGGAGCTGAAAAGCTTTTGGTAGAGATTCATAAACCGGAAGTGGATGTTTACTCGAGGCGTTTTTTTGTTTTTTCGTGATATTTTTCTAAATATGAAAATTTTTAAAAAACGGTTCAAACAAAAGTTAAAGGGAATGAAAAACTGAACAAGTTTTATTCAAACATGTTTTTCAAAAAATTCTTAACTTTCGAGAAAAAATATAAAAATTGGAAATGTTGACATATTTTGCCAATTGCTAAGAAACTCTTGGAGTTACATAAAATTTATATAACAAATAATTGTAGAGAATTCAAAAGTGCACATATTATTAAGAATAACATTTTTGCGTAAACCTCATAGTTTTCGAGAAAAATATAGGGAAAGTACTATGATGGCCACATCACCATTTTTACTTTCCCTATACACGTAGTATATAGGGGGAGTATTGTTTTCGTGATTTTTTTTTGAAAAAATTTTTTTGCGGAAATATCCGTTTTGGGGTCCCCTGAACCCAAAAAACTAATTTCTGGAAAAAAAAATTCTGTGTCTGTGTGTGTGTGTGTGTGTGTGTGTGTCTGTCTGTCTGTCGGTGGGCGCTGTATCTCAAAAACGAATGATCCAATTGAGATGAAACTTTAAACTTAAGGTTTTATCGTTAAAAACTGGAGCTGAAAAGCTTTTGGTAGAGATTCATAAACCGGAAGTGGATGTTTACTCGAGGCGTTTTTTTGTTTTTTACCGATATTTTTCTAAATATACAAAATATTATAAAACTTCTCAAACAAAAGTTAAAGGGCGTAAAAAACTAAGCAACTTTTATTAAAACATATTTTTCATAAAATTCTTAACTTTCGAGAAAAAAATTAAAAATTGAAAATTTTGGCATTTTTTGGCAATTGCTAATAAACTATTGAAGCTACATGAAATTTATATAACAAATAGTTGTAGAGAATTCAAGACTGAACAAATTATAAAGAATAGTTTTTTTGCGTAAACCTCATAGTTTTCGAGAAAAATATAGGGAAAGTACTATGATGGCCACATCACCATTTTTACTTTCCCTATACACGTAGTATATAGGGGGAGTATTGTTTTCGTGATTTTTTTTTGAAAAAATTTTTTTGCGGAAATATCCGTTTTGGGGTCCCCTGAACCCAAAATACTAATTTCTGGAAAAAAAAATTCTGTGTCTGTGTGTGTGTGTGTCTGTCTGTCTGTCGGTGGGCGCTGTATCTCAAAAACGAATGATCCAATTGAGATGAAACTCTAAACTTAAGGTTTTATCGTTAAAAACTGGAGCTGAAAAGCTTTTGGTAGAGATTCATAAACCGGAAGTGGATGTTTACTCGAGGCGTTTTTTTGTTTTTTACCAATATTTTTCTAAATATACAAAATATTATGAAACTTCTCAAACAAAAGTTAAAGGGCGTAAAAAACTGAACAACTTTTATTAAAACATGTTTTTTATAAAATTCTTAACTTTCTAGAAAAAAATTAAAAATTGAAAATTTTGGCATTTTTTGACAATTGCTAATAAACTATTGTAGCTACATGAAATTTATATAACAAATAGTTGTAGAGAATTCAAGACTGAACAAATTATAAAGAATAGTTTTTTTGCCTAAACCTCATAGTTTTCGAGTAAAATATAGGGAAAGTACTATGATGGCCACATCACCATTTGTTGATATGTTGGAAGACACCTTCATTAAAATTATACCACAATGTGGTGACTTTATTTGTATGGGGGATTTTAATATTATTTTCCTGAATCTTAACTCCAATGATACGGCTACTTTTGTTGATTTTCTAAACAGTTATGGTCTAATCCAAGTTATTGAACAACCTACTCGTGTCACTTATCATTCCATCTCATTAATAGATTTAATTATTATATCGAATAAAAATAAATGCATAGAATCAGATGTGAACTTTGATATAAATAATTTTCAGTGTGATCTAGAACATTTGAATATTGATGATATACTTTATTTGTATAACATTGAAGACAAAATAAAATATCTCAACAGCTGTTTAATCTACGTATTTGACTTACATGCTCCATTAACAACATCTAGAATCACCAAAAAAGAGCTCCTTGGTTAACTCCAACTATTAAGGAAAAGATAAATTTACGTAATAACAGCTATAAGCATTCCAAACAATCAAAAAATTCGAATTACTTTTTATATTACAAACAATTAAGCAATGCTGTACACTTGGCTGTTTCTAAGGAGAAAAAAGCTTATTTTGAATTTGTTATGAAAATGACAGGACAAATATATAAGTGTCTAAAGGGCAATGATGTCTTAATTAACAAATCGAACTGCATTCCCAACTTCCTAAAAGATGTGAGCGGGTGTAATAATTAATTAATAAATTCTATTAAAAGTAAATCAAACGATGACTTAATCATATTTTATAATGATAATATTTGCCCTGTAGTAAATGATGAATTAAGATTGAATTTAATTACTAACGACGACATTGTTCAAATGTTATCTCAAATTAAACCGAATTTCGTAGGGTCTGGCAATATATGTATTTCTATGATTTAACTTTGTTGTCCCTTCATCGTTCCTTATATTACTCATATTATAAATTGTTGTCTGGAACAGTCAATTTTTCCAAATATATGGAAGATTGGTATAATAACACCCATCCTCAAGACAAAGAATCCTAAAGAGTTTAAAGACCTCAGGCCAATTTATGTATTGTCAACAATCTCGAAAATTTTGGAACGGGTTTTGAAAACACAAATAATGGAGTTTCTTGACGTTAATCGCCTTCTCCCTAAAGAGCAGTCGGGTTTTAGACGGAATTTTAGTTGTTGCACTGCATTGCTCAATGTAACCGAATCATCACAGCTACTGATAGAGGCTTATTAACATCAATTATTTTACTTGACTACAATAAGGCGTTCGGCACTATAAACTACGGCATATTAATTGCAAAACTCCATTATATGGGTTTTCAAAGAGATGCAATATTCTTAATTTCGAGAATTTTTAACGGCAAGGTCTCAAATCGTAAAAATTGACAATGATATATCAAGTTCATTAAGTGTTACTGAGTTATATATGAGCTTGACGTGTAGTGTATGGTATCCGAGGAAATCGAATTATTTGATAGGATTCAACGGTTATAAAAAGAAAAATCGCAGAGTTAAGCAAGACTAAACCATCATAGAAGGGAAAGTGCGTGGGGTAGTGACCATCCCGGGCAAAATCAGTGAGTTACAAAGAAATTTCTAATAAACAAAAACTTAACCTAGAAACTGGATCTGGAGTTGGCACGTGCCAAGACGATTAATTGCAATTTTTGAAAGCGAGTCACGTTGAATAAATGCACATTGTTTAGTGTGGTAACGTGGTGCAAACAGAAAAGCGTTGGAATCGCGAATTTGCGAACGGATGAGCAGCGGTTCAAACCTTGGCCGGGCCGAAGTTTCTTTTTACTTTTTATTTTTAAGAGTATTAGTATAAGATCGCCAAAATTATATATACGAAGATAATTTACTAAGAACAATTAATAATAAACAAAAAATGTCAAAATTCCGCAGTGTGAGGGATAGTGATGATGATGCCACCGACGAAGGAAGTAGAAAACGGTATGGGGAAGAGCAGTATAACCCTTTCGCGAAGAATAAGAAAGTTGTACGTTCGCCCTTAAAGAGAGAGGCGCAAGGACTAGACAAAATGGATACAATCATCGAGATGATGCAAAATTTAACAACAGAGATGAAAAGCATTAAAGCTGAAATGCATAAAATATTCGAAGAGCAGAAAGAAACTAATAAGGCAATAAAGGAACTTAAAGAAGAGAACGAAAAATTAAAAATCATAAATAAGAAACTCGAGAAGGAAGTAGAAATAATTAAAAATAACGCCGAAAACATGACCATTAGAGTAAATAAACTCGAAAAGGAGAAGAGAATAAAAAATATAGTCGTTACTGGGGTAACAATCGAAAATACTAATGAAACTGCAATTATAAGTACAATGAAACAATTTTTGGAAAAAGAAGTAAATGTAAAACCGGACATAGAGAAAGCATACAAACTTGGACCAAATGTATGCCTACTCGAGTTAAAAAACATAGAGGAAAAGCAAAAGATAATGGAAAACAAAAGTGTATTAAAACATATTAAGAATAAAAGAATATTTATCAATGATGATCAACAGAGGAGAGAAATATAGCCAGACAACTAAGAAGAATAGCGAAAGAAGAAAGAGAGAAGGGTAATCTAGTCAAAATGGGATATAATAAAGTATGGATAAATAATAAACTATTCAAATGGAATATCCAAACAAATAACTTGGAGGCAATGGAGGAAACAGGGAGACAAATAATAACAAAAAACTAATAAAATTCCACGAAACAAAAAATAAGGATTGTTCGGCAAATACGGACACAAAAAATAATAGTAACAAACGAAAATTAGATAAAAATAGGGAAAGTTGCTTAAGGGTGGGGTTTTGGAACGTAGCTGGGATAAAGTCGAAGTGTAGGGGAGAAAGATGGCACAAGGACTTTGAGAAGTGGATTTCAGAAAAAGATGTAGTGGGGTTAGTGGAAACATGGATGATGAAGGAGGAGTGGGAAAATGTACGAGATTCACTTCCAGCGGGGTTTAGGTGGTGGGTTCAAGGGGCAACGAAGGATGCAACTAAAGGAAGGGCGAAAGGGGGTATAATAGTGGGAACGAAATGGTCTCTGAAAAATGAGGAGGTGGAATTTATAGAAGAGGTGGACGGTATAGCGTGGGTTAAGTGTCAAAAGGAGGGGGCTCATTTGGAACTGGGGGTGGTGTACATTAATAAGAACTGGGCCGAAGTGCGGAATGTGCTAGATGAGAAATGTAATCAAGGAACAAGATGTATGGTGGGGGGAGATTTTAATGCAAGAATGGGGGAAAAGGGGGGAGGAGTGAATGATAAGGGTAAGCTAATACTAAGAACGTCTCAGGACAAATTGATAAATCAGGAGGGTCGAAGGATGGGGGATTGGTTAATAGAAGAGGGATGGGAGATGTTAAACGGGTGCACTGAAGGTGATTGGGAAGGGAAAAAGACGTATGTTGGACCACAAGGATCGTCAGTCGTGGATTATGTTATAATAAAGGGGCTAAACAGGGAAGAAGTTCGAAGAATGGAAGTAGAAGAAGTCCTGGGGTCGGACCATTTGCCAATAATGGTGGAGATAGGGCTGGGAAAATTTAGGGAAAATGAACAAGAACAGGAATGGTGGAAGTTAGAGGATAGTGTAAATGCTATCAAGAATATGGGAAAACGATTAGAAAAGATTAACTGGAATGAAGTTAAAACAATAGAAGAGATGGAAGGGATTATTGCGGGATGCGGTAGAAAAGTGGAAAGAAGGGATGGGGAAAGGTGCGCTTGGTTTGATAAAGAATGTCGGGACGCAAAAAGGGAGGTAAGGAAGACTGTGAGGGAATGGACCTTGGGTAGAGGAGAGGAGAGATGGGTGGTGGCAGCGAGGACTAAGTACGCAAAACTATGCGAGGAAAAGAAGATGCAGGCCTTGGAAAAAACGACTAACGACTTGAAATTATGTAGGAATGAAAAGGAGATATGGAGTATTTTAAAAAGAGGTGAGAGGAGGCAACATATAGGAGTGTCTCTACAAGAATGGGCAGACAAATGCAGTGTAATGAGTGGTGAGCCAAGTGGGGTAGGGGAACAAGAGTCGATTGGGGAAGTTGAAGAGTTTACGGAGGAGGAAATAGAAAAAGCATTTAATGAGTTGAAAACTGGGAAAGCTGCAGGACTGGATGGGTTAAAGGCAGAAATGTGGCAGCAGATAGGAAAAGAAGGAAAGCAGAAGTTCAGAGAGCTGCTGAATCAAATATGGAGAGGAGAAGCAGAGTTCCCAAAAGCGTGGCGTGTGGGTCTTATGTGCCCGGTACACAAAGGTGGTGATACATTAAATATAGAAAATTATAGAGGGATAACAATTATGTGTACCGGGTACAAAATTGCCATGACAGTGGTAAAAAATAGGATGGAGAAGGAAGTGGAGATCAATAGAATTCTGCCGGAGACGCAAGGGGGTTTTAGAAAAGGGAGGGGAACAAGGGATCAAATCTTTACACTGGGAAGGATTGTGGAGAGTGTTGGAAGAAAAGGGCAGTATCTACGCTGTTTTCCTGGATTTGAAAGCAGCGTATGATACTGTACCGAGAGAGAGATTAGTGGAGTGTTTGAGAAGGAGAGGAGTGAGTGCAGGAATGGTGGAATGGTGTAGAAGGGTGTATGAGGAAACGTGGGTGAGTGCGAAAGTGGGGGGGAATGTGTCTGAAAGGTTTAGAATTTGGATGGGGGTGCGACAGGGCTGTCCGTTGAGCCCTTTACTCTTTAACATATATACTAGTGAATTGGAAGAGATTTTGAGAAAAGGGCAAGCGGGCGGAGTAGTGATTGGAAAAGAGAAAGTATGGATGCTGGCGTATGCGGATGATGTGGTGCTTTTGGCGAGAAATTGGGGAGAGATAAAAGAGGTGATGCAAAGAGTAGAGAGGTATATGGACAAAAGAGGAATGCAAGTGAATGCAAGGAAAACAAAGTGGATGCGATTTAGGAAGCGTGGAAGGGAAGGAAGAGTGGGTAAATTAGAATGGAAGGGGGAGGTGATTGAAAGAGTGAAGGAATTTAAATACTTGGGCTTCGTATTTAAATGCACAGGAGGATACGGTGAGCACGCCAAATGGATACAGGGGAAAGCCAGAAAAGCGTGGGGCATTGTGAGGAAAAAGTGGGGGAAATGGTTTTCCGGCAACTTTCAATTGGCGTGCCAGCTGTGGGATGCATGTGTGAAGCCTATTTTGCTGTATGGGGTAGAAACTTGGGGAATGAGGAAGTATGAATGTATTGAGAGGGAGCAGTCATTATTCCTGAAGCAGATTCTAGGGGTGGAAAGATCAACACCTGGGTACATTCTGCTTCAGGAAACAAATAGAATGAGTGTGCATGCAGAGGCAATGGAGAGAGTGGTAAAGTATGAGATGGATTTGGTTGGATTGGATAATGAGAGATTGGTGAAAGAGGTATGGAGAACGTGCATGGGGAGAAAGGGGAGTGAGTGGAGGTTAGAACGTAGAAAAATGTATGAAAGGGCAGGAGTATCTGAGAATATTGTAAATGAGTGGTTGGAGAAAGGGGTAAATGTACGGGCATGGATGAAAGAGAAGTGGAAGGAGGTTGAAATGCAGGAGAGGCAAGGTTGTATCAGAAGGAGCACATATAATCCAGGGTATGAAAGATGGCAGGTAAATGGGAGGGTGCCAGCGTACCTAACTAATAGTGTCTACTCAAATGAAGAGAAGATTACCCTGGCGCGAGGTAGATGCGGTACGGAAGAGAGGGGAAGGAAGGTTTGGATGGGAGAAAGTTATGGTAGGTGTGCACTGTGTACGAATGGGATGGATACATGGAGTCATTTGGGAGAAGAGTGTGAAGGAGTGCGTGAGGAGTGGTTGGGGGGAAAAAGGAAGGTTACGGAATGGATGAGAGAAGATGGAGCTGGTGTAAAGGTTTTGGTCAGACTTAGGTGGGAGAGGGAATTAAAAAGGAAAAGGAAAATATGATAGAATATTTGTTTTTTTTTTTAAATGTAGAAGTTTGTATATATATATATATGTATATGTAGAAAGGTTTTGTAAGTTAAAGTGATGCCAATAAAGGTTTTTTTTTTTTTTTTTTTTTTTTTTTTTTAAGTGTTACTGCGGACGTTCCCCAAGGTTCTATTTCAGGACCAATTATATTTTACATTTACACTTCTTTCCTAACCGATGTCTTAAATTACTGCTCGCCAAATATTTATGGATTCACAGTTGTTATACTCATTCAGGCTTGAAGATATAAAGTTAGCTAATGACCGCATCAATTCTGATATAACAAAACTGGTTGAAACATCAACTAAACATTCTTTAATAATCAATGTCTCTAAATCGACAGCTATGCTTTTTGGACCTAACAGTTTAACGTCTCTAGCAATACCTCTTTTAAAAATCAAGATAGGTAATGATAATTTGCGATTTGTTAATTCAGCAAGAAATCTTGGTCTTACAACGGACACTAGTTTGAGTTTGAAGCATCACATCAATAAGTGTATCTACAAAAATACGCATACAAAAGGTTCAAAATGATTGTTTAAGGCTCGTTTTTGGTATACGAAAGTAATGGTCATCTTTCAGGAAAATTGCGTGATTTAAATTGGCTAGATATGTCTGAAAGACGAAACCTGTCTTTATGACAGGATCGTATTTCGGTCTGACGTTCATAACATTAATGTGAGATTTAGAGGCAAGATTTCTCCACCTAAACATAAAACATCATTTTTTCATTTAGCATTTATAAAATTTATAATTCCATACCGAATCTACTCAAATATCTCACAAACAATAGTTTCAAAACAACAAAGAGAAATATTTCTTGAATAATAGGTTTTCCCTATAACATCCTATATTAATTAATTTTTATTTTGTTTATTTTTATCATAAGAAATAATTCGTTTCTATAACAATTAATATTTTTTTTTTTCATTTTTTGTATTCATTATTAAGTAAGCACTCTTCTAGAATATGTATTATTTTTTATCACACAGGTTAAGTGGAAGAGCAGAGATAGTTTTTTTTAAATTATCACTGAACTTCGCATGTATTTTGTATTTGTATGCTTTGTATTTTCTTCTTTAATTAAATAAAGACAATTAATTATTATGATTATTCATTTTTCAGAGGTTCATGAAAAAACTTTTTGTCGGTATTTCAGGGGTTACGAAGTTTCTAGATGATATTCTAGTAACTAGGAAATCAAAAGAAGAGCATTTAAATACCATTAAATTAGTATTAAATAAATTAAAAAATGCAGGACTCGAAATTAGTCAGAATAAATGTAAATTTTCCAGGAAAAAATATCATATTTAGGTCATGATATTGGTAAACATGGTCTTTATAAAAGTACCGATGAAACAAATGCTATATTAGAAGCTTTCGGTTCATGAAAAGGGGTTTTCCCAAATAGATAAGGAGGTACTAGCGATAATTTTCGGAATTAGAACATTTAATCATTACATATACGGTAGACACTTTACATTATTCACAGTTCATAGTCCGTTATACGATGCGAACATGTACGCGCGATGTTGTATATCTATTGAATTATGGAATAATATTCAGGGTATTCTATTTAAGAAAAATCAAGTTTAATTTGTGCTGACATTTTGACTGATCTTGTATATTTAATTTGTTTTTATTGTGATATTCCTTACAAAAAATCCTAAAGCTTTCGGCTGAATTGCATATGTTATACATGGTAATTCAAAAAAATCGCATTTTTCTAAATGAAACACCCTGTATATTAGTACATATTCGGAATCTTAAATCAAATCTGATGTGACTTTATGTACCATAGATAGTATCTAAAATAATTGGTTTAGCCGTTCGTTCGCAAGTAGACATTCGGTAAAAATTGAATATCGCAGCTATCATAAAACTTAGAATGCCGTGACTCTGCAATGTTACTAATTATGAAATACACTAATAAAGGCTGAACGATCAAAGCCCAACTTTTTTTGTCGTGATAGATATTGCTATGCCAATTTAAAAAGAGTCAATCATGGGTAACTTATTTGTTTTTTAAATGGAACTACCAACTTATTTTTGTGCATCAAATCCAGTATTTATTTACCGTTGTTAGGAATATAGCGTTCAATTGTTATAAACAAAATTAATATTACTTTTTGGAACTTCGAAAACAAATACGGTCTTAACCGAAAACTTTTAGATATAGATATGTTGTATTAAATCATCATATTTTGGACACAAAAATCTAGTCCTTGTGACCAAACTATGATGACTTAAAAACCGGAATTAGTCTTCAAAACTTCAAAAAATATTATTTCTTTGTTAGTAACAATTAATGCTTTATTTGATTTGAATGAAATTTATAACTAATTATTGCATAATATAACACATCATTTTAGTCATTATGGCAAATATTGGTATAACAAGAAGTATAAAATACAGTAGTACCACCACATAATATTCGGATTTGGGTGAAAAGGATTGCACCATAATCTAACAAGGGTCGGCATATTGATTTGTATATGTGTGTAGCAGTCTTTATAGTTATTCCTTGCTGTTTGTACGTTGATGACCTAAAATGCTGAGCCCTGATTTTGATTTTGTTTTTGATTGTTTGTGAGTGGGGTTTAAAGGAGAGTTTTGAATCAAATAGGATGCCAAGATATTTACAGGTGTATGTGGGACAGATAATGTTAGGTGTTATTGGTTAGGATCGGTGGAGAATGTGGTGTTATTTTATGGTAGGGGATGAATAGTTGGGCTTTGGAAGGATTAATTTTTATTCGCCATTTGGAGCACCATGCTTGTATGGAATCGAAGGAACATTGAAGGGAATGTTAGGCGATTTGATGGGAGGGTGAGTGTGCAACAAAAACGGTGTCATCGGCGAAAAGCAGGGAATATTGTGAGGGATTAAAATATGAAGGATCAGGATTACTAATGTCATGGCAGAATATATTGTATAGGAGATGGGATAAGGGATAACCTTGGGGGACACCTTGTAAAATTGGAAAGGGTTGGGAAAGCGATTGTTTAATTCTAACTTGACAAGATCTATTTAAAAGGAAGTTGTGTATAAGGATTATTAAATGATGAGGTATTTATAGTAGAAAACATTTATATAGGTGTCCAATATGCCAAACTAAGTCGAATGCTTTTTGAATGTCTAAGAAAGTATAGCTGACTTTTGACCTTCAAGGTTATTAGTTTGCATATTGGACGTAAGGATGGTGAGAGGAAGTATGGTAGATATTTTGGGAAGAAAGCCAAACTGATAGTCAGGGATGGAGTTGATTGAGGTTTGAAGGAGTTTCTGTTTGATGAGGGATTCAAGGAGTTTACCAATTACAGGAAGGAGTGTGATGGGTCGGAAGCTGGAAATAAGTGTGGGATCATTCTCAGGTTTGGGGATGCAAATAATTATACCATTTTTCCATTCGGTAGGGAAATATTGGTTGGAATAGCAAAAGTTAAAAATTTTTAAAATAAACGATTGATCTGGGAATTTGATCATGACCTGGAGATAACTTTTTACCAGAGTGTAAAATTGAGTAATAATCTGTCTCATCTAATGAATCGTCGTTCGGAGGAGGTAATGGGGACTTGTCAAATGAAGCGTACCAGTCATTAACTAAATTAAAAAAGTCTTCGTCGTAGCCATTATTGTCTGTTGGATTAAATGTGGATTTTAACTATCCTGCAAAGGTTTTAGCAATTTCTAAATCGTCAGTCAGTATGGTACCGTCGGTTGGGTCTTTAATATTATTTATGTAGTCTGATTTTCTGTATTTTGTCAGCTTTTTTATTTCTGTCCAGTACGTCTTGCCTTGTATTTCAATTGTGTTACACGTTTCTGTCCATTTATGTTTTTTAAATTCTAAAATTATCATTTTGATTTCTTTACTTAATTTATTAAATTTTTGTCTGAGTGAACTGTCGTCGTAGAATTTAATGTCTCTGTAGAGTTGTCTTTTATATTTCAAAAGTCGGAGGATAAATTTAGGAAGGAGTATTTATATAACTATTTTATTTTTATTTTACTTTAGGAGTATGAATTAAAATTGTGATTGGGATAAGGAGTGGTTAAATATATTGAGGTTGAGGAAGTACGGGGAGTGATTGGATATTTAGATCAAACTGGATGGACAAGTGGTCGGATGTTGGATATGCAAGGGATAATGTCGGGTATGGATGATTGGGATTCGTTCATTATGAATGTTGAAGGTGTTTGGATTTATAGGAAATTGGAGTTTAACCAAAAATTATGGATATGTCGGGATTTCTTGCTATTGACGTTAAAGTCACCAATAATTAATGTATAATCATACAATGAAGCTTTTATAAAAAATGTATCGTTAATAGCAGAATTAGGATGGATATAAATAAGGAATATATGAAGGGTTATATTGTTAATAGGAAGGGTAAATTGGATGCATTCATTTAAAGGATTATTGATGCGAGGGGATTTACTTTAGCAAAGGGAATTAACGGGTGAAAGGATGCAATGGATCCTCCTCGTTGATATGAGTTGCTAATTGTTGAAGGGATTTGTTAGCTTCTCCAATTATTAAAATTAATTTGATTTTTTGGATGGGATTATTTGATAAATAATGAAATAGGAGATAGGATTTTCTATGGAGGGAATTAATGTTTGAATAGAGGAAACGTATATTAGCCATTGTTTATCAGTATATTAACAGTGGTTACTCCTGCTGTTGGGTCTACAATTGGGGTAACATCAGGAAACTTCAGGTCAAACATGACGATGAATATTCTGTTTCCAAAAAAAGACGCGTGAGTGTCGATGCTACATGAGTCAATGAATCTCCTGCGTAGTGTTTTATTAATTTTAAGGAAATTAACAAAACTCAAACAACTGATTTTTGCAACTTAAGTTTCATTATTTTCAAAGAATGCGTATACGAATTACGACTATTTGATTAATTTTATAAAACTTATGCAAGTTTCCAAATATGTAATTTTTAATATATTAAATATTTATTAGATTTATTGTTTATTGGATTTATTCAATGTGCTAACAAAAGTTGTCTAAATGTTTATATACATACGTAAATTCAAATAAATTTTCACTCTGCGTCAGAAACGTCTGTAATTATCCATGATAAATACGATGTTGATTTTAATTGATTTTGCCATATATTACGGCATTTTTATTTTCGTTTATCAAATATTGTTTCTGTCCTACTGAAAGTTAATAAACGAGTACACTTAATATAATTTCAATTACGATACGCAAAGATATTTTGTATTCTGTTCTTTATTATCTGACAGAACATAATTTACGTCTACTATATAAAACGAATTAATAAACAAATATAAAATTAAATATATTTATATTACCGTTTCAGATAATCTATCTGACACCTTGTATGTAATCAATGCCTTATTTTAAAATTAATGCTTTTTTCGCTAAACTCTTGATGGAAACAGATATTACTATTAGGTGAAGAATAACACTTGTTTTGTTCCATAATGTTTTTATTTTCAGTTGCCTGACACGTGTTTCGGTCTTCGCAGAAATTATGGAACAAAACAAGTGTTATTCTCCACCTAATAATGCCTTATTTGTTTTAAACAATATTAAGAAGAGAAGATAATTTATAAATCAAAAGGTAACTGTTGTAACTGACAGATATTTCTATTTAATTCTATTATTACCTCAAATTATTTCTAACATTCTTTTATATTTAATATCGATTAACTGCTACACATTTTGATGGATTATAAAAACATTTGAGACTTTTAATTTCAATTTTCCATTGTGAAAGGCGCGATATGAAAATTTTATTTAAAAACAGTACTGACAAAGTAAAAAATGTTTTGAAATATTTGATTTGTCAGGCTATATGTTTCATATTTAGGGATTAAACATCAATCGAGAAAAAAAACATCTGTTAAAACACAAAATTGTTTTATTCGTTAATTTACCGTTCTATTTTTTTATGCAAATGTACACGTAACGTTTAATTTCTACATTTTAGTACTTATATCCCTCTATCATTTTAAATACATTATATTAGTTTCTTATATTAAAGAAGATGCAACTTTTAAAAGCTTGAGAGTAGTATTAATCATTATTTAATGCTGTGATCGCAAAAAATTAAAATAATTACATATAAACAACTAGAGAAAACATTTGTTTGATTTAATGGACCTATTTAATTTTAAACCATGCTTAATCAACCCTATATTTTATCTCTTTTGTGAATTATCTTTTATCTAATTATCAGGAAATTATTAATTAAGATTATATAACGAAAACCGGCCTATTATGTACTCCATATTATTTCTAAATAATTTCATGCTTATATATTGCACAGAAGTAAAGTTTTGTTTTTCTAAAAATAAGTTTATTTTTATATTATTTATAAATTCAAGTAACTGCTTTAGGATTGATCCTACTTTTATACGAAAGTGTAAATAATAAAATGTATTAAAGGCCTTTAGGTCGTTGTCAAAAATAAATAAATAAATAAAATAAATTTAAAAAATATTTAAAATTACGAAAATATTTCGTAGATCTACAACAATGAGTCCTACACAATATTGTAAATATCTAGCATTACTTTTCTATCAAAACAAAAAGAATTGAACTCATAGGCATCTGTAACATTAAATAATTAAAACTAAAGTTAATATAACTATAAGCCAAATCGCTATGGTCGAACCAATTTTACAAAAGAATATTTTTCTTTTGTGAAATTGGTTCGACATAAAATGAATAAAAATATATCTTCATATTACCAGGCAAATTTTTCCTTTTAAGTTTATTTATTTTTTTAACTTTCTTTTGAACATAATTAATTTAGTACACACCAACCTAAATCTTAATTAATGCGAAAAAGCGTAGTCTTTCATATTCTGTATTTATACAAATATAACAAATATATGGAATTTCTTGTCTATATATTTTAAATAAATCCCACATTTAAATCAATATGAAACATTTTGTATTTAATTTAATTACTCTTGTTTTTGTTTCACTTGTTTTTATTTATCTCGGACTAATATCTCCGTGAAAATAACATATAGTTTTAGTCGGAGAAAATAAAAACAAGCGAAATAAAACAAGAGCTTTAATTAATCAATAACTATTATTTAACTGTTTAAAAACATGACCACAACAAAAATGAAAAATATTGTTAAATTTAAAAAAATATTTATAATGTTAATCAAAGTGTATCAGAAGCCAATCGCTTGTGTTCAAGATTGTAGCCAATCAAATAATCTTGCTTTTTAAATGGACTCTAAATTAAAATAATTTATATAAAGATTATTTTAATGAAAACCAATCTATTTTAATTTATCAAATTAGCAAATCGTTGCTATTAATTTTTAATATTGTCATAAATTTTTAACATATTTTCGTTAGTGTCTACCACTTTCAATATTTACTTTTCTTCCCAGTACATAGGACATCTATTAAATTAATATTATAAAAAACCAAATGCTTACTAACATTAGTTATTTAAACGATATGCTTACAATTATTGGTATTAATAGCAACTTCGACAGGAAAAAAGGCATTCATTTAAATGAATGTATTAGTTTAAAAACAAATATGGATTAATCAAAATTATTTTTACAATTATTTAATTAACAAATTACCATTAAACACATAAACACTGAAATGGAAGTTATAAAATTTCCATACCTGATATGCCGAGCTCGACGCATTTAGATCTTATAATTTGCTGGTGACTGCTTCTGACGAAAGCTGGAATGCAACTAGTCTACTGCTGCGATATTTTACATACAATATCTAACTTGTTGCGCTTTACCCAGAGCGCAACTACAGTGCACTTCTTTGTGCGCACTGGATGCAACGTTGAACGTTTGATAACCAGTGATTAAATTAGAACTTCCATTACCTCGGTTACCTGCTATTGAACGATGACAAATTCTGCTAATCTTACTCTACAGTTTCGCCTTGTTTGTTATTATTGTTGGTATAAAATAAATTAAAAGTTATATATTAGATACCTTATTACCAGATTATTTTATCTATAATTACGGAAATATGTTCACTCGCATAAAAAAATGGACTGGCTAATACTTTGTGTAGCTTTCATTTCCAATAGAATCTAAATGTTATTACAGACACTTACACATTTTGGGCCTCAAATCGGATATTTCCGCAAAAAAAATTTTCAAAAAAATCAGGAAAACAATACTTCCCCTATACCGATAACTATGTTATTTATAACCGATTTGAATCAACTAAAAAACAAATTGAATGCCCGTTTAAATACTATGAAATGACAATAATTACATATTTTTGCAAAATTAACTTCATTGACAAATGACAGTCAACTTTAAATTTTTAAATGGCTGCATATACTTTCTTATATTTTTACTTTCCCTATATACGAAGTATATATAGGGGAAGTATTGTAATCGTGATTTTTTTTTGAATTTTTTTATGTTGCGGAAATATCCGTTTTAAGGTCCCCTCAGCCCATTACACTGATTTCTGAAAAAATAATGATGTGGCCATGATAGTAGTTTCACTATATTTTTCTCGAAAACTATGAGGTTTACGCAAAAAGACTATTCTTAATCATTTGTTCAGTTTATAATTCTTTACAATTATTTGTTATATAAATTTCTTGTAATTCCAACAGTTTTTTAGCAATTGGCAAAAAATGTCAATAGTTTTATTTTTTATTTCTTTTTTCTCGAAAGTTAAGAATTTTATGAAAAAATGTTTTAATAAAACGTATTCGTTTTCTCATTCCCTGCAACTTTTGTTTGATAAGATTTTGTAATATACAGGGTCCTGCAACAGTGCGTCAAGCTTTCCTAGCGCCTTTCTCGTAAGAGATAGAAAAAAATGTTTCATATAAAAATTTATTGAATTAAAAATCTCTATGCCGTAAAATTATTTTCAAATATACAGGGTGTCCCAATTTTGCGTTATAACAAAAGCAAACATTGTTTTAAATAGAACACCCTGTATATTTTTTCATTTTATAATTTGGATAGTATTTTATAACTTAAACCTTTTTTGGTTTTTAATTTCGATATGGCATTTCCGAGTTAATGACGTTTTTCTGAAAAAAATGTAAAAAGCGGAGGTTCACAAAAAAAAATATTCTGATGTTGTATTTAAAATTTAAGAAATTTTCTTTTTTCTATGGTTGGTCATAAGTACTGTTTATGTACCAGTGTTAAAAATTTTCACTTTTGAGGAACCCTGCCTTTGTATCAGACACGCCATTTTCTAAAATTTCAAATTGTCGTAACTCTTTTTTTTTAAATGGAATCATATATTTTTTTTAATTTTATATTATTCTGCATCTAATTTCCTACAAAAAATATTAAGCATACCCTATACCTAAAAGTGATATTTTTCAAGATATAAAAAAAATATATTTCAAACGGTCCTTGAATACGAATTTGTTTTTGAATAGATAGCCATGACTGAAAAAATGCATCTGTCAATTAAACAATTAGTTTGACATGTAAATGGGAGGTGTGAATTACAAAAAACAAAAGAAGAAAGCCTATCATCAACGAGGAACCAAAAAGACATTGGTGAAGGAACTGGCATAAGCGAGAGGTCAGTACAAAGCATTCTGAAGAAAAATCGATATCAAGCATATCATATTCAGCTACATAAAGAACTGAGTAATACTGATTTTCAATTTCGTTCCGAATTTTGTTTCTGGGGAAGACAGAAAATACAGGAGGATCTTTCGTTTTTCCAATATACAGGGTGTCCCGTTAATGCGGGGAAATGGCTAGACCATAGATTCCTGAGGTCAAAATATGACGATTTAACGCTACTTATCTATATCCAAAAATGTACGGTTAAGCCGGAATTTGGCTTCAAAGTTTCAAATTTTTTTATTTCTTTTGTTTATAACAATTGAACGCTTTATTTGATTTCAATGAAATTTATTTTTAATAACTACCATAATATAATACATCATTTCAGTTATTATGACTATTATTGGTTAACAAGAAGTATAAGAAACAGTAGTACCACCACTTAAAAACTAAAATATTTTTTTATTGGTGGATCTAATAAAAACTAAAAAAATACTACTTCAAAGACCATTTAATTTAAAAACTTTTTTATCTCTTAATAATATTTGATATCTTTTACGGTTTTCCCACAAAAAAATAAAATATATATTTTTTACCTAGTAAAAACAAAATCAAATTTTTCAACGAATCGAAAAAAAATGTTTTTCGTGGTCGTCTTTGTTTAAAAAATGTAAATCATGTATAATAATTATTATTTAGTGTCTTTTAACAATTAATTTTTAACTTTATTATAGTTCATAAATATTCATATTTGGAACAAACAGATATCTTGTTTGTATTAGGATTTTGCAAAGAAAATTGTTTGAAAAGTGTTAGATGTTGTTTTGATTTATTTTATTAATTGATATTATTTAATTTTTATTCAATAGAGTAAGTTTATTTACTTATTATTGAGTGCATAATGAGTATACTATATTCATATTTTATTTTTTTATGCAAAAACCGTACAAGATATCAAAAACTGGTAAGAGTCAAAAAAGTTTTTAAATCTAATGCCATTTCAAGTAGATTTTTTTGGATTTTATTGGATGCACCAATAAAAAAATATTTTAGTTTTTAAGTGGTGGTACTACTGTTTTTTATACTTCCTGTCAATCACTAATGCCAACAGTAACTGAAATGATGTATGATATTATGGTACTTATTAATAATAAGTTTCATTCAAATCAAATAAAGCGTTCAATTGTTATAAACAAAGGAAATAAAAAAATTTGAAACTTTGAAGCCAAATTCCGGCTTAACCGTAAATTTTTGGATATAGATAAGTTGCGTTAAATCGTCATATTTTGACCCCAGGAATCTATGGTCTAGCCATTTCCCCGCATTAACGGGACACCCTGTATTTTATTCACGGATTAGGCGTCATCCCATAACAACGGATCTGTCAATAGGTACAATTTTCACTATTATTTAACTGATAATCCGCATGTTATGAGACAAGTTGATCATCAGCATTGAATGTCTGATGCGGAATTTTCGGAAACCATGTTGTAGGTCAACATTTCTTCGAGGGCCATCTCAGTAGGTCTATGTATTTGTACTTCTTGCAAATTGAATTACCCGGAACGTTAGCTAATGTACCCTAACTAACAAGAAACAGGGTGTGGTTTTAACAAGACGGAGCACCTGCCCAATTTTCACAAGACGTGAGGGCATTTCATTTTTCCCAACCAGTGGATTGGTAGGAATGGACCCACCAAATGACCTGCTAGATCTAAGGATCTAACAAAACCTGAAATTGTTTATAAGGAATCACCAATAGCACTGAATATCATATGCTTGATATCGATTTTTCTTCAGAATGCTTTGTACTGACCTCTCGCTTATGCCAGTTCCTTCACCAATGTCTTTTTGGTTCCTCGTTGATGATAGGCTTTCTTCTTTTGTTTTTTGTAATTCACACCTCCCATTTACATGTGAAACTAATTGTTTAATTGACAGATGCATTTTTTTCAGTCATGGCTATCTATTCAAAAACAAATTCGCATTCAAGGACCGTTTGAAATATAAATTCTTTTATATCTTGAAAATTATCACTTTTAGGTATAGGGTATGCTTAATATTTTTTGTAGAAAATTAGATGTAGAATAATATAAAATTTTAAAAAATATGATTCCATTTAAAAAAAAGAGTTACGACAATTTGAAATTTTAGAAAATGGCGTGTCTGATACAAAGGCAGGGTTCCTCAAAAGTGAAAATTTTTAACACTGGTACATAAACAGTACTTATGACCAACCATAGGAAAAAGAAAATTTCTTAAATTTTAAATACAACATCAGAATAATTTTTTTTGTGAACCTCCGCTTTTTACATTTTTTTCAGAAAAACGTCAATAACTCGGAAATGCCATATCGAAATTAAAAACCAAAAAAAGGTTTAAGTTATAAAATACTATCCAAATTATGAAATGAAAAAATATACAGGGTGTTCCATTTAAAAAAATGTTTGCTTTTGTTATAACGCAAAATTGGGACACCCTGTATATTTTAAAATAATTTTACGGCATAGAGATTTTTAATTCAATAAATTTTTATATGAAACATTTTTTTCTATCTCTTACGAGAAAGGCGCTAGGAAAGCTTGACGCACTGTTGCAGGACCCTGTATATACAACATCTTTATTTCAGTAACTACATAAAATTTTATTGGTACATTTTGTTCTAGCTTATTTTGTTAGTACGTCACTGTCTGGGCTATCGACCATAGGTCTTTCTTCCCTGCCGTTAAAAAAATATATAAAGGGGTAAATATTGATAATAACTTTCAACATGGCGACTAGTAGTGTTGATATAAATAATATATGTAAAGTTTGTGATAAACCAGTTAAACAAACGAATATTACTACCCAGTGCTACGGAATGTGCAGTGGGTTCCTGTACAGGCTTAAAGGATAGCGATCTTCGCCTCCTAAATGGAAAGAAAAACATTGTTTGGTTATGTTCACCATGTATCAAACTTCGACAAGAAGGTCAGCGTAATTTATCTAAAATTGAGGCAACTCTTAAAGAACACAGTTCTATAATAAAGGATAATCAATCCAAATTAAATATATTAGTTATAACAAAAGTATCAAACAATACCATGGAGTCCAACCGTCCAAATTTTAATGCTGCCATCTATGGTAGAAAAGCACAATCATCAAAAACCACCGTACGGCAGGATTCTGCAAATGTTGTCAACTGTAATGATAATGAAATTAAGGCCGGAGATCAACTATTGGACGTTACCGTTAATCATAGTGAGCGTACTAATTCTAATAAGAATACACACACCAAACAAATCAATTTAAATCCAGCTACAGATGAGTTTACAGAGGTAATATCGAGACGGCAAAAAACCAAAACTAAAAATTCCAAGATAATTTTCGGACTTAATGATGACAACAAGACCATAAAAGCAGTCGAGAAAAAAGCTTGGCTACATGTTGCGCGCTACCCGCCCGAAATATCAGCTGAACAACTACAATCCATATTAAGTAGTAGGTTCAGAGTGGAGATAGTGTGTGAGAAAATAACTTCGAAATTAACACAAAACCCGATTTTTTCTAGTTTCAAATGGGGCACCATTTTCATCTAAAGAAAAATTTGAAGACGCCAACTCTTGGGAAAGGGGAGTTGCCATCTCAAGGTATAATTTTTTCATAGAGCGCAAGAGGAATCAGCCAACGCAATAACCAACACAATTGCCGGAAGTAGTTTCAAACTTCTCCATCACAATGTGCAAAGCTTAACGAACAGTATCAATGAACTAAAAGCATTAATTAGTACTCTTTTGGACGTCCACATTATATGCATTAGTGAACACTGGCAAACAGCGGATCAACATCAATGCTTTAACATACCAAATTTTAATCTAATTGCTTATTTTTCTAGATCTAGAAACCAACACGGAGGAGTTGCCATTTATTGTAAAAGTCATATCCCCGCCCTATCAGTAAACAGAATAAATAACTTATCAGTATATAAAATCTTTGAGTGTGTAGGAATGGAGACACGACTTTCTAAAATAACAATACATGTGGTATGTATTTATAGACCTCAGCAGAGCGATATCAACACCTTTCTTGATATCCTTGATAAAATATTAGGAATTCTAGTGGAAAAGGGTAGTGCTTTTTTCATTGCTGGAAACTTCAATATTAATATTTAAAAAAACCGAATGATTGTTTTCAGTTTGTAAATCTTCTCACCTCTTATAATGTTAATTTATGTATTAATGAGGCCACAAGGACGCACCATACAGGTTCTATATCTTGCCTGGATAATGTAATTACAAATATGAACACTGGTATATCTACAAAAGTAATAAAAACCTGCTTGTCTGATCATAGTGCTCAATTAATCACTTATCATAGAAATGTACATAGACCTACACCATTTATCTGTAAAAGGTTAGTAAATAGCACCTTATTAAAACAGTTCTGTGATGATTTACACGGTGAGCTATTCATGGATATATACAATTATACTGATGTAAATAAAAAATATAAAGGTTTTTTAAATACATTTATGCTATATCTAAACAAACTTTTCCCTTACCGAAAACAAACTGCAGGGAAGTCAAAACTGAAGGTTGATTTCAACACACAGGACATTTTAGAGGGTAAAGGAAATATTCAAATATGTCAAACAGTATCTACATATATACCAGAGTACAAATCCATTTTGAAGGAACTAAAAATAACTTATAATAAACTATTAAATTTTCAACAAAATAAACACTTTGAAAATTTACTAAATAACTCAAACAATAGGTCAAAGTCGACATGGAATATCATCAAATATATTGTAGGCAATAAAGCAGAAAAAAAAAATAACAAATTACCCAAAACAAATAATATGTTACAATTGGGCAATGAATTCAATATATTCTTCAAAGAATATGCACTAAATCTACTTTCAAGAAAGTTGAGCCCCTCGACCGCCCAATACCAATGTAATATTCCATTTTACTACAACTCCATATTTTTTCAACTTATTACATATTCAGAAATCATTAATATTATAAATAAATCTGAAAATAAAAGTACATGCGGCTACGATGGCATTCCTATTAGCATAATTAAGGAAGCTTTGCCTCATATAATTAAACCGCTGTTACATATTTTTGACTCATCGCTGGAAACGGGAATATTTCCAGATTATTTGAAATATGCACTAATAACTCCGATCTTTAAAAAAGGAAATCCTGACTTATTAGAAAACTATAGACCAGTTACAGCCGTACTAATAGTCGCGAATTAATTCTCGAACTGAAAAATCCTGAATTATTTTTAGTGACATTTAATTATTACTAGTTTTACGTTGGCACGATACGGGAACTTTTTAGTGACATTTAATTATTACTGGTTTTACGTTGGCACGATACGTGAACTTTTTAGTGACATTTCATTATTACTGGTTTTACGTTGGCAGAATTGTCATGTTCTGTCAGTTGAAGAGCGCCATTTATTAAATTACCAATATAGTAAGTACAATTAATACTTATTTTTAATGGAAATGGTACATAATAATGGTAATTCATTTTACAGAAATGGATAAAGGTAAAATTATAATAACAATATATTAACTATAATGAATTATAAAAATATCTGTTGACAAGTAAGAAATTGACAGTTCGCGAATAATCTCGAAATAATCTTGCGTCGCGCGGGATTATTGAATTGACGTTTATTTTTAAAAATAATCCGAAATAAAGGAATAATCCTTAAACTCGAATTAATTCGCGACTATTAGTACGGCTGTTAGTGTCTTATGCACTTTTTCAAAAATACTCGAATCGGTAATAGCATCACGTATTATACATTTCTTTAAAAGTCTTAACTTATTATTCCAAAACCAACATGGTTTTCAAACTGGAAAAAGCATCGAAACAGCGATTTTTCATTTTTCAAAATCAATACACTCAGCTCTCGATGAAGGAAAACTAGCATGCGGTGTCTTCCTTGATCTTTCCAGGGCGTTTGATACAATTGATTATAACATTTTACTAACTAAATTAAACCATTATGGCATACAAGGAAAAGCTTGATTAAATCATACCTTACATCGAGGAAGCAATCTGTAAAAATAATGATGATATACATGGAAACCATATTGTATCTAATGCCCTAGAGATCAGTATGGGTGTACCTCAAGGAAGCATCCTAGGTCCTCTTCTTTTTATTATTTTTATGAATGACATCAATATCACAATATATCAGAATTGCACACTAACGTCTTATGCGGATGATACTAATATTCTTTTAACAGGATCCTCACTGAAAGATATTACAGAGCATGGTAATCTTATTCTGAGAGATTTGGAATATTGGTTTGCACGTAATATACTAATATTAAACCCGGACAAGACAAACTTCGTTCTATTTAAAGCAAATAGTAGTACACCGACATCAGAAACAATAGAAATCAATAAAAAAATCTATAAATTCACTAATTATGTAAAATTTCTAGGGATTTACCTTGATAACAACCTGAAATATAACAAAGGTTAAATGAAAATAATTTTTAAGTTTTTATACCACTATTTATTGTATAATATACACAAACAAAGTTTACAATATATTTTCAATTTTGACACAACACTTGATAATGACCTGCAAAGGTCGAAACTATAGTTGTGTCAAAATTGAAAATATATTGTAAACTTTGTTTGTGTATATTATACAAAAAATAGTGGTATAAAAACTTAAAAATTATTTTCATTTAACCTTTTTTAAAATGAACTACCACATAGTAACGGTCGCTACCATCATTTTCATTTCTGAAATATAACGTTCATATTGACAATTTTGTAACCAAACTCAGCAAAGCATGCTATGGGCTACGAATATTAGCCAAAAATACCAATAAGAACATAATAAAAATATTCTATTACACTAATTTTTATTCATATCTGAGATATGGAATAATTTTCTGGGGTAGTTCAAGCTTTATTGATAAATATATATATAGTACAGAAAAGAGCAATTAGAATCATCTGTAATGTAAAAGCAACTTTCAGCTGTCGGGGTCTATTTAGGCAAGCAGGTTTTTTTGACCTGCACTGCAGTCTATATATACGAATGTATAAAATTTATGTGGAAACATAAATCTTTATTTTATAATAACAAACTGCAGAGTAGGAACAACACCAGGCATGGGATTGAATATGCGTACCCTCCACATAACTATGTTTGAAAACAGTCCTTACTATAGCTGCATAAAATTATATAACAAGTTGCCGAAAACAATTACATTATTAAGCTCCTATTCATTAATGAAGAAAGCATTATTTAAAAAACTTCTTGATATTGAACCTTACAATATGCAAGAATTTTATAATTTAATAAATTAATATATATGTTGCACCTTAGTTATATTCTTTCTTTGGACGATGTTTCATGTGAATATGATACTTCCTTATGTATGTATTATGTAAACACTGAAATAAAATATATTATTATTATTATTAAACATTTGATGCTAGTTAAGGGAAGTGTCCAGATGATGCGAACTAATGAATTCATGAATTGTGCTCGTATGATGTTTGAATTTTGGAGGGATATTGGGGTTTCGAGGGATACAAAATTTATTTATAAGGGTTTTGCTGCAAATTTTTCACCAATAGCTAGTGTACGTTGTGTGATGGGAGTGATCTGTGTGGATTCGTATAACAATTCATTAGATGGATTATGGAGAGGATTGTTGGAGAGTCTTATTTTGGTAAGGGTTCGGAGTGAGGATCTTTCGGCTACTTGGATATGATGATATGGGTGAAGGAACGGCATTGGGTAAAATGGATTGAGCCATAGCCTAATAGGGACCGGCAAATTGTTTTGTAAATAATAACGGCGGTTTTTGTCGAAATGCCTTGGTTTATATATATTAGTGCCCTAAAATTCCAGGCCCTAGTTTTGACTTTGGCTCTAAGTGATTGGACATGAAGTTTAAATTCTTCGAATAAATGGGAACATTCCATCAGCTTTTGACTGGAAGAACATTATGAAGAATGAGCTCCGCCTGTGATACCTGTGCTCAAAATTTAGTGTATTTTTTATGTATGTATATTAATGTATTTTATTAACAGGGATCCAAAGCATCATAATAAATAAATAATAATAATAATAATAAAGGAATGTTTTGAGTCAAATAGGATTCCGAGATATTTACATGTGTGGGATGGGGATACTTCGGTTTGGTGGATTTTGATTTTAGGAGATGTTGGAGTAATTTTGTGAAAGGGGAGGAAATGTTTGGTTTTGTTAGGATTTAATTGTACGCGCCATTTAGAGAACAAATTTTGCAATGATTAGAGGGACGTTTGAAGTGCGTTAAGCGCAGAGGAAAGGGTTTCGGCATGTGCAATTAAGGCAGTATCATCTGCAAAAAGGAGAGGATATATGGCAGGATTAAAGTGTGTAGCATTGGGATTAAACATGTCGTGGGAGTATAGGTTGTAAAGTAATGGCAAGAGTGGTGAAAACATTTATAAACCAGACCTCGATGACACACTGAGTCAAATGCTTTTTTAATGTCGAGGAATAGCGGGCTTGTGGCCTTCGAAGTGCTTTGTTTGGATATTAGAAGTGAGGATGGATGGTAAGTGGGAGTGTAGTTGATTTTTGTGAAAGGAAGCCAAATTGGTAATCAGGAATATATGTGCTATGGGATTTTAAGATTTTGTATTTTAAGAAAGATTCGAATAGTTTGCCTATTACAGGGAGAAGGGTGATTGGTCTATAACTTGTGACATAGGAAGAATTGTTATCAGGTTTGGGTATGCATACTATTACGCCTTTTTTTCCATTCATCGGGAATGATTGGTTGTGGTAACAGTAGTTAAGGATTTTAAGGATCAATATGTGGGATTTTTCGTGTAACGTTTTGAAGATGCAAAGATGGATATTGTCGTGACCTGGGGATGTATTTCTACCAGAATGCAATACTCTATAGTATTCTTCTTCACTTATAATATCATCAATCGGGGGTGAGAGGGATAGAAGTTAAATGAATTATACCAGTTTTTAACTGTGTCATGGAATTTACTGGCAAAGTTTGTATTTACTGATTTTTTAAAACATTTATGAAAATGTCCAGCAAATATTTTAGAAATTAACGTATCGTCTGTGATTGTAGCGTTTGATGAAGTGTCTATAATGCTGTTGATACGATTTTTTATATTTTATCAATTTTTTAATTACTGTCCAGTATGTCTTGCCTTGCATGTCATTGATTTGTTTGCAAGTTTCTGTCCATTTATCTTTTTTATATTCAGATATTACTTTTCTTTTGTCTCTGTTTATTTGGTTGAATTTTTCTTTTAGTACTCGTTCGTCGTTTAATGTCTTTGTATAGTTGTCGTTTGAATTTTATTAGTGGTAGGATAAATTTGGGGAGTGGATATTTGTAGTATTGTTTTTGGATTTTTGGAATATGGTGCATAATGGAGTCGGCCAAAACGGAATTAAATTGAGATATTATAAGTGGATCAATGTTTGTTATATTGTCAAAATGCCTAGATGTGGTTTTTGCTACTTCTTCAATGTTGCAGTTCTGGTAGCAATAAATAAATTTAGGAGGAAAAGGTGTTGATTGGGATTGGGTATCTAGATCAAATTGGATAGATAGGTGGTCGGAACAGAGATGTGGAACGAGAGTTACTGTGTGGATAAGATGACGAGTATTGGACGTACAAAGGATTATGTCAAGAGTTGTTGATTGATTTTCGTTCATTACAAAGGTTGGTGGCGTGGGAATACGAACAAAATTGGAATTGGATGAAAATGTGGATATTTGACGGGATTTGGGTTTATTAATGTTGAAGTCGCCGATGATAATAACATGATCATAAAGCGAAGCTTTTGTGAATATGGTGTCGTCCATCGGGGAGTAAGTATGGATGTAAACTAGGGACACATGTAGAGTGAAATGGGGCAAGGAGAGAGTGAAATGGAGGCATTGGTTGAGGGGATTATTGATACGTAGAGGGTTAGCTTTGCCAAAGGATATAGTAGGATGAAATGATGCTTGCGAACCACCTTGTTGATTTTCGTTGAGAATTTGAATTGATTTTTAATTGTGATAATTGAAAGGTTCATTTGTTTTAGTTTCAACGAGGAGGTTTACGTGTACAGGATTGTTGGACAGGTAATGGGATATAAAATGGGGTTTATTGCGGACTGAATTGATATTGGTATAAAGGAAACGTACATTGGTGACAGTAATATATGCTGTGTAGACTCCATCCTTTGGGGAAACATGTGGGATGATATCAGGGAACTTTAGATCGAACATGACGATGAACATGCGATTATTTGAGAATGAAACATGTTTGTCGATTTGGTATGATTAGGTAAATCTATTTTGTAGTTTTTTAAAAGTGTTTGTCTGTCTATTGCGGAAGGTGAGTTAATTTAAGTGGTGTCTAAAATGTGGTCATGAAGAGTGAATGATTTATGAACGCTTGATTGTCTAATTGTTGATTTGTCCATGTCACTTGATTTTTTGTTAGTACTGTGTATTTTTATGTTTGCTATATGTGTATATGTATGTTTTCTTTTCAGGATCGGCATCTTTCTACATGCAGAAGTGGGGTGCGATCCTATGCATTTAGCGCATTTGATTTCCTCCGTGCAGTCTGTTGTTTTATGTGTAAATTTATTACATTTGTAGCATGGGACGGAGATAGGTTTCGGTACCTGGCTCTCGACTACTGAATAACGTTTGAGCATGTATAAAAATTGTTGGTGTAGTAGTTACGTGAATGATTCGTGCGACGATGTTATTACGCGTGTTTTCGTTGGTGGCTTTACATGTTATTCTTTTGCAAAAGCGGTGAGTGAATCCTTTCGCATTAAAAGCGTAGCTAATTGCCTCGTCAGTTATTTCCAACTCTACGCTTTTTATAATGCAGCTATATGAAGCCCCAGCGCGCGATTTTCGTTCGGCGCCTCGGAGTATTTTGTGATGACATTCACCGTTTTTAGAGTGTTTAAATTATTTATTATGAGTTGTTTCTCAATATTAGATTTTATAACGAATCCTAGTTTGGTTTTAATGATGACGGCATTATTATCAAAATTGTGATCGAACGAGACTTCTTTTGACGTGTTACAATAAAATGTGTGTTTGTATTGTGGTTGTTTTGTGGGGTTTTGGTTGTGGTTATTGTTGCAGTTATGTTCTTGGATTTAGAAGGTTTTTGTGAGGAGTGTATGCGTTTAGTTTTTTTGTGTTACCTCTGTCGATGCGAATGTTCCGAGCAATCGGTTCCTCTGTTTTTCGGGCGTTTTTTAGGAGTTTTAAATTCTTCCTCTGTGTCCGTAGATGACACCATCCTTGGATAGCGTCAAGGCACTTGGTTTTCACAATTTATTAATCACTAATATAAGAGCTCTATAGCAAAAAAAATAAAAAAAATCACGGAAATATATGAAAATATAGAATTGTACTACTCTTCATTATTGTATTGCTTAATTTTAACAATTAGTTAAACAGAAAGTAATTAATAATAATAATAAATTTTATATTTAAACATTAAAGTACTAAAATAACATCAAATGTTGTCTGTTTTAACTGACAACTTACACCAACTCCAATTTTAGATAATATAAATAGCAATTTTTAATAACGAGTTTATTATTACTTATCTAAACAATTATTATTTTATTCTAATAAAAAACAACATGTTTATTCCTATTACGTCAACGCGTACTTTTAAAAATATATGACAGGTGTATATCATTTGCGTTTCTTACATTAAATAACAATAAGAATGCAAATTTGTATGTTTTCGTAGAATACAATAAATTAATTTAATTAGATTTCAAAAGTACTAGCAATATATCAGTGTTTCAAAATGTGAGTATGTGATTTCTGTGAAATTTATACACAAAAAGAAAATAAAACGTAATGATACAAATTGATAATGTAATTTAGTAAAAGAGTTACGAGAAGCCATAGTAAAAAGAAGTAATTATGTTCATCTTATAAAATATGTTAAAGTTTAATTTTTTAAGGCTTTTTGCAATTTTTTCACTAAATGGAGCGTTAAATGTTATGGATGAAAAGTTTATTTGTAATTCTGGTTGACAAGGAAAAATTAAATTATTAATTATTTTATTTTGTTTTTCTTTTATTATCTTATTAATAATTGTTTTGTTATAACATTTAATGGTCCATTATATATGCTCGTATATGTTCTAACAAGTTTCATTTTTATAAAAACACTAAAAATAACATCAAATAAAAATTATGTATGTTTTAAAATATTGTCAACTAAATTTTGCTAGGTTAAAATAATGTAAAATATACTAAAAGTAGTAAGTTATTTCTTATAAACTACTCTCTAGTAAGTCTCTATTGATATAAACCATTTTAAATTTACTTAAAAATGACACCTAGAGAAAAAAATTGTTACCGAACATAGTTAGATCATGCACAAAATAAAGATTATCTAAGAATAATTAAATTCTGTCCTAACTCATGGTGAAACATTTTTATATTAATCAGAGGTTAAATGAAGATTTTCTGTATTTTACTTAACAAAGTCAAAGGAAATTGAAATGAACCAGTGGCGTACCTAGGAGAGGGGTGAGTGCGGTACAATATTGCTCTTTTTATAAACTACTGCAATTGTTTTACTCTCATCTTCTTCATGGCTACCCATTTTTTATTTATAGTAAAACTTAAAATAACTATAACTCACTTATATTTAGATATAACTATGTCATATGTAATATTGGATTACAGAGAAAACAATATCTTTTGAATGACCATAGTCAACTATGGTTTCCATTTAAAAAATGTAAGTTTGCGTCATATCTCGGAAAGAAATGGCGATAAATTTATTTTTGATTATTTTTTATTAATCTGCATAAAATTATCTAAAACTTTGTCTTTTACAGTTTTTCTCTATCTGTTATAATAATCGAGATATATTGATTTGAAAAAATTGACACTTTTTACTTTTTTCAAAATATCTAGTTACCCTTGACTTTTTTGAAAGCTTAGAAAGTGTAATTTTATTCGTCTCGTAAATCTACACTTCTTTCCCGATTTAATCGTTTCTCTATCTCTTATAGTTTCCGAGATCCCCATAGAGAAAAACAAATGGAAAAAACACTCACCCTGTATGCTAGATTTTTCAGGTTTTCCTAAACTCAATATTTTACTTCAAGCTTAATCTCTAATGGATTTTTTTATTAAATTAATCATCCGATTAAATACCTGTTCACACGAGAAAAAACAAAATCACGAAAATGCAATGTTTTCAAGAATCAAATTTTAATTTTTGGTGATAATTGCAGAAAACCCAAGCGAGATTTTTTATTAATAGAACTTTGATTAAAACACGCAGATGTTTCATTTTATTCCGACTAGTTTCAACCTTACGTCAATCTCCATGAGAATAGGATGAAACGAATAAAAGAAAGCGGGGCGTCATTTGGAAAGAAAAAGAAGGCAAGGTAGGAAATACAGAATAAAAATACTGGAGCACTACTCAAATCTCCCATGAATCAACTTCTGGTTCATTTAATTTTGTTGCGTCAACCACTGGCGAAGAAGCAGCCCTCAAAGGCGAAAAAACTTTTTCCACTGTTGTTCAAGAGGAAAGACCCTCACATACTGGCGAAGAAGTAGAAAATTCAAGTTCTGGTGAAAAGATTGCTAGTCAAATTAGTCTGTCCATTTCTATGATAGATGTTGGATTATGGCCTAACAAGATTGACAATACAAGAATATTCCTGGTACGCAGATTTCAGTGAAGGTTTAAAACGTCCTGGTAATACAATCAAAGCCAAAGGTGAAACAAGAAAGCTTTATCGTCTCTGTTTTTTTTTTTTCAAATTTTGCCTAATGGTGAAAAGCTATTAAGATCGTGGATGGTGTATTTACCATCGAAGAAAAGTATATATTGTTTATGCTGCAAACTGTTTAATTTTTATTGTCAATCAAGTTTTAACTCGGAAAATGGTTTTAACAAATGGTCGAAACTTAATTCCAAAATAAGTCAACACGAGTTGAGCCCACTGTACATTCGATCATTTTCTCAATGAAAGGAATTAGAAATAAGACTTAGAAAATAGACTACAACAGCAGAATACTGATAAGGAAATCAAAAATGGAAGGAAATTCTTACAAGAATACTTCATATAATTAGATTCTTAGCAAAACAAAACTTGGCGTTTCGGGGTCATCTTGAAGACATCAATTTAATGGAAAATAGAGGAAATTTTATAGAGCTTGTTGACTTGTTGGCTAAGTACGACCCAGTATTACGTGAACATATATTAAAAATTAAGATAGGTAATAAATATAGTATACCTATTTGTCGTCGAAAATTCAGAATGAATTCATACAGTTATTGGGAAGCGCACTGAGAAAAACAATTATGGATCAAATAAAGCAAGTTAAATACTTTTGCATGATATTTGATAGCACTCCAGATTTTTCCCTCAAAGATCAACCCAGTCAAATTATTAGATATGTAGTTATTGATGGCAGCAAAGTTCAAGTTGTAGAATCGTTTATTGACTTTGTAGAAACTAAAGGAAAAACTGCTAAGGAAATCACAAATATGATTTTAACAAAATTAGAAAATGACGGACTTCGATATAGAAAAATGCAGAGGACAGGCTTACGATAATGCTGCCGTTATGACAAGAAAGCACAGCGGTGTAAAAACTCGCATTAAATTAATAACTCCCAATGCAGAATTTGTACCATGTACAATAATTCATTAAACCTTGCATGTTTGCACGCTGCTACTACTGTTATCGATTCCATAACATTTTTTGGAACTATCGAGCAGTTTTTTTCACTGTTATCTTCTTCTACTCGTCGATGGGATGTTTTACTTTCTGTCACTGGTCAAGGTATTAAACGTAGCGTAGAAACTCTCTGGAGCGCTAGAGCAGAAGCAGTAACTAGAGTAAAAAAAAATTTTTTTTGGAAAAATTGACATTTGAAGAAAAAAATAGTATAGTATAGATCAGATGCTATAATATTACTTAATTCAATGCAATCTTTTAATTTTCTATGTTATCTTAATTTGTGGGAATCCGTTCTTTTGGAAATTAATGGCGCGCAAAAATACCTTCAAATAAAAAGGTTAAATGTTCATCAATGCCATATAAAACTAAAATCTTTGAAAATCCATTTCATGAACCAAAGAGATGCGCTAAAACAAAACGCCATTATAGCAGCCGAAACAATTTGTGAAGAGTTGGAGATAACGACTAAATGTCGAGTTAGAAGGAAAAAAAATGAGTGGGGAAAATTCACGAGACGTGGGGCTATCCTTAGAATAAGAAGTACAAAGAGAATTGTTTTTATCTATGGATAGGATTATAAAGGAAATAAAAGAACGCTTTGATTAGTTGCATGCAAGAAAATATTCATGTATAATACCATGTAACCTACTAAATTAAGAATTTAAATGTTAAATAAATGAGTTTATTGATATTGATAAAGAACAGTTCCATATTCAAAGGAAAAGGATCTAGGTTTTTTGGCTGTACCTGCACTAAAAGAAGAGGCAATACGTTGCTTTACTAAAATGTATCCAACACTATAGATTGGAAAATTCTGTACCCAATATTGTAATTTTGCTAAGAACTTCTTTAAAAATTGCTATTAGCCTCGCTAGTTGCGAAGGGTGCTTCTGCAAATTAAAGTTGGTAAAAAATTATCTTCGTTCCACAAAGAGTTATTTGAGGCTGCAGAATCTTGCAATATTATCCATAGAACAAGAAATTACAAATAACATAAATTTTTAGGGGATTATACACGATTTTTCTACTATGAAAGTTAGAAGTTATCCTGTTCATTTATAAATATAAAATAAAAAATATTTAATGGTGATTTTTTTTTACCTGCAACCTTCTTAAGTTTCTTGTGGCTTTAAAAGATATCTCGTATTTTTATAAAAGTTGCATTTATAGGTACATTAACTTATGCGGCCTGCTTTATTACTACCTTATTTAAATATAGCATTCAATCGTGAAAATGTTCCCCATCTATAGTTTGTCTCAATTACAAATATTTATTTATCAACTATAAACTATTAATTAATTTGTTACATCGTGATAGATAGAATATCCTATATTATAATTTTCCAATGAAACTTACATTTAATTAATAGATTAAAAATAACATAATTTCTTGGTCTTTCGTTAGTTTCCAGTTTAATATAGTCATAACATATCAATAAATTATGCTAAAGTGTAAAAAAGAAAAAGACTTATAAGCCTCTAAATGTTTTATCAGAAACATATTTACTGATTATCATGCATTATATCCTGTACATGATAAGATTGTAGGACACTAATCCCATACCATTGGAGTATTTAAACTCTAAGGTAGATTTTATTATTTATTATCAATCAGATGGCAATGAGTATTTTAAAAGTACTGCTTATTAATTGTGTCTCTTATTTTCATAATAAACTTATTAAATATTCAAAACCATTCAACAATATTTGTTCTCCATTATTATACTAGGTCAGAATAAGAGGTGTCTGTTAAATAAAAAAAATATATAGATCTAAGGTTAAATAAATTATTTTGAATGTTTAATTGTGGAGGCGTTTACTTTGTGGTACAACTTTAATTCATCTATCTTCTATTTGGTAACTCTTTTTATCTCTAAATTTATTAAATAAATAGTAGAATAAAATGGCCAAAATTATTTTCATTTACCCTTTATAATGAACTACCACATAGTAACGGTAGCTAGCATAATTCTCATTAAAGTTTTAATTGACAAACTATATTTAATTTATTTATTTATTCCTTTATAAAATTCAATTAATCTATATGTGTATTCATGTGAATCATTAAAAGACCTTTTTAGCACAGTATTTAGTTCTTTAGTCGAATACCCTTTAAAAATTTTACAAGTTTATTAATTGCTTGATTGTTTTGAGTAAAATTATTGTCTTCAGTATAATAGTTCATTTCTATCAGTGTTAAAATTACGGGTCTATAAATAGACATAGATAGCAATATGCTAAAATAAAATGAAACATGGAGTGGCTAATTCTACCCCTGTATATTTCCAAATTTACACCTACAAAATAAAACATATATTTATAAGTGGAATATTTTATTATCTTTTGTATTTGTTATAAATTTTATGTAACATATTATTTCTTGGTAATATAGCAAATATATTAAAATTATAAGTTTTAATGTCTTTTAAAATTTAAGTAGTGCATTGGATATTGGTTTAAATTGCGATTACTCAGTATTTCACAAATTTCTATACATGTCGAAATAGGAAAAATGTATCGGAAGCAAACATCTATTTTATGTGAACGGAATAAAAGACTGTTTTATTTATTTTTGACACTCAAGAAATGATTACATTTTAATTAGAATTCAATTAAGTTTTGTTTATATAACCTACATAAGTAGCAAGGATTATTCTTATATTATTTCATATGTGAAGAAACTTTTTTTAACAAAAGTAATTCAGTTTCCTATTAGCTTTAAGATTTTCATGCATGTATCTAAAAACAATAAGTACGTGTTATAACTTTCACTTTCGGTGCAAATTTAACGAAAGCATTTGAAATGTTTTAATAAGTAATACAAGTTTTAATTTTCTTAAGATAATGCAGTTACACAAATCTACATAGCATACAATCACATTAGAATAGTCTTAAAGACGAAATAAATGTATTTCACATTATAATTATATTTGAATTATAATGTTGCATTTGTTTCTATCACAGCAACAGGAATCATACATTGAAGCAACACGTGGTTCTGTGTTTTCGACTTGAGGGGCGGCAGTTTTTATAATCGCCACTGCACAAACAACAATAAAGTATAAAAGGGATACTGTACATATATGTAAATACATATTTTATTATTTGATAAATTAAGAAGTTTAACTTCAGGTTTTTTTATAAATACCTACTAAATATTATATAATAAATCACACAATAGAAACATTTAAGAGACATTTTTCTAAATGTCAGATTCATATAATTTATGACTGCAATTATCAATTATTATTTTAGATTTATATTGTACGATTTAATTAACTTCTTATTCGTTCTAAATGTATTTTAAGCAGTGATTAACGTTTGATTAAGAAAATAATATTCGATTTAATTACAAAATTAAATAATATTGTCTTTAAACTAAATAATATTAATAATAAATTTTATAGAATAAACTTACCTTATAAAAAATAAATCCAAGCAGCAGAAAATAAGTATCGATAGTTGGAAACACATTAAATAATAAACAAAATATTTCTAAAGATCACTACTTTTGAAACATATTATATAACTAGCAATATATTTCTACAAGAGCACTAAACATTCCGTTCTGCACGACTGCACGCCACTAACTAAATATTACCTGGAAACCAGCGCAGAAGATATTAACTTATACAGCAAAGATTGCAAGAGAGTGCTTTATAATTGCATTATCATCGGAGGCAAACAATATTAAATTTCCCCTTATATATTTTATGTTGGAAGAGGGGAAGTGTGTAACCAATTAATTAATGCTGGTCTGGTAGGAAAATATAAATATTTTAAGGATAGTATATTTAAAAAGTCTTAAGATTTTAGAAGATAATTAATGAGAAAATTAGAGAAATTCACATGTATTTATTATAAAAATCGTTTAGTCTAATTAAATTTTATTAATGCTTTGTTATTGTGATATCCATCGCCTGTTTAACTATTGTAGCACTACAATGGTTTCTACGACAACGACTCTATAATGTATACATAACATACAATGTACTACATTTCCTAATCGAAAACTAACCTATCATTATGATATTTCATTATAGGAGTAGAAATACTAAATTTATATATGCCTCTCAAATATGATACATTTGAATAATCTTATTTTTTAGTTATTGATAAATTTTAATGCATTTAACTATTTTTAATTATTTTAACCAATTGCATCTACATTGGTAAATATAATAATAATACATTATGTAGAATTAACTTACTAGCAGAATTTCCATTATCAAACCTACACAAATGCTTGATTAACTTAGTTTAGTTTATTTACTTTACAAGTCTTACTAAAAAATCTTACAAAATTAAATACACTCACAATAACTTTAAAATTTAAATCGCAAGACGTGAAAGCGAAGTTCACAGTGTAGTGTTCTTCCACTCAACCCATTATTTCCTGTAGCTGACGATGAATTCTTGCCATTCAGGCTATATTTTTGCCATTGCTAGCACCTATTTTTGTTTTTATGGAATTATTTTATAATATTTATGACAATGTGACATTTTATTGTTTATTAAAAACTTTATTTAAATTATTGGTCTAAACTGCGGATGTGCATGGCTGCAACTAACAAAAAATCATCTGACGAACGTAGGGGAGGATATTAAATTATTTCATAGAGATTGCTTGAAAGTACTTTATAATTATATTAACTTCCAGTCTAACAATATTAAGTGCCGAGTAAAACCTTTTAGGTCAGAAAAGGGGAAGATATATACAATCAATTTATACTGGTGAGACTATTCCGGATAAGATAAAATATTTTAAGCTTTTAAAATTTATATATAGAAAATAATAACATTTAATTATAGCAATACTTAAACTTGCGCTGTGATACCATGTGTCATTCCATAGCTATGCATTTTAAATTTAAAAAATAGGCGTAAATTATATTTTTATAATTTTAAATATCTCGTAGGTATTCTGATTAAATCGTTATACGGATTGAATTTAGATAATATAATTCCAAATATGTTTCGAAGTTTATTGGGATTCAGAAAATGTATTGGATTATCTAAATGCTAAAAAATAAGTATCCAATGCTTGACCATTTGGAACAGCGGAGGAGAGGAGACATGGGTCTGAATGGAAGAACATTTAATGCAAGTGAATACCGCCCTTCAGCATGCTGACAAAATTTGTATTTTTTACATGTGTATAATTTTTTGTGCCAATTTTTGTTAATATTTTATAAAAGCATGTATGATAAAGACAAATATAATATAATATAATATAATATAACATGCGTTAAATACTGAAACGTTTTGAAGGGTATACATTAAATTCGTATTTAACACAATTGAGTTTTCAACAGTTCGTAAAATGTTTTGTATTGTAGTATACGACATCATTAAACAAAACATATTGATGCTCAACATCAACATGGGCAAGGCAAAACCCGAATTAAATTTAATTTTTTGTTGATTTTGGCAATTTTTAAGGAGTTTTAACATGTTTTCAAATTTAGTACAATCGTTAACGTTTAGATTTTCTGTAATGGTTTTGAGTACATTGCCTATTCCCTTGATTAACCCTCTTCTGTTTCTACCCATTTTAACTGCTCAAAATTGTTAAAACTTTTCTTCTTATATTATATTTTCGTAATTCTAGTAATGCTCATTTAATGTTTTAAGTTCTTCGTATATTTTGGTAATATTATACATGGAAGGCTCACTTTGAAGAGCTGTTAGGAACGAGAACAACCGAAGAGGAGGTGGTGGCAGAGAGAAGGGTCTTCGATGGGAAGAAGTTTTTAGTATGGAAGAGCTAGAAAGAGCATTTTAGCAAATGAAGGACGGGATGGGGCAGGACCTGATGGGATACAGGCAGAAGCATGGAAGTCTGGCAGCTCAGAAGGGAAGAAGAAAATGCTGATGCTTTTGAACAATTTATGGAGAAGAGAAGAGCAGTTTCCAAGTCAATGGAGGGAAGGAATTATTGTACCAATTTATAAGGGAGGAGATGAGAGGGATTCAATAAACTATAGAGGAATATTACAAATAGATAGTCTGTATAAAGTACTAATGATAATGGTGAAGGATAGGCTGGAAGTGGAAGTAGAAGAAAAAAGGATGCTACCGGAAATTCAGGGAGGGTTCAGAAAGGGACGATCCACGATCGAGCAGATAGCTACACTGAACTGGTTGATGAAAAAAGAAAAATGTGTTTGTTATTTGTAGACTTAAAGGCGAGGTATGACTCGGTAGATAGAAAGTTGATGATTGAATGTTTGAAAGGGAAGGGTGTCGGAGCAGGTGGTGGAGTGGATATGTGAAGTATACAAGGAAACGTGGTGTAGAGTAAGAACGGGCGAGCGTGTATCTGGGCGGTTTCAGGTGAGAGGAGAGGGGTGAGGCAAGGGTGCCCATTGAGCTTATTGCTATTCAACCTGTATGTGGCAGATATGGAGAGGGTGTCGGAGCTGGGCCAGGCAGGGGGAGTAGTAGTGAGAGGGATGAAAGTATGGAGTCTTGCGTATGCGGACGATGCGGTAATGTTGGCGAAAACGGTGAGTGAGATGAGAGAGGTAAAGAGGAGAGTGGAAGGGTACTTTAAAAAAGAAGATTGATAGTGAATGTAAGGAAAACCAAATGGATGATATGTGAGAATTTAGGAAGGAGAGGGAAGAAAGAATATTTGAGTTGGTCGGGAGAACAGATTGAGCGAGTGAAAGAGTCCAAATATCTTGGGTATGTGTTCAGCGAAACTGGGACGAAAGTACGGCATGTTGAGTATGTGTGCAAGAAAGTGAGAGTGGCAATGGAACGTATGTGGGGTATATGGAATGGCATGCTAGGTAGGAACGTGAGTATGCAAATGGTATGGTGGGACGCATGTGTGAGGTCAATAGTATTGTATGCAGCAGAAATCTGGGGAGTGAGTGGGCATATCAAATTGGAAAGGGTACAAATGCAGTAACATTAATATTAAAAACGATATTAGGGCTGGAGAGGTCCACACCGGACTATATAGTGCTGCAGGAGTGCCAGAGAATATCGGTAGAGTGCGAGGCAGCGAAGAGGGTCGTAAAAATTGAGAGGAAAATTTGAGAGTTAGGGTCTTAGTGAGGTGTGTTAGCCTCTCGTGAACTGCGGCGTAACAGATCTATTGTTCTAAATTTGGGAGTTAGGTGAGGAAAGGTTAGTGAGAGAGGTGTGGGGTGCGTGTCTGAGAGAGTGGGTGAGGAAAGGTGAAGGAATAAGGTGGATGAATGAGAGGAGCAGGTTGTATGTCAGGGCGGAGTCAGCTACAGTTTTTGAGGAGAAAGTAGCACGAAGGGAGAGGATAGAGTGCGAGGTGGCAGAAAGGTTACGAGAGGTTGAGTTGCAAGAGAGGCAGGCCAAAATTCAAGAAAGTAAATATAATCCCAAATACCAAGACCTACAAGTGTTCGCAGGCTTGCCACTATACTTCAAAAACTTAAAACCAGAAGAGGTCCTGTTGCTGGCTAGATTCAGATGTGGTAGTGAAGAAAGGGGTAGGAAGGAGTTTATGAGAAAATATATATGAGATGTAAATATTGTGGAGAAGGAAAGGATGAGTGGGAACATTGGATGGATGAGTGTGAAAAAGTGAGGGAGAAGATAGACAGGCAGGGGAAAGAGAGAGCTAGGAGGAAATGTCTGGGTGAAAGTGGCAGTGGAATAGGTGTGTGCAAGCAGTTGGTGCAATTGAGGACAGGGAAGTGTAGGTAGAGGGTAGTGGAGAATGGAGTTTTTATTTTTATTTTTTGTTTTTTTTTCTTTTATTTTTTATAACTTAGACTGTTTTATTCAAAACAAAATTGTGGCATTTCAGGATTTTTTCTTTTTCTTTTAATTCAAAAATATCTCAGTTTTCCTGTGCGATTTTCTCCTTATGAGTTGTAATGCTATTATTTAAAATTTGACTTCCAATTTGGATATCGAATGGAGAATTACTTTCAATGTAACCTGATATAATTTATATTCGTTTTAACTTTGTTATAAAATGAATGGAATTATTATAACCTAAAACTACGTATAAAACTTTGGGTTTGGCAGATTCCGTTTTTAATACTTTTTAAGTGTTCAGAACACGAATGTGTTCGATTATAGTTGAGTGAACTCCTTCGATCAGCCCATTTAAGGATGTAAAGAGCTTATGAAATAGATATTCTGCAGTAGGTTATTAACTTGAGTGTTAAATTATATAATTACTTTTACTAATTTATTTTTATTTACATCAATCTAAATTCATTTATTGTTTCCAAATTTATTATACCATATTCACTCACACACTATTTTACGTACCTTCACTTTTTACTTTCCCTATATATGAAGAATATATAGGGGAAGTATTGTGATCGTAATTTTTTTTTTAAACTTTTTTTCGGAAATATTCGTTTTGAGGTCCCATGAGTCCATTGCACTGATTTCTGGAGAAAAAAAATGTGTCTACTGTGTGTGTGTGTGTCTGTCGGTGGGCGCTGTATCTCAAAAACGAATGTACCTTTTGAGATGAAACTTTAAACTTAAGGTTTTATCCTCAAAAACTGGAACTGAAAAGCTTTTGGTAAAGGTCCAAAAACCTAAAGTGGACTCGAGGTCGTTTTTTATTTTTTCCCGATATTTCTTTTAATATGAAAAATATTAAAAAAGGGAATAAGAAACTGAACAAATTTTATTAAAACATATTTTTCATAAATTTCTTAACTTTCAAAAAATAAATTTAAAATTAAATATTTTGAGATTTTTTGCCAATTACTAATAAACTATTGAAGTTACATGAAATTTATATAACAAATATTTGTAGAAAATTCCAAATTGAACAAATTATTAAGAATAAGCTTTTTGCGTTAAGCTCATAGCATTCGAGAAAAATATAGGGAAAGTACTATGATGGCCACATCACCATTTTTTTTTACAGAAATCATTGCAATGGACTCTGGGGACCCCGAAACGGATATTTCCGCAAAAAAAATAAAAAAAAAATCAGGAAAACAATACTTGCCCTATATATACTATATAGAGAAAGTAATTATTCATATCTGGAGCTAACAAATATATTGCTTGTTTAAGGTTTTTGCAAAGTAAATTATTTGAAAACTGTTAGATGTTGTTTTGAATTATTTTATCAATTGATGTTATTATGATATGAAGCATACTAGATACATATTTTATTTTTTGTGGGAAAACCGTATAAAATATCAAAAATTATTAAGATGCAAAAAAGTTTATAAATTAACTGGTCTATCAAGTTGTATTTTTTTACTTTCTGTTGAATGTTTCATTAAGAAATTATTTTTGAGTCATAAGAACTATTAAAAACGGTAGTACCATAAAATAATACATTTGTTTTTAATGACTCAAAAATGTTTATAATAATTGGAAATATAAGTTATGATACGAATCAACTATACTAAACTTCAGCTTGATCGAATATAGCGTTCAATTGTTATAAGTAGAGAGCGGATAAAAAAGCTTAAAAAATGTAAAAAAAAGCACTTAAAAAGGCACCAAATTTAGAGAAAAAAAGCATTAAAAAAAGCATAAAAACAGGAAAAAGGCATAAAAAACACGAAAAAAGCACTAAAGAAAACTCATTTTCTTAATATGTTACACGTTTATCAACATATTTTACATAGAAATTCTGCTTAAAACTAAAATAAACATACTTTCTTTACGCAATATATAATATTATGCAAGTATACATTTCAAAATAACAAAAAAGCTATTCATGAAAACAGTAGATCATTAAAATTATTACTTTTGACGCTCAATAAATTTTTGAAAGTGGAAAAGCTCTTTATTTTAAATTATAGCTGGATCCATTTGAAAATTACCATTCAAAATCAAGTTTAATTTATTTAATATTAAAAATCCTTCATTTTCGCCGAATTTCGATATTATTTTGATTTCTTGGCCAATGCGTCCAGGTATTTTCTAAATTGAATCTGCTTTTATAAAGATTTGATGTGTTGCTCACAAAATTTAAACGCGATTTTATGTAACTAAATTGTTTTGAAGGAAGCTCTTGTTTCTTTAGAACTGCTTGACAGTCTTTAACTGATTTGCTTGTCGTTTCTTACCTTATTAAATTCTTCAAAATTGTTCGCATAGTACATTGTAGCATATAGCCAAGTTCCCCATTTTGTTAGCACTGGTTTGTGGGGCAGTGAGATATCGGGTAATGACTCCTTGAATAATTGCACTCACAGAAGAATATAAGAACTATTTTTCCATATTTAATTAAATCTTCAAATGGAAATTTCATTCTTATAGTTTCGGAAATCCGTTTCTATCCATGTGCTAAACTTGTAAAATGCACAAAATGCATTATTAGTGAAATTTTGTAACTTGGTATTGTCTACGGCAAAAATAAGCTTGTCAGTTCATCATTTATGAATTTTGCTATAATGTTATTATCAGTTTTCTTCAATTCTTTTGTATATATCAAAATACTATTGGTCGGATGTCTCCATGTTAAACTCCTATTATTAAATTAAACAAGCGTCTGTGGTTTCGTCCACACCAAACCACATATAATTATTGTTAATAATATCTTTATTTTTTTGTATGGTTTCATAGTACACAAGAGCTACATATTTTTTTCTCAGGAATGCGCATTTTACAATATTTTTCCAAGAAAGATTTAAATGCATTATTTTGTAATTTTCTTAAAGGGATATTCGAATGTAAAAGTATTTTGCACAAATGTGAATTTAATTTAAATTGTCCATCGTTTGTTGAAGATGATGCTAAAGATTGTGAAATTGTGCTGTTTTTTAGTTTTATGTTTTTACAAGTCTTGACTATAGACCAATTCACGAGAAAGGGCGGTTTACGAATTAAGTTCGGAACATTCAAATAATATTGGTATCCTTTTCTACTACCTGATAACCGAGCGGAAATTCCCAAGACGTACGATTTCGTCGGCCGTATCTAGAAAAGACACACGCGGCCCGCGGAGCTCGGTCTTAGACCGAGCGGTAGAAGGAGAAAGAAATAGTTTACGGCGTGGAAATGGATATTAATACAACATTAAAAAATACTTATTATAATACAAAAAATATAAATGAAATATGAAATAACTAATATGAAAAGATAACAAATTTGTGACATTCATTTTATTTGGTCGCGCACGCCTATGGTGGAAAATTGCAACACGCACTACTTGATTCGGACGGACAAGACACCCCGACCGCCATCTCTCCTGAATAGCTCTATAGTTAGGATGCAGTTGGGAACTAAAATAAAACTTACTATTTTTAAACATGCCTTACAAAATAATGTATTATTTTCACTTGTTAATTCTGGATAGTCGCTAATTAATTCTGGATAGTCTCTAATTAATTGTATTGTGGTTTTCAACTTTTGCATTATGGGTTAAATATACATGTGAATTATATAATATAATTTATCTGTGATTCCCCAGGTTAATACGATTCACGCATATAGTAATTTTTGATAAATAAGCAAAGTTTTGAATGTCAATTCAATAGTACGGTTTATGAATGCGAGTTTGAATATGAAAATTAACGAAAACGATATATATGCGCCTGTCGACCCATCCGTATTTTTGCCGAGAGTAGAAAATTGATACGGTTGCAGAACACCTGATTATTAGCTATCACTTAAATTTGTTTACATTTAATACTTACTGGGCCCCTGCTTGGGCCTAGATTAACGACGTTTACATCCGGAATATCATAAGTGTGATTCCTATGAAACGTTCGTCTGTATTATCTGAATAACGAGACGATCTATTATATCTACTAATTTATAAACGAATCCATTGTAAATTGGTTATTTATACTAATATTTATTAATAATAAAATTCATTATGATTATTGTATCATATTATGAAGATTTTAAACAATTATGCTGTCAAAAGAGACGAAAAAAATATTTAATACAAATATAATCTATAAATGATGAGATACAGATTTCTACGAAAACTCTCTATATTAGAACATTAATTTAATATCAGCTTGAAATTTTTATTAAATCCTTTTTAAATGTTTAAGAACATGCTCTAAATAAGCATCAGAATCTAAAAAAGGCATGAAAATAAGCACAAAAAGTCAAAATAAGCAAAAAAAGCAAAAAAAACTTAGCGCTAAGTAATCACATTCTTCAAGATTCGTATAGATATTTAGAAATTTTTTCGATGCTATTAATATTATGGATAAGCATAATGCTAGAAATCCGCTCTCTAGTTATAAGCAAAATTAATTACTCTTTGGAAAACCGGCTTAACCGAAAATTTTAGACATAGATATGTTGTATTAAATCATCATATTTTGGTCACAAAGATCTGCTGGTCCTTGTGACCAAACTGTGATGATGTAACGAAACATATCTATATGGTATTATCAAGTATCTCGTTAATAGTATGGTAAGAGCTTAGATACATCAATAGTTAATCGTTGTATAAAGAATTTTCACTTTTATTTTGTCTATTACGGCCTTACTACCATACATAACCTACAAACCTTTGTTGCTACCCATAACAACCTATGCCGTGGCCCTCATTGTGTTGTTTAAATAGTTAGTCACTACTATAGGCCCAGTAGTGTGAAGTGTGCGTCCCCGTTACTTATTATTATTTTCCTTCACTTTATATTGTTATTGTCTGCAATGCAGAGCACTGCAGATTGGAAATGCAAGTGTTGTAGCATAGATGTCACCACTAATAATTCAATAAAATGTTTTATCTGTGGCAGTGTTTTTAGTAACGGGTGCGCAAATATTACATCTAATGATACAAAATACTTGAGGTCAAAAAAGAATTTCAAGTGGGCCTGCACTGTTTGCTCAAATTTCAACTTTGTAGAGCATATTAATTCACTAAGAAGCATGGTTTCAGATATGCAATCACAAATACATCAATTACAGAAAATCAGTTCGAATTGCACCACTATAATTAAGGACGATATAATTGATGAAATTCTGGATGAAATTGAGATGCAAATGAAACGTGAATTTAATATTATTATCAGAAACTTGCCTGAATCAACTACTAATGAGGATGATGATAAAACAATAAATAATATTATTAAAGTTACCAGTGGAACAACAAGCAACTATAAATAATCCCGTATAGGACCCAAACAAGCACCAGGACTTCCTTGGTTAGTTAAGGTCATCTTTAAGGATATCACTACGGCCAAAACTATACTTAGTAATTCTAAGTCTCTTCGTAATATCGAATCTCCAAAAGATGTATTCATAAGCAAATCTCACATCCAGGCAGAACGCGAAGCGACGTAAAATAATTGAAGAATTCAAATCTCGTAAAACTAATGGCGAAAACATTATCCTAAGATATTTTGATGGCCTACCGAAAATAATTGTTCAAAAAAACTGGCTAACTTATCATCTATAACAGCACATTCGACGCCAAATGCATCATCAATTGTCGGCTACTACCAGAATGTTCGCGGTCTTAACACTAAAACATTTGAGTTTTACAATAATGTACTTGTGTGTGATGAATTAGATATAATTTTACTTACTGAAACCTGGGCAAATTCTAATTTACATAATTCAGAACTGTTTCCATCGGACTATAATGTATTTCGTAGTGACAGACATCGTGGCAGGGGTGGTGGTGTACTTGCGGCTACTAAAACGATTTTAGCGGCAAAGTCAATCTCTTTGCCTTACGAAATGTTACCTGATATTATAGATATAGTTGTTATTCGTGTTAATGTGCATGCAAAACCATTAGTCGTCACTGTTATTTACATTCCTCCTCAAACACCACTCTCAATTTATGAAACCATGTTTAATTTTTTGGAAAATTATTTGGTAATAACCACCTTATTGCAGGCGATTTTAACATTTCCCAATATATCTATGTGGAGTGCAATAAGTCTGTATCAGTAAATAATGTTTTATCTTATATCTCCCTTATTCAATCTAACAATATTTTAAACTCATCAAATAGGCTTTTAGATTTGCTACTACATTCTAATTCGTTTAAATGCACTATTGAACATTCTAATCATAGTTTAGTGGCAGAAGATCATCACCACCCTGCACTTGAATTTTCATGTAATTTGTCTAACCGAAAGAATAAGGAACTGGTAAACAAAGGCACTAGCTTTAACTTTAGTAAGGCTAACTTTCCAATACTGTATGAATTAATTGCAAGTAGAGACTGGTCGTCAATTTCAGGCTACACCTGTCCTAATGAGGCTTGTTCTCATCTTTATAATATTTTAAATGATATATTTGAAGTAACAGTCCCAAAAAAAATAATAAAAAAGTAAAATATCCTTTCTGGTTTTCGTCTCTCACTAGAAGCAATATAAAAGAGAAGAATCGACTTCGAAAGTTACTCAGTAGACATAATAATCAATTTAATAGACTTAAAACTTAAACAAAGTCGTCGTAACGTAAAACATAATATTAATTCAGATTATATGCGATACATAAAATCTATTGAAACTAATGTTAAACAGAACCCTAAGAATTTGTGGGGATTTATTAAAAATTGTAAAGGGATTCCACGTATACCTGAAATTATGAGCTGTGGAGACGCTATGTTCTCAACACCAGACCAAATATGCATGGCTTTCTCAAATTGTTTTTCTGGAGCTTTATCCCCACTATCTTTTAAACACTCTTGTATGAAAGTGTGTGCTGACTACAGACCCCTTCTTTCATTTAAACAAATTACATTGGTTGACATAAAAATGCTATGAAATCACTGAAGTCCAGCCTTACTTGCGGCCCCGACAACATTCCAGCTTTTGTTATTAAAGATTGTGCTGAGCCTTTTTTTGTCCCGTTAGTACATATATTTAACCTGATTTTAAAAACATCGACTTTTCCGGAGTATTGGAAAGTTACACAGAATAATCCTATTCACAAAAAGGACTCAATAGATGATGTTGCACATTATCGTGGAGTTTCACTTATTTGCAACTTTTCAAAAATTTTCGAAATAATTCTTAATACCATAATTTACCAACATGTTAAATCATATATATCTGTTTCGCAACACGGCTTCTTAAAAGGTAAATCCACAACTACTAATCTCATTAATTTTGTTGATGATATTTCTTACGATCTTGACAATCGTTATCAAACCGATGTTATTTACACTGACTTAACTAAAGCCTTTGACAGAATATCTCATAATATACCTTTAATGAAATTATCATCGTACGGTCTTGATTATAATTTCTTGCAACTTATTTCTTCATATTTATTTAACAGAAAGAACTATGTTTGTTGTCATGGTGCTAAATCTAATAAGTATGTATCTACAAGCGGTGTTCCTCAGGGATCAAACCTAGGACCCTTACTTTTCCTTATTTACATTAATGATGTTCATGTTCTGAGTTCTAAACACTCCATGTATGCCGCTGACATAAAAAATTTTCATACAATCATTAGCTTCGAAGACTGTCTTATCCTTCAAAATGATTTATCCACTTTGATCGATTGGTATCGTATAAATGGACTGGAGGCGAATATTAATAAGTGTGAAAATAGTTACTTTTAGTAGAAACAGAATTCTATTTATTTTGATTATAAAATTTCGCATGAACCGCTGGAACGTGTAGACTGTTATCGTGATCTTGGTGTATTAATTGATTCAAAATAATGGAAATTTCCAGATTATACACTTACAATTAACATCTGGGTTTGTTTTCTAAATTCAGTAATCTCTCAAAGGCCGAAATCACGTTTATCGTTTTCTAAGGACGGATAATATGAAATTATAATTCGCTTATCTACAGGGAAAGAATGTTTTTTTTTTATATAGAAAAGGAGAAATGTGTTATACATAAAAAAGATATTATGTCTATCTATGTCCCACATTCGGAGGTTTGTAAGCATTGCCTCCAATAATAATAATAATTTATTTGACGGAATCTCTTATGCAACAATATTATTTGCATAATATTGTACAAAAATCAAAGAACAACCATAATTAAATATAGCCAAAATTAGGTATGTTACTTTAACTTCTATTTTGTGATTATACATTTTCCCTGTAAATAGAATTATTGTTTCTGTTGAAAAATAAATCTATTATTATTATTATTATAAATATGATAAATAAAAGCCTTAAACAAAATTAAAATATTAAAACAAATATAAAAATAGGTTAAGTTAATAAATATTAATTACTATAAATTTTATAAATAAATTAAAAAAAAAGTTACATTTTACTTTCTCTTCATTTCAATTAATTTGATTTTATTACTTCTGTTCATTTTCTTGCTGTTACGTCCTCTTGTCTTTGGATGTAAAATGACGAACCAACGGAATTATAAATAGTGTTATTGTACAACATTGAGGCACAGACTAATAATTAAATTAATTGAAAAGAAGAGAAAATAAAGTGTAACTTATTTTTTTAAATTTATTTATAGAATTAATAGTAATTAATATTTATTTCATGTAAGGAACAACATGATACGTTTACTACTTAACTATAGTAGGTTATAGATAACAATTTTATAAATAATACAAACACAAATAAATCATGTTGTAAATAAATTATTCTACTATGATTTGTTACTTTAATAACATTTTCATATACTTTTTTTTGTATATAAAAATCCATTTGTTATTTTCATGTAATTTTCATGTAATGTATAAATAAATTATACTACTTGATTTGTTACTTTAATAACATTTTCTCTTTTCTAAATAAGTCCCGTAAGTGAATGTCTTCATTAAGTTTTTTTTTGATATAAAATTATTTCATAACATTTCCCTTTTCCAAATAAAATAAAATATTCTTTTTCTGTAGATAAGCGAATTATAATGATATACTATCCGTCCTTAGAAAACGTTCGCCCAGAAAACTGACCGACTACCTGATTCAGCCGAAGGGTATAGCGCGTGCTAGGGAAGGAGCGCTGACATTTTTATTACCCATCGGCAATTATTATTTAACACAACCACAACCGCACACAATAGAATGGGGCAATAGAATAAAGTCTAAGAAACGGGCAGCTCCATATTCAATGTGCAATTATGTAAATACTTATTGTTATGACGTAGATATTTTTAATGATAGTTTAAATAAAGTAATTGACTGTCCGTTTGAAACTTAATCAGGGTAACCAATAATATGAATCAACGTATCTAGAGATTGTGTCTAAATATACATGGTATATATTTGTATTTATATTAATTTAAAGGTTTACTGGATGCGCTTCTAGTCGCAAATTGCAAAATTATATCTATTTTAATTTATTTTTGTTTCATTTTATTTAGTTTATTTTACTATACTGTTTAGTTTTGTTTTTTTTTAAGTTTATAGTTATCAAATGTACATTCTATAATTATATGTATATTTCCCTATAATTGGATGTAATAATCTGTTGGGAAATAAAGTATTATTATTATTATTATTATTATTATTATATTTAAAAGTTAAAGGTTACGCTGGAATTAGTCTTCAAAGATTCAAAAAATATTATTTATTTGTTAATAAAAATTCAATGCTTTATTTGATTTTAAATCAAATTCATTACTAATGAATGCCATAATATGACATCATTTCAATTATTATGGCAAATATTGGTTGTTAAGAAGTATAAAATACAGTGGTACCACCACATAATATTGTTGGAACAAATGAGAGGTACATAAAATTTCTGACAAAATTAAATACACAAAATAAGCAAAATTTTTAATTTTAATTTTTTTTTTTTTAACTCAAAGAACTTATTTTTGCAACTTTAGTTTTATTATTTTCAACGAATGCGTACACGAATTACAAGTATTCGATTAATTTTATAAAATTACTTATGTAACAGGAAGTTTAAAAATATTTAATTTTTAATATATTAAATATTTATTACATTTATTGTTTATTAAATTTATTCAATTTGCTAACAAACATTGTCTAAATGTTTATACAGGGTGTCCCGTTAATGCGGGGAAATGGCTAGACCATAGATTCCTGGGGTCAAAATATGACGATTTAACGCAACTTATCTATATCCAAAAATTTACGGTTAAGCCGGAATTTATCTTCAAAGTTCCAAAAAATTTTATTTCTTTTGTTTATAACAATTGAACGCTTCATTCGATTTGAATGAAATTTATTAATAATAACTACCACAATATAATACATCATTTCAGTTATTATGGCTATTATTGGTTAACAAGAAGTATAAAAAACAGTAGTACCACTACTTAAAAACTAAAATATTTTTTTATTAGTGCATCAAATGAAAACTAAAAAAGTACTATTTAAAAGACCATTTAATTCAAAAACTTTTGTCTCTTAATAATATTTGATATCTTTTACGGTTTTTCTAGAAAAAAATAAAATATATATCTTTTTATCTAATAAAAACAAAATATTGTTTACCATCGAATTCAAAATAAATGTTTTTCGTGGCTGTCTTTGTTTAAAAAATGTAAATTATGTATAATAATAATTATTTAGTGTCCCATTAATGTGGGGAAATGAGTGAACCATAGATTCCTGGGGTCAAAATATGACGATTTAACGCTACTTATCTATATCCAAAAATTTACGTTTAAGCCGGAATTTGTCTTTAAAGTTCCAAAAGAATTTATTTCTTTTGTTGAACGATTTATTCGATTTGAATGAAATTTATTATTAATAACTACCATAATATTCTCCTCAAGAAACCGGAACAAACCTACACAGAAACAATAGAGGAAAGTATCAAGGAACTATTAAAAGTCCACCCACTAAAATTAAATGGGCCATCAGCAGGTTCCAACTGTACAAGACTGCGGGACCGGATGGGATTTATCCCATTCTGTTACAAATGGGCATAGAGGAATTGGTGTCGGACCTGTCAAAAATCTTCAAAGCCTGCCTGGCATGGGGATATATACCAAAATCATGGCAAAGAGTAAGGGTAATCTACCCGCCGAAGGTAGGAAGAATAGCTGACCTAACGGCAAAGTCATTCAGACCTATCAGCCTATAATCATTCTTACTAAAAACAATGGAAAAATTGATTGATAGGTACATAAGCGACGAGATACTGTTAAAAGATCCCCTCAACAACAGGCAATATGCATATCAGCCGGGTAAGTCAACGGACTCGGCGCTGGACGACCTAAACAGGCTCATCACAAAGTCAATGGAAGACAAAGATATAGCCATGGCCACCTTTCTGGATATAGAAGGGGCTTCTAACAACGTCACAACAACCTCACACAAGCAAGGAAAGGAGTCCCGCCAAGCCTATGCCAATGGATCAAGGCTAGCCTAGAGAAAAGGACAATCATATCCACTTTGGGGGGCCATACCATTAAGGCTAAGGCGGGGGGAGGATGACCTAGCCATTGTCATCAGGGGCCGGTTCGCAGGAGTTGTCTCGGAGCAAGCACAAAGAGCCCTAAACATAGTAGACAATTAATGCAAACAGGAGCGACTGACAATCAATCCTGAAAAAACACAAATTGTCATCTTTACAAAAAGACGAGCACTAGAAGGCCTAAAGCCAATGATGCTCAGGGGTACGGAAATACCTGGGAATAACATTCGATACCAAAATGACGTTGATGCCACACATTAGAAAAGCCACCAAAAAAGCATCAATAGCATTGGGCAGGTGTCGCAGAATGTGCGGGAAAAATTGGGGACTAAACCCTAAAATGACTCTATGGTTCTATACCAGGTTGATAAGACCCATGATAGCCTATGTAACAGTGGTATGGTGGACTAGGACAAAGAAAAAGGGGGCGATAGGACTCCTGAGCAGTACACAAAGACTAGCATATCCCAGTACAACAGGAGCCCTAAGCACCACCCCAACAGCAGCCCTAGAAGCCATCTTGAACATACCACCATTACACATCTTCATTCAAGGAGAGGCCAGGTCCGTATCAGACAGACTGATGCAAGAACAGGTGCCCATAATCCGATCACACGGAAAAACACACCAACGGCTAGATGCCAAGTGATGCCATGGTGAAAAAATACAATTTCGAAAAGAAATACAAGGTACTAATCCCGCAAAGAGAAAACATATGAGCAAAATAGGCCTGGTGGAAGAAGCAACATGCAGATTCTGCCTAGAGGAAGAGGAGGACTCGTTTCACATCCTATACCACTGCGACGGTCTAGCAAAGATTAGATATCAAAAGCTGGGCACTACAAACCCAACAAACCCAAGCGCGGAGACCTATACGCAAGCCCCTCTGACAGGGCTAATGGGACTAATCAAAGGGGCAAAGCTAGAGCTAGTCATCTGAGATAAACAGGGATCCACAATAGATCTAAAAAGGTCGCGGTGGAATAGGCGCTGGTGCCACCCATAAACTATCTATCTATCTTATATACACGTTGTCCCCTGAAATTTTGAATACGGGTATTTCAATGCATTACTCGTTACCTAGTTACCACGCTCGTCACATATTTTAATGGATTGACCAACGGGAAATAATCAGTAATTTCTAATTTGTAATAAAATAGGGAATCAAAATGAAACATATTTACACGTTATTACTATTTTTACGGGCACAATGCTAATGTAACGAATAACAGTTAACTGCAATGTTAATCGTATTAAAGGTTCGAAAACATCTCCTTGTTGAGCCAAACATTATCCCAGATGATCATAAAATTCCTGTTAACATTATAGCTTCAAAATGTCAAATTGACATGCATATTGGAGCAATAACCATAGTAACCAATAATAATAATCGAGATATAATACAAATTACATTACTCATATTCAAAATTTCAGGGGACAACGTGTATATATATATATATATATATATATATATATATATATATATATATATATATATATATATATATATATATACGTAAATTCAAATAAATTTTCACTCTGGCTCAGAGTCGTCTGTATTCATTAGCTGACATAATAATGTAAGAAATAATTTACGTGTAGTTTTTAAAACGAATTAATAAACAAATTTAAAATTATATATATTTACATTACTATTTCACATATTAATTTGTCTTTACCTTATTTATATTAAGAAGAGTAGATAATTTATAAATCAAAGGGTATCTGGGTTATAATTCACAGATATTTCTATTTAATTTTATTATTACCTCAAATTAATTCATTCTTTTATATTTGCGTAACTGCTACATATTTTGATAGATTATAAAAACAATTGGAATTTTTTATTTCAATTTTCCATATTGTGAAAAGCGCGATATGAAAATTTTATTTAAATCAGTACTGACAAACTAAAAAATGTTTTGGAATATTTGTTTTATCGAGCTATTTGTTTTATATTTGAGAATTATACGTCAATTAACAAAAAAGTCTGTTAAAATACGCACTTCTTTTATTCGATAATTTACCGTTCTAAATTTTTATGTAAATAATAATAAACTTTATTGCCCAACAGTCACCAATTACAGGACAATATAACTATATATGCTATAAAATATACTTAAAATCTAACAATCATTAATCTTAAGTATATAAAATAAAAAATTAACAAAATATCTAAAATAGAAAATATAAAGAAAAAAAAAACAAATGTACACGTAACATCTGATTTTTACATTTTAGTACTTATTTCCCTCTATCATTTTAATTATATTATATGAGTTTCCTAATATTAAAGACAGCGTTGTCAATTAAACAACTGCACCAAAAGATGCAACTTTTAAAAGCTTGACAATGGTATTAATCATTATTTAATATAAACATATAAACAATTAGAGAAAACAATTTTGTAATTTAATGGATCTATTTAATTTTAAACCCACCTTAATCAGCCCTGTTTTCTACCTCATTTGTGAATTATCTTTTATCTAATTATTAGGAGTTTATTAATTAAGAATATAGAAAGAAAATCGACCTACTATGTACTCCATATTATTTCAAAATAAATATATATTTCATACTTATACAGGGTGTCCCGTTAATGTGGGGAAATGGCTGGACCATATATTCCTGGGGTCAAAATATGATGATTTAACACAACTTATCTATATCCAAAAATTTATGGTTAAGCCGGAATTTGTCTTTAAAGTTTCAAATTTTTTTATTTCTTTTGTTTATAACAATTGAACGCTTTATTCGATTTGAATGAAATTTATTATTAATAACTACCATATTATAATACATAATTTCAATTATTATGGTCATTATTGATTGACCGGAAGTATAAGAAACAGTAGTACCACCACTTAAAAATTAAAATATTTTTTTATTGGTGCATCGAATAAAAGATAAAAAAATATTTCTTGAAAGAACAATTAATTTTAAAACTTTTTTGTATTTTAATAATATTTGATATCTTTTACGGTTTTGGCACAAAAAAATAAAATATGAATAAAGTATGCAGATTTGCACTCATTAATAAGAAAATCAACTTATTCAATTGCATAAAAATTAAATAATATCAATTGATACAATAAATCAAAACAACATCTAACACTTTTTAAACAATTTTCTTCGCAAAATCCTAATACAAGCAAGAAATCTGTTTGCTACAAATGTGAATATTTATTAACTATAATAAAGTTAACAATAAATGATTTAAAGACACTCAGTAATTATTATTTTACATAATTTACATTTTTTAAACAAAGACGGCCACGAAAAACATATATTTTCTATTTGATGGAAAACTATATTTTGTTTTTACTAGATAAAAAAATATATTTTATTTTTTTGTGCGAAAACCGTACAAGATATCAAATTTTATTAAGAGACAAAAAAGTTTTAAAACCAAATTCTCTTTTAAACAGTATTTTTTTAGTTTTTATTGGATGCACTAATAAAAAAATATTTTAGTTTATAAGTGGTGGTACTATTGTTTTCTATATTTCCTGTTAATCACTAATGTCCATAATAGCTTAAATGATGTATTATACTAAGGTAGTTATTAATAATTAATTTCATTCAAATCGAACAAAGCGTTCAATTATTATAAACAAAAGAAATAAAAAATTTTGAAACTTTGAAGACAAATTCCGGCTTAACCGTAAATTTTTGGATATAGATAAGTTGTGTTAAATCATCATATTTTGACTTCAGGAATCTATCGTCCAGCCATTTCCCCGCATTAACGGGACACCCTGTATATTGCAAATAAATAAAGTTTTCTTTTTCTGAAAATACGAAGTATATTTTTTCTATTATTTATATATTTAAGTAACTGCTTTAGGATTGACGCCACACTTATACAAAAGTGTAAATAAATGTAATAAAAGCTTTTAGGTCGTTGTCAAAAATTAATAAATAAATAAAATAAATTAAACAAAATATTAAAAAATACGAAAACATTTCGTAGATCTACAACAATGAGTCCTACTTTCAAAAGTATTACATTTATTATATAATGTGACACTATTGTAAATATCTAGCATTACTTCTCTATCAAAACAAAAACAAAATTGAACTCATAGGCATCTGTAACATATATATAATTACAACTCAAGTTAATATTACAATAAGCCAAATCTTGATGGTGACTACATATTCTTTTGTGAAGTTAGTTCCATATAAAATGAATAAAAATATGTCTTTATATTACCAGGAAAATTTTTCTTTATAAGTTAATTTATTTTTTTAACGTTCTCTCAAATATAATTAATTTAGTACACACCAATCAATAACTGTTATTTAACTGTTTAAAAACATGGCCATAAAAAATTTAAATTTTGTTAAATTTAAAAAAAATTATAATGTAATCAAAGTGTATTAGAAATCAATCGCTTGTGTTCAAGATTGTAGTCCATCAAAAAAAAAAAAACTTGCTTTTTAAATGGACTCTAAATTAGAATAGTTTATAAAAAGATTATATTAATGAAAATCAATCTATTTTAATTTATTAAATTACCAAATAATGGCTATTAATTTTTAATGTTGTCATAAATTTTTAACATATTTTTGTTAGTGTATACCACTCTCAATTTTTTTTTTTCTTCCTAATTCATAGAACACCTATTAAATTAATATTATAAAAAACCAAATGCTTACTATTACTACAATTAATTATTTAAGCGAAAAGGCATTTATTTAAATGAATGTATTAGTTTAAAAACAAATATCGATTAACCAAAATTATTTCATACAATTATTTAATTAACAAATTACCATTAAACACATAAACACTGAAATGGAAGTTATAAAATTTCCATACCTGATATGTCGAGCTCGACGCATTTAGATCTTATAATTTACTGGTGACGGCTTTTGACGAAAGCTGGAATGCAACTAGTCTACTGCTGCGATATTTTACATACATCTAGCTTGTTGCGCTTTACCCAGAGCGCAACTAAAATGCACTTGGTGCGCAATGGATGCAACGTTGAACATTTTATAAACCGGGATTAAATTAGAACTTCCGTTACCTCGGTTACCTGTTATTGAACGATGACAAATTTTGCTGTGCTTACTCTACAATTTTGCCTTCTCTTTTATTATTGTTGGTATAAAACAAATTAATAATTATATATTAGATACCTTATTATTATTATATTATTTTATATATAATTACAGAACTATTTCACTCGTATAAAAAATGGACTAGCTAATATTTTGTGTAGCTTTCATTTCCAATAGAATCTAAATATTATTTATCAAAATAGACAACAAATAAACTGTTTTAAACTGCGCCTAAGCTCTAAACATGTGCTCCCTCAAAATTGAAAAAAACTTACTTTTCTCCAAAAATCTGAGTGATCTAAAAGCATCGAGAAATGTTTATTTTTAATTACAAATACACCGTTACACAAGATCATAATAGTAAACATTCAAGTGTTAGAAAATTTACACCAAGCGAACACATGAAACCTGTTACAATATCTTGTCTCTTTAGCAACCCTGATTTTATTCGTTGCTTCATTAAATATATATACAAGGTCTCCGTTAATGTGGGGAAATAGCTGAACCATAGGACCACAAAAAATATATTTTTTATCTAGTAAAAACCAAATCTAATTTAAATATTGGATTGATGCGGCTGCTACTTGTCGAAACTCCATAATAACATTTAAAGAAATACTGACACAGTATAGGGTTTCTGAAGGTTTTTAATTTTAACAATGTTTCACCACACAGTGGCTTCATCAGGTAGATGAAAATATGATTCAAAAATTACAATTATCACTTATATACTAGTGAACAGGTTGAAAGGGGGGGGGGGTTGTTGTTTATTACATAAATATGGAAACTACATTGTGTACTATTAACCGAATCCATAGAACAGGCTACAAATATGGAATGGACATAATATATAAACACATATATAAACAGCCGTGTATATACATATTAGTTTTTGGTACAAGTTTAGAAAATATTCAGTAGTGGTGAGTTATTGACATCGATCTAATCATTTAACAGAACACCTCATTTGTGAAACTTATTCCATGGACTTTATTTATAAACCTTTGTTTTGTTTATGTAAAATTTTGAAATTATGGTTAAATTAGTGGCCGTGTTCTGTTAAATGTTCTGAGTAAGTTGAATTTGATTTTCCTTGAAAATACAGGCTCTATATTCCTTGATACGTTGTTAAAAACTTCTTCCTGTTTGTCCAACGTAAACTTTAGGACAATCTCCACAAGTTAATAAATAGACACCAGATTCTTTGTTTTTATTTGTTTTATCTTTATAATTATTGATGAATTTTGATAGTGTATTCCTAGTTTTAAATGATGTTTTAATATTTAATTTGTGTAAAGTATTTGTCACATTTTCGGATATATTTCTTAGATATTCTATGGAAGTATATGGATTCTGGGAAAGATTGCGGGATTGGGCAAAGGTCATTGAAATTATTTGTTTTTGTTGTTTTTTGAATAACAGGTTTCTAATAGAGGATTCTTGAAAGCCGTTGTTGATGGCGATGGTAAGGATACGGTTTAATTCCAAATTAAAGTAAGAGTTCTGAAGTGTCGAGCCCTATTCTTGATTTTCAGCTTAAGATTCGTTGGGTGGGTCTTGAAAGTAAATTTGGGGTCTAGCGATATTCCTAGCTATTTTGGGATGGATGTATTTGAGTGTTATTTAAAGATATAGAAAAGAGGTAGTATGACGCACGATGGAAAGGAATGAGCAGACGGGATTTATTAGGGTTAACTGAGATTCTCCATTTGGCGAACCAATGCTCCAGAGTATCGATCAGCTCTTGTAGTGTGCTCAGAGCCTTAGGTATTAGGTATTGTGAGAGCGTGTGCAATTAATGCGGTGTCGTCTGCAAAAAGAAGACAGTGGGCTTAAGGGTTTAGATATTGAGGGTTGGTATTATATATGTCATGGACAAAGATATTATATAGGAATGGGGAAAGGGGATAGCCTTGGGGTATACCTTGATGAGGAATAAATGGGAGGGAAATGGAATTTCTGACTCGTACATTAAGCAGGCGGTTATTTAAAAAGCTATCGATTAAATGAAGGAGATGTGGTGGTATTTTGAGGAAACTGCATTTAAACAGCAAACCTCGATGCCAGACACGGACTCCTGGCTTTCGAAGTTTGCTGTTTGGCAATTGGAAGTAAGTATGGTTAAGGGAAGTGTGGTAGATTTATTATGGAGAAAACCAAACTGATAAGGGGAGATGCGGTCGTGAATGATGAACAATATTTTGTTATTGAGAATTGTCTCAAAAATTTTGCACAGGACTGGTAGCTGTATAATAGGTCGGTAACTTGAAACTGACAGTGGATCGTTATTATGTTTTGGATACATGTTATTATACTTTGCTTCCACTCCTGAAGTATGGTTTGGGACTTATACACATAATTAAAGATTTCGATGATATATTGATGGATGTTGTAGGGAAGGACTTTCAGGATTATACGAGACATGTTGTCAAAGCCAGGTGCTGTATTTTTGCCTTTAAATAGAACGCTAAAATATTCTTCCTCTTCTATATCATACCAGTCGTTAATAGAGATGAAAAAGTCTTTGTCGTATATTCTGTCTTCTGTTATTTGGTATGTCTCTTCAAAGTAGTTCGCAAAAGTGTCTGTTATTGTTCTATCGTCCGTCAGTGTTTCGTCTGTTGGGTGTCGTATACTTTGAAGATAGTCCGTTTTTTTTTATATTTCGACAGTTTTTGAATTTCTATCCAGTACTGTTTTCCCTGTTTCTTATTGATGTTTTCGCAGGGTTTAATCTACAGGTCTGTCTTATATTTACGAATGAGGTTATGAATGTCCTTTTTGAATTTATTATACTTATGTTTTAAATAAGTCTCGTCCGTTAGTCGCAGGTCCCTGTACAGTTGTTTTTTATATTTAATAAATTTAAGTATGAATTCGGGAAGGGGATATTTGTAAGGTTGTTTAATATAGGTGTGTTTCGTTTGATTGACTCTGCAAGTGTATTAATAAAATGTGTAATAGTGATGGGGTTAATTTTTATATTATTGGAGATGAAATCTGTCCTGTCCTTTGTCACTTTATTAACGTCGCAGTCATTGTATTTATATATTTATTTCGGGGTTGCTGGGATGGGTGGTTCCATTTGTAATAAGAATTTAATTGACAAGTGCTCTGTGCATATATCCGGGATTAAACAGACATTTTGGATTAGGTGTTGAATGTTACTAGTAGACAATATGACATCGGGAGTGGGGAATTGGTTTTCTGACAGAATGAACGTGGGGGCTGTTTTGACACGAATAAAATTCGAGTTAGACATAAAAGAGGACAGCTGTTTAAGTTTTTTCTTGTTAACGTTAAAATCGCCGATTATAACAACGTGGTCGTATAGGGAAGCTTTCGTTAGGATAGTATCTTCTATAAGGGAAGTGTGGTGGATGTAAACTAGGAATATATGAAGGGAAAATAATGGCAGTTCAACAGTGCAATGCAGGCCAGCATTCATAATGTTGTTGATTTTAGGTTTAGTTAAACTTCGGGTCTCGCCGCCACTATTGAACCACCTCGTTGGTTATGATATAGAGTAGAGGAAGGAATTTGTATTGCTGACCAATTTTTGAATAAGTATGGCTTATCAGTTTTAGTTTCCACCATCATGTGTATGTGTATGTCATTATTACTGAGGAAATTTGATAGGACATAGGATATTCTGGGAAGGGAATTAATGTTGGTGTATATGAAATTTATGCTAGCCATTTCTGGTATCTTGAACGTGGCTTGTTCGCACTCCTATCGATGGTTCGACAGGGGATATGGCGTCTGGTGTATTGAGATCGAAAATAACGATAAACATTCTGTTACCAGAAAAGTTAACATGTGTGTCGATTTGATAAGTTTCTATGAATCTTAATTTAAGTTTCTTCAATAAAGCTTGCCTGTCTAGATTATTTGGTGAGTTGATTTCTGTCATGTATGCGTCAATTATGTAGTCATGATGAGAAAATGAATGCGTGTTTTTTTTTGTCAAGCTGGTGTCTATGTCGGCTGATTTTTTGTTGACTGTTTGGATTTTAACATTCGGAATGCCTTTAATAAGCTCCATAGGGCGTTTAGGGCACTTTGTGAACCATGCCCCATGTGACGTGTCCCCGCATGACTTGCATTTTGGCGGTAGGTGGGTAGAGCAAGTGTGTGTTGGATGTTACCTGAGCATTTAGGAAATATTTTATTTACAATTCGTTGTAATGTGGCCAAACTTGTATCCGAATATGTGTTGGGGGTCTGCTTTCAATGACGGGGTAGACTTTACACATGAACTTGAACTGTTCCTGAAGTAATTTTGTATAAGCTTCAAGAGAGGCCGTATTAATTCGAATCATATGTGTCTTGAAATTAGTTTCCTTAGCAATAATGCGGCGGCAGTACCGATGTGTAATTCCTTGGGCAGTCAGATGAGCACTGACCGCTGCTTCATCGATTGCTGGTTCTACGCTGCGGATGATGCACGAATAGGAGGGCGACTGCGCACAGCGCTTGCCTGTCGCGCTTGCGGCTTGCGAAGATGAATGCTAGATTTCATGGAATACGTGAATATTTTATTCCGACTGTAGTGTTTTGAGGTTATTTAGTACAATTTGTTTGGTTTCGTTAGATTTAAGGATAAACCCATGCTTAGTTATAATTATCAACTTGTCTACGTTGAATTTTTGAACACATCATATTTGTGTGAATTTAATTCGTGAGATATCCGAGACTGTAGCAAAGTTGTGAGAATGTGAGGTTGTATTGTGTGTTTGTTTGTATCGGTGTTTTAGTTTTGTTGGTTGTGTCGATTGTTTGTGTTAATGTGGTAGTTGTTTGGGAAGTGATAGTGGTATGGTTCTTTTTACGTCGGCGACGTTGTGATTCAGAGTTTACCTCGGTTGCTAAACTGCTTGCTTCATCCTCCGAGTGTACGTTTTTAGGTCTTCCTCGCCCCTTCGTTTTTTAGGGGTGATGAAAACCTCCTTCTCATCCTCATTTCCTCGGAACATGTTTCCATGCTTTCCATGGAAATGATTAACTTTCACTTCGTAGCACTCTATATACGTCTGCACAGATTCATATTTTATTTTATTGTGCAAAAACCATACAAGATATCAAATATTATTAAAAGACAAAAAGTGTTTGAATTAAACGGTCTTTTAAGCAGTATAATTTTGGTTTTTAATAGATGCTAATGTTTTTTATTCTTCTTGTTAACCAATAATAGCCATAATAACTGAAATGATGTATTATATTATGGTAGTGATTAATAATAAATTTTATTCAAAGATAATAAAGCGTTCAATTGTTATAAACAAAAGAAATACAAAATTTTGAAACTTTGAAGACAAATTCCGGTTTTACCGTAAATTTTTTGATATAGATAAGTTGTGTTAAATCATTATATTTTGACCCCAGAAATCTATGTTCCAGCCATTTCCTCACATTAACGGGACACCCTGTATATATATACATATGTTTTACTATTCCACTCCTATTGCATGCAGTCAATGGAAAGGAGGAGTGTGTTATTTTTTAGCCACGTCAATTTATAAGTCAATAAACAGTACATTGCAGTTTATACACTTGAATAAACCGAAGTTAGCTATTTCCCGACAAATAAATTGAGTTAGCCTTGATAAAAAAGCGAACAATGTTGCTTATACTTGACAGTTGTAAGTAGGTTATAAAATCAAAAGGTTTGGTAATTGGTTTGATTTCATCATCCATAATAAATGCAACGGTGGGAAGTTCTGTACCAAAAAATAAAACAAAAACGAGACCGTGTGTTTGGAAACAATTTGAAGAATTCTTCGCCGATAAAATAACTAGTTGTTAGCAAAAGCTCTTGCCGCTATTCTAGACGACTGGGCGTATAATATGAAGAAGGTAAATGCAAATGATTATAAGGGAGGTGTCATTTATTCAATGTAGCTTTTTCGACAAAAAAAAAACAGCAGAAGATGTATCTTAAAAATTTTAATATAAATATTTAACCATTCACCGATATTCGTTTCATGTCATGGAATAGTCTTTCCAAATATCATTCGTGATGGCAATTAACTTGTAATAAATTTTATTTTTAGTACATTCAAATTTGTTGCTTATTCGCGATTTTTTCGTGACATGGCTCTCATTAAAATCGCTAAGCAACAAACTTTCATGCAAAAACCAAATTTATTCGAGTTAAAACTAGTGTTTCATTGATACTTTTGTATAATTCAGTTTCTGTTGAGATATTAGCTAGGTAAGTAGTTGTTTCAATAAGTGATTTATTTTGTAGGCTTACTCATTGTTGCAAATTTACAAAATGATTTTGTATTTTTTAATTATTTGTTATATTTTTACAACCTAAAGGACTTTTTATTAATTTATTATTAGTTTAAAAAATAATGTTTTTCAATATATTTGATAAGTATTTATATCAATCATTGTGTTCTTTGAGTAAATTAGACGTAGGATGTCTATTATTTCAATTTATTATTTAGAATTAGGCGTTTTGTTTTCAAGATTTTTTATATGTTCGGGTATGTTGTTATACTGTTTGATTGTTTCATTCGTTAATGCTTTTGAACATTTTGTTGTTGTAAATATTTCTTTTCTTATTTGATTTTTTACTTGTTTTGTGTTCGTGGACTTGCTTATTTATTTTTAGTGTTATCTTGCTCAAGTTATGTTATTTGTTATAGATGGGTAGGTTTCTTAACATTATTGTATGTTATATTTTTAGTCTATCGGGTTTATATAGTATTTTTAGTACTATATTTTGTTGTATTTGTAGTTTCATTACGTTTTTCTTGGCTGTGCCTCCACTGATATTATTTAGGTAGGTATTTTCTGATTTAAATAGGGTGTTTTAGATTTGTTTTCTAGTTGTTTTTCGTATGTAATTTTTATGTTTTTTTTGTCAGTGCCGCTATTGCTTTGGAGTTCTTTTTTGTTAGATGTTGTTCGTCCTATTTAATGTTGTCTTGTATTTTTAATCCTATGTAGTTTACTTACTGTTCTTGTGATGTTGATTGTCAACTTAGTTTTATGTCTATTGTTGAATATCACATATTCTGTTTTTTTTTCGGTTATACACAGTATATTATTGTGGTATCAAGTTGTTTGATGTTTGTGTTTATTTCTGTCTCTATGTTTTCGTAGTTGTTTCCTGTATATACTATGCAAATATCATCTGCATTTATGCGATTTTCTTTTAGGGTGAGTTCTAGTAGGTTATAAACAATTGAATATAATATTATATGCATTCTATGAAATAAATTATTTAACCTTTGCTCGTAAAATTGAAGTTTTCTAAATCAATCAAGTTTAAGCGATGATTGCAAATAATATAGCAGTTAAAAACATTAATATGCAAGATCCAAAGTGTTTTATGTAACTAAAATCGAGTGAATATGTTTTTCTTTCGAAACTTGCTATTTAATTTTTCCTTCAAATTAATTAATTACCTTAATTTGTGATCTATGATTAAATGTTCAGTAAATATCCTATAAACATTTTAACAATTTTAACATCACGACAATAAAGCTCTACACAAATATAAAGAATTGAAATAATCACTTCTAATACGTCTTGCTCTGTTCATTGATATATCACATTACAATTAGATTATATTCTGAACAAGTCCAGTAGATGGAACATAACTGACGACAAATAAGTCAATGAGGTATTATGAATTTTACTCATGTACTAGCAGGAATTAGCTTCAGCCCTATACGTTTTATGCGGCTTAATTCGCCTCGAAAAAAAAAAAATGTGTGTGTTGGTTTTCGGTATATGTTGAATTCTAGTGTTTTGTTATTTTTATTTTTAATTATTTGTAAGTCTAAAAAGGGAAGTTGATTGTTATTTTCCATTTCATGAGTGAATGAGATGCTGGGGTACAAACCGTTTAGACTCGACAACAAGCTTTCTATGTCAGTGTTCTTATTGATGATTGCCACTACGTCATCAACGTATCTGAACCAAACTCTCGGGAAGCCAGGTATTGTGTTTTTGGCTCTATTTTCTAGGTGGTTAAGAAAAATATTAGCTAAGAAAGGTGATAGTGGATTACCCATGGCTGTTCCGAATGTTTGTTTGTAGAATCTATTGTCGAATTCAAACGTGTTGCATTCCATTACTATCCTTGTTAACTCAATATATTGTTTAATATTTTCTGTTGGTATTGAATTTTCTATTAATATGATTTTTAATATATTAATTGTTTCTTCTATCGGAATGCTGGGAAACAGAGCTTCTACGTCAAAAGAAACTAATAATTCATCTGGTTCAATTATTGTTTTTTGTAATTTTGAAGTTAACTCAACGGAATTTTGTATTTAAAAATCGTTTTTAATATTTAATGATTGGAATTGATCTACTAGCCATTTTGCGATATTATATGTTGGTGAATTTATATTTGATACAATAGGTCTTAGAAAATTCAATACCAACAGAAAATATTAAACAATATATTGAGTTAACGAGGATAGTAATGGAATGCAACACGTTTGAATTCGACAATAGATTCTACAAACAAACATTCAGAACAGCCATGGGTAATCCACTATCACCTTTCTTAGCTAATATTTTTCTTAACCACCTAGAAAATAGAGCCAAAAACACAATACCTGGCTTCCCGAGAGTTTGGTTCAGATACGTTGATGACGTAGTGGCAATCATAAATAAGAACACTGACATAGAAAGCTTGTTGTCGAGTCTAAACGGTTTGTACCCCAGCATCTCATTCACTCATGAAATGGAAAATAACAATCAACTTCCCTTTTTAGACTTACAAATAATTAAAAATAAAAATAACAAAACACTAGAATTCAACATATACCGAAAACCAACACACACATTCAACTATATTCACGCATCATCAACATCACCCATTAAACACAAGCTAGCAGCATTCAACAGTATGATTTATAGAGCGATAAACTTGCCATTATCAAATGAAAACAGGACAAAAGAATTAACATTCATAAAAAACATTGCACAATCACTAGGTTACAATAGAGATACAATAAATAAACTCATCAATAGACACAAAATTAATCACAAAATTAAACAAAGCACAAAACTCAATACGTCAAAAGAAACCAATAACAGAAAATATGCGAAATTTATATACAATCCAACCATTTGCCACAAAATAAATAAAATATTCAATAAATTTAACCTAACAGCCGCGTATTACAGTGAAACAAAATTAAAATTTTATTTAAATAACACCTTTACCAAAATCGATGATCTACAAAAATCTGGCATATATTCAATTAATTGTAATAATTGTAATAAATTATACGTTGGTCAAACCCAAAGAAATTTAATTAAGAGATTTAAAGAACATAATTATCATCTAAAATATCAAAATCCAGATAAATCAGCAATAGCTTTCCATAATTTCCAAACCGGACATCAATTCTCACTTCACAATGTAAAATTATTAAAACAATCAAGTAATTCCAGATTAAATATGTTAGAAGCAATAGAAATGTATAAATGTAAAGACAGATTACTAAATTTCGATTTAAGTCCACTAGAAAACCCATTGTTAAGTCTCGTTCCGAAAAAGAATTGTAAACCTGCCGACACCTTTCCCAGTAATACTAATCCCCATTCAATAAAGCCGACATATTTAAACTTAGGTTTTTCCACTAATCCCTGTAAGGTATATAAACAGATGTAATTAGTTTTAAAGCATTCAGTTATTGAAAATGAGCACATGGTGCTCGAAATGTACATTTAACGTGTAAAAATAAATTAGTGAAGAAAGGAAATCAAATCGTGTTTTATTACAATATTATTATTCAGCACTAGGGACGTGTCAATTTTCATTTGAATTTGCACGATCAATATGAGTGGATTTATTTATACCTTATTCGGTTAAAAGTGTAAAGAATCCAATATAACAATGTCTATACTAATTTTAATAGATGTGATAGTGGCAAATCAATTTTAAATTTTAAAAAATTAAACAATATCGGATGAAGAAGACAGTTACTTGGTAAAATAGCATTATATATGTCGTAAATGAAACGATATGTTTGAGAATTAGTATAGCTATAATTTCGGAACACTCCGATAATTGTTTTGCCGTACAGTGGCTTTGTCAGGTAGATGACATGTGGTTTTACAACGTACAATTTCCCATTATAAACTAAATTACTACTTAGAATTTATGGCGAAACAATTGTAGCAGTGTTCCGGCATTATAAACTTTGTTAATTCTCAATCATACCATTTCATTTATTATATACAGGATGACGTCCATTAAAAGTTTACGGGGTTCCTGCAAAAGAAAAAAGTCTGAAATAAAATCAGCATTGCATGGTTGATTGATTGATCTCCTCGTGGAAAATATTAAGACTTTCTATCACTTCCGGTTGTACCAGAAAACGCTACCAACTTTGTTATTTTAAATGGAACATACTGTATATTATTTTATTTTTGAATTCCTTGTTCGATTTCTTACCTCTCCATATAGGTTTCTGTCCACTTAACTTTTACAGTTTTAGATTTAAAAATGTATTTGTCAAATATTGACCTCAAATAGGCGTTTAATAAAATGCCTATAACTTCTAGTAAGTACAAGATAGATACACAAGCTGCATTTTATATTGTACCTATTAGATTCCTCTACAACTTAAACAAAAATTACATGTGTCAATTTTAACAATAGGCTTTTTAATGGAATGACCAATATTTTATCTCATAGTACGATTCGCAAGATAAATTGCTACAAAAAAGTATTATATATCCCTATCTGGAGCCAGTAGTTTTTGAGTTGTTTCGAAATTAGTTTCCTTTCACATTTGAATACTTCCTGTTCTATTCACAATAAATCCGATTATGATCAATTAATACACTCCCGTGGTCGGACTCCCTGTGACAGAGAAATTCTCTCGTTTTAATTATATATTTAGTAATATAAGTGTTTTAGTTTACTATTTGACACCACTATTACATATGTTACATAACATTATTTATATTACATTGGACTCAATCCTATTATGAATATTTTTTAATCGGATATTATTGACGTTTTCTGGTATTAAGTAATATTAAACTGTATTAGAAAACAATATAAGGATTATTGATTAAATGGGAATGTGTTTTGCGAAATTATATTGGGATGATTAAACTTAAGGGGAAATATCAGTGTAAATAATTCATTTTTATGCAAAAAAATGTTAATTCAAATTATAATTTTAATTTATTACGTTTAGAAAACAGTAACTTAATCAAATAGGATATTTACTCAAATTTAGAATTTTTCCTGTAGTGCTCTTGATTTTAGGATTAATTATTTATTATTATAGAATTTTAAAGAAGCAAAATTAAAATTTTGCAAATTGGTTACATCATATAATAAATATAAAACTTTAATAGCGGTCCTAAATTCACAATATCGTACTCGATATTTGATGATAAGCTTGCTAGCTTATCATCAAATATCTTTATTCCTTCAAATAGAAGATTATCGGTACAACGGAAATCGAATTTTAATTATGGTTTGTTGCGCGTCCTATCATATAGGAAATAATTGAACGTTGCATCCATTGCGCACCTAAAAGAGATTGTGCATATGCGCTCTGATCAGAGCGGACAATTCCGCAATTGGTAATTGAATTTGTATGTAAAATATCGCAGGAGAGTAGTTGCATCTCAGCGTTTACCAGAAGCAGTATCTAGTAAATTATATTATCTAAAGTAATCGAGCTCGTCGATTCAGGTATGACAATTTTTATTTCTCGCCCCTTTTCTTGTGTATAGGTTTAACTGTGAATTGTTTATTAAATAGAAGTGTAAAGGATGGAATTAAATTATTTTAACTTCTTCTTCCTCGCGAAAAATTTATATCTACAGATAGTAGAAATTCTGATTCTGACTTTTCTCCTTTTGTACGACTCGTCCTACCATCCATTGCATAGGAGGGGGGTTGTCTTTCTTTATTAGCACAGGTCGCCTATCGCGGGCAGTTTTTCCTTAGACGTCCACTTACTCCGATGTTGTCGGCTCGGGAGATACTTCTTTATCCAACGCCTCCAGAACTGCTGCCGGATGAATTGTAATTGTCTGCAACAGATGCCAAAGAGTCTTCGACGAGGAAGTGTCCGGGAGTCAAAAAGGAGGGGTCGTTAGGGTCTTCGGGCATGGATGTTAATGGGCGCGAATTGCTTCTATTTGATAAAGAAGTGTAGTCAGTTCCTCAAAAGTCAATTTACAATCCTCCATTACTCTACACAAATGATGTTTGACGTTTTTTATTCCCGCCTCCCAGTATCTGCCAATATGTGGAGAACGAGGGGGAATAAAGTCCAGGTTATGCTATCTACGGCAAATGTTTCAATTGATTTGTGCTGCTGGGCTTCATTATTTACAATATTAGTAAGATTCTTTAACTCATTGTCCGATCCGACAAAATTTGTCCCGTTATCCGAATATATGTGAGCCACCTTTCCTCGACGGGCAACAAAGCGACGAAGAGTAGCAATAAATGCTTCAATTTAGGCGTTACTAACTAATTCGAGATGAACTGCTCTCGTCACGAAACAGATAAACAAAGCTGCATAACCTTTTCGCGGTTTTGAACTTCTGCCCTCTTTAATTAAAAATGGTCCACATAGATTTATACCAGTGGTATGAAACGGTTTATCAATATTTACACGTGCGGCCGGTAGGTCCTCCATGTAGGGGTTGATAAATACCGGATTAGCCTTAAAACATACCACACATTTTTTTATTAAACCTTTAACTGTATTTTTTGCGCAAATCGGCCAAAACCTTGTACGAACTGCAGCCATTGTCGCGTTAACACCTGAATGCAAGTTTTTAAATGTGTTCGTTATTAATTACTAACCCAGTGAACGAATGCGACCCGGGCAAAATTATCGGAAACTTTTGTGATTTATATTCGCGTTTCTCAAGCAACCCCCTACCCTGATTACTTCATCGTCGTGGTAAAAAATGGCGCTAATTCTTTAAGCTTACTAGTGCGCTTAATTTCCCGCCCTGTTTTAAGTTAGCAGTACTCGTCTGGGAAGGAATCTTGTTGTACCAATTTTATTAACACTAGGGTTGCCTTATTATGTTCCGTGCCAGTGATTGGCCCATTATTGTGCTCGATAGTCGTTTTGCAAAGCGCTATAAACCTCAACATATACGCCATGACACGTGTCCATTTTGAAAGGCTAGTATAATTATTGAACATTAACCCGTACCTGTTTGTGTTCGGGTGGAATAGTAAGAACATTTGGAATTGCAAGCAAATCTCCTACTGGAGTAAATTGATTTTGTGGTCACCCATCACTTGGTTTAATTAGCCATGATGAACCACTCCACCAAAGGCTTGAATTTACTAATTCATGAGGCATCATACCGCGTGTTAATAAATCGGCGGGGTTCTCATTGGTTGAGATATGTGACCATTTGTTGGGTACCGTTAAATCTCTTATTTCACATACTCGGTTCGCGACAAACGTTTTAAAGTGCGAATTTTCAGCACGAATCCATGAAATGACGATGTTAGAATCGCACCAGTACCTTTGCTCGTAATTAATCTTTCTAACAGACAATGATTCATTTATAGTTTTTTGTAGTTATGACAATAATAGGGCCCATAACTCGAGTCGCGGAAGAGATTGAGTTTTTAGCGGAGCTACCCGAGATTTGGCCGCGATTAATTCTACTTGCCATGCCTTATTTATCTTAAAATGAGCATAAACGCACCCACCGTACGCATGTTCGCTCGCGTCACAGAAACCGTGCATCTCCCAGCTGGAAGTGCAATCGAAATGTCTATAGATTTTTAATTTATTTAATTCCGGTAAGCTACTATGGAATAATTTCCATCTACTATAAATATTTACTGGGATACTCTCATCCCAACTTATCTTTGACTTCCACAAATCCTGCATGATTAATTTGGCCGTCATAATTGTAGGATTAATTAGTCCAAGCGGGTCGAATAATTGAGCAATTTCTGGAAAAATTATACGTTTTGTTATGCGCGCATTGGTGGATTTAGCTACATTAAACGAAAACATGTCGGTACTAGAGTCCCACTGCAACCCTAATATTATCGCGTTTTCCTCTTTGTCGAGCAAAATAATTTAATTATTGACATCGTGCGGTATATTATTTAGCAACATTTTATTATTTGAGTTTTATTTGTTGAGTTGAAATCCACCATTTTTTAATATTTCAATTATTTTGTCTCTTATACGTGCGAGATCATTTATATTATCATAGCCAGTTAACAAGTCGTCAACGTATAAGTCATTTTTAATCACCTAACATTCGTGGGGATAATTAATTTCCTCATTTGCACATGAATTTCTCGCGCGAGTTAACTGACTCTTAATTGAACTGCGTTGCTGAATTAAATATTTTAAATCCATTATGCTCTAATGATTAAGAATTTATATAAAATTATTTATAATAATTGATTACAAAATAAAAGCAATTAATAAGTTTGTGGTGGACAAGGACAACGGTAGAAAATAAAAATTGTCGGAGACTCACCGAATTCCTCAAAAACGTCAGCTGATCTCCACGGTTTGAACACGGCGTCGTTGGTAGATGCAATACCCTCCGAAGTCAGCCAAATCTCTGCTCAAGACACGGATGGGCGGCTTCCACGACACGTTCTTTTACCTCCTCAATTCTTCAAGTTACAGGATACCTCTTTACCTTGATAAAATCCGGTTTGAAGGACCATGTAATAATTTTGATTTCTGAATGTCTCGAAAGTAAAACTGACACAACAATTGTGGAATAACTGGAACGAAGGCTAAAGCGACAGAATGCAGCTTCGCAATTGCTCATTGCATAGCTGCCAAAGACAAACCCTTTACAGATGGGGAATATATAAAGGAAATCTTTATAAAAGGTGCTGAAAAGTTGTTTAGCGATTTACCTAACCAACAAACCATATTATCCCGAATTCGAGAAATACCGGCTTCTGCGCGAACAATTGAAAGAAGAATAACTGAAATGGCAGACAATGTAACAACAAAACAGAATTCTGGATTACAAGAAGCTGTTTCATTTAGCGTCGCTGTTGATGAAAGTACCGATGTAAATGATATTGCGCGGCTTGCAGTATTTGCACGGTATTATGATAAAGGTCAAGTTTATGAAGAATTGTGCAATTTGATTCCTTTGTCTGGGACAACTAAGGGGCAGGATATTCTTGCTTCATTCATAAATTATTTTGACAGCAAGAACATTAATATCAAAAAAATATTTTGTGTAACTACTGACGGCGCACCTGCAATGATTGGCAAGGATAGAGGATTTGTCAAACTTCTTGAAAATCATATTGGACATAAAATATTGAACTTCCATTGTATAATACACCAGGAAAGTTTAGTTGCCAAAATTTCGTCACAGCGCTTAATTCCTGTAATGAACACTGTTGTTAAAATAGTTCATTTCATAGTGTCTCGCTCTTCATTGACACACAGGCAATTTAAATCTCTTTTAGAAGAATTGGAAAGTGAATATGTTGACCTCCCCTTATACAGCCATGTTCGTTGGCTTAGTCGAGGCAATGTCTTGAATAAGTTTGTGTCATGTCTGGAACACATTAAAGTTTTTCTTAATGAAAAGGAACAACATTTCCCCGAATTGAACGATAAAGAATGGTTATGCAAATTGATGTTTCTGACTGATATAACTAAACATCTCAATGAACTAAACTTAAGATTGCAAGGAAAGCGCCAAACTGTGCTTGAACTTTTTGAATATTGGACAGGATTTGCTACAAAATTAAATATATTTTTATGTGATATTAATACCAGTACCTACAAATACTTCCCAAATGTTAAAGCGCTTGCAAATAAATCGACCATAGACAAAGATGAACTTAAAACCTACGTTGAAGCACTTAAAGATGAATTTTCCAGAAGATGCAAAGACTTTGAATCTTATGTGCCTATATTTTCCTTCCTCATAAAACCAGATTTAATAGATCCATTAATAATACCGTTTGATTTTTCAATTTTTGAGTGGATGAATGTTGATAATTTTAAAATGAAACTTATCGAACTAATATCTTCAGAATTATGGAAAACAAAATTTAAGGAATTGCGAAAAAATCTGGAAGATGAGTCTATGGAAAAATCGACTGCTATATTAAATTGTTGGATGTCATTACCGGAAAGATTTAATTGTTTAAAGAAAATTGCATGTGCTCTTCTTTCCGCTTTTGGTTCCACATATCTCTGTGAACAAATTTTTTCTCACATGAAACATATTTTGAGTCCACAAAGAAGTCGTTTAACAAGTGAATATTCAGAATCTTGTGTGAAATTAAAAGTCACAAATTATTCCCCTGATATTGAAATTTTAAGCAAAAATGTGCAGGGACAAGGTTCGCATTAAAATTTTTTAATTTATGTTAGAATTTTATGTTATTTTTTTAATAAATATGTTTAAAAGATAAATTTGGTATAAAATTCTTCCCCTCTAGAACCCCATTATATAATTTAGAATTAAGGCGGCACCCTGAATCATATTTGTAGAGTGGCTTGGCACACCACAGCTAAAAGGTTGCCGACCCCTGATGTAAACAATAAGTCTAGTAAGAAATATACAAGTAAAAATAAGTTAAATGTGAATAATAATAAAAATACTAATAATAATAAATGTAAAATGCGCAAAAGTATTAAAATAATTAGAAAAAATACTTACTTGACTAATTTAAATAAAAATAAAGTAAAGCACGTAAATAAATAAGTTAAATAGGAATGTTAGTAATAATCAAAAGAATTAAAACATATTTCGTTTACAAAAATTCGACTGAAGTTCAAAATAGTCAAAACATACGAACGATAGGAACAAAAACAAATATAAATAAAATGGTGATGTGGCCATCATAGTACTTTCCCTATATTTTACTCGAAAACTATGAGGCTTACGCAAAAAAGTTATTCTTAATAATTTGTTCAGTTTTAAATTCTCTATAATTATTTGTTATAGAAGCCTCATGTAACTTCAATAGTTTATTAGCAATTGACAAAAAATATCAAAGTTTTCAATTTTGTTTTTCTCGAAAGTTAAGAATTTTATGAAAAAAATGTTTTAATAAAAGTCGTTTATTTTCTCATTCTCTCTAACTATTGTTTGAAAAGTTTTGTAATATTTTTCATATTTAGAAAAATATCGACAAAAAACCTCATTTTCATGCATTTTCATGCACGGAAACAATACTATTCAAATGGTGATGTGGCCATCATAGTACTTTCCCTATATTTTTCTTGAAAACTATGAAGTTTACGCAGAAAAGTTATTCTTAATAATTTGTTTAGTTTTAAATTCTCTATAATTATTTGTTATATAAATTTTATTTAACTATTACAGTTTATTAGCATTTGGCAAAAAATATCAAAATTTTCAATTTTTATTTTTTTTCTCGAAAGTTAAGAATCTTATGAAAAATATGTTCAAATAAAACTTGTTGAGTTTATTATTCCCTTTAACTTTTGTTAGAACCGTTTTTTAAAATTTTTCATATTTAGAAAAATATTACCAGAAAACAAAAAAACGCCTCGAGTAAACATCCACTTCCGGCCTATGAATATTTACCAAAAGCTTTTCAGTTCCAGTTTTTAACGATAAAACCTTAAGTTTAATGTTTCATCTCAATAGGATCTTTCGTTTTTGAGATACAGCGCCCACCGACAGACACACAGACACACAGACACACAATTTTTTTTTCCAGAAATTAGTGTTTTGGGTTCAGGGGACCCCAAAACGGATATTTCCGCAAAAAAAATTTTTGAAAAAAAAATCACGAAAACAATACTCCCCCTATATACTACGTGTATAGGGAAAGTAAAAATGGTGATGTGGCCATCATAGTACTTTCCCTATATTCTCGAAAATTATAGTTTACGCAAAAAAGGCATTCTTAATTATTTTTTCACCTTTTAATTCTCTACAATTATTTGTAATACAAGTTTCTTATCACTCTAATAGTTTATTAGTAATTGGCAAAAAATGTCAAAATTTTCAATTTTAATTTTTTTTTTGAAAGTTAAGAGTTTTATGAAAAACATGTTATTATAAAAGTTGTTCAGTTTTTTATTCCCTTTAACTTTTGTTTGAAATGTTATGTGATATTTTTTATATTTAGAAAAATATCGGTAAAAAACAAAAAAACGCCCTAAGTAAACATCCACTTCTGATTTATGAATCTTTACCAAAAGCTTAAACGAAAAAACCTTAAGCTTAAAGTTACATTTTAAAGTGATCATTCTTTTTTGAGATACAGCGCCCAAAGGCATACTCAATCACGAAAACATTACTACTCAAATGGTGATGTGGCCATCATAGTACTTTCCCTATATTTTTCTCGAAAACTATGTGGTTTACGCAAAAAGGCTATTCTTAATGATTTGTTTCCATTTGAATTCTCTACAATTATTTTAATACAAGTTTTATGTAACTCTAATAGTTTATTAGTAATTGGCAAAAAATGTCAAAATTTTCAATTTTTATATTTTTTCTCGAAATTTACGAATTTTATGAAAAACATGTTCGAATAAAACTTGTTCAGTTTCTCATTGCCTTTAACTTTTGTTCGAACCGTTTTTTAAAAATTTTTATATTTAGAAAAATATCACGAAAAAACAAAAAAACGCCTCGAGTAAACAACCACTTCCGGTTTATGAATGTTTACCAAAAGCTTTTCAGTTCCAGTTTTTAACGATAAAACCTTAAGTTTAAAGTTTCATGTCAATCGGATCATTCGTTTTTGAGATACAGCACCCACCGACAGACAGACAGACAGACAGACACACACACACACACACACACAGACACAGAATTTTTTTTTCCAGAAATTAGTGTTTTGGGTTCAGGGGACCCCAAAACGGATATTTCCGCAAAAAAAAATTTTGAAAAAAAAATCACGAAAACAATACTCCCCCTATATACTACGTGTATAGGGAAAGTAAAAATGGTGATGTGGCCATCATAGTACTTTCCCTATATTTTTCTCGAAAACTATGAGGTTCGCGCAAAAATGTTATTCTTAATAATTTGTTGATTTTTGAATTATCTACAATTATTTGTTATATAAATTTTACGTAACTCCAATAGTTTATTAGCAATTGGCAAAAAATGTCAAAATTTTCAAGTTTTATTTTTTTTCTCGAAAGTTAAGAATTTTATGAAAAACATATTCAAATAAAACTTGTTTACTTTTTCATTCCCTTTAACTTTTGTTTAAACTGTTTTTTAAAATTTTTCATATTTAGAAAAATATCACGAAAAAACAAAAAAACGCCTCGAGTAAACATCAACTTCCGGTCTATGAATGTTCACCAAAAGCTTTTCAGTTCCAGTTTTTAATGATAAAACCTTAAGTTTAAAGTTTCATCCCATTCGCATCATTCGTTTTTGAGATACAGCGCCCACCGACAGACACACACACAGACAGACACACACACAGACACACACACAGACACAGAATTTTTTTTTCCAGAAATCAGTGCAATGGATTCAGGGGACCCCAAAACGGATATTTCCGCAAAAAAAATTTTTGAAAAAAAAATCACGAAAACAATACTCCCCCTATATACTACGTGTATAGGGAAAGTAAAAATGGTGATGTGGCCATCATAGTACTTTCCCTATATTTTTCTCCAAAACTATGAGGTTTACGCAAAAATATTATTCTTAAAAATTTGTGCGCTTTTAAATTCTCTACAATTATTTTTTATATAAATTTTATGTAACTCCAATAGTTTATTAGCAATTGGCAAAAAATGTCAAAATTTTCAATTTTTATTTTTTTTCTCGAAAGTTAAGAATTTAATGTAAAATATGTTCCAATAAAACTTGTTCAGTTTTTCATTCCCTTCAACTTTTGTTTGAACCGTTTTTTAAAATTTTTCATATTTAGAAAAATATCACGAAAAAACAAAAAAACGCCTCCAGCAAACAACCACTTCCGGTTTATGAATGTTTACCAAAAGCTTTTCAGTTCCAGTTTCTAACCATAAAACCTTAAGTTTAAAGTTTCATCTCATTCAGATCATTCGTTTTTGAGATACAGCACCCACCGACAGACACACAGACACACACACACACAGACACAATTTTTTTTTTCTAGAAATTAGTTTTTTGGGTTCAGGGAACCCCAAAACGGATATTTCCGCAAAAAAAATTTTTGAAAAAAAAATCATGAAAACAATACTCCCCCTATATTTACTTTCCCTATACACGTAGTATATAGGGGGAGTATTGTTTTCGTGATTTTTTTTTCAAAAATTTTTTTTGCGGAAATATCCGTTTTGGGGTCCCCTGAACCCAAAACACTAATTTCTGGAAAAAAAAATTCTGTGTCTGTGTGTGTGTGTGTGTGTGTGTGTGTGTGTGTGTCTGTCTGTCGGTGGGTGCTGTATCTCAAAAACGAATGATCAGATTGAGATGAAACTTTAAACTTAAGGTTTTGTCGTTAAAAACTGGAACTGAAAAGCTTTTGGTAAACATTCATAAACCGGAAGTTGATGTTTACTTGAGGCGTTTTTTTGTTTTTTCGTGATATTTTTCTAAATATGAAAAATTTACAAAAATGGTTCAAACAAAAGTTAAAGGGAATAAAAAACTGAACAAGTTTTATGCAAACATGTTTTTCATAAAATTCTTAAATTTCGAAAATAAAATGAAAAACTGAAATTTTTGTCTCTTTTTGCCAATTACTAATAAACTATAGGAGTTACATGAAATTTATATAACAAATAATTGTAGGGACTTTAAAAGGGAACAAATGATTAAGAACAACATTTTTGCGTAAACCTCATAGTTTTCGAGAAAAATATAGGGAAAGTACTATGATGGCCACATCACCATTTTACTATATAGGGAAAGTAATAAATGGTGATGTGGCCATCATAGTACTTTCCCTATATTTTTCACGAAAACTATAAAGTTTACATGAAATGGTTATTTTTAATAATTTGCTAAATTTTGGATTATTTACAATACTTGTTATATAAATCTCATGTAACTCCTATAGTTTATTAGTATGTAATAAGCAAAAAATTTCAAAATTATTAATTTTTATTTTTATATATTTCAATAAAACTTGTTCAGTTTTTCATTCCCTTTAACTTTTGTTAGTAAAGTTATGTAATATTATTCAAATTCTATATAGTAAATCCTTAAAAATATATTAAAAATTTATTCTAGAACCACCAAAAAGTATCTCGACGACTAGAATAGAAATTCCTGAAAATTTCTAAAAAAAACTTGTGAAAAATAAATCTTTAAAAAAATGGATAAAATACAGCAACTGAAAAAATTTCAATACACTTTTCTACAGATGTATTGAGTTTATCCTTCATCAAAATTCTGTAGGAATTTCTCTTCCAAATTGCAAACATTAGTATTAATTTTATAATCAACAATGGTTTTTCCTAATTTCGGATTGTAGGGTTTTCTTCTCCAAATTGCAAGATTTTTTCATCTATTTTACTAGGTTTTTATTTATTGAAAACTAGAATTTCCAAGCCTTCCTAGAAATTCTTTCCTAAATTTTTCAGCATTCTAGAACATTTATGATTGAAATTTTCCAGTATTATTATTTTCTAAATTTCCAAAAATTGCTTTTGAAATTCCTAAACAAATTTCGAAGATTGTAGAACTTTTTAGGAACTAATTTTCTAAGTTTACCTTCAAGGATTTTAGAATGTATTAAGAATTTATGCTACAGATGTGCCATTTTAATTTTTTTTTGGAATTTCTTCTTCAAAGTTTTCATCTATTTTACTAGAGATTATTTGTTGATCCTAATTTTCCTGCCTTTATAGAATTTATTCCCTGAATTCCTAGAATATTTTTCAGGATTATTAAACATTTATTGAATTTATTCTACAGATATATTAACTTTGTCCTTCCTTACAATCAGTGTTTTTAGAAATATTTCTTTTAAATTGCAAACATTGTCATCAATAATTAACAATAGTTCATTTTTTTAAATCTCAATAGCTATTCTTTATTTTCTAAAGATTTCACTTCCAAATTCCTAGAAAATTTTCGAGGGTTGCAGAATTTTTAAGGAATTAATTTTATAATTTAAAAAAATTATCTTCGAGGATTTTAGAATTTTATAAAGAATTTATGATACCGGTGTGTCACTTTGATCACAATTATATCAAAGTTTTCTAGGGATGCTTTCTCCAAATTGCAAGATTTTTCCATATATTTTTTTAGTTTTCAGGTGTGACAAAAGTGACAAAAATTTCTTTCTAGAATTTCTCTCCTAAATTTCTAGAATATTTTTGAGGACTTTTAAACATTAATGGAATTTGTTCTACAGACACTAACTTGAACCTTCGTTACAATCAAAATTTTCTAGAAATTTCTCTTTAAAATTGCAAACATTGTCATTAATTTCTTATTAGCATGAGAATAAATAATAAACTATAGTTTTTTTCTAACTTATTAGAATCTCAATAGCTTTTCTTTATCTTTTGGGGATTTTTCTTCTAAATTTTGGGAACTTTTCTCTGGTTTGTGGAAATTTTCAGCATTATTATTTTCTACAATTCCAAAAATTGCTCCTTTACATTTCTGGAAAATTTTCTAGGGATGTAGAATTTTTTTTAAATTAATTTTATTATTTAAAAAAGTTATCTTCAAGAATTTTAAGATTTGCAAAATTTTTCCATCCCATTTACTAAAAGCTTTTAGGAAGTTTTTTGATGACTAGAATTTGTAAGCCTTTCTAGAACTCCCCTTCTAAATTTCTAAAATATTTTTCGGAAGTCTTACAACCAAAGTTTTCTAGGAATTTCTTCTCCAAATTGCAAGATTTTCCTATCTACTAGATCACGCTTAACTCGCGAGTGTGTGTGCATTTTGGTGGCTGTTGTTTATCTCCTGTTTTAGTGGTAATTTCACATCATAAATTGTGCCTAGTGTTAACTACTGATGTATATTAGTATATTCAACTCATTTGATGAATAAGATAAGTACAACGTCTTTGATTTGTGCGATTTTTTAATTTTTTGTCGCTGTGGCCTTATGTGAAAAGGCAATAGAGTCGAAATTCGAATCTTCTCGGGCACGTGTGAGAACGTTTTAGCATTTCTGCGTACTGTGTTTTTTGCCGTGCTATTTGAGATAGTTCCTTTTTGAGGCGCTATTGTTTACATTATTCATAATTCCCTTGTTTTACTTTGTTTTCCTCTGCCATGGCCTACCTGTATTTGTTTACGTCAATCACCCTGATCGGCCCCTGGGTGTGTGTATCCCTGTTTAATTTCCTAACTTAGTAAAATTTGGTAATAATAAATTTATATGTACACATTATCTTTTGGTAATAATGGTTAATAAATGCGGAATTTGCGAACAAGGAGTTACGCCCAATACTCCATTTGTTAAATGCTATGCTAACTGTAACCGTTCATTACATTTAAAATGTGTCGGTTTAAAAAATCTCTGCACAAAATGTGCCATCAGTGATAGAGGATCGTTATCAGCGCCTGTGGATTTAATTAACCAACTAATTAAAGAACAGTTTGCGCTGTTTAAGCAAGAAATTAAAGAATCAATATCGAATAAATTGAGTGAACTTGAAAATAGAATTGAAAAATTAGAATTGAGTTTATCGAATAACTTGCAGGTAAATGATTGTCAGTCTGAAAATTTAATTGAAGAAATGGAGGATAGATGTAGACGTAAATGCAATGTCATATTATTTAATCTACCTGAATCAACTTCTACTGAGTTGAAGGATAAAATATCCGACGATTCAACTCGTATTCAAATATAAAGTTGTTAGGTTGGGAAGGCTCCCTTCTAATAAACCTAGACCTATAAAATTAATATTTGGAGACGAAAAATCAGCCAAGGAAGTACTTAAATCTAATGCGCATAATATTGACCGCAACCTACATTTTAAATCAGATAAAACCCCTGCCCAAATACAGTATTTTAAAATGATAAAATCCAGTCTGGAAAATCGTAAGGCAAATGGAGAGAATGATATTGTAATTAAATATCGCAATGATATACCGTACATTGCTAAAGTGAATGTTACATCAAATAAAAAAATCTAAATATTTACTATCAGAATGCGGGTGGTATGCGTACCAAAATAAATGACTTTACTACTAACGTGAATTGTAATTGTTACGATGTGCTGATTGTAACTGAAACATGGCTATATAATGATATCTTAAATAGTCAATTTCAACTGAAAAATTATCAAATATATCGTGTTGATAGAACTAGTACTGGCATAGAACGAGGTGGAGGAATATTAATATGTGTTAAAAAACAATTTCAATCTCGCTTAATTATAAGTAGCAATGTTATTGAGCATATTTTCATTTCAGTGTCAATTAATAAACACAATTTTATAATTGGTGGTGTTTATATAAAACCCGGATCGATTCTTAGTATTTATGAGGAGCATAGTAACACTGTTGAACAATTATATCAGAATTTTAAAAACCACAAATTTTTAATTTGGGGTGATTATAATCTTCCGTCATTAAAATGGAATGAAGATGGGGTAGTCCCACATTCAATAAATTCCAATGACAAATGTGCTCTTTCTGTTATAGAAATTTTTAACTTTGTAAATGCCCATCAAATTAATTATATACCTAATTCAAGGAAGGTTTTCTTGGATTTGTGTTTTTCGCACATAAATGAAGCGGTGGTTTCATTAGCCGATGATTATATTTTTAATACGAGTATGCATCACCTAGCATACGATATGACTCTGCCGTTAATAGATAAAATAAATAACATTCAATCCTCTGAGGAAATATATATGTTTAAATATGCAAATTACACTGCTCTTAATGATTTTTTTTCATCTGTGGATTGGTCGAACATATTATCTAATCATGATATCAATTTGGCCCTTGAATACTTTTATTTAACAGTAAAAGGTGCTATTAGTATGTTTGTACTTAACACTTAACAAAGTAGTAAAATGCAGTCAAAATAAATATCCAATTTTTTTTAATAGTAAATTAATTAAGCTTATACACGCCAAGAAGACTGCTCATTTGTATTATAAAAGGACAAACTCTGTTGATGATTATCGAACATTTAAGGATTTACGTGAACTTTGTAAAAATCTTTATCGGTCCTTGTATGATGAACACATTAATAACATTCAACAGAATTTGAAAACTAATCCTCGGAAATTTTGGCGGTACGCGAAATCAATCAAAAAAGAAGATGGCATTCCCAATGATATGCATTATGGAGACAAACATGCTACTGGAGCAGTAGATGTTGTGAGTTTGTTTGCAGACTTCTTTAGGAAAACTTATATACAGGATAGATCATCAGCACCATTACGTCAAGTTCAAGAGCAATGTGCAGTGATTAATAGTAATAACTTTAGTATATCGGTGGAAGAGGTTTTTGAATTGATATCACAACTTGATATTAATTCTTCACCTGGGCTGGATGGAATACCAACTACATTTTATAAAAACTGTATATACTCGTTATGTAAACCCATTCGTGTTCTTTTTAGTAAATCTCTTTTATTAGGTGTATTTCCGGATGAATGGAAAAAAAGCCATATTGTTCCACTTTTTAAATCAGGTGACCGTAACAACGTTCAGCATTATAGGGGTATTTGTATACAATCAGTACTTCCAAAAATGCTGGATAAACACGTTGCAAAGTCTATCTTTTGGATTTGTAAAAATTATTTGTCAAACTCACAACATGGCTTTATGAAGTGTCGGTCTACAACGACAAATTTATTGTTATACTCTCAGTATCTATCAAGTGCCTTGGAGGAAAGAAAACAGATTGATGTTGTCTATACAGATTTCTCCAAGGCATTTGATAGAGTTAATCATTCAATACTGATTTCAAAATTAGAACAAATTGGTTTTTCAATAAAAGCTTTAGCATGGATATCTTCTTTCTTGTTGGGCAGGACCCAATATGTGAAAATTCTCAATAAAATATCTGATAGAATTGATGTAGTCTCCGGGGTGCCTCAAGGTTCACACTGTGGTCCCATTCTTTTTATCATCTTTATTAATGATATCTGCAACTGTATAGAAAATTGTGAAATATTAATGTATGCGGATGATTTAAAAATATTTAGAACTATTAATACCTTGGATGATGGTACTCTTGTTCAACAAGATCTTAATAAATTAATGGATTGGTGTTCCCAGAATAAATTGTTTATGAATCCGGAAAAATGTAATGTAATTTCATTCTGTCGCAACAAAACTAAAATTATTTTGAATTATTATTTGGATGATGTAAAATTATCTAGAGTGAGTAGTATTAAGGACCTAGGAGTGACTTTTAATTCTAATTTTACATTTCGTGAACATATTGTTAATATAGTAACTAATTCAATTAGAACATGGGGTTTTGTTTGGCATTTGGCCAGGTCGTGGAATATTGAGTGCTTAAAAAGCTTATTTTGTAGTCTTGTTAGATCACAGTTGGAGTATGCGTCAATAGTATGGTCGCCGTACTTACAATGTGATACTCAGATGATTGAGTCCGTACAGAATAAGTTTTTAAGATCAATTGAGTATAAGTTGGGTAGACATCATATACGTGGTGAATATACATTTATAAGATTAGAACTTAATATCACGACACTGTCTAAAAGAAGATGTATTTCAGATTTATGTTGTTTACATAAATTAATTAATGGGCAATTGGATTGTAATGAACTCTTACATCAGATATCATTTGCCATTCCTGCAAATGATAGGAGAACAAGAACTACTAAGACGTTTAAAATAAAAACACATTCCACCAATATTGCGCAAAACAATCCAATCAGTAGAATGACAGGAATAGCAAATGATTTGGCCAGATTTATGTGGTTTGAATTATTCAATTCCAATTTTGAGTCATTTAAAAGAAACTTAAATTATAAATTGTAAGTTGTACTTAGTTTTATTATGTTTATTTTCAATATATTAAAATTTGTCTTGAATTAGCCACTGTTTATGTTTATTTTTATTGTAATATAATTTGTGTGCATTTTTTTTAACTTTTTGTCAAATTAGCTTTTAAGTACCTATTCATATAGATAAGTAGTGATCTTTTGTTTATTTCTTTTTGTACATTGTCTATATAAATGGTTTATCCGTTAATAAAGTTATTATTATTATTATTATTATTATTATTATTATTACTTTACTAAAAGCATTTAAGAAGTTGTTTATGACTAGAATTTGTAAGCCTTTCCTTAAATTTCTAAAATGTTTTTCAGGAGTCTTACAATCAAAGTTTTCTTTAAATTTCTTTTCCAAATTGCAAGATTTTTACTTGTATTTTTCTAGACGCTTTTTTAAAAATCGTGCAAATTCTCTTAATAAGAAATAATAACGAATATGTATTTCTAGTAAAGCTAGGGCCTCAAAAAAAGAGAAATTACTGAAAGTTTCCTGAACTTCCTGAAGAAAAGTCTAGATTTCTACAAACAAATTTTCTAAAAAGTTCTCGAGCCTCCAAAGAAATCTTTGTAATTCAGAAGATAAGAGGATAACTTTGGAATCTTGTGAAGATGTTATTGGCCATTTTCTAAACTCTTAAACTTTTAGAAAAAAATTCTAGAAAATCCTAATGCCTCATAGAAAATCTTTGCAATTTAAAAGACGACTTCAAAAAAAACTCTTGAACTCTAGAGAATAAATTGCTAGAAATTTCCTGAACCGTCGAGAAAATAATCTAGATTTCTAGAAGAAAATTCTAGAGCCTCAAAGAAAATCTTTGCGATTTACAACACAAGTTGAAGAAATCTTTGGAGAAGAAATTACTAGAAATTCTGTCGAAAAAAGTCTAGATTTTTAAAAACAAATTTTCTAAAAAAAACCTTCATTTAATTAAATCTTTGCAATTTATTGGAAATTTTCTGAATTCTACAAAAAATATACATTTCTAGAATTTTTGTTTTTAATTCTAAAAACTTCTCAATTTAAAAGAGAGCTTGAAAAAAAAACAATCTTGATATCTGGAGAAATTACTGAAAAGAGTCTAGATTTCTAGGAGCAGATTTTCTAGAAAAATCTATAGCCTCCAAATCTGAATAAATTTCTGAACTCTCGAAAAAAGTCTAAAGTTCTGGAAATGATTTTTTAGCCCAGAAGGAAATCTTTGCAATATTAAAATCTAGAAGAGAAATTACTAGAAACAGCCTCGAAGAAAATTCAATAAATATTGAAACGAACTTTCTAAAAAACTCCCGAATAAGACCTTTGCTAAGAAGAAATTACTGTAAACTTTTAGAATCCTCCAAAAAAGTTCTAGAAATCTACAAGGAAAACTTGTGAAAAATTCTAGAATCCTCGATTAAAATTCTTTGAAAAGGAAGATGCCAAAAACTGAAAATATGGAGTAGAAATTCCTGAAACTTCCAAAAGCCTCTAAATAAGTTCTAGAAATTTAGAAAAAAAATTCCTAATAAATTGTAATGTTAAACAAAATCTTGAAAGAACTTTCTGAAAAATCTAGAACTCCTAGAAAATTTTGGAAATATCTATTTATTTATTAAATGAAAAATGAAATCTTGTGAAAAATTCTAGAAACCTCAATGTAAAAAAAACTAAATGTATGGATCATCTGAGAAAATTATAGAAAAAGTTGAACAAAATATTCTATGAAAACCACGAAGAAACTTCTATAAATAAATATAATGACATTCTGAAAAATTTTGAAACTCTTGAATAAAATCTTTGCTAAACTTGAAAATTCTTTGGAAAGGAAGTTGCATTTAAAACTAAAAGTGTAGAGGAGAAATTTCTGAAATTTCAAGAATCTTCTTCAAGAAATTTTTTTTTCTCACAAATTAAAAATTTTACGAAAACAATGTTTTAATAAAACTTCTTCAGTTTCTCGTTTCCCTTAACCTTTGTTTGAAAAGTTATGTAATATTTTTCAAATTTGGAAAAATATCGAGAAAAATAAAAAAAACGCCTCGAGTAAACATCCACTTCCGGTTAATGAACGTTTACCAAAAGCTTTTCAGTTCCAGTTTTTAACAATAAAACCTTAAGTTTAAAGTTTCATCTCAATTGCATCATTCGTTTTTGAGATACAGCGCCCACAGACATATTCATGCACGAAAACAATACTTCCCCTATATATACTATATAGGGAAAGTAAAAATGGTGATGTGGCCATCATAGTACTTTCCCTATATTTTACACGAAAACTATGAGGTTTACGCAAAAATGATTTGTTCACCATTGAGTTCTCTATAATTATTTGTAATGCAAGTTTCATGTAACTCTGACAGTTTATTAGCAATTGGCAATAAATGTCAAAATTTTCAATTTTAATTTTTTTTTCTCAAAAGTTAAGAATTTTATGAAAAATATGTTCGAATAAAACTTGTTCAGTTTTTTATTACCTTTAACTTTTGTTTGGACCATTTTTAAAAATTTTTCATATCTAGAAAAATAAAACGAAAAAACAAAAAAATGCCTCGAGTAAACATCCACTTCCGGTCTATGAATGTTTACCAAAAGCTTTTCAGCTCCAGTTTTTAACGATAAAACCTTAAGTTTGAAGTTTCATCTCAAACAGATTATTCGTTTTTGAGATACAGCGCCCACCGACAGACCCACAGACAGACAGACACACATCCAGACACAATTTTTTTTTTCCAGAAATTAGTGTTTTGGGTTCAGGGTACCCCAAAACGGATATTTCCGCAAAAAAAATTTTTCAAAAAAAAATCACGAAAACAATACTCCAACTATATACCGGGTGTCTCAGACCACCCGTACCAGCCTTTTATTTACTAATAATACTAATTTATTTTACTTCAAATATTCACGAACGTCAATTATTTTGACATAACAAAAAAGCAATGCCTACTTGAGGAAATTGAATGTTGAATGGGTAACCAATTTTCAATTTAGTTTTTTTCGTTAATTTTTATAAATATGCAAAATATTGAAAAAACATTTTAATAAAAGTTGTTTCTTTTAAAAAGACCTATCAATTAATACCATACTCGACCTATGTTGCCATTTGAAATTTTAAAGTTACTTCCGGTTCCGGGTACTTCCGGATTATTCCGGTAAAAAATAAATTCATCAGTGAATTTGGGTTCACTTTGGTAATAAGATTTTTTATCCCAGTCACATTCGACTAAGTGTTGTCGAAATAAAAGGCTGGTACGGGTGGTCTGAGACACCCGGTATACTATATAGGGAAAGTAATTCATTATTAAGAAAAAAATAAATAAAATAATAGAAGTGAAGGTAAATTTAGCGACAGAAATGTCCACAAAATACAAAATTAAGATGTCATTAAACTAAATTGACAGAAATATCCCTAAACTATATAATAGGATCAATAAGTCCTCCATTTCAAATAACTGTTTCGAACTTTTAAGAAAAAATTTAAAAAAAGTATAATGAAATTTAAATTGTTACATTGATAAGGCAATTCTGTGAAAACAGTTAATAATATTATCTACCTATATAATTAATTGTTAATGTAAGAAGCTTCTACTTCGTTATACATGTTTGAATAATTAATAAACACTTCAACTTTGTTTGTATAACACTGTATTTTTTATTATGTTGACTAATTTCGGCAACTCCACTTGCCATTATCAAAACATAAGTAAATTAAAACTACGATTTGCACAGGTATTTATAAATAAAATTATTTACAGACAGCGTCAAAAATAGGAGAATACATTAGGTCAACCTGGTTGTTAATTAGTGGAATTCCCGGATTAGCGCAGGCTTTGTGGATTTCTAGGGATTCTAAAAGATTAATTTTTCTTCCCTTTTCGGCGTAATAGATAATCGTTAGTACATCCTCTCCAAAAGAACGATTATCACTTACGCCGAAAATATCCGTAACCTTATCCATCCCATCAACTTTGTTCCCGACAGGTTCTGACCACCTTGCCATCCGCTTCCAAATAAAAATCCCCCTAGATCCCCCTCAACAAATCCTTAACTTGTTTTAGAATCTAAAAAAATGTAATATAGATAAAATTAATTTAGAAATGTCAGAATATATCACCGCTAATCCCATCATTAATCTAAAATCTATTACCCACTTCAATGAAACCCTATTTTCGTCCATTATCCAAAACACACCTCAAATATTCAAGCAGTTTTATAAATATCCTCTCCCAAAATATATCCACAACTGAACTCAGACAAAAATTTAACAAACTTAACAAATACATTAAAAGACTTATAATTGAATTCAAGACGGACGTTTAGATAAACACTTGCAGAAAGATCAACGATACAATGGGAAAAACATTTTGGACGGAGATAAATAAATGAAGCAAATACAAAAAGACAGACAATCTACAAAACATCTTTGACACCTTAACTAACAAGACCATCACAGACACAAAGGTTATTGCTCAAAATTTGGCGACACGTTTAACAAGACTTATACAATGACACATGACCTAAACTTTGACCGCACAAATTTTCAAAAAATAAATGACTGGTACGTTCAATATTTTGAAAACAATGACTGTTCAGAACCGACGGACATTTTTACACATGACGAATACTTTGAGGTTTTAAATAAAGGGACTGGACATGAAAATATACACAGACATGTCCTCAAATCCTTTCCATTCCATATACACGACCACATCCTTAATAATATTAACTTCCTCTACAAAAACCAATACTTCCCAGAAGTAAGGAAAATAGGAATAATTATTTGCATTCCCAAACGTGACCAACCCTCCAATTTACTATCCTGCTATCGCCCTATCACACTCATACCTGTTATTGGAAAATTATATGAATCCCTCCTTAAAACCAAAATCCTTTCTCTAATTTCTAATCACATCCCCACTTATCAATTTGGATTCCTTCCCCGTCGTTCAACTTCTCTTCCTCTAACCATCCTAGCCTAATATTCAAACTGCCCACCTTGAAGGTAGAGCTTCTGCAGCATTATTTCTGGATGTTGAGAAAGCATTTGATTCTGTCTGGTACCAAGGCTTATTGTATAAATGTCATCTCCTAAATATCCCTCGTCATATAATTTTTATCATTAAACAATTCCTCTCTAATAGATCCCTAAAAGTAAAAATCCACAACTTCTTCTCTTCTTCTTTTACTCCCGAACAAGGACTCACTCAAGGCTCTCCCCTATCAACCCTATTATACAACATTTTTAGCTCTGACATCTATTATCCTGATCCTCTTTACTTCAATCCTTTCAATTATCTCCTGCAATTTGCTGATGATACTGTCCTAATTACCCATGCTCCCACGTTACCAAAAGCCCTCCAATTCCTTCAAGAGCTAATTGACTCTCTTCAACACTGGTTTGCAAAATGGCGTATTAAAATCAATCCCCATAAATCACAGCTCCTAATTCGATACCACCGCACCAATAATTGTTCCTACAATATCTCAATTTCCTTAGATATCCCCATTCAAGAATGCCTTCGATTCCTATCAGAAAAATTCTCCAAAAATCCTTTCAACTTCCACATATTATCCATCTACTGTCTTCCTAGAAACCCTAACATAATCACTAAATTTAAAAACCTACATTCTAACATTTTCGATTTCATTTCATCACTTCATGCATCTACTCACTAAAGACTGACTGATTTTCCAATATACAGGGTGTCCCAATTTTGCGGTATAACAAAAGCAAACATTTTTTTAAATGAAACACCCTGTATATTCTTTCATTTTCTAATTTGGATAATATTTTATTACTTGAACCTTTTTTTGGTTTTTAATTTCGATATGGCATTTCCGAGTTATTGACGTTTTTCTGAAAAAAATGTAAAAAGCGGAGGTTCACAAAAAAAATATTCTGATGTTCTATTTAAAATTTAAGAAATTTTCTTTTTCCTATGGTTGGTCATAAGTACTGTTTAGGTACCAGTGTTAAAAATCTTCACTTTTGGAGAACCCT
>OZ018388.1:57973430-58000430 GCA_963969525.1 Ontholestes murinus
CCAGAAATGATATTATTGATAAAATTAATACTATTCAACTAGATATATCACCCAAGAGATGGATTAGGTACAATTATTAAAACAATAAGCGGTAATATGGATGCTCAAGTCGAGAAAAGAGTGAAAACAATTTTAGAACATTTGGCAAATAACCAAAATAATTTTCAAAATCAAATAAAATTAATAATACACTTTAAGATATTGCACATAATCAGAACACTCTACAATCTAGAATTATGCAACTCCATGCAAATTTTAAGGAATAAATGGACCACCAACCTATTCTATATGCGAAAGACCTCTATAATCAGATCCTCTTACTTTTTGGTATAATAACAAATTAACTTCAAAAAATTATTAACTCCGTAACGTTCTGCAAATTAGGAGTCTTAAAGCCAGATATAATTAGACCTCAAGATTTATTTGATGAATTAATAAAAATTCTGCAAATTTGCAATGAAATTAGAAAACATTTTTTGACTGTAACATTACTGATGTAGAGTAAAATTTATAAAACTTTGGATAAAATAATCGTCGTCTGCTAACCTTGTTTTATACACATACTGGTTTTGACGTACTAATTGAGGATGGAACTGGGGTGTAGTTTGGTTTGAAGATGGAGTTTGAGATGCAATTGGGGTAAAAGATGTGGTTGGAGTTGAGATTCAAATTGGGGTTATATGGGCGATGATCTGTTTTGTTTGTGAGTCTCACAGTGTTATCGAAAACGAACCTACATAATTGAGATGGCCACATGAATTAGATAAAATGAACACAACTAAATCTTTGGTCCTCTTGATCTTTAAAGTAGTAGTAGTAGTACTAGTGTTTGACTATCGACCACGTGGTCCTTCCGCTCCATGTTTCGTGCGAACTGATCCGCATATTTATATAAATTATTATCTCTTTTAATGGAAATTAATTTTATAGATCACGAATTTTCATATAAAGAAATATTTTTCAACTTTGTAATATTGTACATAAATTAAAATAATAAAGATATTCGCCTATACAATATTTTATAACATAAGTTACCTTTTTATTATAAATTAATCATCAAATACATACAATACTACTTATATAATAATAGTTAGGGAAACTGCACATATTGTTTCGTTATAAGCCTCTATAATATGCGAAGAAGGGAATAAAGGTGACAATGAGCGAGTATGAAAGAGGGCAAGTTGGTGTGGATAAAATATCAGCAAGCGGTTCACAGAATAAATGTGGGAAAATTTGTATATTATCATACCGGGACAAAATATTTAAAAAATAGATGATCGATTTTGCGAACGAGATAGGTCGGTCATGAAGGAGATTTGAATGCAAGATTAGTGAAATTGGCAGGAGAGATTAGTTATGGCAATCAAATAATTGAAAAAAGGGTAAGAAGGTGAAAGAGTAGATGATGGAAGAGGTTTAGGACCTATTAAATGGATGCATAAAAGAGGATTGGGAAAGTAAGAAAACATGCGTTAGGAAATAAGCGGAGGGCAAGAAAGGCATATGGCGGTAACTGGAATGAATACTGTAATAAAAAGTAAAACCAATTAACTTAGTAAAAATTTTATTATTTATCATTATTAGTATTTGTTCAGAACATAAATATTTGTTTAATCTAAAATATACTTAAAACAATAAGATACCCAAAATATTTGCTTCAGGATTCAATTCCAGGCGTCAGTATAGTCAACCGTGGTTTGCTACACTGAGCGAAAATAGAGGGCTGTCAGAGCATCCGAATCAATCACTCCCAAGACCATCCAGTTTCTTTCTTTTGTTCCATCGATCATTGTCTCACAGTGTAGTCCATTGTATTGCATTAAAAGAAATCGTTTATCAACATCATCACCGAAGTAAACTCTAAAATCCATTTCATTTAAACTTAAAGCTGGCGAAACTCCGAAATTATTAATTTCATTGGAGTTTTACTAAGCTGAGAATGACTTCACCACCTGCAAAATGACCACGTAAATAGTAATAAATTCTAACATTTGAAAATAATATTCCTAGCAATAAATAATTATTTTTTTATTCACAAATGAGGTGGATTGATTTGTATTTTATATCGTATTAAAAATCATTATCATCGTCATAAACGTTAACAAAAAATAACAAATAGTACACTTCTAAGTAAAAGTAGAATATTATTTTATAATCACAAAAGGTGATAATTGAAAATTATTTAAATTTGCTATTACCCAAATGTTAAGGTATTTTTTTTAGATTTATTATTTATTAATTGGCAAACCTGCTTAAAATATGGTTAATATTTCGGTACATTAAACAATGGGTTTTATGTTACGATAATACACATTCCTGTGTATTCTAAACATTGTTTAGAAATCTAAATTTAAGATTAAGTTAAAGTTACTAGTTTTCTACTAAATTTTCTACTGAGCAATATTAAACCTTTTTGTTATTTGTTTGTTAGTTTTCCGATGTTTCAAAATATTAATGTATTTTCTCTCGTTTCAAAAGTTTAATTTCACTAATTATATCTACAATTTTTTTCATTATATTAAAATAATAGCTATGATTATAGTAAATTTTTGTTCTACCTTGAGTATGGACCTTACAATTTATATTATTATGACTTCTAAATGTATTATAAGGTTGGCATAATGTATTAAATTAATAAATAAGTTGTGTACCTCTTACGAACCAATATAATACTTGCCAATATATTCGGAGAAATCTGTCAACCTCTCATTGTTTTTAAACTTGAACTTAAAATATGTGGTTAAATATGCTATGTCCTTAACTCCTTGAAAATTAAAATAACCGCTGTGTGCTCCATTTCGTACAATGCAACTTGTGTATTCCAAAGGAAATCTGACCTCTAGTTATCTTGATTAATTCCAGAATTGATTGTCAACCTAAAATAAACAAAATTTATGAATTTAATGATTCTTTCAGTTGGAAGATTTTATTATAAGTAGTAGTATTGCTTTTCCAAGTAGATGCGTGAGATATTGTGAGTGGAGGTTAAAATAATCTTTTTGACTAAAACAATTTTGACACTAATAAATTCTAAATACAAAATAACAGAAATTCATAAAAAGGATTAGAAGAATTAATTAAAGAAAGTAGAGATTGTGTAAAATGAAATGACTCTAGTATATGGAGATTCAACATATGTATTGCAAAAATATCACAAAGTGATATGTCCAAAAGCACCTAAAATATGTTTTCAAATACAATAGAAAAAATAGATATGCAGGCGTTCTTTCGTGGACTAAAAGATAGAGAACACATGAGCCATTAAAACTTAAGTAGTTACAGTATTTGTCTATTCGATTGAGATTCAAGTAATCAAAATTATAATAAGGAGGCGAGAAAATAAAGGATACCTGAGAATTTAATTAAAAATGTGAGGAAATCTAGTAAGAAGAAAATATAGAGAATTATGGAAAATTATAGATGTTCAACGTAGATGCATAAAAAAGTCAATTGACTAACAAGCAGTCAGAATCTATGACGACCACATTATTGTCGGCATATAAATATCATTCTTGATAATGGCAATAAGCCGAAACTAGTCGAAAATAAAAAATATTTGTGAAACAAACCAAGTGATTTTAATTATAAAACCTATATATAAATATCAAATTTGGAGAATTCAAATTTAATCTCGCAGGCCGATGTATTTTTTATCTATCCCACTAAAACCTGATAATGTCAGTGTTTTTATTTAACACATGGTTTATTCTTTAAGTCGCATTAATTTGTATTAAAAAAAATCTTCTGAAACTTCTGATTTTCTTAATAAATTAAAAACAGTAGTGCTATGGCGAACTTGCCTCGGAATTGGGGTAAACCTGCATCTACCTGTTTAGAAATTATTGAATCTTGTTTCTTTGTATTATGGGGGAAAAGCGGAATTATTATTAGTAATAAAATAAAATAACATAAAAATAAAATTTCAAATGTTTATCCAAGGCATCTCTTTATATTGTTTTTTTTTTTCGAACCTTTGTTGCAGTTTTCACAACCCCAGTGCACTTAATTAATAATCCACTGGATCGATGCTTCTTACTATATAAAAAAATAGAAAGTTTTTTCCTTGATATTTTTGCTAGGAAGCAATCATAACTTCGGATCTTCTGAAGTTTTAATTTCCGCGCCTTTTGCAAATCTTTTCTTCTTTTTAGCAATTTCTTTAAAATTTGATGTTATAGTTTCTAGCAAGAGATTTTAAAAACTTACGTTTCTATATTAACTGGACAGAGCTTGTTGAAGATTGTGGTGGTGATTGTTCATCGCAGATGTTCCCGGGAATATAATAGAATTTTCTTCGGCAATTATAAACTGGTCTTCAACGGGACATAACTTAATGATTATAAGAGGTGAATCAGCTTCTTCAATCATTTCTTCATGCATTTTTTTCGCCTTAGTTTGTTTTGCTTCTTGTCACTGTTCTAGAGAAGCAACATCAAAAACTGAATCAGGCACAACCTCCATAGAAAATTGGCTTTTCAAAAACCGTTGACAATAATATCAGTGTTCAAATGTCAGCAAATTTCACCAATCATTTGTGCGAAGAACTTTTTGGCCAATCTCTCCCCTAAATGCTTTCTTTGCCATGCATTAGCCTCTGGTCCCAAGTCGATTTAAAAGATTTAAAGGTGATTGTAAGGTGTCAGTTGTATGAGGAGGTAATTTTAATTATAAATTATTTAATTTTTAGAATGGGTACTTGCGATTGCATTGCTTGCTCTATTGATCTGATGTTCATATGTGTTGATCATGTGATCATCATATATCAGTAAAACATGTCGATCTGGACCAATTGTCGGCAAAAAACTTTTGGTAAAATAATTTTCAAAGACAGTTGTTTCCATCTATCCGTTTTGGGTTGCAGCATAGGTAGTTTTAAGAAAACTAGTATTCTCTCATCCATACCATCCTAAGCGGCAGCAGTTTTCCTCCGTAGAAGATGCTGCCAATAATAGTAATGTTTTATTTTCCAGGAGCACTAATTATTCTAGTACACGGATTTTTTTCGCACCTACTATTTTAGTTCTGGATGAATCCGTATAGAAACGTCTTTCTTCCAAGTTCCATATTCCTCAATGACTATTTTCCAAATTAAGCCGAGTAAAATAATTTTGAATTATTATTGGATTACAACTTCCCCTCCGTGCAATTTCAACACCCTGCCCTTCTTTAAGGATAAGTTGTTCATTTTTCAAATCCTAAAAACCGAGCACTTTATCTTTAAATGACGTTTTCAAGTTATTTTCTCGGATAAACTGCTAAACAAGCAACAACGTTTCTTTTCTTGATAATCCAAATCCATATTTTTGGAAGGTTGACACCCAATCGGTAAAACGTTTTTCATTCTCACGTGAAACTGCCGTATTCCTTCCTCGAGATGAATGTTTTTGTCCACTTCCAGCTTATAAAATTCAAAATTAAAAGCCTACCAAGAACGGAAACAGTTGAGTAAGTAAGAAATAAAATGAAACAATGGGCGACTTGGGACAATAATGCGGCTTTGCCCCGATGGATAATCCGAATTTGCTATCTTAACTTGAAGGAAATGTCAAAAAACAGAAAAACTACTAAAAGGTGAGATCAGATATCTAAAGAAATAAATTAATAATAAAGAAGAGAAGTTGGAGCTAGAGAAGTAAGAGATGTTAAAAAAAAATCGACAACCTGGAAAATGGAGCAGAAAAGGAATACATAATAGCAAATGAAGAAAAACAATATCATAATAACAGGCTTAGCAGCAGAAGCAAACCAAGGACAGAAGAAAGTTGACAATTTCTTAAGAGACAAACTTAAGATACAAGCCAAAACAGAAAAAGCATACCCACTACGAGTCTACGTTGGGACATGGGAAACAAATAATCAAAGCCAAATGAATGCTAAGAGGGTCCAAGATATACATAGGTAATAACCAGATACATGAAAAAAGATACGCATAAAATTAGAGAAACAGCAAGAAAATAAAAAGCAAAAGGAACGAGAGTAAGAATAGGATACCGAAACATAACAATTAACGGAGAAAAATATAGATGGAGTAGAAACAGCTTCAAAAAACGAATAAGAAAACAACCAATAGAAAAGCAAATAAAAAACAAGACATCACAGCTAGATAATGGTACAAGAAAATGTTATATATAATACAAATGGGAATATGATATGTAAAAAAGTATTAAAGGAAAGAAGAGGAAGAAAAGGAATTAATAGAAGACATGAAAATACAAAAGTTGGACTACCTAGGCTAAGCTGAATCAGTAAGAGGGGAAATGGAATGCAAGAATTAAATATGGGGACGGCAGAATAATGAGAATGAAAATCAATATGGAAGAAACTAATTGGAATATAATGGTGGCATATGCACCAAACGAAAACGATAAAAAGGAAAAAAGGAGAAATTTTATGAGAAACTTCAAAAAGAAATAGACGATAGTAGAGGAAGCACAATAGTCATGGGACACCATAATGGATGAGTAGAGTAGGGTATAAACGGAAATGAAAGATACATGGGAATGTATGGAGAGGATAACAGAAACGAAAATGGAAAAATAATTATAGAGTTGTGTATAGCAAATAACCTCATTACATCAAGACATATACAAATACTTTAGAGAAGTTAGATCAAGAAAAAAGAAATCAATAATAAACTATTTCTTAATAAACGCAGAAAAATGGAAAAAGGTGAAAGGTGTTAAAGTAACAAGACGAGCTGAAATAAAAAACAATGGAAATTAAAACAGTGGCAGAAAACTTGAAGACGAAAAGAATAATAAACAAAAAACAAAGAGTTGCAAATTGAACGAGGAAGAAATTTATAATGTATACCAATAAAAATAGAGAAAAAGTATTGTCAAGCAAACAAAATAGAAGGAAAAAAAGCTGTGGAAACAGCACTGTATCAACGGATAAAGATAAACAGGTGCCGGTCAGAAGAGATAAAACAATTATTAAAAGCAAAAAGGATAAATGGAAAACTTATATAGAAACAGGAAAAAGAGTAAAGAAGATATAATAGCAACTAAAATAGTGAAACACAATCAGGCAAAGTAGGAAGGATCTACAATACAATAAAGAAAACATTCTTAGAGAAAAAAGAGTTTACAAAAACAATAAACTAGAAGCATATAAAAGAATTGTAAGACCTTCACTGCTATATAGTAGTGAATCATGAGTAACCACAGAGACTAATAACAGTAAAATCAATGCAATATATGTAAGATACCTAAGAAATATAGAGGGTATAAACAAACCAATAAAATTAGTAATAAAAAGGAGACAATTAGGATGGCTACAAGAGAATAACTAACGAAAAGAATACATGAGGTAAAAAAAACAAGCCAAAAATTAAACAGGAAGACCAAGGAAGGATCGGAAAGAGCAAATACATCAAGCAGAGGAAAGGAGAGGAATAGAATGGCGAGAAATAAGAAGCATGACACAAGATAGAGAACAGTGGAAAAAAAGAGTAAAAAAATAACTAAATTATATTGTACAGAATAAGTCCGTCACCCGTAATGGGTAAAAGGATAATAAATAAAGTAACAATGTTGTAATAATGCATTGAAATATTTAGCTATTTACGAAATCATTATTATTATTAATTGTTTTCGTATAAATAGTAACTATTAAATAATCGATACTTGTGAAGTGTATATGCTAAAATGCAATGACTTCGCAAAAATATATATCGGACAAATAGGACGATCGTTTGAAGAGAGAATTGCAGAACATAAAACTGCAAAAAGAACATTTCAACCTAAGCAAATCACCTGCAGACTGAAAACCGCACATTTAACAAAGAATTCCAGATCTACTGTAGAGAGAAGAAAGGAAGGAAATAAATCTACTGGAACACCTGGAAATCAACAGATTTGAAAAAACTGGCCTACTAATCAATGAACCAACTAAACTTAAATCCAATACTCATCTTAAAATTTTACGACGAAATTCTTATTCTTCGTCATTCTTTGCTGGTTGCTATTTAAACAGTTTCTCCTAGGAAGTTCAATCTCTATTAGCGGCGCCTTTGCAGATAAAAGCAATTATGTGGGGCTGCCATTAGCGGTTAACTACTCTTCTGAGACGAGCTACGTTTTTAGGTTTCTGGTGACTATACTTCTTCGGTGATCACGAAAATTGCTCGGACAGAGGATATCAATAGAACCAACTTCTATAATACCGTTGATGGATCTGATGGTTTTGAAAACTTGATTATCAGATAAAGATTATTCATGAAAAAGGCGCGTTCTTTTAATTCTTTTCCATATTCTTCGTACGTTGCTATTCATATTAAAGCAAGTTCAAATAGGACAACCTAAAAAAGAAAAATTTATTGTTGATATAAAAAGTATATAATAGAAATGACATAAAAACAAAATTAAAGTTTTTGAAATATGTTTGTACTTACATAATAAAAAGGATTTCTATATTTAATGTTTTGGCATAGATACCTTAAGCTAATTGCTTAGTATTTATGGATTAAAAGTTATATCAGAGTTATATTATACTTGCAATGTCAGTACTTAATTTGGTTGGACTATAAGCTCTTTATTATTTTTTTAATTAATATTGCAAATTACCTCTTTGTATTTTTTCTTCGTACCATGAATATTTGGATGGCAACTATTCTGATTAGCTTTTGACCAATATCGGCGAACGAATAGCCTTCTAGATTTATTTCTTCCTCTGCGCTCATTTACTTATCGGAATTCGAGGATTAGATGACTAAAAATACATTAGATCAGTAAATATTAATATTTCCTAATATAATTATTGTACTTACATGTTTTTACTGAATAATTTATTCACCAATTTCATATAAATCAGCTTGGATTTTATCTCCCTAACTTCTATAGTGCCATATCCTTTCTTATTTATCTTTCTCTAATTTGACATCCTTTACTACACTATTTAAAAAATATGTTTAGTAATATTTGATTCAAATGTCGATATATTTTATCTTAAATTCATCAACAGGTTGCTATTTGAAGAGATGATTTCTACCTTCGAATTGATGTCAAATTTTCCAGATGTCAACCTCGAATATCTCTCGATGAGTTTGGATTGAGAATGTTCATGCACAGAGTTCGCCGAAGTCAGAGAGTCCGTTAAGCCGATGCGAAAAAATTATTTGTCAATATTTATAATTTATAACAACAATAATATGTAAATAAATTTTAAATTAAAAAACATTTAACTAGTTTTAAGTTTTTGAAATATGCAAATATTTACCTAAGAAAAGTTCTGCGATAAACTATATATCAACGCTGTTGATTTAAACACTTTTACGAAAGTTGTCAGTCGGTTCTCCGTTGATGTCAACTTCAATATATTTGCTTATCACTCATGGGTTAAAGTTATTTAAATGACACAGTTATTTTTAATTGTTGGTAATTATATGTATATTTAGCTATAGGGCTATAACCAGTATTTAGAAATAATAAAGATGATAGCAGCTACAGGGTTTAGAAGGTGAGAGTGATGGGGGTAACTGCCTGCATTTTAGAATATTTAATTAAAAACAGGGAGTAATGATAATTTTAGAACTTGCTGGAAGTAATTAGAATGTTAATATATTTTTACGCCATGCCATTTTCTTTGTTATTACTGTTTCTTTAATGTTTGTAGATATAAATATTATTTTTTAAAGAATCTTTGTCTACCATGAAATTCACTTTCAGTCAAAATATTTATATTAAGGTTCATGATGCTATAAGCTAATTAAAAAATAGGAAATCAAGGGATACACATCGTTTAGATGCCAATATTACTAAATGAGTAAGGGAGCTCTAAGTTGTGCTTCTAACAATATTAATTAATTTAATAATAACTGAAGGTAAATTTGCGGACATTCTTAAATTAGCTAGAGTTATCCCACTGCATAAAAACAACGACATACATGTAACAATTATTGGCCAGTAAGTTTGCTACCTATTCTATTCAAAATAGTTGAGGTATTTCTAAAAACACAAATAGTAGATTATTTTGAGAAAAATAACTTTATTTAATAAACGGCAATTTGGGTTTCAATCATATCGATTAACTCTGGATGCCCAACTACGTCAAACATGCAAATGTAATATTATTTGCAGATTTCACGACTATAATAAATGATGAAAAGGATCCCAAAGATATCCTCAGAAAAAAACATAGTTTCATTGGCATCTGATTGCTGGCGGTGCAGTACAAACGAGCAGAAACTAAACGAAACGAAAACAAATAGCTTTAATACTCCAACTTTATCTTCAGAAGATTCAGTATTAACTCTGAAAACTAGGTGTCTTCTATACAAAGAGTTCAGGGAGAAAATTAAAACTTACCTGATCACTAAATTATTTTATTCAATTGAAGATTTTGTTAACTATAATGAGGTAACCATTTAATCATATAACAAACTTAAATATATTTTTTTCAATTATGAATATTTCTTTGGAATTCTTAGAAGTTATGTTAACTATTGTAACCTCACACACTTGCGTACGGCTAGAGTTAATTCAGCAGTGCGGGGTTGGTGGGTTCGCACTCAAATATATACATACATTCCAATTATTAGCATTAACCTAGGCACCAGCCACCGATGTGACAGAAACTTAAAAAAAAAACTTATCAAATATTAGTGTAGTAATAAATAACCAGGAATATTCAACTTAACAACCGTGTATTAAAAAAAAACGTGCAATGGTACATTGGCACAAGTAATAATTCAAAGACTATACTACTAAGGAGGCACGGGAAATTCAATTAACAACTTGATCGATAGCCATCAAAATGCGAAAAAAGTAATGAATGAAGCCTTTGCTTCCATCGTATCGAAGATTCCAAGGATGACTGTATTGGCTCGTTCTTCCGTTTTAGAACCTCACCAAATTCCTTAGTCCTATCTCATAAGGTGGTACAGTAGCGGGGGTTAGCATGCCATGCCCGGGGCTAAGCAGGGTTTTAAGTAGGGGTGGAGTGGTGGTGGTACGTGCTACTCTTCCCTGAGTGGTTTGACGATGGTTGACTTTCTATCACGGCAGCTTTCCCTTCCCACTTTGCTGGATTCGGATATCGTAGCCAATTTCAGCAGTACCTACGGAATCCAAGCAGCAGCAGCGGTCATATGTTCTATAATGAGGCCCTACGTCGCTATGCAATGAATAATAAAACGCAAAACTCTACGCAGGCACAAGGGATTACAGGAATTAATTAAATTGATACCGAAGGTCCGACCAACAGTATCAATTGAAATTAGGGCTTTATCGTCCTTACGAGTGAGTTAATAATTAATGAAATCTGAATTAAAATAATACAAATTATGAAACATGAAAACAAAAAAATCACGACACGTGGCTCTACGTTAAACAATAGTGACGCTACAAAGCAAACCATGCACGAGACCAATTTGCAAAGTACCGGATCGCTGTACCTATAACTCTATTAGACTGCTCGGTCACATTAACTTATTTGTTAACTTTGTTTATATTCCTTAGATAAATTAGAAATTATTATTTAACATTAAGAATTTGAGGAACACCAAATATAAAAATACATATTTTTCCAAATTATTCCGTACCACATCGGCCGTAGCTTTCCTTACGGGAAATAATAAACACGTGTACCAGTCGTTAGCGACAATTAGATATTGATTTTGGACCTCGGAATTTGATCCATGAAATAAATCACAAGACATTATTTGCGTTGGAAGTATAGCAGGCTTCGCTTTCCCCATAAACCCAGATCTCTTATCCAGCGGTATATACTGCAAGGCGCAGACATGGCATGATAGTTTATAGGCCCTGACATCTCTTCACATTTGAGGCCAATAATATGCTTCACAAAACCAACTGGAAGATTTAAAAAGGCCGCAGTCGGCAAATTTTGACAAGAAGTACATGCTCGCAGCTTCTTTTTTTTGCACGACTAATTTTCAAGACGAAAAGTATGTTTCGATTTCTACATCAGAATTATGCAGATATAGGGCGAACCTGCCAATCCAGATATCTGACTGGCCTTTGGTTCACCGGATGAACAACTGCAAAATACCACTTATCAGCACGTTTGGACTCTAAAATTTGAAGATTAGCTAATTACAAAGGAGACCGAGATAGCGCGTCAGGATGTTCTATTAACATTTCGTTCTGATGAAACCTAGCAAGAGTCGCAAAAGCAGGTTTCTCTCTAGAAGTTGTTTCCATCGGAATTTTCCAAAATCCAGCCTTCAGATCGATAGACGTTAAATACCTCGCCCCATTTATATTGCTTAAAATCTTATCTACCCTACGTAAAGGATAAGCATCTTTTGTTACTGAAATGAGTTTCCTAGCATCGAAACAGAATCGTAAATGTCCATTGGACTTTTTAAGGTGGTGATGCCCATGGATTTCTGAGCAGACAATATTTGATGTCCTACAGACAATATTTGATCTAATTCCTCATTAAGCTGATTCAAGATGTAAGGTGAAAACTGATACATTTGCTTGATCGGTACTGCTTGTCCGATATCAATAACATGACGATTTGTGGATGTACGACCTAACCCAGTTCCATCCTTCTATGAAATTTCGGAAAACTCATCGGCATACAACTGTAATTGCTTAGCATGTGTGGCAGATAACTCAGACATGCCCTGAATACGTTCAGATATTTCCCTATTAGTAGCACAAACTTCCCTGGAACTATAACCTAAAACTAGTTTTGGCAGCAAATCTGAAAACTCGACCTGTTTCGATTTGAAATCTAAAATTGCTTCAAATAATCTACAAAAATCAGAATCTAAAATTAAAGGATGCTTAACAGCTGGTACGACTAACAAATCCACCAGAAGGGTTTTACCATCAATCGATAACGTTAACCACACTAAACCCGAAATATTATCTGCAGCATTAATGGCAACAGCGGAATATTTCAATAAACAGTACGATATTCCATTAAAAATCTTTAGTCCTGATTCTCTTAATATTGAATACGTGGCGCTAGAATCAATTAATGGCGAAACCCAAATGCCGGAAACACATACTTCGATATGAGGTCGATTATCATTTAACTGATTAATTATTAAGGGACATAACAGAGAAGACTTATAAAATTTTGCAACTATTCTAATAAAATTTTCCCAATCTTTCCCAAAATGAGGCCTTATCACAAATTTTCGGCCCTTTAATTTCCTATTAACTCGTTTCCCAAAAATATTATAATTGTCACACGTTTTAACGGTAAAGTTCTTCTTATTGCACCGATAACAAACCAGACCAGCCGCCGGACTAGGACATTGGGTTCGTACATGTCCCACCTTATCACAATTCCAATAAACTTTGTCTACAGCCTGGGTTTCTTTCTTAGAGGAAGGTTTTAATCTATTGTGTGTATCTAGAGCGGTTTGTAATACTCGACAAACTTCAGAAAGATTCAAAATACTACTAACATCTGCTAGAGCTAAGTGTGGATAAATTTAGGAAATAAATTACAGCCGATGCCCTTCAAACGGGTATTTTTTGGAAACACAGTCAAACGACTAAATAAATTATCCATTGCAGCAACAAAAAGTGTTATTCTCTCCGAGGCGCCTTAAGTTCTCAACCTTATTTCCTGTCATAGCTCCTCATCATAATCTAAAAGTAAATAATCTTTAAGACGTCTATTAGACCTTTCTATTAGAATCATGGACCAATTTCTTAATGGACCGATACCAAACCAGAGCAGCACCGCGAAATAAGTCTACAGCACTCTAAAATAAATCATACTTAGAAGTATCTCTTCTACTTGTTCAATGGTACAATGGCAAAAATAATAATTAAAAGGCTAAGTTACAACAACATGCAAAAAAACTACTGAATGAAGTCCTCACTTACATAGTATTGGGAGTGAGTAGGACGGCTGTATTAGCTCGTTCGAAAACGGAAGTGAACTCACCAAATTCCATAGTCTTTACTCTTGGAGAGTGGTGTGGGTTAGCGGGAGTTAGCATTCCTTTCATGCGCGGGATTAAGCAGTGTTTCAAGCAGAGATGCAGTGGTGGTTCGTGTAGCTCGTCCTTGACTGGCTTGACCTTGGTTGACTTTCTACCACGGCAGCTTCCCTTACCACTTGGTTGGAGTCGGATATCTGAGCCGATTTCAACAGATCCTATAGAATCCAAGCAGTAGCAGCAGTCTTATGTTCTTTAATCAGGCCCCACATGGTAAAGCAATGAATAACAAAACTCAAAACTACGCAAGCGCAAGGTATTACGGGAACTATATGAAACCAAAAAAATCACGACACGTGGCTCTACGTTAAACAATAGTGCTATAGAACAACCATGCACGAGACCAATTTCCAAACTCTACAAAGGTCTAACCCACGGGCAGAAGCGCGTTTGGTAAAAACAGGACAATAATTTGCGCAAGAACACAAGACGTGGTTTTGCAAGCGCGTAAAATAACATCAACGACGATCACGAATCCGGCGCAGCATTTATGTGTGCCTGCATACGGAAATATTTAAATAAACGTTACTCCAAGCAGTAACTCAGTTCATCTGAAGATGAAAAAGGAGAAGAAATTGATACATTTTGGAAAAAACTTAGACTTAGTAACAGAAGAAGCAAAAGGAAGAATATATGTCGCTGGAGATCTTTACGCAAGAGTAGGAACTAAAGACAAGGAGTATGAGAAAGCATTAACACAATATAGAGAAAGCACTAGAAATAACAATGAAAAACGGATGATAGATTATTGCATACTGAACAACCGGATAATAACAAACACATTTTTTCAACACAAGAACATACACAAATATACAAGAAATGAAAAGTTCATTATCGACTGTATAATTGTAGAAACAAGAAACAGGAAGCAAGTATTAAATACAAAAGTAATGAAGAGTACGGCAATAGAAAGCGATCACTACGTAGTTATAAGCAGAATAAGAGAGAAAATAGAAAGGAAACATACAAGACAAACAACGGAACGAATGAAAGAGGTGAACACAAAAATTAGAACGTACAAATTAAAACATAGAGAAACAGCATAAAAATATAGAGTGCCTCGAAAACACTATAGAATAATTTGAGAATGAACTAGAAAATAAAAATTTAGAACAAATGTGGGCACTGTCTAAACATGCATTTCTAGAAGCCGCAGCAAACGACTATGGAGTAAACAGAAGAAGCGAGAGAAATAAACAAACAGCATGGTGGGTGGAAGAGATAAAAGAGCAAATGAAACAAAAAAGTTAGCATAGAAAAATTATATAGGTAACAGGACAACTAAAAATTTTGTCAAATATAAAATTGAAAGGGGAAGAACGAAGGAACTAGTATCAGCGGCAAAGAAGAAACAATGGGAGGATTTTGGGGAAAAACTAGAACACGATAATAATAAGAAACTGTTCTACAAAGCAATGAAGACACTAAGGGGGAATAAAATACAACAGCTAAACTATATTAAGAGCAAAGGTGGGGATATAATTAACAAAGAGGGAGGAATCATGAAGATATGGAAAGAATATATCTCAGGAGTAATTACTGGGAGAAAATGCTTTAAAAAGAAATTATGAAAATGAAAATGAAGATGACAATAAAGATCTAACAAATCGGTTAAACACAAAATTGATAATCTGCAAAATAATAATTCCGAAATTTTCGAACACCATATTTAGTAGTTTTAAGGTAGGGGCACCACTGTCATTGCTGTACATACTATTGGATGAAAATCTGTGGGAAAAGGGAATCACTGTTTCGCGGTATATTTTTTTTTTTCGTGGAATGAAGAAAAATACCAACTAAGCTTATGAACACGAACGTGCGATAACACCACTTAAATTAATAGATAATTTCAAACTGCTACATCAAAATGTTCAATGCTTAAGCAATTGCATAAATGACATTCGATCTCATCAATGATTTAAATGGTGTTGAAGTATTATGTCTATCTTAACATTGGTAGTCCAGTGAACAACTTATATTCTGTAACTTTTCAGACTATGCCTTAATATCTAAACACTCGCTTATATTTCTGTTAGACGGGAATAATAGCTTTTTTTTTTTTTTTTTTTTTTTTTTTTTTTTTTTTTGCGAGAGGAGGAATGCTTTATGCACCGTCTCTTCCACAGAGGTGTGTGGGACTCGTCCTACTCCTTCTAATAATAATAGCTACCAACTTGGGAAATATATGTGCGGTTTTGGAAAGTAAAATATTTGAATGCACGGCCGCCAAAATTAAATTTTTAAATAAATGGCCCCGTTGGTACAGTGGTTAGCGAGCTGATTGTAATCCGAGGGGCCCTCGCTCCGAATCCGAGTTCGAACATGGATGTTTATTAGAAACTATCGGTCGTTACTGAATAGTCTAGTAGCTTAAGCTAATTTCCCTATTTCATTCACCACCGCAACTCGCAATTCCATCCAACATTCATTCCTTTTTCTATTAAATAAATAAATAAATAAACGAATATATGCAGTATGTATTTGTAGGCCTCCTCAAAGTGATCTTACGAATTTTCTTAATAAATTACATTAAATTCTAGAGAAGGTAACATCATCAAATGCTGCAACTTATATTGATAACATTATCACAAATAGGGACTCCGCTAATCATCATGCCGATGTTATCGATACACATATAGTTGACCACAAATCACAAATTAAAACCAATTGTTTGAATATTCATTATTCTAACAATTAATGACATCGCAAATGAACGCTTTGTATCTGTTTACTAAGCTCCTGATGTTGACTCAAAATATACTTTTATTAATATATTTATAGTGCAGAAATCAACACTTTCCACTGAAAAAACTTTTATGCGTCCATAAATAACCTTTTAAATTTAAATAACCTCTCAATATATGCCCGAATACAAAGTACCATTAAAACAAGATTTAAAAACTTATAATCCATTTATCCAAAAATAAGTCGAAAGTAGCGTGGACAATTTTTGGTGATCCTTCCCCATGGTCAAACAATCAACTTTGAAGTGTATTACTCCTCGAAATTTGAAGAAACGGCTTTAGCCTGTTCGTAAGCATAAAAAGCCAAACGAACTTCCGAGAAGAGCTGGCAAAACTTCATTGTGCCAATGAAGGACACAATCCGAGGGAAGCACTAAGCGGATTATAAAGACGTTATTGATGCAGTATGGCGTTGGCTACGAAATAGTTTAGTTTAGTTTAGTTTATTTCCTTTACAAGTCTTACTAAAAAAATGATACAAAATAAAATACACTCACAAAACTTCAAAATTTAAATCGAAAGACTTAAATCCGTGAACTGCTACCATGCAGGCATATAAGCCTTCACGTCAAGGTGGCATAAAGCTGTAGCATTGAATGGACATTATACTGAAAAATAGTGTATTGTAGCAAAAGGGTTGGGGAATGACATGGTGTATTTAAACGCTGAATAAAACAACCCTTGTTTCAGAAACATATGTAAATCAGGATATGCCGCGTGGAACATGTATGCGTCAATCAAAAATTAATAAAACTATATGGTCTCTAAATGACTTGTGTATTAATGGTAAAAACATTATCAGTGTAGTACAAGATGTAAATATATTGTGAAAGCTTAAAAGACTGTAAATATACAAAATTTGAGATCCAGAACTAAGGTTCAAGTATCCAGATTTCTTCATGACATAAGGAGTAGTACCCTAAAGGCAAATCCGTTCCATACGCAGCAGTTGGCCTAATAACCAGACAAATCTAATATTGATACACTTCATAGCCTCACAACAGGAAAAGAAGCTAGACTGCAATACAAGGTAATTTTAGTAGGTCTTTTCGTGGATATTGAATCTAGGTTTATTACTGGATAGGAAACTTAATTGGAACGCACACCTAGAAAAGAATCTGCACAACTACAGCGGCACTATCGATATGACGTAGGCTCTTTAGCAGATCCTAGGGACTAAAACCCAAAATGATACATTGGCAGTACATTAAGATAGTAAGACCCATTATAACATATTATTGGCTAGTATGGTGGATCAAGACTAAACAAGCAATAGCATATAAAATGCTTCAAACCCTTCAGAGAATTGCCTATGTTCCTCACGGACAAATAAGAAAAAAAAGGTCTAATGAGGGCGATGAGACTAGACTGCATGGTACAGGCAGGCCCGCCGCTAGTCGCTTGAGCGCCCGTGTGCGGAACTCTCAGGGCCGCCCCTCTATCCTATTTTTCTCGAATTTGAATTTGGTAAGGTAGTTATAGAAGAGAATAAAAAAAAACAGCTATAAGAACCAAACAGTTTATTTTAAAGTCTACAATATAACTTAACTGTACAGGCAAGTACCTATAAAAATGTAACTTTTCTTGCGTTTACATTTACGAAATCAGCTATTATTTGTCTAGTATCTAAACTATCTAGTATTTCAGATTCTATAGAAATAATAGATAAATTACTCAGTCTTGGTTGATGCATAGTTGACCTTAAATAATTCTTAATCAATTTTAACTTAGAACAAGATCTTTCTCCAGATGCAATTGTAAATGGTAGAGTAAGGAATATTCTTAATGCTATTGATGTGTATGGAAAAGTTGACAGTAAATTATTTGTGCAAAACTGTATGTGGATCGGTAGACTGATTTTCTACAAAATGTAGCTTCAATGCGTTCATTTTATTGTACAAATCAATACCTTCAATGTCAGCTTCATTTCTTGAATCGTCTTTGAGTTTTAGATGGAAATCTTTACAATGTTTCATAAATTCTTCCTTGGGGCTACTAAATAATGAACTACACAGAAAGCCAAACACGTTGTCTAAATTTTTAATTCTTCAAATTTATTTTTTTAAGGAAGTTAATGTGTGATTCTAAAAAAAACTCTACTTTGTAATTGATTTTTGGATCTAATAAAACTTTCAAAATTTATGCATATTGGAATATTCATTGTTACAACATTTTACTTAAATAATTAATTTCATTCAAAATTTCATTCCAAACTATAACAGAGCATATAAATTTATAATTTTGAACCTTTAAAGCAAGCGTATGCGCTTTGTGGGTTGTGGCACTATCCCACTCAGACGTATTTTCAGATATTTCAAACAGAGCATCAAATATATTTTCTAGATGATACCGCAATGGTCAATCGCGTCAATTCTGCTGGACCATCGCGTAGTACTCAAAACTTTTAATTTTAAATCTGGTAAATGTTTGCAAATTGTCGACCATCTTTTTGTAGACAATGAAAAGAAAAAATAGATTTCTGGAATTATGTCGAAAAGAATGATAATTTGGTGCGTAATATTTACTGCATAATTGACTACTAAATTTTAAACTATGAGCTGAGCATGGAACGTAAAATGCAAGATGATTGATTTCCAAAATCTTTTTCTGCAACCTATTGTGTTTTCCACGCATGTTAGAACCATTTAATTGTGAAAATAAATTCAAAACAAAATTTAATAAACCCACTCCAGTTGAACTGGTGACTACACAAAAACCAATGAAGTGTTCGTATAGATCTACTTTTTTATCTGTATTGTTTAGATCAGGCATGTGCAACTTCATCAAGACCGCGGGCCGGAAAACAAATTCAACCTAAAATCGCGGGCCGGACATTTTATTTGAATTTAGAAGGACGGAAAGATTCGTAGTTAGATTTGAGGAAATGATATTATATTTATTACGTTTTAACATTGCAAAAAAAAAAATGTAAAAAATAACAACACATGTATGTAGTCATTTATTAGAACTTATTAGAACTGGCTTTCAGAAAATAGATCAAAATGAACAACTACAAACATATTTAATGGGAAGACTGTGCCTTCATCTTTTTTTAGCAAATAATCAATATTTGGTGAAATATCTGATGTCGCAACACGCAGAGTGTTCTCCCAATGTGAGTCTGTTAATCTTGTACGTGTTTTTGATTTAACAAACTTCATTCTCAAAAATAGCTGCTCACATTTGTATGTACTTCCAAATAATGACATTTTTTTTCTGAGCCAAAGATGTGAGATTTGGATATTTATCGGTTGGTAATTATTTTTTATAAAAATCGGTTAATGGCGTGTCTCTAAATATCACCTTAAGATCGGATTTTGCTTGCAATTCAATGAGTTTCATTTGCAATGAAAATGGAACTTCTTCTATTTCCACATCAAATGGGGAGGAAACAATTTTCAGACTTGCTTCTTGGAAGCGAAAATCTTTAAAAATAGTGATAAATTCATCTCATAAAAATTGTAACTCGTTTGCAAACGTTTAGAAATTAGCATGATCTTTATGATTTGCAAGAGTGGGAAAATGGTAGGTATTCCCTGTTAGGAGCTGATTTTCCCAAAGTCTTAATTTATTTTGGAATGGCTTGACGTGACCATACAGTTCATGAACAAGTTGTTCTTGGGTTTGCTACTTTGTATTTAATTCATTCATATGACTTGTTACATCAACGAGAAATGCAAGATCGCAGACCCAAATTGTGTTCTTCAGCGCTTGTACTGGTTTTTCATTCATATCCATAAAAACAAATACCTCATATTTCAAATCATAAAATCGTTTTAACATTTTTGCTTTACTTAACCAGCGCACTTCACAATAAAATGTCAGATCTTCAAATTCAGACTGCAGTTCTTCCAAAAATGTTTGGAACTGACGATAGTGAAGTGCTCTTGATTTAATGAAATTTATGCAAGAAATTGCTGTTTTCATTACATGTGTAAATTTGATCGATTTTGCACACAAATTTTGTTGTAAAATGCAGTGAAATTCACTCAAATCTTCAGTTCCAATATCCCCACTACTACATAGTTTCAATTTAATTCTATTGACAACTCCTAAATTAGAACCAACCATAGCTGGAACACCATCAGTAGAAATTCCTCTTCTTCTTCCATTTAAGCTCAAATTGATCAAAAACTGCTTTTACTTCTTCGAAAATGTTTTCTCCTCGTGTGGTATCCTTCATAGGTCGGAAGAGCTAGCAATTCTTCCATGTAATTAAATTTGATATCAACTCCGCAAATAAAAATAGCTAATTGTACGGTATCGGTAGTATCTGTGTTCTCATCGAGAGCAAATGAAAATGCCTCAAACTACTGCGACGCACGTAACTTAAGGTTTGATTTGATATCATTGGCCATATCATCGATACGTCTTGTTATAGTCCAGAGAGAAAGGCTTATTTTTTTCTATATTGTCGCTCTTTTCAGGACACAGTTCTTTAACGACAGCACTAAGACACTCTTTAGCAAAATCCCCTACAGAATAAGGTTTAGAATGCTTTGCAATTTTTTCACTAATTATAAAACTTGCTCGTACATTACTATTGCATTAATCACTTTGTTTGTGGAAAAGAGTCTGTTGCGCAGATAAACACTTTTTCAAATTTATTATTTTATATTTTCTTTGTTGCCCCTTGAGATTACTATAACTATAATGTTTTGATGAACAGTGGCGTTTTAAATTAAATTATTTTACCACTGATATATTTTCGAGGCAGATTAAACAAATAGTCTTTTTTTGCATAATAAAAAAGTAATCGTTAGTCCACTTATCTTCAAAAACACGATTTTCAATATCAACTTGTCTTCTCTTCTCTGATGTCATTTTAAAGATTATGTTAAATTGTAAATTAAGTATGAATTTAGAAACTGCTGTGCCTCACTACAAATAACTACGTGCTTTTGCTCTGCTGATTCTTCCTTCACTAATCAACATACTTACAGCCAGTGCAAATAAGACGGGGGTTTCCCTGTTTATTGCATACACTAAATGCTGAGTTGACTAAATACAGAACAAAACTTTATGATACCTATAAAACTTTATGATTCTTTATGATTATATGAAAATTATTACGAATACATATATATTTTTTACTTTCAAGGGCCAGGTTTAGTGAGTTTTGAAAATTGTACTGCGGGCCGGATAAAATTAAGTCAGGGGCCGGATCCGGCCCGCGGGCCGTACGTTGCACATGCCTGATTTAGATAAACATATCTAAGTATTACGATTATTTGTTATGTATGGCTTGCATCCGGTACTACAGTCTAATATGTCAGAAAAAATATTTTGATTCTCTAACTTTGCCCAAAATACATTTCTTTTACGCTGTGCCGAGTAATTCAAAAATTTCAATTTTGTATTTGATCCCCTAAATAGCGAGCCATATCCTTCCGACTAGAATCAGATTTCAATTTAATTCGGCAAATATATTCCCGCATAACTGAATCAAAAGAAGTTATCATTTCTGTTACTTTTAAAAAATTGCCGTTATCATGCTTAAAAAAATGTGCCGAAGAACCTCGAAAAGCTAGACATCGTGATAAAAACTTTACACCGGCAATAATTCTTTCCAATATATCTCACCAATGCTGTTTTTCTGACTCAAACAGTCTCAGTTGCATCTGATTGACAGTAGCCTTAGTTTTGACCATATTAAGGGTTGTTTATAGAAAGGCACTTGGTTGGTCTTATCTTAATATTAAAAATGTTTCACCACGTGATAAACGAGAACGAAATTCAACAAATAATATTTAATTGCACCCATGATTTCACATTTTTATTGTGGAAATCGCTGGTTTCATGTCTTTTCAAGGTTAATGATAAATGTTGCTAATCCGAACTACCGCTCAAATCAGACAGACTACTTGCAGTGCTACCAAACATTTTGTAACAAAAACAATAAACGGAATCTTTTGAAATAGAGTAAACAAGCCATTCTCTGTAAATTTCTTCGCCATTACAAAGTTTTCTATAATAGTAACAGTCACTAAATTTTCGTCCATTGTCCTCTTTGGCGGTTGTTTGGGTGTATTAGAATATACTAGCTGACCGTGGTTGGATTCGCATGGTCCTACCAAAGTACGCGTTTACCGTCGGCGCTGAAGGGAGCCCTGAAACTTCCGTGGTTATTAAAAAGAGACCGCCTTTGCATAAGTATTAAAAATAAAAATGGTGATGTGGCCATCATGTTACTTTCACCGATATATAACCACACATAAATATTAAAAGATTTATTTGTATTCTTGTGCTTTTTTCAATAATTGTTTTATTTGCACACCCTGTATATTCATTATGTACATTGATAGTTCCAATGGGAGCATTAATAAATTATAAAATTTTAATTTTTTTCCAAAATCAAGGATTTTATGAAAAAGATTTAATAACAAAATATGTTCATTTTGTCGTTACCTAAAATACTTCTTTATAGGTTTTGGTAAAATTATTTATATTTAAAAAGATATTGGGAAAATAAATTAAATTTTGAAAAACTTATTTTCAAAATCAAAGAGTTTATGAAAAATCTTTATTTACAAAAACTTTCTGTTTTTGTAATATTTTTCATAAATAAAATTACTGAAAAAACAAAAAACTGTCAAGGTAAACGCCCACTTCTGGTGTATGAAATTGTACCAAAAGCTTTTCAGATCTTCGGATTGTCAAATAATATTTATGCTTGAAGTTTCAATTTTATACCTACATCCGTTCAGGAGATACAGCACCCACAGACAGACACACAGATATTTTTCAAAAATATTGATGTGGCCATGATAGTACTTTCCCTATATTTTTCTCGAAAACTATGAGGTTTGTGCAAAAAGACTATATATGAATAAAACTATATAAGTACTTTCAAATAGTTATTTGTACAACAAGTGTGTCACACTCGTGCGGAAAAGCGTATTTCCCACACGTTGTACACACTATTTTTTCACATACTGCATATAACATCAATTATAAAGATGTTTGCGATTTCATGTTTGGCACTGACATATAAATATTAAGTTATAATTACCGATAGGATGTGTGTTGTATATATTACTCCATGTACCGTGTGTCCCGTTTGAAGACGCATCATAGGGAATTCCCATGTTAAATTTTCAATTGCAATTTGTATCTCTATTATTGAACGAAAATGATCAAAATAAAATTATAATGTTTCCTTTACCTATTGAAGTTATATTAGAGGTTTTATTTTTGTTTCATCTTTAGTTTTAGTTGAAATATAGCTTAAAAAGTGTGAGCAAATATTGGATAATAAAATCTTCAAAATAGTAGTTGCTGTGACAAGTCAGTGCTTGTCATCTAAATTGTATAACCGACAAATAAATAATTAAATTCAAAATGAGTGCTTACAACACAGAAGGAAAAGTTCAGTGCTTTGAAAAGTTAGTGGACATTTAAAATTACAGATGGCGAGTTAAAAGGCACACATTTATTATTCTTATTGAAACGAGTTAACTTATGAGGTACCATTGCCCTAAACCAGAATAAGACTCTTTTCAGTATTTCTCATTTATTGTGTACAAAATTATTTAAAATAATGCTTCCATCCTGATGAAATCATATCTCATTATAATCAGTGAGTTCTGTAATTTGATCCGTGATTTTATTTTGTAATAAATATAAATACTTTAATTTGCCTTCAATGAAAATATAGTCTGTTCATTGGATCTTTCGTCGTACGTCACAAACTATCGCTTCAAAAAACGACGAAAGTTTTACAGTGCGTTCTTTTTCTAACGCATTTGGTTTACTTTATCAGACTGAATGTTTTTGCGTCGTTTCTCGAAGCGATAATTTGTGACGTACGACCAAAGATCCAACGAACAGACTATAGGACCATAAAGTCTATTTTTAAAATTCCTGTCCATACATTAAGTTTTTTTGAGTTCTTGAAGTTGCAATATGAAGAATTTTTTGAGACGAAAGCCGATTATTTTGTTCGTTATTTTCAGCCATTAAATAAAAAGTAGCAGTTCTTGATGGTTTCGGCTTTTATAGGGTCGGTAACTATAAGCTTTTAAAATTCTATGAATGGTAGATTTGCTGTCATCACATTCCGAAGCCACTTTTCTTACACTTAATGTTGGATTTACTGTTATCCTTGCCAACACATTTACAATTTCTTCAGATGTCCTCCTTTTATTCCTAATAATATGTTCAATGTTTACACAACCATTCTCCACAAATTTCGGATCCATTCTAATAATTGTTGGTTGACACGGCACTGGACGGGTTTCAAAATATATACTAAATAAATAAGTCGCAGATAGCACGCGAAAAATATCCGCCAAAACTCAATTTGATGATTTGAACTTTTTCTTTTGTGATGTAAGCACTCATTTTGAATTGAATTTTAATTCAATTCAAATATTCCAATAACTATTTATTTGTGGCATAATCAATTTAGATGACAAGCCCTGACGTTTCACAGCAACTACTATTTTGAGGTCTTTACTATCGAATATTTGTCCACACTTTTTAAGCTATATTTCGATTAAAACTAAAGTTGAAACAAAAATAAAGCCTCCAAAATAACTTTAGTAGATAAAGGAATCATTCTAATTTCATTCTGATCAATTTCGTTCAATAATAGAGATACAAACTGCAATTGAAAATTTTACATGGGAATTCCCTATGATGCGTCTTCAAACTGGACACACGGTATGTAACTGTCAATGCCATTGATCAATAGTAAATAAAAGTAGTGCGAAAAAGTGTATCCATGCGGAAAAGTGTATCTATGCCGAAAAGTGTTGCTATGCAGAGAAAATCTACTTTTCTCAACAATATATTGTAAGACGCTACAACTGCCACACTGTGGCTTCTTCAGGCAAAGAAATGGTGTTAAAAAATTATCGAGTCAGGTATATATACAATGTTTATGGGGGGTAGCTATTTGAAAAAGATTTAAATTTAAAAGAGGCGAATTTGTTAAATCTGTTTGGTTGTTGAGGAGATGTCCAGTATTTTTGTATTTCCATCTATTCTAGGATGTTAAGTTAAGTTGGTGGTCTTCTTCGATGAGGTGGTTAGAGTACGTGGAGTTAGATTTGTTTTGTTCGTAGCTAGTTTTGTGTTCCTTGATCCTCTCTTGGAACGGTTTGTCCTACGTAAATTTTCGGACAGTCTTTGCAACTTAGCAAATAGACGCCACTTTGTTGAGTTTTACTGACCTTATTATTTTTTATTATTTTACCTAGTGTGTTATTTGTTTTATATGCTACATTAATATTTCATTTTCTAACATTTTTCTTACTTACTATTTTTGCCTGTGAATGTCAATGATGTAAAGTTTTATTAATTGATATTTTTTACTATAGGGTAAATAGAATCAATTAACCTATTTCTTTGTTTTCTATGTAATATTTTATTTACCATTCATTTTTTTTAACCGATTTTTGAGCTATTTGATATATTATTTTTAATTGTTTTTTAAAATTATTTTGTGTCATTGGGACTGCTAACAGCCTATGTACCATACTGTGATAATCCGCTAATTGGTCTGATAAGGGGTGATTAGATTTATAATTAATTGTCGTGCCTGTATTTGTTGGTTTGTGAAATATTGAAAAATCGTGTTTGTTATTCTTTTTATCGTTAAATCTGAAAAGTTAATGGCATAATCTACTTCTATTTCTTTTGTAAATTGGATTTTTTCAAGTTGTGAATTTAATACCTGTAAAAATGAATCTAATTGTCTGTCAGTGCCATTAAATGCTAAAATCTCATCATCGACGTACCTATACCAATAAACACACTTTTTAAAAAACGGCAATTGAGATCATCTCTCTTCAAAATTATCCATAAATATCTCCGCCAACAGGCGGCTTAGTGGGTTTCCCATGGCTAAGCCTTCCTTCTGACGAAAACATTTATTATCGAATTGTAAATAATTCTGTGACAGGCAGATTTCCAGGAAGTTTAAAATTTCTGATTTTATTATCGGATTTGTATTATTATTATTAGTCTATCTTTAATTATTGTGAATACTTCGGTCGGAGGCACGTTCGTAAATAAATTTTTAACATCAAATGACACTAGTTTTGTTGTGTTGGTTAAATGTAAATTTTTGATATTTTTAATTAATTCCAAGCTATTTTTAATTGAAAATTTTAGTTTAAATTTTGTATATTCTACAATAAGCTATTTATGGGGTCATTCTTCTGGAGCAATACAAGTATTCGCTGCACAGAGAAGGGCTATTAGAATTATTTATAATCTGAATTATACTGATGATTGTAGGCCATATTTTATTAAAATGAATGTTTTGACGCTACCATGTATATTCATATTGGAATCCCTGATCCACATACATGA
>OZ018388.1:58000630-58104970 GCA_963969525.1 Ontholestes murinus
CGTACAGAGATTTCTCAAATTTTAATTACGATATATTTAATAACGCTATTAAGAAGCTACCATGGGAAAATATCTACATGACTAACGACATCGATATTAAATTAAGATTATTTAATAGCTATATTCTAGATATCCTCAATATTTTGGCACCTACAAAAACAACTACCATGAAAAAGAAAAAAGAACCATGGCTTACAGAAAATGTAAAACTTCTAATTAAATTAAAAAATAATGCACATAAAAGGTTTAAATCGACTAAAAACCCTGTTCATCAAAAAGAATATGCAGAATTACGGAACTTTACAACACAAGCTATTCGCAATGAGAAGAAAGCTTACTATAACTATTGCTTGAAACATGAAAAAAATCCTTGGAAAGCGTTAAAGAAGTGTGGCATAAAACTGAAACAAAACCTAGAACTACCAGAAAATCTAACAAATCCAAATTTTATAAACCAGCAATTCCATAATAGCCTACCGAAAGTTGCTGACGACGATAACTTAATAAATTACTACAATTCTCATATTCTACTCACAAATGATGTCAAATTTAATCTAGAGCCAGTGCACGAAGAACAAGTACTGAAGATAATATCTGAGATGGAATCTAACGCTGAGGGTGTGGATGGATTACGAGGAGACTTTATAAAGTTAATCTGCCCAGCAGCACTACCAGTTATCACCCATATAATAAACTACGCCATTACGGAGAAGAAAATTCCTAGTCTTTGGAAAACTGCGGTCATAGTTCCTGTACCAAAAATATCAACACCAATCTCAAGTAATGACCTTCGGCCGATAAGCATTCTCTCGCCACTCTCGAAAATCTTGGAAAAGCTAGTGTACAACCAGTTAATTGATTATATTAATAAAAATAATATTATTCCTGCAAATCAATCAGGATTTCGTAAAGGTCATAGTTGTACAACAGCATTATTGGAATTATCAGATGATATTGTGTCTAATTCTGATAAAGGGCTGGTCACCTGTTTAATATTACTAGACTTTTCCAAGGCATTCGATACTATATCACATGGTCTATTACTTGCTATTTTGAGATATATTGGAATTTCAGAAAATAGTTTAGAGTTATTTTCAAGTTACCTTTTAGGTAGGAAAAAATTAGTTAAAATCAAAGGTTATTTTTCAGATATCTTACCTGTAGACAGCGGCATCCCTCACGGTTCGATTTTGGGACCGCTGTTCTTTAATTTGTATACGGCTTTTTTGAAAAAGTATATTGCCACCTGCAAACTAATTCAATATGCAGACGACAGTCAGCTATATCATTCATTTCACCCCTCTGACCACATAGTTGCGTGTAATAATATTAACATATTCAGAATTCCTGTGATGCTGCAAAGCGTCACAGTTTGCTTTTAAATCCCAATAAGTGTAAAATTATGTTTTTTAATTACCACCTCATACAAACAATAAATAGTCCCATTAATGTCAATATTGATGGCAAAATAATCGAAATAGTGAAATCGGCCAGAAATCTTGGTGTCATTATTGATAATAAATTACACTTTAGTGCACATGTGGCGAGAATAAGGCAGAAGGCATACTGTAATCTAAAGTTTATTTATAATTTACGTAGTTTCATTGACATTTCAACTAGGAAGGTATTATGTTCCTCAATGGTACTCTCACAATTCAATTTTGCCTGTGAGGTATTTTCTCCATTCTTACGAGGTATTGATATGAATAGTATTCAAAAAATGCAGAACAATTGTATACGCTACATATATGGCTTGAGAAAATACGATAGGGTTAGCCATAAATTAAAAGAATTAAATTGGTTAAGTATGTGCAATCGCTTCAAACTTCTTACATTTGTGCTTTATAAGAAAATTCATAATAATAAAATACCAGAAACTCTATATAAGCGCATACATTTTAGAGATTCTATGCACGACGTAAATATACGATGGAAAAATAAAATTAATATACCCAAACACAGAACCCAATTTTTTAAAAAAACACTCTTACACAATGTCACTAGGATGAATTCGTTACCAAGTTGGAACGAGGAAAATATTAGACTGTTTAAGAAACAACTATTTAATTATCTACTGGGTCATAACTAAAAAAATATAAATTATGTTAAAAACTATTTATGGATACTAACTATTATAATTTAAATTTAAGGGTTGAGTGGAAGAGCAGCAATGTTTATAACATATATGCTGAACTCCGCCTATTTTCCTCTTGTTTATGTTTATGTAATATACTTGTACTTGAATCTGTATGTTATGTTCTTATTGTAATATATTTTTATGTATACATTGTTATGTATTATTGAGGAAAATAAAGACTTTATAATAATAATAATAATATATTAACTGAAATGAGTAATTTCATGAATCATGTAACATGTATATTTGCACCGAAGCATTAAAGCTTTCAGGATTCATTAATAGATTTAGTACTAGTTTTAATATCAGTACCATTTATACTTTGTATCTCGCACTAATTCAGCGGGCAGAACCGATTGCCCCACTTTCAAACAAGACTACGTGTCCGATTAGTACGACATTTACTATGTAGAGTAGTCACCGCAATTAAGTAGACAAAATTCATTTATCAGATGTTAATAGACCGAGAATCAAAAATCTAAATCTTATTTTCAAACAATACACGCGCATCCACCGTAGTTGCCAAGAGGATTTGGGAGTAAGCGGAACCTCACTGTGATGAATTTTGAAAATGTATCGGACATAATTATATCATCATCATCATCATAAATCGTTATGATGGCGAATCAAGCAGATGTCTGTTTATTCTGTAATACGAAAGTAGTGAATAAAAACATAAGAAATGAAGTGTGCGTCCTGTGATAATATGTGTCACAGAGGATGTGCTACGAATAAAAAATGAATTATAAATGATACATCTTTAATTTGTTGTGTTTTGGGATCGGTCAGCGAAACTAACTTCGAAGAGAAGAGCAAGCTTTTAAATTCCACTTTTGACAAAAACTAAAATGAAGGTAATATTGAAATTAGTTATCTAAAGGAGCTATGGCAACATAAAAATATGATCATTGAAGAACATAAAGATAAAGCTAATATTATGAATTATTGACGAAAACATCAAATATGATACATTTCATAATTTATTTTCCACTATATTTAATGAAATATTTTCGTAAAAACGTGTAAGGTGCAAATCTTTTCACATAAATAAAATCCACTGGTTTAATAATAAACTTGAGGGTGTAAGAGAGAGGCCGCATTTTTTACGTCAAGCATATTAAAAAAAACAGACCTGAAAGACATATACCTTAAGTATAGATTTGAATATAGAACTGCTATAAAATTAGCTAAACGAGAGGCGAATAAAAATGTTATTCGCCGTTATAATAATAAAAATAGAGCTATGTGGCCAATTATCAAATCTTATACTAATAACCCATCACTTGGAGATGAACTCAGCAACATATCTCCAAATGAATTTAGCATAGCCTTTCATAAAACACATTATTAACTCGAATCAACTTGGTGATATTGATGCTTCAAAGTTTATAGAAACCGCTAAACATATTAAGTATCGGTGGCCTATGTAAGGGATGTAATATGTAAACTAAAAACTAGCAATACTGAAGACATTTATGGTCTGTCGAGTTAATGAAGAGTTACAGGGAACGGATTTTAATTCCACTGACCCACATTATTAATACTTGCTTACAATTAAGCATGATTCCTGATTTAATGAAAGTGGCATGAATAGTTCCTGTTTTTAAAAAAGGAGACAGGCCAGGTCTTTCTAATTATAGACCCATCTCTATTATTACAGCCTTTTCTAAAAAAAATAGTTGTGACCTAATTTTGCATTGACTCCATCTACAATTCCGACAAAAGAAATATTATGCAATGTAGAAGCAGCACTCAGCAAATTAAATCGAGATAATGCTGAAATACAACAGCTAAACCGCCTCAGCATAATATCACAAGAGAAGAATTCAAAGCATTGAAATCCCTACGTCAAAATGAATCGTTTATAATCCTACCTGCTGATAATGGAAATATGACCGTCGTCCTAAACAAAGCGGATTATCAAACAAAAATGCAGTCCATCTTGGAATATCCAGCTTATGCATTAATTACCACCGATCCGACTAAGTACCTGGAAAAGGCCAAGATTAATGCCTCTCCCCAGGACGTAGACATAAAGAAAACGATTATCCTACGAGAAAAGTTATCTAAATGCAACAAATTATACGGATTACTCAAAATTCATAAAAAAAAGGTGCTCTACAATCCCTAGTAAAATTTTTTGGAACGTATTAAACACCACACGCTGTATGAAAACTACTGTCTCGTAAGCTTTGATGTGGTTTCTTTTTTTACTAAAGTGCCAATGGACGAGACATTATCTATCCTAAAAACAAAGCATTCCGTTCCCGACTACAAATTACACCTCATTGAACATTGCACTTCAAACGCCTATTTCATATATGAAAACCGTAAATATCGGCAAATAGAAGGTGCAAAAATGGACCCATCACTATCGCCGATACTTGTCAAACTATTCATGGAAAATTTACAAACATAAGGCATAGCCTCGGTACCATAAAAACCATCTTTATGGCTACGCTATGTAGACGACATATTCGCTATCTGGCCACATAGCGAAGAGAAACTCAAACAATTCCTAGAACACTTCAACAGCACACATTCCAAAATCTAATTCACAATCGAAACTGAAATCAACAAACAAATATCATATCCCGACGTCCTTTTAATCAGAAAAGCTAATGGATCCCTCGAACACCGTATTCCGAAAATCAACTCATACAAATAGATACCTACATGCAGAATCAAAAACGATCAGTAGTCCAAACACTAATCACACGTTCAGAACGTTTATCAGACCTCATTCACAGAAAAGAAGAACTAGACATAATAAAAAATGAACTAATGCAGAAAAGATTCACAAAAGAATATATAAACAAAACAAGAACATCAAAGCCACAAGAAAAACCCGACGAACCACCAACAGTAACAGCAACACTTATATCAAAGGCACAACGGACAAAATTAGCCGAATTTTAAAGAAGCATAACATTACAACTGCTTTCACAGCTTCAACAAAAATCCGTAACATTATAGACAAGCATAAAGACAAAATCCCTTTTGAAAACCAAGACGTATACGAAATAACATGCAAAAATTGCGACGAAACATACGTAGGACAGACTAATAGAAGAATAGGAGTAAGAATAAAGAAATACATAAATGCAGTAAAATAAAATCAGACCACCTCATCATTAGCTCAACACCACCTACAAGCCGGCCACAAAATAGATTTTGATAATACAAAAATATTATCCAACACGAAACATTTTAACACCCACATCAAACGAGAAGCAATAGAAATTGAAATATGTGTCATCCATGAATAAGAGAGATGATTCTCAACGCCTTCCAAATTCATGGGAAACATTTTTCAAATAAATTAAAACAGAAAAAATCGTCACCACAGAATAACTAAGAAAACACAACAACACACGACACCTATACGCAGGCGCAACCCACACCAGAACAACTGATTACACACCGACCAATGACACGCAGCCAAACCAGAAGGAATGTGAAAAACTCAAATATAAATACAGCACCAACTTAACGACAATCCATTAATTCGAAACGTCGTGCAATTACACAATTCACGCGGATAAACACCCGAAAACCTGCATGCATGCATGTATATATATGCGGCAAGAGTTCACGGACGTTATAATTTAGATTGGAATGGAGTAACGGGGTTCAAGTCCAGACGAAATGTAGGTAGCAATAAAAGATATAGTTTTTGCTTAAGTCCTCTATATTGTTATGAACCTAGCTAACGTTTCGCACACGCATGTGTGCATCTTCAGAGCCTAAAAATGTTTTTACAATATTATAATACAGATTTACATTTATAATTACAATAATAAATAATAGATCACAGAATAGTTTATAAAGATAATTAAGGACGCATTGAAATAATAAGGGCGACTTACTTGTAAACAATTAAGAGTAAATCCTACGTAAGGTACGACCACGTGCATATGGCCTACATTTTGAGGTTAGATTTCATATTATTCATATTTGAGAACATCAGTTGAAAGTACAGTAAAATAGATATTTGAGCAGTTAATTCACTGTTTGGTCAGATCAGTGTGATTCAAAAAAAGTTAAAACAATAAGAAATGTTGACGATGTTACTATATAGATAAAATTAATTAAAAACGAATACATCTGAACCACTCGCATCCAGCTTGAGATGTAAAAGAGACAAATGCTGCCGGGCCCAAGGAGATCGGGAACAGAGCAAACCCCGAGCGACGAAAAAGAGGAATTTCCGGGCAATTATTAGGAGTGAGCCCTCAATTTAGGTCGCTATATCTGATAATACCGAGGGGGAACCAGAACCAAAAGAGTGCGGTGGAAATGGCGGAAACACATCTTATACACGCAGAGCCGAAAGGAAGATGAAAGTGAAAGCAAAAGAGCAGAAGGAAAAATTATTTTAGAATTACAGACCACAAAACAAGGAGGAAGAATGATATGTAAGTTGAAAATATGGTGCGGAGCTTAGGAGAAAAGAATATCAAAATAGAGAAGAAGAAAGAAAACAATAATTACCAGATAATAAGAAAAATATAAACCGAGACTAACACATAGTGAGACAGGGGAAAGAAAAGTTTATAAGAACTGAATACAGTGGAAAGTGGGAATTTTGAAAAAAGGGGACTAGAAGTTGTGTAATGATAATAGATTACAGTATGGGTTACTTAGTCCGTCGATGTCTTTTTTGAAATTCATACGTTTTTTTTGGGAATGTATATAGCACATTTCGAGAAAATTTCTCTTGAACGGGTTACGTTTTGACGTGACTGCCTTGGTGTTATTATAGTCAGGTGTATGGTCAGTGTCGTTGCAATGTACACTGATACCTGTAGATCGTGGTTTGTGCTTGACGTCACTTTTGTGCTGTGTTAGACGTTTGCTAAGTTTTTGTAAAGTTTGACCAACATACTGGGTGTCCCATTTTAATCCGCCAGTAGCGATAATTCTGAAACATTGCATTGAATCAAAAAGTGTTCCAAATGAAAAGTTAATGGTTCTGAGGGGGACATCTGATGCCGTAGACTTTGCCCCCCCAGCCCCCCAAGGGGGGCAGGAACAGGGGGCAACTTTAAAATCTTAAATGGAAACCCCTATTTTTTATTGCAGATTCTAATAGACGGTTAAAAAGTATGTAAGTTTTATCCGAAACATTTTTTTATTGGTCGAGAGATGGCGCTGCAAATGTAAAAGTTTTTTGTCAATTAAATTGCGAAAATCGTCACGTAATTAACTGTTATTATTACTTAAGACTTACTCACAACCTTACAAGGTTGTTTTTTTCTCAGCCTGCCCAAATACTACCCCCACCCTCCCTACAAAGACGTAAAGTACTCAAAAATAGCGATTGAGTACTTCTTTTTCAAATTAAATAATGATAAAATAATTCAAAAAAGAATGTCGTTATTTTTCAAAAAATGAAGCTATGAGGGGGGCCAGGTCAAACACTGTTTGAAAAAAAAAATGACATTCTTTTTTAAATTATTTTACCATTATTTAATTTGAAAACGAAGTACTCAATCGCTATTTTTGAGTAATTTACGTCTTTGTAGGGGGGGGGGGGTGTAGTATTTGGGCAGGCTGAGAAAAAACAACCTTGTAAGGTTGTGAGTAAGTCTTAAGTAATAATAACAGTTAATTACGTGACGATTTTCGCAATTTAATTGATAAAAAACTTTTACATTTGCAGCGCCATCTCTCGACCAATAAAAAAAATGTTTCGGATAAAACTTACATACTTTTTAACCGTCTATTAGAATATGCAATAAAAAATAGGGGTTTCCATTTAAAATTTTAAAGTTGCCCCCTGTTCCCGCCCCCCTTGGGGGGCTAGGGGGGCAAAGTCTACGGCATCAGATGTCCCCCTCAGAATCATTAACTTTTCATTTGGAACACTTTTTGATTCAATGCAAAGTTTCAGAATTATCGCTACTGGCGGATTAAAATGGGACACCCTGTATACGAGGTCACATTGTTTACATTTAATGGAATATACTTCATTATGTTTTTGGAAAGGGGGAATAGCGTCTTTTAAACGGGAGAAGCAAAGTGATGAAAGAGTATTACAGTTCTTATAAGCTACCACCACATTAGGAGAAACAGAGCGGAAAATATTAGCAAGTTTCTTAGAAAGGACGATACGCAATATTCTATTTTTGAGAGCGAGAACCGTGTTGTACTTGTACTTTTTCGAGTGGTTTCCAGGAAGGGTACTGCTCCCTCTTTTTCAGTTTCTACAGTAAATTGTAATTTAGGATGGTAGGAGTTAAGAATGTCTAATATGTTATTTACTTCGTTATCCGGAACGGCACATATCAGATCATCTACATACTGGTAAATAAAAGGAAATTGGAAAGAGACCCCCAAAATATATTTAGTAGAATCATCATTGTTGGTTGAGGTTGTCATTTTATTTGAGATAAGGACTCCCGAGAAGAAAGAATTAGTATCATTTTAGTAATTAATGAGTTTGAAGAATATTGCGTGTTAGCATCGACAGTGTTCATTAGAAAATTTGCTACAAGAGTTAGGAGAACATGTATATCTTATAAAATAACCAGAGCGACAAAAGCAAATTACTAGAAATGAATAAAATGAATTCTTAGTTATGGGATCTTGAATTGAAACTCCACATACAAGTCAGCAAAAAATGATTAAAATAATTAGACGGAGCATCGGAAGAATTATAAAGAAACACAAATTTCTCCCGCATCATGTACAACTTCATCAGGAACTTGCGGAGGCAGATTACGGTCTACGCCTCGAATTTTGTTTATGGGTTCTAGAAAAGTTGTGAGATGATGAATATTTCTTCGATTATGTACGTTTCTCAGATGAGTCAACTTTCCATAACAACGGATTAGTTAATAGACATAATTCGCATTATTTCAGTGATAAAAATCTCAATTTCTTTACAACCCTCGATCATCAGCACCCATGGACTGTTGAAATAATTGGAACGCCTGTGCTAGGTCCATAGCTTATTGATAGCTACTTAAACGGCACCATGTTTCTTGAATTTATAAGTGATACTTTTGGAAAATATACCACTTAATAATCGAGAAGGAATGTAGATGCAACTAAACAATGCTCCTGCATACTTCCAAGTAAACGTTAGAAATGAATTAGATAGTCAATATCCCAATAGTCTACAGAATTGGCCAGCAAGGTCTCCAGACTATTTCTTATGGAGATATATGTATAAAAAAAATACTGTTTATGACGCTAGGTATTTTGATTAAAGTGAAACAGTCATTTAAAAAAAGAGTTTACCTATGCATTGAAAATGATGGGCATCATTTTGAACATTTATTAAAACATTAGTTTATTTTACATTTAAATTTGTTTAAATTGAGTGAGTAATAATAATGCACTATCAAAATATGAAAGAATATACAGGGTGTCCCAATGAAATTTATATAACTTTGGTGTGTACATATTTTGATAGCTCAGGCTAAATAAAGGCAAGTTACTGTTATGTTTCTTACACCTAACTCTAGCCGTTCTTGAGATATTTGACAATTCTTGAAAATGTAGACCAAAATTTAAAATGCATGGCTGCCTTACACATTTAAGCTAGATATTTTAAGTTCTATTTATCTTTTAGTATAAGCATTAGACTTAGACGATAAAATAAAAATGATCTCTAAAATGTATACTAAGTGGATAAAAATAAACATTTGATATCAGCTATCATTAACGTTAAATAATTTTCAACACTCTATATTTGCTATCGTATTTAGATTCTAATTTTAATCAGCTTTAGAATTGACGATAAAATAAAAATGATCCCTAAAATTTATACAGGGTAGATAAAAATAAACATTTGATATCCGTTAACACATAAAGTACTTTATGTTTATGATCGAAACTATAGTCACCGTGAATAAAGTACTTTATGTTTGATAATGATCAGTTTATGATCGAAACTATAGTCACAGTGAATAAATAACTATTGCGGTAAAACAAAGTTAAAAGTGTTTTATTTAATTTTTTATCAAAAATGTACCACCAAGTAAACGCCGACAACATTCAAGAATTAAAAATTTCAATATTCTTTAATTGATGCATCCCATAAAAACTAAAAAGTACTACTTAAAAGACCATTTCATCTAAAAAAAATATTTCCTAATAATATTTGATACCATAATCTTCTTTTTGTTGATGGACATTTTAACAAACTCACTATCATATTCCGCTAATTTTGCGGTGGTCTGTAAATACTGTAAAATCCTTAATTTCTATTGCTTTTCTAAATAATATTTATAGCAATCTATTATCTTTACATAAAATCTAATATTTTAAATTTCCTTCTTCTACTTTACATAGTTCTTATAGACCTCTTATTCCCTGTTTACATTTTGTATCGTCTCTGCTGATGTTTCCACTCTCTGTTAATTTTTAAAAAATCGAAAATGTACCACGAAGTGAACAAATTCCTAATTTGTCTCTATTATAATTATTTATCATTTTTTACAATTGTATAAAACTGTCGTTTTAGACTCTGAAGAAGCGTACATCTAATATGTGAAACGTTACCTATGATCAATAACAATATAGAGGACTAAAGCAAAATAAACCGACACATTTTATTGCTACATACATTCCACTTAGATCCGTACCCCATTACTCCACTCTATAATCAAATATCAGCGTCCGCGAACTCTTGCCGTATATTATATATGTATAAAGCTTTATTTGCAAAATACGCGTTAGTAAATTTGAGCGAAAAATATGGAATGTCGCCCTCATGCAGTTCCAGAAATTAATTGCAGCCGACATGGACATGATACATGCAATAGATAATATTCAACATAAACAACTATAAGTTTCCAGGTAGAGGTAATACACAGAATACAGAAACATGTAGAGTCGACCCACGGGAAAAAGTTTTCCTTAGAGCAAAACGAATGCAATTTGCAGAAACTTTATGACATCTGAAAAATTATTAATTGTAGAACTACTTTCGAACCGATTAATAAATGATAAGTAGTACAACAATATGACTATGCGGGCATTATACTAAATTTGCTGTACTTACCATGGTATTGTCCTTTAATAGTTATTTAAGGTACAAGTGTAAAAAGTGATACTTTATTGCACGAACTGGCGTTTAAAAACACGATCGAGGAACGAGCGACTTTTTTTAAGCGAGGAGTGCAATAAAGAAACTTTTTACACGTGTGCCTTAGAAAATTTTATCTTCGATAGTGCAGCAATTTTAAAAAAAATATGTGTAATATTTTAATGTCATTTCAATTATATAATGAATGAAAACATATTTTACCCACATTTCATTGTTGAAACATTAACGTAAGTAACGGTACGTTAATCAGTAAATAACTTGCACAAATGTCAGTCGCCATTATTATTTGTGGAAAAAAGATTCGCTCTATTGTAATCGCTTCGACTTGTATTTAATTATATCTTCAGAGTTTCCAAAGCTGCCATTTCGTTTATATTATCAAGTTTAAGTTAATAAATATTTAAGTTTTTCGTTGAAATTTTGTGCTATGATATATTCATCTGTCAGATTTGACAGTTCTGTGCAATAAAAACAATTTGACATTTCTGTGCAATAAAAACGTAAAAAAAAGCACTAGTGCTTTAAAAAACCACTTTTACAACTAAAAATGATGCAAAAAGCGTCTACTTTCTGTACGATCGTAGATAATAGTTATTTAAGGTACAAGTTCTTCAAACACGAGCGAGGAACGAACGCGCTTTATTGTAATCGCTTCGACTTACATTAAATGAAATCTTCAGAGTTCTCAAATCTGCCATTTCGTTTGTATTATATATTTTATTTATAGTTTATTAGTTATTTGTATCAATTAATAAAAAAATAAGTTTTTCGTCGAAATTTTGTGCTATAAATATATCTGTCAAATTTGACATTTCTATGCAATAAAAACAGTTTGACATTACCGTGCAATAAAAACGTAAAAAAGCACTAGTGCTTTAAAAAGCCACTTTTACAATGAAAAATGATGCAAAAAGCGTCTACTTTCTCTACGATCGTAGATAAAATTATTATTATATAAATTTAAAGTTTGGAGTAAATGCTCAATTTCAGTGAACTACAAATCTCAAATCACAATAAAAGCTTAATTTTAAAATTTATAAATGCATTGCATAACATAATTATACACACGGAAGTGACCCTTGCCTTATTTTTATTTCAGGGCCTAAGATTTTAATTAAAATTGTCGCTTTACAATACTATCAAAAATTTATTCTCAAATCATAGAAAGCTCGAAAAATATCTCCCATATATTTTATTGGCAATTAATAGTTAACATTTGGTGACTTGTATACGCGTGCTTTATTAAAAATATGTCGATAATTTTATTTATAAAACCTGATTTCACATGTGTTTAAGTGTGGATATGCTTTTCTTCACGAAATTAGTATGTTGATGCAAGAGCGAGCGAAGCATCAAGCTCTTACTTGATTGCAGGAATGCGTATTTTCGACGCGTTGTACACACTATTTTTTCACTGCCTATAAATTACAAATGTATTTGAAATTCTCATTTTGACGTTGACGGATAAAAATAAAATAAAAGTTATATTAGGTTATAGTCACCCATAGTACGTGTTTTGTATATAGGAGTATTACACAAAGTATGTAACAGACTTTGACATTGATTAATAGTAAACAAAATGTGTTTCTATCCGGAAAAGTGTATCCATGTAAAAATGGTTACTATGCAAAAAAACTATACTTTTCTCAATGGTTTTGGATGCACAAATATGAAGTATTTCTAATCAGTATATGAAAATTAGTATTTTACACTATAAGTTCAGATAGTACGAGTTTCGGTCACGCGTGTGCCTGTTTGGACACGAGGCAAATGCCGAGTGTGCGAAGGTTCTACTAAAGAAATTACATAATTTTTTCATTTTTTAAATGAGTAGGCTGTGTTTCTAAGGTTGTCAACAACACGCCAATCACTCAAACGTCATTGAAAATACGTATATAATTTTACAATGAGCGAAGAAGAAATAGAGGACGAAATATCGCAAGATGTAATAGATGCAGTAAATGCTGCTATATACAATCTGCTACCCGATAAATCAAAAGGCAGATATACCGGGTGTTGATCTGTCCTCTCGGTAATAGGACTATAACGTGTAGAAGCAATTTCCTGCTCTCCTAATTGTTTTAGAACAAAAACATAAGAGACCAAAATTATTTAGAATTAACAATACTACAGAAATTGACAATTTTTTACAAAAAAATAATTACAAAACTTTTTGAATAAAAAAAGAAATAAAAAGGTAAAAATTTTAGGTGAGTAAATTAGTAAAAATTTGATGCATGATGGGTGGGCAGACATTAAATCTAAATTAGATAATATTAGCCATAGAACGTAATTTAACTTAAATTAATTATAATTACTTAAATTTTGTTTTCCTTTTTGTTACATAAAGGATTTGACAGTTTTTAGGAGCAAAATCATCAACGATTAGCAATTAAAGTTATCATGTATATGAAGGGTGTGTGGGTAGCTTCTTTCCCACTCTCCAATCAGTAAAATATAATCGAGGGTTTTAGTTAGAAGCTTAATCGAACACAAAATAATTGCATTTTTTAATTGATGTATTCATACAAATATTTCAAATAAATTTTGACGATGTTTTACTGAGAGAGTGGGATCGAGGCCATCTCACGGATTGGAATAACTTTAATTACAAAATTTGAATAAATGAAAATTAAGAAAGTAAATTTTTTGAGTGTTGTAAATTAATAAAAATGATATACATGATTCGTAAAAAGGCTTTAAATCAAGCTTAAAGATTATAGTCCGGACCTGTGCCGTGTTTACTTGTGTATTTTAGAGCTCTGAATTCAAAGTGCTATTCTCCGCAAATATTAAAATTTAAAATTGTGAAAATAACAATAGCGAGAAGTGCGTATTTTGGAATACTTAAAAACCAACCCATATAAATGTAAGGTAAGAAGAATCTATAAAATTCACAATATTATCAACAAGCCGCACAGAGAAAAGAATAGTAATCCGCGTGCGTGACTTTCAAGCGAAGACAACGCGACGCGAATAAGAAGACAGGCCCGTAATAAAACAATTATATTCCTCTGTACAATCATTTGTGTTACCCTTTCCGTGGCCTTAACTGTTTTGTCTGGTCAGCCACTACGATAGGCCGCGTAAGTGCACTGTGTCCCAGTAATATTATCTCTCCCTTTCCCTCTGTTACAAAAATACACAAATTTTCTTATATACACACTTAATAACAACAAAATGTCAACAAGCAGGAAAAATAGAAATAAAACAAAAAACAACCATAATAATAACTCAAGTGAAAGCGAAGATAAAAAAACGAATAAAGACATATATAAAATGCTAAAGGAACTACAAAAATCGGTACATTTCATGAGTATAAAGTTTGATGAATTTCAAACTGAAAACAAAGAATTAAAACAGTTATTAAAAGATAACAAAAAACAAAATGAAGAATTAAGAGAACGTATACAAATTTTGGAAAATACAATAGAGAGAAGTGAAAAGGATAAAATCAAAAACAACGTCATCATAATTGGAGTGCAAAAACAGGAGAAAGAAGAGAAATTTTAACATTGAAAGAGACCAAATAAAGTCTGCAAACAGAAAAGAACAAAACAATGAAAATAGTCTAATCATTGTACAATTTAAAACAAAAGAAACGAAAGAAAAGATATTGCACGCCAGAAAAACAATTGGTTCAATAACCAACACAGAATGTGCTCTTAAAGGGAAAACAAACGAAATATACATAAATGAACAACACTCCATTAACAAACACACTTTTCTATAAAGCAAGAGAACTAAAAAAAGAACACAAATATAAGTTTCTATGGACAAGAGATGGAAATATATATATTAAGAAGACTGAAACAAGTAACAAAATTAAAATCAGGACTTACGTAGATTTAGACAAAATTGTCTAATCATCAAAAAAAATAAAATATGAACATCACAAACTAACTTAAAATCATGTGTAATATATATTTACACAATGCTAGAAGCATAAAAAACCAATTTCATGAAATAGAAATACTACCAAAAATACAAAATAACCCGAGCATAATCGCAATAACGGAAACATGGTTAAGTCCTCATAATGAACACTTATTTAAACTACATAATTATAAAGCAGAATTCAACTCAAGAGATTCAAGAGGAGGGGGAATAGCAATATACATACAAAATGACATTGACTATAAGACCATAGCAAATAAAACAATTAAAAAAATACAATTTCTAACAATACATTTAATAGAACACAATATTACATTCACCCTTATATACAAGCCACCACATATTAACTGTAATATCCTGAAAAATACATTGAAAAATCATATTTAAAAAAAAAAGAATAATCACATCATACTAGGTGATATAAATATAAACTTGCTAGAAAAAAATAAACATCAAAGGAATACACAAGTATTCTAACTGAAAATAACTATAAAATCAAAAACAAAATATGTGAAAAAGAATATACGCGTCTCAATAATAACGGTAACAATGCCAGTATAGCATTGTTACCGTTATTATTGATCACGTATTGACAAATAGAACTAACCTCATAAACAAAATAAAAATTTTAGAGTCAAGTATATCGGACCATAATGCCCTGAGAATACAAATAAAATTAATTAAAAAAATAAAACCAACATATAAAATTAGCACAACCAAAAAAACGAACTATGAACAAATAACAAATCAAATAAACCATATAGATATAAATAAAATCAACAGTTTTAAACAACTATCAGTCAAATTAGAAAATATAATACAAAATAATCAAAAATTCAAAAATATAAAGAAAAGAGAAGAAAACCCTTGGATTAACGAAGAAATCATAAATCAAATTAACATTAGATCTAAATTACATACAAAATTCCTTAAAAATCCCAACAACGAAATTTTAAAGGAACAATACTCGAGGCAAAAGAAAACAACCACAACATTAATAAAAAACATAAAAAAACGATATTACCAAAGAAAATTCGAAATAAACCAAAACGATCCAAGTAAAATATGGAAAATAATAAACAATCAAATCTACAAGAAAGAAAGAAAAAAACTTCCCCCAATATTATACATAATATACACGAATGATATGATGGAATTAAATCTCAAGGGAAAATCATACTTATATGCAGACGACACATGCCTAATATATACAGGAAATACCTACCCGGAAATACAAAAAAACATAAATTCAGACCTAAAAATTCTTGAAAATTAAATGAAACACTAAATGAAACAAAAACAACATTTATGGTATTTAGTGCAGGACAACAACAAATAGATATCAAAATAAAATTAAGAGGACAGGAAATAAAACAAGTAAAAGAAATTGATTACTTAGGTTTAAAAATTCAAGATAACCTTAAATGGGATGGACACATCAACCAACTAATACAGCACAATACAAAAACTATAGCCTCGATCTACAAAATAAGAAACTACATACCAACAGAAATAAGAAAACAAATATATCACGCACTTTTCACATCAAAAATTAGATATTTAAGTAATATATGGGGCAATACAACTAAGAAAAATATTGGAAAACTACAAGTTCAACAAAACCGTGTATTAAAAATATTATATAAAATGGACAAAAAAACTAATACAAATGAATTATACATAAGAACGCAAGAACTGAATATAGAAAACATCATTGCACTAAATGACCTACTATTAATATACAAAATTAAAAACAAGCTTATTAAAACGAATATCACACTAAAAACAAACAAAGACATACACAACCACAAAACAAGAAGGAAATCAGATCTACGGGCAGAGAAATCCACAACCAAACTATACACACAAACACTAACAACAGACTCAATTAAAAAATACAACGAGCTACAGGAACATGTACGGACGCTGAAATATCCTGCTTATAAATTAAAAATTAAAAACCTATTACTAAATAACAAAATATATTAATGCAGGTATTTAAAGAAGCAACCATGGATCCCTTAATACCGATAGCCCGAGACGGGTCAATTACCCACAATTCCCGAGGCGAGGACGGAGGGAAGAAGAAGATGGACCAGCGATATTATTATAGTATTAACTGTTAAATACAATATTTTATAATGATATCCTGTTTATTTATTTTTTTTAGAATAAAGAATTGTTATTATAAATAATATTAGCTATAGAAGGTCATTTAAATTCAAACTTAAATTTGGATCATGCTCTATTTTCTTATTACATAGAAAGTTTTATTGTTTTGTAAGCAGCAAAATTAGCAACAATTAGTATTTAAAGTTGTTATGTATATGTAGGATGGGTGAATGGCCCTTAACCCACCCTCATATTAGTAAAACATAGGCGAAAGTTTTAATTAAAGTTGTAAAACGTAAATGAATATAACATTATTGCAAAATTTAATAGATTTATTCAAACAAATTTTTCAAATAATGTTTGATGATGTTTTATTGATTGTAGGGTGGGATAGAGGCCACCCAACCACCCTACGTATACATACAAACTTTAGTTCCTTATCGTCTCGCTGTATCAAATGAAATTAATTAAAAAACTTGAATTAAAAAAATTCAATATTTTTGAGTGAGTAAATCAATAAAAAAATGTATGCAATATGGGTGGGCAGACTTTAAATCTAAATTAGATAAGATTAGTTATAGAATGTCATTTATATTTAAACTTAAATTTGAATTGTGCTTTATTTTTTATTACATACAAGGTTTTATTGTTTTTTTGCAGCAAAATCATCAACTGTAAGTTTTTGGTTATCATGTATATGTAGGATGAGTGGGCGGCTCTATCCATCCTCCAATTAGTAAATCATAAGCGAGGGTTTTAATTAAAACTTGTTGTAATATATTATATTTAAAATAATATTGCTAAATATGTATCGAAAACATCGGTGTCAGATAAACACAAAAACAGTGTCCTCTGAATTTGTGCGCGAATGTATATTTTCAGTTAGAATAAATTGAATTGTGTTATCCTTAACATCGATATTTTTATTGATTATTCCCAATCATATTATTAGGAAGTTAATACTTAACAATTGGTGACGAGTGAGAGACATTATGATAAGAACGATATGTCCGTCTTCAAGGTAAAATTGAGACAATTTATCGTCGCAACTAATTTTGAAAATAACAACGCAACGCTAAACATTTTACATGAAGAGACATATATATTCTTATCGCCTCCTGGAGGTCGACCTCACAGTGATACCAGCGCCAATGCTGGAAACGATGTTCCAGATCGCTCAGAATAAGGAGGCCGCCCGAAGCGAAAAACAGAGTCAAGTAAAAAAGGAAACGGTGGAGATTCATCAATTAACCAGGTATCGTGAAAATTTTAATTACGGCGGGGTAAAAGCAACGACGTCAACGTCAGTGGCGTCTACAATGAACAGTAAATGTAAGGTATGCGCCCGAAATAACCATGCAATACTAGAATTTAGATATAAAAATTATATATGTAATAATTGTGGAAATAAATGACATTTGGCGAATATTTGTTAATAAGTTAAACGACAGCAAAAATCACACAAGTTTTTGTCGGACCCTGAAGCGGAGCGCGAAATTTTGCAAGAACCGGAGATTTTTCCAATTCAAATAGTGTCGAGATCCATTTTATATTAAATTGATAGTTGAGAATATTCCAATCGATTTTCAAATTGATACTGGAGCAACACAGACGGTTATTTCCGATCGAATTTACAACGACCATTTTAAAAATGTTACACTGTTAAAGAACGATTTAATATTCAAAGATTATGTTGGAATTAGTTTTCACCCAATAGGAAAACTTAGATTAAATTTTATATTTAATAAAAAAAAACAATTTGAATTAGATGTTTTTGTTGTGAAAAATGGCGGTCCTCCACTTATTGGAAGACAGGCAATAAAATTATTCAATCCCGAGATAAATTATAAGCTTGAGGAAACTAATTGTAATAAAACGGAAATTGATATTGAAATCAACAAATTATGTCAAAAATACAACGATATTTTTAAAAGTGGGTTGGGTAAGTTTAATAATGATATGATTCATTTAAAAATTAAAGATAACGCTCAACCAAAGTTTTATAAACCGCGACCAATCGAATTTTCGTTAAAAAGCAAAGTAGAAAATAAAATAAATCGATTAGTTAAGTTAGGTATGTTATAGAACCAGTTTCATATTCTAGTTGGGGTACACCTATAGTTCCTTTATTGAAACCAAACGGTACGGTGAGAATTTGCATTAACTACAAGCTCACGGTTAACCCAAATTTGGAAATTATGAAGTTTCCATTACCTAGAATCAAATATTTATTTTATAAATTATCAGGAGGGCAATAATTTTCAAAAGTGGATTTAGCGGAGGTTTATGAGCATGTCATGTTATCGGAACAGTCACGTAATTATGTTACCGTATCCACTTCCATACGGTATTACGAATGGTCCCGCTTATTTTCAGCAAATAATGGAAAAATTATTAGCCGATAAAGAGGGTTTCGCGTGTTACCTAGATGATATAATTATTACAGGGAATAACAAGGTGACCATTTGGAGAAACACTTAACTAACGCACTTACTATGTTTTAACCACTAAAAATAATGTAATATATATATATATACAGGGTTATTCACGCTACACGGTAAGGAATATTGTGGCCAAAATACGTGACTTTCAAAAAGTTTCACTTTGGGGATATATGGGGGTCTATTAGGGCTACTTTTTAAAATTATTTTCATAATATACAGGGTGTCCCAAAAACACTAAAAGTATCAAAGTTGTGTTTTTTTTAATGAAACACCCTGTATTTTATTGCATTTTTGGATCCGTCTATAAAAATAAGTATGTGTTTTAATAAGGTTCTTATTACATAAACCTTAAGGTTTTTGAATTAATTTGAATTTTGTAAAAATGTAACCTAATTTTCATGTTTCAAATACTTAAAAAATAATTAAGTTATGCATACCAAATTTACACTGAAGTGTAACAATAGATCATATATTAATTTCCAAGTATAATAAACTTGACATCTTATGCCGGGTGTAAAAAAATTACCTATCGAATGGTATTTAAATCTTAAGTGTTAAGTCTTCTCGTTTCTACAGAAAACGCCAAAATATTGTTTATTGCACCGTTTTAGTACTTTTAAAGTAAACATTTTAATGTATCTAGTTTTCTATCGTATTTAAAAACGTCAGATAATTAATTTAGTCTGTTACTTTAGTTTAAAAAGGATGTCTTTTGTTATAGTTGTGTTATTTTGCGTTTTTGTGTTAGATCGTTATGAATCGTTATTGTTTGAACATGATTGTTGTATGTCATAGTGAAAACTGAAAATTTACACAGATTTTCTTATACTGGGGTTTTTATAACTGACATTTATTTAAACTGGTTTAATAGTCTCTCAAAAATTGCTGGCTTAGGGTGATTTCTTTCGGGAAATCTTTAAGTATAAACTCGACAAGCCAATAAACAATTTTGATGAAATTCTCCAAGCATAAAAATAATGCCAATAACCCCTTCTTTTGAGTAAATCTTAATTTTTTTACCAAAAATACAACAGCGATGTTCAAACAATAACGATTACTAACAATCTAACACAAAAATGCAAAATAAGACAACTATAACAAAAGACAGGCTTTTTAAACTAAAATGACAGACTAAATTAATTATCTGACGTTTTTAAATACCATAGAAAACTGGATACATTAAAATTTTTAATTAAAAATTACTAAAACGGTGCAATGAACAATATTTTGGCGTTTTCTGCAAAACGAGAAGACTTAACACTTAAGATTTAAATACCATTCGAAAGGTAATTAAAACGTGCATTTGCTGATAAATTAATAAATATAGCGTTCCATTTAAATAAATGAAGTTACAGCCATTTAAAGTTCTCATTTGTTTAATTCCAATTTTTTTACACCCGGCATAAGATGTCAAGTTTATTATACTTGGAAAATAAAATATGATCTATTGTTACATTTCAGTGTAAATTTGGTATGCATAACTTAATTATTTTTTAAGTATTTGAAACATGAAAATTAGGTTACATTTTTACAAAATTCAAATTATTTCAAAAACCTTAAGGTTTATGTAATAAAAACCTTATTAAAAAACACACTTATTTTTATCGAAAGATCCAAAAATGCAATAAAATACAGGGTGTTTCATTAAAAAAAACACAACTTTGATACTTTTAGGGTTTTTGGGACACCCTGTATATTATGAAAGTAATTTTAAAAAGTAGCCCTAATAGACCCCCATATATCCCCAAAGTGAAACTTTTTGAAAGTCACATATTTTGGCCACAATATTCCGTGCCGTATAGCGTGAATAACCCTGTATACATATATTACAAAAACGCACGACTCAAGATTCGACGGTTTAATGTCATTATCAAGTGAAGCAAATTAATGAAGGAGTTCTATTTATACTAATGTGTAGAGGTTTGGGGGTAATTATTGTCGGGTAGGTAAAAGAAGGGGATTACGCATCGTTAACGGATTATAGGTTTTTGAAAAGTGGCGTGTACACTAAATCTGTTTGCTCGTTAAGCAGATTAACGTTAGGATTATTACTTTTGTTTGGGGCAAATTTGTATTTCCTCCTGGTTCAAAGGATTTACCCCTGTTTTGGGTTGATAGGTGTTTGACGAAAAAACGTTTGTGTTTTACTAACACTAATATTATTTACAAGATGTTAATTACACGTATTTACATCTGCATTCGATAACGGCGAAAAAGAAACTCTTTTTAAGTGTAGTGTTTACGCGACTATTATTATGTCTCTTCTGGTTCGCATTCCTACGCCGAGTCTTCTCTGGTTCTCATTCCTACGCCGAGTCTCCTGGTCGTCGAAAGCGCCCTCTTCCCCTTCTTAGAAAACAGAGCCGTACTAAGTTCCGCGCGGCCCAAACAAATAACAATAATTTAAAAACTACACAAATTGTTAAATTGAACCAAACATGCCGCCCACCTTGAAATGACCTCGTCTTTCAACATCAATATATGAATAAAAAGTAAGAAGGGATGTACAAATAATTAAAGTAAATATATATAAAACAATAAGAGATCAAATTTAGTCTGTAATGGGGGTTTCAATGGGCAACACACATAAACTCATCACTGAACGTTTTAATATGTTATTCGGAGTTTTAATAGAAACTACGCGCACTACACCGTTAGCGCCGGGATGCAATTCCACTACGCGGCCTAATGTCCATTGGGATGTAGCGATGTTTTCCTCCTTCATTAAAACGAGATCACCTATGCCAACATTTTTGGAAGAATCCGATTTCCATTTTGATCGTTGCTGTAACTCAGCAAGGTATTCTCTCGACCACCGTTTCCAAAAATGCTGCGTTAATTGTCGAATTCGTTGAAATCTAGTTAATCTGGATTCACGTACGTCGGTTAAACTAGCATCAGGAGGTCCAATTATTGAGCGCCCGATTAAGAAGTGAGCCGGGGTTAAGGGGGCGAAATCATTGGGGTCATTAAATAAGGGTGATAAGGGACGAGAATTAAGGATTCCTTCTACCTGTATCAAATATGTAGTTAATTCTTCGAACGTGAGTGAGGCATCCTTTGCAACGCGTTTTAAAATTGATTTGACGGACCTTACACCAGCTTCCCACAGTCCACCAAAGTGCGGAGAGCGGGGCGGAATAAAGTGCCATTTTATGTCTAACTCAGCAACACTTTGAATAATATTATTTTTGTTTTGTTCTGCGCTTAAGAATTTTGATAAGTCTTGTAACTCATTGCGTGCTCCAATAAAATTTTTCCCATTGTCCGAATATACATGGAGCGGTTTTCCGCGTCTGCTACAGAACCGTCGCAAAGCTGCCATGAAGGCGGCTGTGGTTAATTCAGATACAAGCTCTAAATGTAACGCTTTTGTTGAGAAGCAAACAAAGAGACACAAGTATGCCTTACTGGTTTTTGCACCGCGACCTTTTCGATCTTTAATTGTAAATGGCCCGGCATAATCCACACCGCATGATTGAAAGGGAGCAGTAGGTAGTGTACGCCTTTCAGGTAAATTACCCATTAACTTTAAGTGTTTACTGGGATTGCACTTGAAACATGTTATACAATTTCTAATAATATGTTTGCACAAATTACGCCCTGATAAGGGCCAATATTTTTCACGAATATGCGATAATAATGATTGTGACCCACAATGCATTTGTGTTCTGTGCTCGGTCTCGATAATCATTTTAGTTAAGTTATGTTTGTTATGTAAAAGTATCGGGTGGCGTTTATTAAATGAATAATTTGAATTAGTTAAACGACCACCTACTCTTAAAGTACCATCTTTGTCCAAAAAGGGGTTTAATGATAAAATCGAGCTACGCTTATTTACGGGTCTATTATTTTTTAAGTCATTGATTTCCTTATAAAAATGTTCTGCTTGACTGAGTTTAATTAATACAATTCGAGAACGTTCTAATTCGTCGATGGTTAAAGGACCTATATTTTCTCGTGTTTTATTTTTTGCGTTCTTGTAAAATCTAAAACAATAACTTATTACTCTAACAAGCTTGTTAAAATTAGAATATTTTGAAAAAATGTAGGAATTGTCAATAGGATTGACTGAAGCAGCGCAAGCGATTAATTTACGTTGTTCTTCAAGCGCATTTTGTGAATCATTCGCGGGCATTTGTAATACTGGCCACTTGTCTGCCTGAAATTTTAAAAATAAAGGTCCTGACCACCATAATTTATTATTAATTAGTGCGTTAGAATCGCAACCTCTTGTTATTATGTCGGCTGGGTTGTCCGAAGATTTAACATGCAACCATTTTCCTACCTCTGTTAGATTTTGAATTTGCGTAACGCGATTGGCCACAAATGTTTTTCATCGACTGCTATTTGATCTTAGCCAGCACAAGACAATTGTTGAGTCGGTCCAAAAGTATTCAGCATTAAATTTAATTTCTAAAGAATTTTATCAACTAAATTAGATAATAAAAGAGCACTACACAATTCCAAACGTGGTATAGATATTTGTTTTAGGGGGACAACCTTAGATTTGGCGCATAATAAACTGATTTGAACAATTCCGTCTTTATTTAAGGTTTTAATGTAAACGCATGCCCCATATGCTACTTGAGAGGCATCGCAAAAGCCATGCAGCTCAATGTGCTCATAAGCATCACACATGACTCGCCTGTCAATTTTAATTTCATTTAGATTATCCAAATGTTGAATAAAATTCAGCCATCGAGTTTGAATGTCGCTAGGCAGCGACTCGTCCCAAGTAATTTTAGCCAGCCATAAAGATTGCATAATGAGTTTGGCTGTTATAAGCACAGGTGTTAAGAAACCTAGCGGGTCAAATAACTGACCAATAAAGGCTAAAATGGATCGCTTTGATATTTTTTTTCTCTGAATAATTTTATTTTTATATTTGAATGAGTCTACGGAGGAATCCCACAACAGCCCCAATGTTTTAACCTCTAATGTGTCAGATATAATTAACGACTCAGCTTCCCTTTGCAAAATATTTGGTAGTACTGAACTATTGTTTGAAAGCCACTTACGCAATTCAAAACCAGCAGATGATAATATATTGGTAATGTCCTTTCGGAGCAAAATAAGTTCTGTCTCTGAATTGCCGCCCGTGATCAAATCATCCACATAAAAGTCGTTCTCAATAACTGAGCAAGCATTTGGGTAGGCGGATTTGAAATCTAAAGCTAATTGCTTTAAAGATCGAATGGCAAGAAAGGAGGCCGAGGCTGTGCCGTACGTTACCGTATTCAATTCGTACTCTTTTATTTCACTAGTCGGTGCTTCCCGCCATAAGATTCTCTGAAACGGCCTATGTTCGGGCGCTAGTAATACTTGCCGATACATTTTTGCTATATCACCAGTTAAGGCGTATTTAAACCGCCTAAATCTTAATAAGATAGAGAATACGTCACGCTGGATGGTGGGGCCTACCATTTGAATTGAATTAAGGGATAATCCAGAATCCGATTTTGATGATCCATCAAATACCACCCGGAGTTTTGTGGTGCTACTAGCCTCCTTTAAGACAGGATGATGTGGAAGATAATACGCTAATGAGCTTTCATGCGAATTGACTGGACTCATATGATTTAATTGTTCATATTCCCGCATAAAACTAATATATGATTCTCTAAGAGAACCATCTTTGGAAAGTTTTCGTTCTAAAGAATAGAATCGTTTTAATGCGAGTTCTCGGGAATGCCCTAACTCGCTTGCATTGTTACGCAAAGGCAAGGTAACAATAAACCTACCATCGTTTGATCGTTTGGTGGTTCTTATGAAATTGTTTTCACACGCGATCTCTTCGGTTGTGAAGGGATGATTATTAGAATTAATTTCCTCGATTTCCCAATATTTAGATAAATTAAAATCGGTATTTAACGCTACGTTAGAAGAGATATTATAATTATTGTGATTGAGTGATATAGGACCTGAAATTATCCATCCTAGCTTTGTATTTTGCAATGTAGGCATATTAGTACCAAGTGACATTTGGCCCGTGCTTAGAAGATTAAAAAATAAATCAGCGCCTATAAGCATATCTATTTCACCGGTTTTGTTAAATAGGGGATCCGCAAGTTTAATGTTTGTAGGTATTTTTATTGAATTTATATTAAAGGAAAATTGAGGCAATTTATCGGTGATTTTTTCCGATATTAAACATGATAAATTTGATTCAAAATTTGAATTATACGATTTAAATTTAATTTGAGTTTTTTTATTGATATAAGAAGTGCCCTGATTTATGCCGTTGATTGATATGCTTATTTGCTCTTCTGTTGCGTCTAGTTTTTTACACAACGCAGTAGTAATAAAGTTTGATTGGGAACCTGAATCAAGTAGTGCACGGCAGTTATGACTTCTGCCGTGTTTATCAATAACATTTATGCATGCGGTGGACAAAAGTGTATGAATCTTATTAGCTGTCGCGTGATTTGAGGTTGCAGACGTTGATTGAAATGGCTCAGCAGTAGTTGTCTCAATGTGCAACATAGAGTGATGTCTTTTGTTACATGTTTTACACATATGTGTGCTTCTACATTGTTTATTTGTATGACCCTTATGTAAACAATTTGAACACAAATTTAATTGTTTACATTTTTCTAATCGTTCATTGGGTGATAATTTATTAAACTTGCTACAAGAATAGATTAAATGTGATTCATTACATAGAAAACAATTAATTTTCTTACTAAAACTGTTTGAGTTGTTAGTTGCAACGTGAGACGTTCTATTTTGCTTAATGTTAATATGTTTGTGTGTTTGAAGTTTTTGCGGTTTTAACGTATCTAAAATATCGCATTTGCGTTTTAGAAAATTGTACAGTGAATCTAAGCTATCTAACTCATTTAATTTGTGTTGGACTTCAAACTCACTTCGCAATTTAAAATCGAATTTATTTTTTATTATTGAACACATTGTAACGTCCCATATGTCTTCGACTGGTACTACATTTTTTAGAGCTCTTATATTAGCTTGTACAGAATCTAATAATTTTCTCAGAGATACATTTAACTCTTTATTGTCAATTTGACAATCCCAGATTGACTGAAAAAGTTTATCAACTAAATGTCGTTTATTTTCAAATCTATTACTTAATAACTCCCAAGCTGTTTGATAATTACTCGAACATACCGATAATGATTGGATTGTACTAGCCGCATCTCCGTTTAAGCATGATTTTAAATAATGAAACTTTTGAATATTATCAATGGCCTCGTTATTATGTATTAATGATTTGAAAGTTTCGGAAAATGAGATCCATTGATCATATTCACCAGAAAAATGCGGTAACGTTAATTCAGGCAATTTAACATTTAAAGATCTAGAATTAGCTTCAGTAGAATAAGAATTTTCACTACGGACCGGGCTTGTGTCCTCTAAAAATATTTCAAATTTAGAAATTAGATCATCGAAACTACTTTCGAAAGAATCGCGTTCTTGATTGTGAGTCTCCATGTTATCTTCATCTAATTGTTCTAGTTTATCCATAATTTCATTAAACTGATCTAATAAAGGCAAAGTGTCGCTAAGTCGCGTTTTGATTTTATTATACGTGACTTCATTTACATTAGATTTATTTAAATTAGTAAAAAATGTATTTGCTCGAGTTAAGCTGCCTTTAACTTTGCTACGCTGGTTAATTAACGATTTAATTTCACGTTCAGACATTTTGATACAAGTAGTCGAAAGAGTAGGAAAAATGAAAAAGGATTGACTTACTACTTGTTACTGACGCGGGTATATGGCATAGACGGCGGGCTATAGCTTCCTGGAACGCGCGCGGCGAAGGCGACGGCGTCTGCTAACAGCAATGTCCTGGAGATCAGTTACGGCGTCTGCTAACTGCGGCTTCTTGAGTACTGGAACGGCGTCAATTCTTACACGCAACTTCCGTTTGCTCAATTCGGGACGTTTCCTCGACTATGAGAGTATTGAGAGGTCCGGCTGAATATACAAGTCTCGCTGCCTATGTGGACTTCAGTCGCTGAGGGGAGACAGGGAATTTCTTCTTCACGCACTTACTGTTTCTTTCGAAGGACCGTTGTTTGGAAATTGATTAAGTTCCGGTTCGAAGTGACCAATGTTTGGGGTAAATTTGTATTTCCTCCTGGTTCAAAGGATTTACCCCTGTTTTGGGTTGATAGGTGTTTGACGAAAAAACGTTTGTGTTTTACTAACACTAATATTATTTACAAGATGTTAATTACACGTATTTACATCTGCATTCGATAACGGCGAAAAAGAAACTCTTTTTAAGTGTAGTGTTTACGCGACTATTATTATGTCTCTTCTGGTTCGCATTCCTACGCCGAGTCTCCTGGTCGTCGAAAACGCCCTCTTCCCCTTCTTAGAAAACAGAGCCGTAAGTTCCGCGCGGCCCAAACAAATAACAATAATTTAAAAACTACACAAATTGTTAAATTGAACCAAACAACTTTCTTTGAAAATTTCGGCAGATTTGAGGAGATTAAGCTTTGTACCTTTGGTACAGTGATGTAAAATTTTAAGATTTTGTATTTTGGGAAATTCGTGTTTACATTCTAAAGAATGGTTTGAAAAAGTGCAACTGTTTTGATTTAACCTATACGCTCTAAAATGTTCGGAAAATCTAGTTTCGAAGCTGCGACCTGTTTGACCTATATAAGTAGAGTTGCATTCGGGACACGAAATTTTATACACCTGATACATAGTAAGTGCGTTAGTTAAGTGTTTATCATGAATTTACCACGTAATAACTGTCACTACAATCCTTATGACCATTTGAAGAGATTAAAACTTGTTTTGAAATGGTTACTTATTAGTGTATTGAAGGTAAAATTAAGTAAGTGTACATTCATGGAATTTTCAATTAGCTACTTAGGTCACGAGAACAATTACCGAATTAAAATCATGTTTAGGAATGATACATTTCTGTTGCAAATTTTTTAAAAACGATCCCTTATATCAGTTATTAAGAAAAGACGCAAAATTTGAGTGGGACAATAATTGTAAAAACACTTAGAAAGTAAAAAAATACTAATGTAGAAGGAAACTTTAAGTCATTTCGGCCCAGAATTGCAGTTAAAATTAACGGTAGATGCGTCATCAGTTAGAGTAGGGGCAGTATTATGATATGTAAAGCAGAGTGGCGTAGAAAAGCCAATTGCCTACGCATCACGTTTATTAATCAAGGGCTGAATTAAATTATTCTCAACTGGACAAAGAAGCATAGCCATAATATTTGGCGGACCACAGACCGTTAGTCGCGATATTTGGACCTAAGAGAGGTATACCAACGATAGCGACTAGTAGGTTATGACGTTGGGTACATTTCTTAGCTTCTTTTAGATTTGATATTCAATATATCCGTTTAGAAAATAATTCAGCTGATTGTTTATCTCGACTGCCACTCGCTGAAAAGAAGTGCTACAATAATAAGCAGGAATTTTCAATAGCAAATCTCCAAGAGTCTGATAATAATTACCAATTAAACATGAGAGAATATAGTAGAGACATAATTTTGAGTAAGATAGTCCAGTTAGATTTAAAAGGTTGGCCTAACAAATGTCGCACTATAGAACTTAAACCATTTTTGCTTCGTAAAAATTAATTAAGTGTGGAGCAAGGATACCTCATGTGGGGTTATCGTTTAATTATACCAAGAAAAATTCAAAATTTTGTATTAAGTGAAATACATGAAAATCATATGGGTATAGTAAAATTAAAATTATTTGCCCGAGGTTATGTATGGTGGCCTAAACTAAATATGTATTAATTTTCAAAATTTACCACCGAAATCACATATAAGTCCCATATGGTTTGGCACCACAATGTATGGACTAGAGTGCATATTGATTATTTAGGAACCTTGAATAATAACTTTAATTTTATTTTTGTAGATTCAACATCAGAGTGGTTAGATATTGTAGAATGGAAAATACAACATCTTAATCAACTGTCAATAAATTAATTGATATATTCGCGAGATTCCGCTTACCGCATGAAATTGTTTCCGATAAAGGAACACAGTTTACGAGTGAGATTTTTCAAAACTTTTGTCAACAATATGGTATTCGGCATATTTCGCCAGCGCCATACCATCCCGCTAGTAACGGTGCTACAGAAAGTTGCGTGAAACAAATAAAAAAGGTTATACTCAAATCAAATGCAAAAACTAATATAGAAATAAGTCAGGTATTAAATAAATTTTTGAAATAAAACAACACAGTTGGGATGGTTTCACATTTATTGTTGAACACTGCAACAATAAATGTGAAACCTTCCCAACTGTGTTGTCTTATTTCAATTTGTTATGGAGTTTCATCATGTATCCGCCTCGTCAATTCAAATAATTTTTTGTTTCAATTTCGGAATACGCCAGATACCGTTACAAATGAAACTCCCGCCAAACGAATGCTAGGAAGAAATTTGCGATGTAAATTGTAAATTAGACTTGTTACGAGGGAACACGAGTGACGTGGTCAGGAACAATCAAATGAAGCAAATTTTGAGATCGGCGAAACCGTGAAAGTGCGCGATTTTCGGGAAAATAATAAATGGAGTAACACAAAAATTATTAAAAAAACTAGGTTGAAACAAGTGATGGTTTGGTCTGGAAAAGGCATATTAATCAAATTGTAGAGCAGTGTGTAAATTCAAATGAGAATTTTATTTATGTGATGGTTGGCGGCTGGTGCGTGGATCATTTTAACATATGTGTGTTGATTTATTGAATTTGATATCGGTTCTAATGTTGTAATTGATTGCATGTAATGTTTTTTCATGTGTTTGTTGTGAAGTTTTATATTGTTTTTTGGTTGTAATTTAATTATTAGTCAGTTATTTTACGTATGAGGTTGAATTCAAGTTTTGTTTGGTAATAGGGAGGTTGATAGCTTTGTATATCATACTGTTAAAGTCAGAGAGTTTATGTTTAGGTGGAGAAAATGAGCTTGAGTGAATATAGTTGTAACCTCATACGTAAATTTAATGCTGGGATAAAAACTGTTCAGTTGAGATAAAAATTGAGAAATATTGAAGTCGTTTTTAATGATGGTAAAAATGTCATCCACGTACCTGATACAAGTTTTTGGAAAATTGGTCAATTCTGTTTTAGCTCTATTTTCGAGATGATTTAGAAAAATTTTGGAAAGAAAGGGTGAAAGAGGGTTGCCCATGGCGGTACCAAAGGTCTGTTTATAGAAATTACCTTCAAATTCAAAAGTGTTGAAGTCCATTACCGTTTTTGTTAATTTAATGTATGTATTGACTTTATCTATGGGGATGTTGTTTTCTATTAAAATGTGTTCAAGAATATTTAATGTGTCATCTACTGGTATGATGGGAAACAGTGACTCAACATCGAATGGCAGTAGTTGTTCATCCGGTCATCCAACATTTTTGTAAAGTCAAAAGAGTTTTTAACTGAAGAGCTGTTGTGGATTTTAAGATTTTTAAATTCTTCAACTAACCATTTTGCTAATTTGTAAGTGGGTGAGTTTATATTCGAAACTATGAGGCTATATTTGTTCCCGGGTTTGTGTATTTTTGGTATAGTAAGAAATATAACTGTGTTTATTTAATTAAATAATAAACTTCACATAACTCGCAAATACATATTCATACTCCTGAGAATTATTCAAAGCCTATCATTTAAAGAATGAAATAGTTATTTGTACAACAAGTGTGGAATTGCTAGCTTTTCCGCCCGAAATGGAATTGGCTGAACCATAAAAAAAATTAAATATATTTTTTACGTAGCAAAAACAAAATCTAGTTTTCCATCGTATCGAAAATTTCTGTTTTTCGTGGCCTTCTTTGTTTAAAAATTGTAAATTTTGGATGATAATAATTGCCGAGTGTCTTTTGATAATTAATTGCAAACTTTATTGCAGTTCATTATATGTTATATTTGGAGCAAACAAATATTCTGATTATATTAGGATTTTGCGAAGGAAATTATTTAAAAAATGTTAGATGTTGTTTTGATTAATTTCATCAATTGATGTTATTTAATTTTTATTCAATTTGGTGAATTGATTTATTTATTAATGATAGCATAATGGGCATACTATATTCATATTTACTTTTTTTGTGCGAAAACCGTACACGATATAGAATATTATAAATAGACAAATATGTTTTTAAATTAAATGATCTCTTAAATAGTATTTTTTTAGTTGTTATTGAATGGACCAATAAAAAAATATTTCAGTTTTTAAGCGGTGGTACTACTGTTTAATATAATCACTAAAGGCCATAATAACTGAAATGGTGTATTATATTATATTAGTTATTAATAATAAATTTCATTCAAATCGAGTAAAGCGCTCAATTGTTATAAACAAATGAAATAAAAATTTTTGGAACTTTAAAGATAAATTCCGGCTTAACCGTAAATTTTTGGATATAGATAAGTTGTGTTAAATCATCAAAAAGTTTCAAAATATTTGATTTTTAATATATTAAACATTTATTAGGTTTATTCAATTTGCTAACAAAAATTGTCTAAATGTTTATATACATACGTAAATTCAAATAAATTTTCACTCTGGCTCAGAGTCGTCCATGATAAACACGATGTTGATTTTAATTGATTTTGCCATATATTGCGGCATTTTTATATTATAAATATTATAACTCAAATTAATTACCCCAAATGAATTCATTCTTTTATATTCCCCTAACTGCTACACATTTTGATGAATTATAAAAACAATTGAAACTTTTCATTTCAATTTTCCATTGTGAAAAGCGCGATATGAAAATTTTATTTAAAAACACTAGTGACAAAGTAAAAAAAATGTTTTGAAATATTTGATTTGTCAGGCTATTTGTTTCATATTTGACAATTAAAGTCAATTGACAAAAAATGTCTGTTAAAATATAAACTTGTTTAATTCGTTAATTTACCGTTATACATTTTTGTGAATGTGTACGTAATATTTAATTTTTACATTTTTACTTATTTCTCTCTTTAATTTTAAATGCATTATATTAGTTTTCTTATATTGAAGACAACGTTCGCAATAAAACAACTGCTCCAAAAGATGCAACTTTCAAAAATTTGACAATATTACTAACCATTATTTAATGATAATGTGATCTCAAAATTTGATTTACTTTTTAGAAAACATATAAACAATTAGAATTTTGTAATTTAATAGACCTATTTAATTTTTAACCCATCTTAATCAGCCCTGTATTGTATCTCTTTTGTGAATTATCTTTTATCTAATTATTAGGAATTTATTAATTAAGAATATATAATAAAAATCGGCCTATTATGTACTGCATATTATTTATAAATAATTTCATACTTAACGAAAACATTTGGTAGATCTACAACAATTAGTCCTACTTTTAAAAGTATTACATTTATTATATAATGTGACAAATATTGTAAATATTTAGCATTACTTCTGTATCAAAAGAAAACAAAATTGAACTCATAGACATCTGTAACATTAGATAATTACAACTTAAGTTAATATCACAATAAGTGTAATCACGATGGTGACTAAATATTCTTTTGTGAAATTGGTTCCACATAAAATGAATAAAATTATGCCTTCATATTACCAGGCCATCCTTATAAGTTTATTTATTTGTTTTAAAACTTTCTTTCAAACATAATAAATTTAGTACAGTAAATCTCAATTAATGCGTAAACCATAACAAAAATAAAAAATATTTATGTTAATCAAATAAATAATAATTTTGCTGTTTAAATGGACTCAAAATTAAAAAAAATATATATATATAAAGATTATTTTAACGAAAACCAATCTATTTTAATTTACCAAATTATCAAATCATCGCTATTAATTTTTAATATTGTTATAAATTTTTATATAACATATTTTCGTTAGTGTTTACCACCCTTAATATTTACTTTTATTCCCAAACATAGAACAACTATTAAAGTAATATTATAAAAAATTAATGCTTACTAACATAAGTTATTTAAACGATATGCTTACAATTATTGGTATTAATAGCAATTTTGACAGGAAAAAAAATTTAAATGAATGTATTAGTTTTAAAACAAATATTTTTATTAAAATCAAATCGATTAAACAAGAGTATTTAATTTAATTATTTAATTAACAAATTACCATTAAACACATGAATACTGAAATGGAAGTTATAAAATTTCCATACCTGATATGCCGAGCTCGACGCATTTAGATCTTATATTTTGCTGGTGACTGCTTCTGACGAAAGCTGGAATGCAACTAGTCTACTGCGATATTTTACATACAATATCTATCTATCTAGCTTGTTGCGCTTTACCCAGAGCGCATCTAGAATGCACTTTTTTGTGCGCAATGGATACAACGTTGAACATTTGATAAACCGGGATTAAATTAGTACTTCCGTTACCTCGGTTACCTTCTATTAAACGGTGACAATTTCTACAATGCTTGCCCTATAGTTTTGCCTTCTCTGTTATTAAATTATATATATATATATCTTAAATTTAATATATACAGGCAACACGTCCCAAAAAATAAGTAATCTTCTACAGAAATTAAATATAAACATAATATCTGTTAATAAAAATAATTTAAAATCTTTACTAGTAAATAACAAAGATAAGGTTGAGAAAGATTAAAAAAGTGGTGTATATGAGATACAGTGTGAAATCTATATCAAAAATGTAAAAAACTTAATTACTGGGAAGTTTTTCACATTAAGAAAGCCCTAACTTGCGGCAAAATCGTCACTAATGATAATTTGGAAATTCCAAACTCCCCGTTGCTAAATATACATTTATTGCGTCTATCCCAAAATAGGCTTAAATTAGATATATAAGCGAGCAATATTTTCGTAGATTTTAGTAATTCTTGTAAAACCCTTTGAGAATGATCGTGTGATCGAAACTAGTTAGGGAAGTGAAATAAATAAAAATTGTGAAACAAATAAAACCAAGTGAAATTAATTAATTACACATTTACCCAATTGATGAAATTTGTTAATGAGAAATAATTATTTCTTATATATATATATCAAACTGCATAAGGATAACACACCTATTAGGCCGGTTGTAGCATACATGAATGCCCCTGCTTATGGGGTCTGTAAATTCCTAAATAAAATAATACCTGAATTTAATAATTTCACACCCAAATACTCGATTAAAAATTCAATAGAGTAAACAAGACAAAAAATCAATCAATCCCAGCTAACGCTAAACTGGTTTCATTTGACATTAAAAGCGTTTTCACATCGATACCAATCCAAACCTTAAAAAAGATATTATTTAACAAAATAGACAAAACTCCCCATGACAATCAAGCTAAATTAGAATTAAAAAAACTTATCAATATTTGTCTTCAACAAAACTATTTTAAATTCAACAGTACCATTTATAAACAAAATGAAGGCTTACCTATGGGCTCCCCTTTGTCCCCATTACTTGCAGAAATTTACATGTCTGATTTCGAAGAACACATATTAAATAATTCAAACAATAAATTTTTCAATCATATACACCAATGGGTGAGATATGTAGATGATGTATTTTGCATATTTATAGGAACGGATAGACAATTAGATCAACTTCTTACATATATGAATTCTATTGATAATAATATCCAATTCACTATAGAAATTGAAGTAAATAACAAATTGAATTTTCTGGACCTAACTGTAACTAAAATAGAAGACCGATTAGCTTACAATATTTATAGAAAGGATAGTTTTAGCGACGCAATAATACCGTCTGATTCGTATCAATCCTATCAAATTAAAATGAGTATTTTCCATAGCCTAACAAATAGACTACTTAATATACCAATGTCAGAAATTGATTTTATTAAAGAGGTGGGAACGATTAAACAAATTGCAACTAATAATGGTTATAAACCAAACATAATAAATAACTTGATAAAGAAAAAACGTAAATCCTCTTTATTAAAATTAATTTATGCCGGAGTAGCTCCACTAGATCGCAAAATATATTATTCATTAAATTATACAGGCAACACGTCCCAAAAAATAAGTAGTCTTCTACAGAAATTAAATATAAACATAATATCTGTTAATAAAAATAATTTAAAATCTTTACTAGTAAATAACAAAGATAAGGTTGAGAAAGATTAAAAAAGTGGTGTATATGAGATACAGTGTTCCGGTTGTGAGTCAATTTATATCGGTCAAACAGGCAGAAACTTCAAAACCCGACTAAACGAACATAAGAAATCTATATTAGATAAAAACCCAAAAACAGGCTTCGCAAAACACTGCATTGATAATAACCACCTATTTGATCCATCTCAATTTAAAATTTTGAGACAGATGCAAAAATGTAAAAAACTTAATTACTGGGAAGTTTTTCACATTAAGAAAGCCCCTAATGATAATTTGAAATTCCAAACTCCCCGTTGCTAAATACATTTATTGCGTCTATCCCAAAATAGGCTTAAATTAGATATATAAGCGAGCAATATTTTCTTAGATTTTAGTAATTCTTGTAAAACCCTTTGAGAATGATCGTGTGATCGAAACTAGTTAGGGAAGTGAAATAAATAAAAATTGTGAAACAAATAAAACCAAGTGAAATTAATTAATTACACATTTACCCAATTGCTACAATATGTTTCACCAAGTGATAGATGAATCAAAAGTTCGTAGTTTAACAAATTTCATTTCCAACAAACTGCATCGGTAAATTATATATATATATATATATATATATATATATATATTATTTGATATATTGACGTGTATTGACATATTAGCACAAAAAATTAATTAATACATATATATATATATATATATATACGGGTTATTCACGCTATACGGCACGGAATATTGTGGCCAAAATACGTGACTTTCAAAAAGTTTCACTTTGGGGATATATGGGGGTCTATTAGGGCTACTTTTTAAAATTATTTTCATAATATACAGGGTGTCCCAAAAACCCTAAAAGTATCAAAGTTGTGTTTTTTTTAATGAAACACCCTGTATTTTATTGCATTTTTGGATCCGTCTATAAAAATAAGTATGTGTTTTAATAAGGTTTTTATTACATAAACCTTAAGGTTTTTGAATTAATTTGAATTTTGTAAAAATGTAACCTAATTTTCATGTTTCAAATACTTAAAAAATAATTAAGTTATGCATACCAAATTTACACTGAAGTGTAACAATAGATCATATTTTATTTTCCAAGTATAATAAACTTGACATCTTATGCCGGGTGTAAAAAAATTGGAATTAAACAAATGAGAACTTTAAATGACTATAACTTCATTATTTAAATGGAACGCTATATTTATTAATTTATTAGCAAATGCACGTTTTTATTACCTATCGAATGGTGTTTAAATCTTAAGTGTTAAGTCTTCTCGTTTTTACAGAAAACGTCAAAATATTGTTTATTGCACCGTTTTAGTACTTTTAAAGTAAAAATTTTAATGTACCTAGTTTTCTATCATATTTAAAAACGCCAGATAATTAATTTAGTCTGTTACTTTAGTTTAAAAAGGATGTCTTTTGTTATAGTTGTGTTATTTTGCGTTTTTGTGTTAGATCGTGAGTAATCGTTATTGTTTGAACATGGTTGTTGTATGTCATAGTAAAAAATGAAAATTTACACAGATTTTCTTATACTGAGGTTTTTATAACTGACACTTTATTTAAACTGGTTTAAGTCTCTCAAAAATGGCTGACTTAGGGTGATTTCTTTCGGGAAACCTTAGTATAAACTTGACAAGCCAATAAACAATTTTGATGACATTCTCCAAGCATAAAAATAATGCCCATAACCCCTTCTTTTGAGTAAATCTTCATTTTTTACCAAAAAATACAACAGCGATGTTCAAACAATAACGATTACTAACGATCTAACACAAAAATACAAAATAAGACAACTATAACAAAAGACAGGCTTTTTAAACTAAAATGACAGACTAAATTAATTATCTGTCGTTTTTAAATACCACAGAAAACTAGATACATTAAAATTTTTACTTAAAAAGTACTAAAACGGTGCAATAAACAATATTTTGGCGTTTTCTGCAAAAACGAGAAGACTTAACACTTAAGATTTAAATACCATTCGAAAGGTAATTAAAACGTGCATTTCCTGATAAATTAATAAATATAGCGTTCCATTTAAATAAATGAAGTTTTAGCCATTTAAAGTTCTCATTTGTTTAATTCCAATTTTTTTACACCCGGCATAAAATGTCAAGTTTATTATACTTGGAAAATAAAATATGATCTATTGTTATATTTCAGTGTAAATTTGGTATGCATAACTTAATTATTTTTTAAGTATTTGAAACATGAAAATTAGGTTACATTTTTTACAAAATTCAAATTATTTCAAAAACCTTAAGGTTTATGTAATAAAAACCTTATTAAAACAAACACTTATTTTTATCGAAGGATCCAAAAATGCAATAAAATACAGGGTATTTCATTAAAAAAAACACAACCTTGATACTTTTAGGGTTTTTGGGACACCCTGTATATTATGAAAGTAATTTTAAAAAGTGGCCCTAATAGACCCCCATTTTTCCCCAAAGTGAAACTTTTTGAAAGTTACGTATTTTGGCCACAATATTCCGTGCCGTATAGCGTGAATAACCCTGTATATATAAGTAACCTGGCGGCTACACAAGGACTTTTATTATTAATTAACAATAGATTTATTCTTATAATATCTATATTGTTTCTTAATGCGCACTTATTACGCCCACACATTTTTTTATGCTTAGTATTTAGAATTATGTTATAAATAAGAGTAATTAGATCATAAGACAGCATTCGTAATCCAGTATTCATAATAGTAGTTACTTAGAGTTAGTCGCATCCGTTAAATCTGTATCCATTCGTGTAGTAACGTTGTATAATAATAAAAATCAACCCTTTTTTAAAAACGTGTTTGCCAACACCAAAACTATAACTGGCGCAGTCGGTAGGATTCCCGAGGAAAACGTATCAACCCTGAGTGGACATCAGAGTCGACACCAATTTTCCCTTTGTCTCAACAATTAATCGGGAGTCGCAACAGTTCCACATCGGACAGCACCGAGGAGTCTTCCAAAAATCGAAGATACAGCTCTGAGGGCGGCGAGGCGGAACATCTCATCACCAGATCCTTACCCCCGGACGAATACCAGAGGCGGATGGACCGTGTGATCTACGTTTGGTAAGCACAAGTTTTTTCGAGGCTTTATTATTGTTACATGTTGAATCGCGAATCGGATTCAGAATCGGATTCAGACTTAACTCCTCCTAGTTATCAATCCCCAATTCATTTACATTCTCCACATTTTTGTAATTATAGTGAATTAGTTTTATTAAAATTAAAAAACTTAAAAATGGAAAATAACGCAAATATTGATTACCAATTAGTTAAGTTAAACATAGAAACTATTCAGACCTTTTAACAATTAACAATTAAATAATTATTTAATAAATGCTATCATAAGCAAACTCAGAGATCGTGCATTAATCGCGATTGGGTCGCGAACAGAATTAAACTCGTGGCAACAAATTAAAAATCATATCCGACAGAGATTCGGCGACCTAAGGAATTATGATTGCCTGGTTCAAGAACTAATAAATTTAAGACCTAACAAAAACAAAAAAATTATTGATTTTGGAGAACGTTTGCAAATATTGAGAATTAACTCGCTAACAAAATTAATTCTTTATCGGCGATAGAAATGCCAGACGCCACAAAACGCATACACCTACATAATTATGATGAGCTTGCTTTAAAAACATTTATTCGCGGACTTCGCGGTAATATTCAGATCATTGTTCGATTAAGAAACCCAGACTCGTTAGTAGAGGCAATTAATTATGTTATTGAAGAGGAAAATTTCCAGAGCACATTATATAATGCTCCACAATCAAATCAAACTAACTTCCAAAACCAATATCGTTATAACTAAACACAAAATAAATTTAATTATAATAATAGACAACATCAACAATCAAATTTTAATTTTCCGAGACAACCTATTAACTTCCTTCAGATTCCGTTAAATACCTGGGCATAACCATAGATCAAAAGATCAATTTCAAAAAACATACTGCTGCATTAAAAAATAAAATAACTTCTAGGGCAAAATGCTTTAGAAGCTTAACCTACAAGAACAATGGGATTAATACTAGCACAGCAGTTAGAATTTACAAAATGATTTGCCGTCCACTACTTGACTATGGTTGTGCCCTCTATACCAATCCCAGCAATCCAACCTCCCGTAATATCGAAGTTAGCGAGCGAGCATCCCTCCGCACCTTAACCAAACTCCGACATCCCCTTAATCCTCTACACAATCCATCTAATCAGCTCCTATATGATACCACTTTAGTTATCCCTATCCTAGAACGCCTTCGATTCCTATCAGAAAAATTCTCCAAAAATCCTTTCAACTTCCATATATTATCCCAATATTGTCTTCCTAGAAGCCCTAGTATAAACCCTAAATTTAAAAATCCCAATTCAACCATATTTGATTTCATTTCATCATTTCATCCTTTTACGCAATAACGACTGACACCATATGACTGGACTTGGGACCACAAAAATCGATCATTTAGGCATAATTAATAATAATAGTAACCTCCCATATATTGTTGACCCAGAAAATAATTTAAAAATCATAATGGACTCGGGTAGTACTCGTTCATTTATTAATCCTCAAATTGCTGAAAAACTATTTAAAAGACATATTAAGAATGACCCCTTCGAGGTAACCAACGCACATGGAACCTCAAACGGGACACAAAGTATAAATGTATCATTAAAAAACTTATTTAATACTAATTTTGCTTCAAAACTTAAATTATATTTGTTTGATTTTCATTCAGCATTTGATATCTTATTAGGTGTAGATAATAAGTCTAAAATAAACGCATGTGTTAATTTCCGTAGAAATTCGGTAATCACTCCCAATTCTGAAATCCCATTTCGTTTTAAGAATAATATTAATATTTTTGACAAAGAAAATGTACCAATGATACATAATCGTAATGAATTAAATAATAATGAACTAATTAGAAATAATAATAGAAATGATAACTGTAATTTTTATAACAAACATCTGGTTGACGCAGACTACACTAAGCGGATATTAGTGCCTGCACGAAGTCAGCAGATTGTTCAAGTACAGATAAATAATCTTGCAAACGGCGAGGCCGTTCTTCCTAACATAAAATTACGATAATCTCCTGAAGCATATTAGAAAAAGATATCATTTCAAAAATTGAAGCCATACAGATAAATGTTATAACAAAAAGAACAAAAAGAGGATTAATAAACGGATTAGGCTCAATAATTAAAAGTATTAGTGGAAATATGGACGCTTACGACGATAAAAGAATTAATGAAGTTTTGAAACATCTAAAGAAAAATCAAAACAGTCTCCAGAATCAAATAAAATTCGGATATAGTGTAAATACTAAAATTATTGAAAACTTTAATAATACAATAAAAGATATATCACATAACCAAAACTTATTGGAATCTAGAATCATGCAATTATATACTATACTAAGAGAAGACATTGACCATCAGCACGTCCTGTTTGCGAAGGACCTTTATAACCAATTAATATTACTTTACGGAACTATCGGAAAAATACTACAAGATATTCTAAATTCATTGACATTTTGTAAACTAAAAATATTAAGTTCAGATATAATTAAACCACAAGATCTCTATGATGAATTGCTTAAAATCTCTACACACTATAATGAAGAAATGGCTTTCGAATTGAAACCTGAAAATATTTTAGATTTTGAATCGGTAATCACCGTCAATTGTAAAATCGAAAAATCAAAAATTCACTATTTCCTTTCCCTTCCGATAAATTATGAAAATTCATTTAATCTATACATGATGCATCCCATTCCTACTAAGTATGAATCAGATTTCGCTACAATAATTCCAAACGTTAAATTTATACTTGATTCAAAAATTGATAAAACCATATGGCCTCTAAATGACTTGTGTCTTAGCGGCAAGAAACATTATCAGTGCAGTAGCAATCTTATTCTAAATTATCAAGGAAACTGCGAAACAAATTTACTATTAAACGGAGACTTAAAGGACTGTAAATACGCAAAATTGGAAATTCAGAAGAATCACTTAGAAAAAGTACCGGATAGTAATAAATTTTTGGCCGTGTTTACCAAAAACGAAGAACTAAGGATAAAATGTCCAGATCACGAAGAAGCCCGGCAACTACGTGGGATCTACCTCATCCAAGTGGACCAGTGCAGCTTGATCTACAAAAACTATGAAATCCCTAAATTTGAAACATTTTCGGGAAGCCCCCTAATAGTGAGTGCTGCAAAACTTAAAATGAACAGTGCTAATGTTAAAAACTTCACTATACAACTAAATAGACTAAAATTAGAAGACATTCCGATTTATTCACAAATACCAATTGCACCTGAAGAGTACATTTCGGTTAAACCTAGTGTAGGAACAATCATACTATATATAACAATAATAATTTGTGTAGCAGTTTACATCTACAGACGATTTAATAAAAATAAAGTGAAAATTGCTTCAGACATCGATCCATCCCCAGGGGTATGTCGAATCTAGGGGGATAGGAGTAACCTGGCGGCTACACAAGGACTTTTATTATTAATTAACAATAGATTTATTCTTATAATATCTATATTGTTTCTTAATGCGCACTTATTACGCCCACACATTTTTTTATGCTTAGTATTTAGAATTATGTTATAAATAAGAGTAATTAGATCATAAGACAGCATTCGTAATCCAGTATTCATAATAGTAGTTACTTAGAGTTAGTCGCATCCGTTAAATCTGTATCCATTCGTGTAGTAACGTTGTATAATAATAAAAATCAACCCTTTTTTAAAAACGTGTTTGCCTACACCAAAACTATAAATAATATATATATATATATACATATATATGGTTTTGTGTTTTTTCGGGTGTTGTCCCGCGTGGAGTTTTTCGAGTTTTCTCGACGTTTCGGCGACTTCACATTCGCCATCTTCAGGAGTGTGTTGATATCTTGAAATATTCAATTAATTGAATATTCATTTAATTGAATATTTCAAGATATCAACACACTCCTGAAGATGGCGAATGTGAAGTCGCCGAAACGTCGAGAAAACTCGAAAAACTCCACGCGGGACAACACCCGAAAAAAACACAAAACCAGATTACACCCGCGAAAACCTAAGATGTAACATACATATATATATATATATATATATATATATATATATATATATATATATATATATATATATATATATATATATGTGAGAAATGATTATTTCTTTGAGCATTACTGCAAAGTTATCTTACAAAACATATTTAAGACAAAACAGCTAATAGTTAAAACATCTAGTCCTCGTGCTAATGCACCGACAGGCATTGAATGACATAACTATTAGCTGCCGGTACATGAGTTAAATCACATTAAGTTCAAAACGACGCTATTTGTACTGTTATCGTTTCTTAGACACATCACGAAATTATTAAAAAGAGCTATTCCTGGACACCAATAGAATCTAAATGCTATTTATCAAAGTAAAGAAAAAATAAACTGCTTTAAATTGCGCCATCAATCAATTCTTACTTTTTATACATAACGATAAATACCACGATATTTACCATTTGAAAAATAATTTATAAATAATCCTTATGTAAATATCGTTATGAGGAAGTACTGTAGCGAAGCTCTAAAAGTGTGCTCGCTCAAAATTGAAACAAGCTTACTTTTCCCGAAACTATGGAGACGTCTGGATATGACACATGAGTCATCTAAAGCCATCTAGAAATTAGTTAACATTGAAATGCTAGAAACATTTCACCAAGCAAATACATGAAACACATTACAATATCTTGTCTTTTTAGCAACCCTGATTGACCGAGTCACGGTAATTACAAATAGAAAATCACAAAAGAGGTTCATACTTCGTCTTATTTCTAACATGATTTGTAATTCTAGGAAACGACACATTGTTTTGCTTGTTTTATATAGTAACTTATAGCTGAAAACTGAAATTTTCTGATAATTAGAAAAAACACAAAATATTTCGTAAAATCTACAACAATTGAGTCTTATTGAGACTACAGGAACAAACCACTTTTGAAACAACTACTTGTCTAGCTAATACTTCGACAAACATTGAATGATACAAATGTAATTTGCGTGTTACAAAATAGCAAGGCTATCAAAGCAACACTAGTTTGAACGTATTTATTTCTGCAAAATGAACTAAAAATGATTGAATGTACATTAAATAGTTTGTGATTATACTTTTGTATAATTTAGTAACGACCTAAAAAACTTTAATACTTTTTATTAATTTAATATTAGTTTAAAAAATAATGTTTTCTTAATATATTTAATACGTAATAATAATAATAATAATAATATACATTTATTTCCAATGTAAGTACAGTGTCCATTAAACATAAGATGTCAATTGTTACAGCTCAGACAGGGAAACACGTCAAAAACAAGTTACAATTAATTGTTACATAACATTTGTTTGATTTAGATATTCATTTATATTATATGGCTCCAATGTGCATAATAGATTGAACAAACCTTGCTTCAATTTACTATAAGTTTCAGCATTTGTTATACTTATCGGAAGGTGGTCATGAAGCTTATAGTGGTCCCCTTTCAAACAAGCCTAATTTATCAGAGGGGTAATTATACATAATACCATGTCTAGTATTATGGGTATTACTAAGGGCGTATGGAGAAAATAAATGTTTATTTTTGTATAGGAACTTGATGCATTCATAAATATATAAAATCTTTTAAACACTCCCTTACATATGTCTTGTTGTTTCATTTTACATATTTTTCCAATAACACGCTTCTGAACAATTAGTATTGAATGACAATGAGTACTGCTACCCCAAAATAATATTCCATATTTAAGATGTGAATAAAAATTAGCGTAGTTGAATATTTTTACTATATCATCATTCGTATTATATCTTAAAATTTTAAGGCCATATAAGGCTTACCTAAGGCTGGACTCAACAGAGTTAATATGTTGGCTGTAGCTCAATGTTTCATCTAGTGTAAGACCTAGAAGTTTGGCACTATATAGTCTGTTCGTTGGATCTTTGGTCGTACGTCACAAACTGTCGCTTCAAAAAACGAAGTTTTACAGTGCGTTCTTTTTCTAACGCATTTGGTTTACTTTATCAGACTGAATGTTTTTGCGTCGTTTCTCGAAGCGATAATTTGTGACGTACGACCAAAGATCCAACGAACAGACTATATGTAAATTTAAATGATACGTTAGCTAGGGTTATATTTTCAGGAGTGATTTAAGATTGGTTGCTTTTGAAGAGGATAGTTTAGTTTTCTCTTTATTAAGAATTAATTTATTATTTATCATTAATGTTCTTTATATTTATATTTCCGCTATTAATAACATCCTTAAATGTTTCGCCGCTTAACAATAAATTAGTGTCATCAGCGAAACATGTGATTCCACCATCACTAGATATTATATCTGATATATCGTTTAAAATTATATTGAAGAGAAGGGGGCCGAGTATGCTACCCTGAGTAATGCCAATATTTGTGTTTAATGTACCGGATAACGTTTCAAAAATGCCATTGTTTAGTTTTACTGACTGAGCCCGGGAATCTAAATATGACTTAAACCATAAATTTGCGATTCCTCGTATCCCGTAATGATATAATGTAGTAATTAATATTGAATGATCGACCGTGTCGAATACTTTTGAAAGATCTATTAGCATACCACATACCACTTCTTTCTTGTCAAGAGCGGAAAAAATCAACTGGATATATTGAAATACAGCGGTATCATTACTCTTACCCCTAGTAAATCCGTGTTGGTTCTTACTGAATAACTTTTGTTTGTTAAAAAAGTCAATAACTCTATTAGTCATTATAGTTTCAAATATTTTAGAAAATGTACTCAACATTGCCTTTTTTATAAATTGGGATTATAATCGAAAACTTTAATTTGTCTGGATATACACCACTATATAATTTATGCACGCTTTTATAAGAGATATTGATCATATCCACTACTTTTTTTATTGTCCATACTTGCAACAGTTTCCAATATTTCAGTACAGGTGACAGGTTCAAGTGTGATAGCATCGTTGTTATGGTATATTGCACACAAAAGAGCCACTATTAACGTCACATTTGTTATTAAGCATTTTAAAAGGAACGCTGTTAAAAAATATATTAAAATCATTGGCCTGTTTAACAATGTCCTTACATGTTGGAAGAGTCCGTTTTTTCTTGTCAGCAGTGCCAACAACATCAGCAAGCAACTTTTGATTCATTTCTTGAGTTTTTTTAATTTATTTTCATAACTAGAACACCTTTCCTTTTTTAGCAAATATTTATACCTAGCTATTTCAATTTTTAGTGCTTGTTTATACTCGGGCATATATTGTGAAAGAACTTCATAAATGTGCATTTGATTCTTACACTGCGCAGTTTCAGCTTGAGTGCATTTAAAACGTTTTTTGTTGGTTTGAGAAACTTGTTTTAATGGAGTGTTTATTTATTTACAATATGAAAGTGTTAATAAAATTTGTGTATTTTGTATTAGTGTCCGAGGTTTCATATACGGTACTGAACGATTCACACTGAATATCGTTGCAGAATTCATGTACCGCTTGCTCCGAGTATATCCTCACTTTTTTTGGCTTTGTAATATTAATAACCAAACAATGCGATATAACTTGTGCTTTGTGGTCAGAGATACATGTATCAATGACGTTAGTGCAGTAATTATTAAGGTTACTATTAATTATAATGTTGTCGATACATGTTTCAGTGCCATTCAAGTGAATTCGTGTGGCATCATTTACTGTAAGAATTGCATTATGTGCCATCAACAAATTTTTAAACTGTTTAGTTGCATTACAATTTATCAGAGACCTGTAATCTTCTCCGTCGATTCCGCACCGAAGAAGTCCTCCAGACATCGAGGATTCAGCTCCCAGGGCAGCAGCATCGAGAGGTCAACGTCACCAGTTCCACATCATCCCTGAGAGCATATCAAGGAGATGGATAGCGAAGAAATTTTTACGAGATGTGCGGACGGCAAAGTGGCAACACTAACTCTACTCTGTCATATAAAGTTAATTGCTCTGCCATAATTTAGAAGACAACAGCTCTTAATAAATTACTAATTAATTATTTGTTAATAATAAATATTAATGACAGATACGTCAAAACTAAGACTACTTGATAAAATTCGCCTAAAAAGTGGAAAAGTTATAAAAATTGTTTATTATCTTGCTAATATAGCGTCGAATGTCATTTGTTTTGTCTTTTTTGTATGTTTTCCATCAAACATCAACTTTTTAAAGAATAAAATTTTCTGAGAAATTATTAATAAAAAAGTTTCCCATATGTTGCTTACTTACATGACACGTTGTATATATAAAAAAATAAATATCTTGCCTTTCAAATAGAAAATTACACTTACCACCTTATCAGATATCTCTAAGAAACAAGTATTGAAAGAGCGTAGATGAGGTTTTAAATAAAACTATAATTGTAAGTACGGCTTATTATGTATATACAAATATATATTCTGTAGATCAAACGATAATAATTATCACGTGACATTGGCCGTCCGGCGAAGGTAGGGATAACGTGGTGCGAGAGTAGGGACATCCGTGTAAATTCTCAATCCGGAATTAATGAAAACACAATAATTTTTTTTTTTAATTAATTGGCGTCGGCTACTTGGCCATCTCCCACTACCGATTTTTAAAACACAATAATTGCCCTGACGAATTATTATGTTATTTCTCGACAGAATTTAATGAAAATTTAGGTGCGCAATAAGAAAACTCTGAACTATATTTTAAAGAAGTAAATATTTTGTACAGGTCGTGGTTTTGCTGTAAAAAAATGTTAAAACCTACAAAATGATAATATTAGTCTTGGCCATTTATTATTTTATTTACATAAAGGAGTGGTATTTTTTTTTAAAATAACTCTTCTATCGGTAGTACACACCTTCATTATGGCGTCATATTTTTTTAAACATCTTATTTCATAATATAAAGTCATTAGGAGTCAGGCCCCAAAGCGGTTTTTGAGCAAAATTCGCCGTACGTTCGAGCGGTAGGACACCTCAAATTAGTATAAACATGGAAGAGCAGTAGTATACTGTCGAAATGGGGAATTTTTTAAGACGCGAATAAATTAAACAACTTCTCAATTAGCAATCAAATTGAATGTGCGGCAGGTGAATTTAATATCGGTACACACGTCGCGATTGTGGTATCAATTTATCGACCTCCAGGTAACAATTTGAGCGTTTATTAGAATGTGTATATCAGGAATAAAAAATAATTTTTATTTGCGGAGGTTTCAATATTAATTTTATGAATAATAATGATGAGATTTTGGTCTTAAAATAACAATAAATTAACATACCAGGATTGTGAACAATTGTAAAAGCTGCTTAGACAATACTATTACTAACTATAATAGAGATAATGCATCGGAAGTATTCAATATGCACATATCTGACCACTTAGAACAGAAGTGTTTAATTAATATATCAAAGGTAAATAAACCGGGTGAACGTCAACTAAGAAAAAATTTTAGTAAAAAAAATAAACAAGATTTTAAAGACAAATTAGCCATGTGTAAATAGGAACCGGTATTTAGGGCGAAGTTAAATTATTGGAATCACCAATGGAATTGTTTCATTTAATGAGTTTAAAAGAAAATGTAATAGTAGATTTCCCATTGTTTGTGTAAATAATAACAGGAAATTAAGCAAGTCACTATATACAAATTCGCCAGAGCATAAAAAATGTAAAAACGAATTAGACATTTTATTTGTTATAATAAAAACTGCAACAACCTGTATAAAATAAAAAACCAAGAATACGATAACCTATTAAAATCACTGAGACTTGACGTTTATGACAATTAAATTGAAACTTCTGACAATAAAATTAAATGTATGTGGGATATTTATATACAAATCACGAACAAAACAAATGTAAATCAATTTATAGATGAAAAACCACAAATAACTGCTAGGAAATATAATGAATTTCTTATAAATAATGCAAAACAATTAGAAGTACAATATCAAAATAACGAGAATAATAATGTAAACAACTTTGCATACAACCAAAAATCTATGTTCCTATACCCGACAACAGCATCGGAAATCATAAATATTTGTAGAAGAAAAAAGTCAAAATAGTAGTGGTAATGACGAAATTTCTAATAAGATTATTAATTTCACCATAGATGTAGTTGCTGAAATTTTGAGTTTTATCATTAATAAATCTTTTTTTCTTTTCAGATTTTTCTGAGGTTTTTTGGATTTCTTTTTTGTTACGATTGAAATCAGAGGTTTACACTTTTGCTATTGACCCAAAAACCGTCACTGTTATCAACATTTTTAAGGAGTGATAAAAGTTTCTAAAATAAATGTTCTATTAAACTCTGGAAAAATAAATGCAGATTTACGAGCAAATAAATTTTAGGAACACTATGTATAGTATTGTTCCGTCTGTCCGATCAAAGTGACAAGTTGTCTAAAGAATTTACTTGATGTTAGTTTAAGCTGTACCAAATTATAGGACTCTACCATGAACGTTATTGAAAATATTTAAAAAATTGTGGTAAAATTTCATAACTTTGATGACCAAGATACAGGCCATTTTAAGACTGTGTATGTTAGTATTTGATAAATGAGGTTATTCAACCTTTATATTGTAAACCTTTAATGGCTCAAATAAAACTAATATCTATTTTCACTATGAATAAAACTATATAGTTACTTTCAAAAATATATTGTAAGAAGCTACAATTGTTTCGCCACACTGTTGCTTCTTCAGGCGAAGAAATATCTATTTAATTGCGTTCCTTGAACCATACGGTATTTAATTATTTAATTTCTTAACACCACTATTACATATGTGCTTTATGAATATAGATCAATAAGCAACATTATTTATTTTACATTAGGCACAATCCTGTGCACGGATGAATTTTAATGGTGAATATTTTTTAATCCAATAATATTGTCGTTTTAGGACTGGTATTTAAGTAATATTAAACTGTATTGGAAAACAATAATAATAATAATAATATTTATTAGTGCCAATAACATAGTTTTACACAAGTCAGAGATAAGTAAAGTTGATATTTTAACTACAATAGGAAATTAAAATAATTAAACTTAAAATTAAAATAATGTTAATAAAATATCTTAAAATATGTTAAATATATATATATATATATATATATATATATATATATATATATATATTCTTAATGGAAGTGTATGGCAGGATAACAAAGACAAAAAATATAAAAAAAACAAGAAAACAACGAGTCTTATTGAGGCTACAAAACAAATCACTTATTGAAACAATTACTTCTCTGGCTAATACCTCGACAGACATTGAATGAGACAAATGTTACAAATAGCATGTTTATCACATGGTATCTTTTGAACGAGGCATTAAAAAATTAAATGACTTCTTAATGGCACCAATGGCATTGCGGACTGCTTGTACTTGCATACATTTTGATATGGACAAATTTAAAGCATGGTTGAAATATGGTGTTCTAAAAACGTTGGACAAGGTTGACTGCAATAAGAGAGAACTAGCGTCACCATGACCTTGTAAGGGAATATTTTGTTTCCCCTAAAAAATGATACTTTTGATTATTGGTTTTAATCTATGTCTATTTTCTTCAATTTGTCGAAGTTTTTCCATATTTAATTTATTTCTTATATCGTGATTTTATAAAAGAATTTCGCATAAACAATTGAATTTTTATGGTAGTATTTTTATGACACAACATTTTTACCTGATAATTTAGAATATTGAGATACTGGCTGAGATATTCATTTTTGCAATGGCACTTGTTAGTGCAACCCACCAAATTTTGTAAATTAATATTCTTCCCCCTTTTTATGTACAGAATAGGGTAACACAAAAGTATCATTTAATTTCCATTTACAATTTAAAATTCGAAATTTCTCAATTTCATTAACATTAACATTACTAAATTAAACTATATGAATGTAAATTTCAACGTTACTATATGTACATCTTGTATGCTCCCTTTTCTTTTGCTGGGAACAACCTAGTAAAGATCCTGAAGATTCTACTATATTCGGTAAATATCAATGAAGATGTAGATGGATGATTTAAATTGACTGTTGACATAGATTGATCTTTATTTGTTGAGGAATCGTCAGTTTTTTTAATTTTCTGAACAAATGAATCCAACGTTGATTATCAATTTTCATTTACTAATTTAATTACAACAAAAATCAGGAATAAATTAATGTAAAAGATTACATAGGTTTCTCCTAAAATAAAAAATACCCAATATATAATTGATCGAATTATAATAAATTGGTAATTTGTAAACAACCACTAAAAATTTAGGATTTACATGCGACGTGTAAACAGTTTTGGTTTCTATCTTTTACATTTAAACCAAGTAAGACAAGAAATATTATAAATTGAAGTAAGAAATGTGAATCGCGCTCTTTTATTGTAAAACAATGTAACGATACTAAAGAGGCGAATACTATCAATATGTGTCGAGTATTATTAGAAAAGGGAACCCCTGTGCAAAGGAAGTCATCACTTTTCTAAAGGTGCTTGCGCAGATAACATTAATTTGTATATGTGGCCTGCCTGTTTTGGAAAAATGTACTGTCACAGATCGCTGACTAGAATCACGAACCGTTAACTTGTTTGTTTGAAATATTAGTAATTTTTAAGAATAAACAAAATAAGCGAATGGATAATTCTTAGGGGGGGTAATTACCCAATTATTATTTAAATTTATTACGTTTAGAAACCAGTAACTTAAATCATATTAGAATAGATAATATATATATATATATATATATATAATTACATTACTTAAAACTTAATTATACGGAGAATAATTGATATGTGTAGCGTTACGGGAATAATATAATAATTAATTATGCCATGTCTAATGTCTACTATATAATAATGAATGGTGAATGCATGCGGTTAATCTATTTATACGAACTAAAACTACGAACTAAGCATATTGACATCTGGCGAATGATGTCATCCTGATTAAGCATTAATTAATAAAATACATTTTCAAACAATAAAATTAATTATATTAAAACAAAGAAAAGTCTATCGTGGGCACCAGGTCACTTATATTAAAGAATTAAAATTAAAATTTCGCAAATTTGTTACATCATGTATTAATATAAAACTTTAATATCGGTCCTAAATCCATAATATCCAGTAAGCTTATCATCAAATATCATGATCCCTTCAAAACGAAGTTAATCGATAAAACGGAAGTAGAATTTTAATTATTGTTTGTTGCGCGTTCTATCATTTAGGAAATAATTTAAAGTTGTATCCATTGCGCACCTAAAAGAGATTGTGCATATGCGCTCTGATCAAAGCGGAATAGCACTGTAATTGGGTTTTGTATGTAAAATATCGCAGTAGTGTAGTAGCATCTCAGCGTTTACAAGAAGCAGTTTCCAGTAAATTATATCATCTTAAGTAATCGAGCTCGTAGCATCAGGTATGACAATTTTTATATTTCGCCCCTTTTCGTGTTTATAGGTTTAACGGTGCTTTGTTTGGTCAATAGAAGTGTAAGGGATGGAACTACATAAGTTTAATTAATTATCTTAACTTTAGTAAAAATATTTATTTCATAAACTGAAAAATTTCTTAAATATCAAACTTTGATTTAAGTAGTGGTTTATTTTTCCAAACTTTTAATAAACTCTAAAATATAATAAGTAATATTACTTGGCAGTAGGTCATTAGTTTGATAATGACCAGCTAAATATTGTTGAAACTATAGTCAAGAATAATAAAGTTTTTTTAAAGTTAAATCAAAGATTACAAGTGCGCTGACAACAAGGTAAGATGTGATCCGGTGAACTTAACGTACAAAAGGAAACACTAGATGGAGAGATTAGATCAGATTAAGTTTAACCTCCTAATATCAACTCTGCTTCATGGAGTGTGTCACTCTATTAATAAATACATTTTCATGAAAAGTCTTTATAACATGCTTTTCAATTTGCGAACGGCTTTCACTGCAACATAATTAATTTAATGTTTCGTGGTCGGTATATGATTGGCCTGCGCACAAGCTCCTTTTTGACCATAACCTTCATGTATGTTATGTCCACATCGATTTTAGGAGCTGTGAAGTTTGTCCAATGTATGAAAGAACAAATTCAAAAATTGAACCTTGCAATACACATACGACTTTCTATTAAAATTAATGAAGATATTAAAAGTACCTGTTCTTTAGATACTGCTTACATCAGATTATTTATATATTTATAATTGAAGTGCAATCCAAGGAAAGCAATGAGACTGCTCAAGAACTCATCGATAACAAGGTCTGCTATAATTTGAACAATATTTTGGCAGATGATTAATATTTTAACGAATTTTTATCAACAAGCAAATAATTTTTTTAAATAATTTTAAATAAAGCTTAATTAAACTCTTGGTGTTGTTTCACAATCTTTTATATTTTTAAAATACATATATAAATTTCTGAAATATATAGAAATTGCGCAACAACACAAAGAGTTTAATAATTAATTAACCTCTAATTAATATATATGTGGGTGTGTCTGTATGTGTGTGAATTATTGATTATGCAATATGAATGAAAAATATATAAGGGTATCGTTCTCGTTATAAATGTAACACTTGGTTGGATTTTATGTAAATAACTCCTTTGAGGGGGATAAAGTATTGTTGTGCAGGCAGCCGCTATGGTTACTATTCAGCTTTATTCTATCGTCAGACTGATTCATTGCGATTGGAGCTATATTGGGTTTTAATAGATAATTGTGGAGGCCTCTACTTTGTGATACATTATTATTAATAAATGATTGTAAATACCTTTTTATATAATATAGTTACGAAAGATAAAAATTGGGTGATATATAAAAAAGTATTTACAATCATTTATTATATTGGGTTTGTTGTAATAAGATTCTTACGAACTTGTTCAATTATAATTTTACACATATTTATGAATACATTATTTGTTATTAGTTTAGACTTGTCCTTGTTTCATTTTCTTTATTTTTATAGCCGTTTCATTTATCATTACTTATGTAGTAACAGAAACAGGATTGTGGTGACCGTTACTATGTCGTATTTCATTTTCAAATATAGGATGAAATAAAACACTATTTTCTATGTTTTTTTACCACTGTCTATTAATGATTTTTACAACATTAATAAATTATCTTCGACTATAGTTTCGACTCTTTCAAGTAATTATCAAGTTGATAATGACTTGAAAGAGTCGAAACTATAGTCGTAGATAATTTATTAATCATTAATATACTGTGGTAAAAAAACATAGAAAATAGTGTTTAATTTCATCCGATTTATGTAGTAACGTTTTCGTAACATAATTCAATGCATCATTTAAAATGCATAAACTTAATATATTTTCCTTTTAAGGGGGGAAATACATGTAATCGGTCATAAAAATTGGCTTTTTTGGGATTTTTTTGTGAGAAACTAAAAGAGATACAACCTCACGGTTTCTGGACTTTATTTGGCATACAGTAGGCTGTAATTTAAAAAAATTTGAAGTCTTTCCGCTAATTGGTTAGCCCTCTATTCAACCGATTGTGCCGCCATGTTGGAAATACCGACTAAATTGGCGTACACTCTGGAGGCCTGAAAAATTATTTTTTTAAAGTTTTTCTTGCACAACCCTTTTCTTAGATGTATTTTATCCTAAATGAACCTCAGAAAGTAGAAAAAAAAACAAATATATGATTTCTGCAACTTGCTGAAAAAAAAGTTCAAAATTTGACTCTTTTTTCGGATTTCGTAGGCCCGTAATAATTATTTATTATTAATTTTTTTCTGATTTCGGAGGTTCATTTAGAACAAAATTTTATTAGCTGTTGAGCAGACAGAAATTCAAGTGATTTGAATAAAAATTGACAAAGTTTTCATTTGTTTAATTCCAATTTTTTTACACCCTGTATAAGATGTCAAATTTATTATACTTGGAAAATAAAATATGATGTATTGTTACATTTCAGTGTAAATTGAGTATGCATAACTTAATTACTTTTTAAGTATTTGAAACATGAAAATTAGGTTAAATTTTTACAAAATTCAAATTATTTCAAAAACCTTAAGGTTTAAGTAATAAAAACCTTATTAAAACACACACTTATTTTGATCGAAGGATTCAAAAATGCAATAAAATACAGGGTGTTTGATTTAAAAAAACACAACTTTGATACTTTTAGGGTTTTTGGGACACCCTGTATATTATGAAAGTAATTTTAAAAAGTAGCCCTAATAGACCCCCATATGGGTACTGGTACTGCAGTATTCTATGTAAATCTGCAGTTCCCTCTAATTTACAACCCGATAAAATTAATAAAAACAGTGCAGCTAGTGACGAGACAGTAACAATGTCTTCAATAATTGCGCTTTTTGACGAATATCTTGGCTCTTTTAAAAAACAAATTGATACTTTTATGTCGCAAATGTCAAAGCAAGTTTATGAAATCCACACAAAAATTGAATCATTAGAACTAGAAAATAAACAACTTCGCAATGACTTGAACAATGTCCAATGTAATAATAATGTTGATTATATTATTAATGAAATTTCCGAACGCGAACGTCGAAGCTGCAACGTAATTGTATATAATATGCCTGAGTCAAAATCTACTCTTTCTAACGACAAGAAAAAATATGACATTTCACAATTCAATCTTATCATTGCATCTATTTTGAATAATGTTAATCCAACGAATGCTATACGTCTCGGTAAATCGTCTGGAAAACCCAGACCATTAAAAATATCACTGCCGGATCGTAGTAATGTGCGCACTCTACTGGTTAATTACTCGAAAATGTCAAATTCGTCTAATCAAATTACAATCAAGGCTGATTTGACATATCTTCAACGTAATGAAATTAAAAATAAATATGATGAGTTAGAATGTAGAAAGAAGGCCGGTGAAACTGATATCTACGTTAAATTTATTAATAATCGCCCTACCATTTGTAAAGGATCGCAGAGTGGATCAAAGCAAAATAAAAATAACCCTTTAAAAAACTAAAAACTTATTATCAAAACTTAGGTGGGATGAAAACTAAATTATGTAATATTATGAACAATATAAACTGTTCCCCTTACGATGTAATAATATTTGTTGAAACTTGGTTAGATGATAGTATATCTGACAATGAATTAGGCTTTAACAATTTCACAATTTATAGACTGGATCGCTCTTCACTAACTAGTTCTAAACATCATGGGGGTGGTGTTCTAGTAGCTGTAAAAATAATATAAAGTCTTTCAGAATCAATATTGAAGAATCAAGTATAGAACAAGTTTTTGTTTGTCTTAAATTAAATGAAAAGAATGTTATAATTGGTAGCATATATATTCCACCCAGTTCTGCCAAAGATATTTACGAAAAGCATTGTAAAGTTATTGAAAATATTTATTTAATTAATACTGATTGCAAATTTATTATCTACGGAGACTTTAATTTGCCCAATTTGGTATGGAATACTAATAGAGGTATTTGTATCCCTGATGGTCGATTTAATGAATGTTCTGAACTTCTTATTAGCACATACAACCTGATTAACTTAAATCAAATAAACTATATGCCTAACTCTAATGGAAATTTTTTGGACTTGATATTTACTGATTTTTTAGAGTATGATGTACGTTTATCTGACGACGCCCTTAGCAATTGTTCTGTCCATCACTACCCAATCGATGTCAATATAATGGTTGATGATTCCTTACCTACGTTAAACAGATATGAAGAAATTCCTGACTATTTTAAGGCCAATTATGATGCCATTAACAATTTTCTTGCTTCGTTCTCGTGGAATGATTTGTTTGCCAATAAGGATATCAATGAGAGGGTTACCATCTTCTAAAAGATTCTAGAGGAAGCCATTCGTTTATATGTTCCCAACAAAAAAATATATAGCAGTAACTATCCAGTTTGGTTCAATAAAGAATTAATCAGTTTAATAAAAGAAAAAAAAATGCACACGCCAATTTTAAAAAATCTGGTTTAGTTTCTGATTATGATCATTTTAAATATTTGCGAGATCAATGTAAGATTTTAAGTTCACAACTGCATAATCTGTATATGAAAAAAATCGAGAACGATATCTGCACGAATCCTCGTAACTTTTGGAATCACATTTCGAAATTAAAAAAGACCGACGGCAACCTGATAGGATGATATTAGAAAACGAAATTCTTGATGATGGTGAAAAAATATCTGCAGGTTTTGCTAAATATTTTTCTTACAAAAACATGGAGGATAGAACAAGTCATTTCACTTTTAATAAACAAGTTATTGACTCAAGATTTACTATTTCATTACAAGATGTATATAATGAGCTACAGTCACTTGGAAATTGCACATCCTTCGGTCCAGATGGTGTCCCTGCAATATTCCTATCAAAATGTGTGTGTACTTTATCTGAACCCTTATATAATTTGTTTTCATGTTCTATTGCTGAGGAAAAGTTTCCGGATATTTGGAAAACAAGCTTTATATTACCGATACATAAAACTGGCAAGATAGAATTGATCCCAAATTATAAAGGAGTGGCAATTCAATCCTCAATTCCAAAAATCTTTGACAAGCTAATTTCGAAGCAATTGTTCTGGCTTACTAAGGAAATTATTGATGACACACAACACGGATTTTTCCAAGGTAGATCCACCATGACCAACCTTCTTGAATTTCAAGCATCCATTTTATCTACCTTTGAAAAAAGATGTCAAGCCGATGTCGTCTACACGGATTTTTCGAAGGCTTTCGATAAAGTTAACCACTCAATCTTATTATCGAAAATGAATGCCTATGGATTTAACAAAAGTGTCACAAATTGGTTTCGTTCATATTTATCCAGTAGACAACAATGTGTTAGAATTGGAAACTACATTTCTAGCTGTATAAAGGTAACATCTGGTGTACCTCAAGGAAGCCATTGTGGTCCCTTGCTATTTTTAATTTTAATTAATGACATTTCTCAAATTCTAAACCACGCTAGGTGTTACCTTTATGCCGATGACATGAAAATTTTAATGGAGGTCAAATCGATTCAGGATTGTCACAATCTTCAAAACGACCTAAACAATATTTCTAATTGGTGTAAAATAAATGATTTTGACCTTAATATTAGTAAATGTAAGGCTATGAAATTTAGCAAACAAAAAAACTAATTGAGTATGAATACAGTATAAATAATATATTACTAGAAAATGTTAATTCTATTAAAGATTTAGGAATATTTTTAGACTGCTCACTTAGTTTTAGCGAACATGTATTATATGTTTGTAACAAGGCTCTGCGTTCATTGGGGTTTATTTTGCGTAATGGACAGCACTTTAGTATTAAGACCTTAATTATTTTATATAATTCATTTATCCGTTCGCACCTAGAATACTGTTCATTAATTTGGTTTCCGTTTTATGATGTACACATAGCTAAATTGGAAAGAATTCAAAATAAATTTGTTAGATACATTTCTTTTAGATTTAACATCAATATTAACTTAAAATCAATCAGTGGTCGACATAAAATTGCCGGAATTTGTTTTTTTCACAAGTTGCTAAATAATAGTATTATAAGTGCTAAGCTTTTATCAATGGTGAATTTTAATTTTTATTCAAATAATATACCTTTTAGAAGAGCAGTTTTATTTCGTCCAAATTTTCATAGGACTAATTATGGTTATTACTCTCCATTTGATATTATTATGAGAAATATTAATACCATAAATTGAAATATTTAATAATTCTTTAAGATCGTGTAAATCATTTATTGTATCTCAATTTCATTAATTTTGGTTTATTTTATTTTATTATTTATGAGTTTGTATGAGTATGTATGTATATGTATATATATATATATATATATATATATATATGATAATAATTAATATTGAGAGTAATAAATCTCTATGAGCATTACTGCACTAATGTTTTACATAATAATGTAAAAACTCCAGCTAACAGTTAAAACAACTACTCCCCGTACTAAAGCACCGCCAGGCATTGAATGATATAACTGTTAGCTGTCGTTACATGTCTAAAATAATATTTAGCACTATGTAACAATTTTGTGGTGTTATCGTTTCTTAACCGCGTCTCGAAAAGTGTTATGTAAGACAATCTGCAGACACGTGTTTCGCTGTATCACAGCTCATCAGTGCAGCTATGTCGTAATTACGTATTACGTGCGTCCTTCCTGTTGGAAGGCCGCCACGAGAATGAATCAATTCCAGTTAGAATTGAAACATTGCCGATCTTCGATTTTCGAGGCGCGTTTAAAAAACGATATCACCACGGACAAAAAAGGCCCGCTCTCGGCATTTAAATATACTATATATATATATATATATATATATATATATATACGTGTATATGCATTTTATATGTATGTATATATATGTATGTTTTATTTATCACATTAATTTACAGTTATATTACTTTTTTATTTTACTTATCAAATATAAACTTGTGTTTTAGTTACTTAAAATATTGTATGCACAATATGATTTAGGTTTTTATTATTTAGGTTTAACGTTATATATTCTACTTTAATTTTATGTTACGTATTTAAGTATTATTTGTATTGAATGTGTATGATTTTTTTTTTATAAAAAAGGTGAATCCGTTAATAAAGTTATTATTATTATATATCCCCAAAGTGAAACTTTTTGAAAGTCACGTATTTTGGCCACAATATTCCGTGCCGTATAGCGTGAATAACCCTGTATATATATAAATATAAATTAAAATTTGGTATCTAAAAAAACTAGTATAAAAGAAAATAAGCAAAACAATTTTATAAGAACTAAAATTTAATTGTCGAAACTAGAGTATACAAATAAAATTATCACAGGTGCACAGATTAACATGCGGTGTATAAATAAAATGGTATAAAAGTATATAAACATAAAAAATTAAAAGCTAAAGTATTAGTTGTAAAAACTGAAGAGATCAAATAAAATTATCACACATATTAAAATTAAGTCTATAAATAAAATGGTAAAAGAGGATTCAGTAATATAATAATGAGCTAAAAAACAAATAATAAATATAAAATCAGTGTGCAAAACTGTTAATGTACTCATCAAAGGAGTAAAATTCCTGCGATAATAAATAATGTTTGCACCATTGTTTAACATTTGTGTGTGTCCAAGAACTGAATGTTACAAAAATATCTAGAACCTGTTTTTGCCTTTGTTAGACGAAACGGTGGGATGCGAATTTCATTTATTGCTCGAGTTTCATAAGAGTGGTAAAGCACTGCTATATGTATATTCAGTTATATTTTTCTTGTTATGCAGAAAGCAATCAAGTATGAAAAGACAAGGTGTTGTCATTATTTTAAGATATCTAAAGCATTTCCTGCAAACAGCTCTATATTCCAGGCCCGCTAAAACGCGAATAGCTTTTTTTGTACATACCCTAAAAATATAACTAATAATTGCTGAATGACCCCAGAGCAATATACCGTATTTTATGTGCGAATGGATGATGAATTAGTACGCATTCTTCAATTCCCTAATATATAAATATCTGGTTAGGTTTCTTAAGATGTAAATACCTTTTGCTAATTTATTTTGCAAATCCAATGCCGTGCGAATCCTACGTTAAGTGATAAAGAATCCCAACAGCTTTATTAAAGATTTTTCAACCGCTTGCGATTGTTTTAGAGAAGACACTTTTAGAAACTGTTTTGTTGGCGTTAAGTTTAAGTTTGTTACTCTCAAACCAGTGCTGAGGTTGTTGCATTATAGGTTGCGATTGGGCTGTCAAGTTGTCTTGAATCGCCGCTGATCAATATTGTAGTATCATCGGCATATTGTACTATTTATATTTCGGTAAATTTGGCAGGGAGATCATTTATGAATATTAAGAATAATAGTGGACCTAGCATTGAACCTTGTGCCACACCATGCATCAAATTGATCTCTAGTGACAAACTATTATTATAAAGAACACTCTGGCATATATTTGATAGATAAGATAAGATTCGTTTACAGCTTCTGGGTATAAATTTATAAAAATATAATATCCTCAAGAGTGTTGAATGCGAAATGCAGTCAAATGCTTTGCTGAGGAAGAGATTACACGTAACAATGCTACCATTCTCAAATGCATCTATAATGTAATTTATAAATGTTTTAGTTGCTAATGTCGTGGATCTGCCTGGTCTAAGCCCAAATTGCGACTCTGCCAAAATATTATTGGATTCTAAGCAGTGACACATTTGTTCAGCCAGTATTAGATTAATTATTTCGGAGAATACTGACAGAATTGAGATTGGTCTGTAATTATTAAAATCTTCCTTATCATCCTTCTTGTATATTGGAATACATTTCCCTAATTTTAGATATCTTAGCAAGGTTTTTTTTAGCTTATGGATAATATCTCGTACTTCAGCACAAGATACTTCAGTAAAGATAAAATATATAAGGTAAATAAAAACACTTGTTTTGTAATTTCACTACTTTTAATGTCGGAACTGCGACATATGTTTCGCCACACAGTGGCTTCATCAGGCAGATGATTAAAAAATATTTTTTAATCATCTGCCTGATGAAGCCACTGTGTTGCGAAACATATGTCGCAGTTCCGACATTAAAAGTAGTGAAATTACAAAACAAGTGTTTTATTTACCTTATATATATAATGGAATTTCACCAAGTATCAGCCTCGTCAATTCAATATTTAAAGATAAAATACGTTTTACTGCCAAATTGTAATGATAGAATTAATATGATGGAGTCTTGCACACAGCAATTATTATCTGATCAGGAATATATGTAAAAAAGTCATTAAATTGATGATAAATTTGAATTTGTTCTATCATATGAGGTTCTGTTTATTTTAGATTGCACAACATCCCAGTTTGCTCATGAATAATTTCCGCTGATATTTCTATAATATTCATTAGCTCTCCTCTGAGCATCTTTAATACACAGTGTATACGCTTTTCTTTTCCTTCTGTAATCATATTGTACAGACATATTTCTGTTACTCGCTTCCTTAAGAAATAGAAGGCGGTCTCTCATTTGTTTATTATTACATTTCTTATTCCCGATGCGTTTTGTTTGTTGGGGAAAATCTGCGTTTATTATATATTTTTTAAATGTATGCCACGCCAGATTTGAGCCCTTATCAGACAAAAACTCATACCAGCCAAAAAAGTGCGGTATATTACAAAATTCAATTTTACCTGACTGTGTGATAGGTCGCACAGTTTGTTTGGTTATTATACTTGGGTTATTGAATTCAATGCACACCCCCCGATCATCGTAAACACCTATATTTATTAGATTAGCCATATTCATGTTATCATTGTATTTGTTTGTAAATATATTATAGATGCATGCTACCTGTCTAGTGGCTTAAGTTGTAGTTTTATAAAGACTAAAAGATGTAAATAAGTTACATAATTCCTGTGAATTACGCTCAATCTGATTGAAATGTACATTAAAATCACCGCAAATATATGCTATTCTAGAGTGTAGATTCAAACGACCCAACATATCTTCTATCATTTTCAGAAAGTCACTGAAATTACCATTTGGTGATCTATGAACTGATATTACAGTAATGTTGAAGTTATATAAACCTACACCTGGCATTTCACATATTAATCCTTGAGATAAGTCATTGAGAAAAGTTAAAACTTGGGTACTCAAGAATATCTCTTATCCATAACAAGCTGCAATTTGAAATTAATTAATTTATATATTTTTATTCCACTTCGTGAAATGCTAACCAGGGTTCAGTATTAGCTATTACCGTTGATTGAAATATTGTATAGATACCGAACCCACATGTATTTAATCGAATCACCTAGAAAAAGACCCCTCTATTCCCTGCACATTAAGACATCTATCGTAAAGTGCTGCTGCAGTGATAATTTGTTGAAATGCTACGTGAGTGGCAGCCAGAGCTGTTGGATAGAGTTAAATCTGAAATAGGCCGACACAGAAATTTGTATTTTTCCGAGCGTTCGGGACAACTTTCCCGGCTCACGGTACGTGCTGGTGGATTTGATAATGTCTAACCAGTACATATCATATGTACGAATAACGTCCATTAAAAGTTTACTGGGTTCATGCAAGAAGAAAAATCTGAAGAAAAATCAACATTGCATTGATTGCGATCTCCCCATAGAAAATATTTTTGACTTTCTATCACTTCCGGTTGTACCGGAAACGGCTACCAACTTTGTTATTTTAAGTTGAACATACTGTATATTATTTTATTTTTGAATTCCTTGTTCGATTTGGGTTTATGATTTAAAAATGTATTTGTCAAATATTGTCCTTAAATAGTCGTTTAGAAAAATGCCTATAACTTCTAATAGGTACAAGGTAGACACACGAGCGGCATCTTGTATTGTACCTAATCGATTCCTCCACAACTGAAAGAAATTGAAATTGTCTTGCGCATCACACTATGAGATAAAATATTGGTCATTTCATTTGAAAAAATTGCAATATGATGTTCTTAAGTGGTCGCTGAAATATTGATATTTTGAAATACCTACTGTCAAAATTGACACATATCATTTTTTTCTGTTGTAGAGGAATCGATTAGTTACACGATACAAGATGCCGCTCGTGTGTCTATCTTGTACCTACTAGAAGTTATAGGCATTGTTATATACGCCTATTTGAGGTCAATATTTGACAAATAAATTTTTAAATCAAAAACTGCAAAAGTTAAGTGGACATAAACCCACATGAAGAGGTAGACAATCGAACAAGGGTTTAAAAAATAAAATAATATACAGTATGTTCCATTTAAAAAAAACCCACATGAAGAGGTAGACAATCGAACAAGGGTTTCAAAATAAAATAATATACAGTATGTTCCATTTAAAAAAGTGATAGAAAGTCAAAAATATTTTCTATGAGGAGATCGCAATGTTGATTCTTTTTCAGATTTTTCCTCTTGCAGGAACCCAGTAAACTTTTAATGGACGTTATTCGTGGCCCACCCTTTATATATATATATATATATACATATATATATATATATATATATATATATATATATATATATATATATATATATATATATATATATATATATATATATATATATACCGGGTGTGGCACTTAAGACGCCTCGGACCATAGCTCCCTTACGATAAAAGCTATCGAAAAAAATCTAAGAGCAACGTGGTGCATAATTACCGTCGCTGTTTCAAAAATATTTCTAATCAACAGTGGCGTGCCGTGCTCCAGTGGCGTACCAAACTTATGTTTTTTTTAATGGAATGCCCTATTTTTTATTGCAGATTTGGAAAGTGCTCGGAGAGTACTTATTTTTTTATCTAACATGTTATACCCTTCACTTTAGCGGTTTCGCTGTTATAACCCCTTCTTTCAAAATTGCGCCCCATTTTTGAGATTTTTTTGTAGAGAAACTAATTGACGCCGGCGCACAGTGGTTCCAAATGCCGAAAAGGTGGTCATAAATACAAGATGTCGTTGGATTTTATTGAAAATTTGTATATAGGTTCTTTTAAGGAAACTAAAGAAAAATCTTATTTTAAAATTCAAAAATTCAAAATGGCGGATCCAATATGGCGGATCAAAAATTTAAAAACTGCCAGATTTGCATAAAAAAAATTGTATATAGCTTCTGGATCTGGATCTGGATTGAGTTTGCCAAGGGTGATCAAATCATTGACCAGAGCACTTAGGCCTCACTAGGCCCATTGTGCCCCCCTGACTGGGACAGCCCTGCGTTGTTCTATCACTCATTTAGCCACCCAAGGTGGCGAGCAAAGGACAGCACAACGCTTGGAGGGTTATCCCTTATGTTGGCCATGTTCGGCCAGAGCTCCCCTAGCATGGACTCTCTAAGGTGGGCGAGAGCCGGGCAGGTGGTTAACACATGTTCCACTGTCTCGTCCTCTTCTTCACATGCTCTACATATGGGGTTTACCACCAGTCCCATAGTAAACAAGTGTTTCCTTAGCTGACAGTGACCCGTAAGGATACCTGTGATAAGATGCAGATTCCCCCGGGATAGTCGCAAATAATATTCAGCTGTTTTCAAATTGGGTGAGCGTATTGCTCCCTTGGCCTGTCTGCAGCCTGAGGTGTTGTCCCAACGTTGTTTTAGCATCTTGAGAGTATTCTGTTTGAGGATATCAGTGAGGCATTTCGGTGTTGGCGCGATCGGGGCCCGTCCGTGGTATCACTGAGAACCGATTGTATTAAGCTTTTATACGACTCTGATAAAAATACTTAATTAAAATTTTCAGAAAAATAAAATGACCCATCCAATATGGCGGACAAAAAATTAAAAATTGCTATATTTTCGTGAAAAATTGTATATAGGTTTTTTAATGATCCGATTGAGATGAAACTTTAAACTTAAGGTTTTGTCATTAAAAGCTGGAACTGAAAAGCTTTTGGTAAACATTCAAAAACCGCAAGTGGATGTTTACTCGAGACGTTTTTTGTTTTTCTCGATATTTTTTTAAATTCAAAAATATTACAAAACTTTTTAAACAAAAGTTAAAGGTAATGAAAAACTGAACATGTTTTATTTGAACATCTTTTTCATAAAATTCTTAACTTGCGAGAAAAAATTTAAAAAAATAGTTTTGACAGTTTTTCATATAAAGGCCCTACATTAAATTTATATAACAAGTAATTGTTAATGATACAAAAATGAGCAAATTTTTAAGAATAACTTTTTTGCGTAAACCTCATAGTTTTCGAGAAAAATAGGGAAAGATGGCCACATCACCATTTTTTCAAAATTGAATTTCTAAAAATGGGGCAAGTTTGGGCAGCTGATTTCTTTTGAAGTTCATTCTAGAAGGGTCAAATAATGCTAGAAAAGTGATCCAAGAGTGGGATGTCGTGGGACTTTTTAGTTATGAACATTTAAACTTTTACTTAGAAAACGGTCAGTAAAAAAAACATATTTAAAAAAGTACTTTTTTGTATTGGGATAATCCATTTTAATCGATTCCGCGTCACTCTGCCAAGTATATGATGCTTACGGAACTAGCGTGCGGTAAACGGCGCGAGGGAAACAATGGGGGGCCAGAGTTAGACTCTATAAAACCGGCGGATTCCGACAGGGCAGGTATCAATATACATAACTGTAGACTAAAGAGGCCCTAAAGCAAACTTTCATTTTTGCGATTTTTGGCCAGCTTTTCGGCATTTGGAACCACTGTTCGGGGCAGGTTAAGACCTCGTATACCTTCACATAATTTTTTTTCGGGTAATTTATAGAAAAAAAATAATTTTTGATTGATCTTTGCATGTTGTCATTTTTTCCAAAAATTTCAAATGGCACCCCCCTAAAAAAATTACGGCGTTGTACAGCCAAAACTCTAAATTTTTCATTGGTACAAAAAAATTACACATTGCATAACAAAATTTCGGAGAAAAAAGGAATTTCATCGCAAATGTCGGGAAACGTTTTCCGTTCCCAAGTGTGCCATGAGAAAACAAAAGATTGGTAATTGTCAAAGTAAATTATTAGACGCCAGTAGCAGCCATAAGTCATTTTTGATAAACGTTCTAAAAATGTTCCGAACTCAAGAAATGACATGATATTTATTCTTGCAGAATGTAACAAGAATTGTTTCTTGGCGTCACGAGTGTACGCTGCGAGATATCCGCACAGGGCACATCCAAATGAACGTGCGTTTCAAAAAGTGTTGGAGAGATTTACTACTACGGGAAGTGTGAAACGGCCAAGGAGAGTTAGAAAGAAGGCAGTTTTTACCGAAAATAATTAACTGTAGATTCTGGAGGCAGTAATTGAAGATCCTCATACCAGTACCCGTTCTTCAAAAGTACAAATTCCGTTCATTTAAGATTCAACTGCACCAAAAATTGCAACCTCAAGATTTTCATGCGAGGCAAGATTTCTGCATGTGGGCTATCAACAAAATTGAGCAGGAGGAATCATTTCTTATGCGCGTATTATTTTCTGATGAAGCGACGTTCCATAGAAATGGGCATGTCAATCGCCACAACTACCATTATTACGCCGATGAAAACCCACACGCCATGCGAATGATAAACCACCAGCAAAGATGGTCGCTGAATGTTTGGGGAGGCATACTTGGAGAACACCTTTTGGGTCCTTATTTCATCGAGGGGCACCTGAACGGCAACAGTTATTTGAGGTTCCTTCGCGACGACTTGGATAATCTCTTGGAAAATGTCCCTCTAGCCGCTCTACGACAGATAGTTTTCCAGCACGATGGGGCTCCTGCACATAATAGCAGTGTCGTTCTGGAATTTCTCGATGAAACTTTTCCGGACTCCTGGATTGGTCGTGGGGGTCCTGTGAGGTGGCCGCCAAGATCTTCCTTTGGGGCCATATCAAAGACGAGGTTTACAGGACGGTACCAACTACTGTCGAGGATATGAGGGAGAGAATCTGCGCGGCTTTCCGCGGTATATCACCAGAAGTCCTTAGGGCACTGTCTAGAGCCTGTGAGTCGAAGTTACGGTTATGCCTCCAGCAGGAAGGTCGTCATTTCGAACATTTAGTTTAAGTTGTTAAATTTTCTTTATCATTTTTTATATCATGTTGAATAAATAGGTACATACTATTATGTTGACCATATTTGTGTTTTTGTTTTCTCATGGCACACTTGGGAACGGAAAACGTTTCCCGACATTTAATAATAATAATAATGTTTATTTGTGCAGATAACAGCGTTTTACACAGGTCAAAAGAAAACATAATGATAAGTAAGTACATAAGCAATAATAGATAATACAATAATTTTCATACATAAGTACCAGTAGTAAAGAAAAACTGCTATCTCTGTTAAATTCACAAAAGCAGTATTTAATTTCATACTTCGGTAGAGCCATGTTGTAGTAATTTACATACGGCTTTTTGGTTGGAAAGAGATTTCAACATTCAATTATTATATAGTTATTGTTATTTGAAAAGCAGTTTTAAAAAAGACAGACGACTTAAAGAAAATTTTGAGATTAAATTAAATTAATATTAAAATTACAATACAATTACGATTTAAAACAAAATTATAGTTAAAATTGATATTAAAATTAGAATTAGAATTAAAAATAAAATTAAACAATTAAAATTAAAACTTAAATTACAATTAAAAGTTAAAATTAAAATTTATATCTAAATTAAAATTAAAAGCCAGAATTTAAATCTAAATTATAATTAAAATCAAAATTAAAAATTGTAATTAAAATCAAAATTAAAATTAAAAGTAAAATCAAAATTGAAATTAAAATTAAAATTAAGTATAAATTAAAATTAAAGTAAAATTGATATTAAAATTAAAGTTAGAATTAAAATTAATATTAAAATTAAGATTAGAGATTAAATTTAAAATTAAGATTACAGTTACAATTGCACTTACAATTAAAATTAGAATAAGGAGTAGAATTAAAACTAGAATTAGAATTAAAATTAAAAGTAGATTAAAAATTAAAATTAGGATAAAATTTAAAATTAACACCTAAGAACATATATAATAAATAAAACTTTACTGAAAGAAATGTAAGTAAAAGTGAATAAATAAATACAAATACATAAAAACACAATTCCAAATCGCATTAAACCCGTATGCCGCTGGATAAAGGTTTTTTTTAAGGATTAAATCACATCGTCATATGTAAAGAAATCATGGATATTATAAGGAGCTTTTCTCAATAAGTATTCTTTGATATTTATTTTAAATTGGCGACTAGGTAGGGCTTTTGTTTCGGATGACAATTTGTTAAAAAAATTTATCCCATAATAGTTTGAACCTGTTTTGGATTTATCTAATCTTATTTTAGGTTGCAATAAATTTAGCTTTTCTCTGGTGTGGTGTTCATGATGTTCATGAGTAATATATTTTGATATGTGTGTTTTAACATAAAATAAACACTCTAAGATATAAATTGCAGGAAAAGTTAATATCCTTTCATTAACAAAAGCATTTCTGCAGTCAGCCTGATAAGGTACTCTTGCTAATATTCTTATAAATTGGCGCTGTAGCGCAAAAATACGATGGCGTGAAGCTGAATGACCCCATACAATTATGCCATACCGAATACGAGATTCGAATAAAGCGAAATATGACATTAATAATTGTGCATGGCCTACCTTTTTTGCTAGTCCCCTGAGACAAAAAATATTTTTCGTAAGGGTTTTAGCAAGATATTGACCATGATAGTCCCATGTTAGAGATTCATCTAGCTGAACTCCAAGAAAACGAGTTGTGTTATCATATTTTATTGCATTTGGTCTTAAGGTAAAATTTATTTTTTTTGTTTTATCCTTATTTAGGACGAGGTTATTAACTTCACACCAACTTGTAACCTTTTTTAAAGTCACGTTAGCTTTTCTTTCGGCTAAGATTATTTCGGAATCAACATTGATAAACGTGGTATCATCGGCGAATAGAATAGTTTCTGTTTCACTTGCTTGTATTAAGTCGTTGATGTAAATTAGGAAGAGTACAGGTCCCAAAATAGAGCCTTGGGGGACACCAATTGCTAATTTGTTTACTTCAGATTGCTGACCTTTAAATTCAACAATTTGTTCCCTGTTTGCAAGATATGAGCGCATTAATAACAGACTTTTATTTGTGAAACCATATAGTTTTAATTTTTGTAATAGGATATCATGCGAGATGCAATCAAATGCCTTTGTTAAATCTATAAATGTGCCAATGCAGTACTTTTTATTTTCAAAACTATCCAGAATTATATTTGTGATTGAAACCAAGGCATCAGTTGTCGAATGACCTGACCTAAAACCAAATTGGTTATTGCAAAAAAAATTTGCGATGAAATTCCTTTTTTCTCCGAAATTTTGTTATGCAATGTGTATTTTTTTTGTACCAATGAAAAATTTAGAGTTTTGGCTGTACAACGCCGTATTTTTTTTAGGGGGGTGCCATTTGAAATTTTTGAAAAAAATGACAACATGCGAAGATCAATCAAAAATTATTTTTTTTCTATAAATTACCCGAAAAAAAAATTATGTGAAGGTATACGAGGTCTTAAGCTGTACCTGAATTCAAAATTTAGGCGCCGGCGTCAATTAGTTTCTCTACAAAAAAATCTCAAAAATGGGACGCAATTTTGAAAGAAGGGGTTATAACAGCGAAACCGCTAAAGTGAAGGGTATAACATGTTAGATAAAAAAATAAGTACTCTCCCATCACTTTCCAAATCTGCAATAAAAAATAGGGCATTCCATTTAAAAAAAAACATAAGTTTGGTACGCCACTGGAGCACGGCACGCCACTGATGATTAGAAATATTTTTGAAACATAGCGACGGTAATTATGCACCACTTCGCTCTTAGATTTTTTTCGATAGCTTTTATCGTAAGGGAGCTATGGTCCGAGGCGTCTTAAGTGCCACACCCGGTATATATAAAATAATGTATTGGAAAAAAATATGAAAAACTTTTTAGACTTTCTTTTAACTTTTTCAGTTAAAAATATTTTGTTCCAATAAAAATTATAACATTTTATTTTTAATATTTTACATTATTACCGAGTGTGTTAATATTTCTATGAAAGTAATATTATAGAAATATTTACTTAACATTCGAGACTGTTGTAACAGGGGCACAATAAAAAAAATTTAGATACGCTAAACATGTTAGCACATATCCATCTGCTGCTCTTTTCGCCAGCACTGTGTAAACGGGCTACTACTTTCTTATCATGCCTCGTATTATTCAAATACTCATCCATAAAGCATCAATTTGCTTAACTGCATCTATACTCAATAGTTTTATAATTACAATAACACCAAATTTACTTTCCTCTAGATATTTTTCTATTAACCTTATTTGTTATCTTTCTATTTCTGGTATTACAGGGAATTTATTGATTTTGCGCTGCAGGGTAGAGAGTTCTCTCCATGGTTACGGCCGGTCTCAGTCGCGAGCGATCGGTCAAACAGTGCATAGGGTTAATTTGGCTACACTACTTTAAGATAACTCGCATTATATAAGATAATACAATCAGGTAAATTAAAATTATTATATATATAGAGGGTGAATTTTTTAGATGTTCTCTATGGGGATCTCGGAAACTATAAAAGTTAGAAAAACGGTTAAATAGGAAAAGCAATATAGTTTTAAGAGACGAATAAAATTCCACTTTCAATATTTTCAAAAATGTCAAGGGTAACTAGATATTACGAAAAAAGTAAATAGTGTCAATTTTTCAAATCAATATTTCTCGGTTATTATGACAGATAGAAAAAAGCTGCAAAGAACAAAGTTGTAGATAATTTTACGCAGATTAATAAAATATATTCAGAAAATTTATCGAAATTATTTCCTAAGATATGATGCAAACTTACAGTTTTTAAATGAAAACCATGGTTTACTGACGCCTGATTCGTTGTTTTTTTTTTCTTTAATCCGATATTACATATGATATAGTCCATTTTAAAAATAAGTGAGTTATAGTGATTTTAAGCACACATGTTTTTCTTCAAGAAACATTTGATGGTTTGCTCTATAATTTAAATTTATAATTACTGGCAGGATATAAATGATTCCGATATGACGAAGCTCCACCTCTTATAATGGATGTACGAAATCATTTAAAATGATTCTTTTTCTAACTCATGGATAGGAAGAAATTGACCAATCTCAAGGACACCTAGATCTTCGGATCTTTCCGGTTTTTTCTGTGAGGTTATGATAAAAGCAAAGTGTATCGAAAATCACACCAATCAGCGGAGGATCTTACACTAACTGTGGTTGAAACATTTAATTTTAATGACAAAAGGATAGTCAAAAAAGCTAGAAATTCAATTTTAAGGACGATGTAATTTATGCCATAAAATTAATGGTGGACTTTTTGAGCATATTTTATTATATTAAGATTTGTCTTCTATTATTATTTTAATAATTGCGGAATTATTATACTTTATACTGTTCTTTTCATCTTTGTCTATCTTTGTTTACAATATTACAATTTATATAAACAACCACAAATATTTCACTTATTTTTAGAAATAAATATATTATATGTGATATCGGCTTAGAGAAGAAAAATACAAAGTTTGTTGTTATATCTCGGAAAATAAGAGCGATAAAAATATATAAATATATATTATAACGGGTGTCCAACAATTATTGCAGTCCCGGGTGGCGTTGGAATCAAAAACGTAGGTCAATTCTTTCATGTGCCAAATAAATGAACTGACATGTTAATTGTCAAACATAACCTAAATGTGCATTAAAAATGTCAGTTCATTTATTTGCAACATGTAAGAATCGACCTACGTTTTTTATTCCAACGCCACCCGGGACTGCAATAATTGTTGGACACCCTTTATATCTACAAATTTGTCCTTTACAGGTTTTACTATCTGTCATAATAACCGAGATATCTAGATTTGAAAAATTTGCAATTTTTACTTTTATCAAAACATCAAGTTACCCTTGACTTTTTTAAAACTTTGAAAGTGGAATTTTATTCGTCTCGTAAATCTACACTTCTTTCCCATTTAATCGTTTCTCTATCTCTTTCAGTTTCCGAGACTTACCTATATTGGATTACATAACTATTAGCTGCCATCACATGATTTAAATTGCATTAAGTGTAAAGTGTCGTATTTTGTGTTGTTATTGTTTTCTTTGTTGTCCAATGCCTTGGGGTGCTTCAGTACGAGGGGTAGTTGTTTTAACTATTAGCTGTTAATTCTTGCATAATTAATGTAAAATAAAGGTGCAGTAATGCCCGGAGAAATTAAGTTCTCTCATAAAAATATTAATTCCAACAATACTATGCCGGTAAATTATTTTAAATTTTAATTTACATCTAAAAATGCCGAGAATTGCATTACTTTTGGGGGTCCAGTGTATTTTAGTACACTTGTTTAATTCAAATTATTTCCCATTTTAAATTATGATTTACATTCCAAAGCAATTATATGGAAAATTTTATTTTATATTTTATTCTTATATTTGATGTTTTAGATTTCCTTATCGTAAAAGATTTAAATTTTTCTAAAAATTTTTCTCTTCATCCTTATGTGACTTTCGAATAACCTGCATTTCATTATTAGTTTATCAGAAATGAAATCTTATTTAATTATTTACTTCTCTTATTTTATACAGAAGAATAAGTATACATCTTACATGGTATTGGATATATTTAATTACGAACAAATATTTTTCGGAGAAAGCTTCAATTTTTACAATAGGTATTTTTTAATTTTGAAGAGAAAAAACCTGTCGTAAAGTATAAGGATATAAACAAATCTATTTACTTCTATGTGACATTTTGAAGCTTATAAATTTATTCATTCTAATTGAAGGAAATACATATAATAAACCATGCGATTAAGGAAATCAATTTTAAATTCCAGGATGTTTGATGCTTTAGTTCCAGCTGTTCTGAGATCTGAAAAAGGCTATAAAACAGTAATATATCTTTCAGAGGACCCTGAAGAAATAGATCATGAGAGTGAACTGAGACGAAACGGTACGTTATATTTAATACTTAAATTCTTCAAGGAAAACTAACATTACGTTTTATAATAAACTCCATAGAGAATATTTTAAATTCTTTTTAAATCATATTTTTTAAGTTACATACTCACAAATGCCAAATTTAATTTGAAACATACATTTAATAATTGATTTTCTTTTAATCTTTGACATTATTATACACTACATATAAAATATTTTTGGATTAGAGTATTGTTCTGAGACTATTTGAAATTTCCTTCCAAATAAATAGGAGGAAAATTATTTACCTTCACTAACTACTGCCAATCATTATTTCTCAATTGAAGAGTAATGAGATTTCGAATCATTTGGCCACAGGATGTTTAATATTTGTGCAATAGTTTAAACATAGTATTTCTGAAAACATTGAAAACATGAAATTGTCTATAACTTCGTTATCATTTTTTTTAGAATAAATAAAATACTATTACTTTTTTCTCAACTAGTTTCCACAGTCTCAAAGAGATATGTGCAAACATTCATTCGTCGAATTGAAAAATGATCCTTTATTTTCATATATTTATATAATAATATATTTATATAATCAAGCATTATAATGAAGAGTATTATTAACATCAGTGTTTTGTCCCTTCTAACAGATAAATTGAAATTCGAAGGGTTCCAAGCACTAGCAGCACCAGACAATCCTCCAAGCATCGATAAACCAAATCCTCGAGGGCAGCACAACGTAATATACCACATCATCAACTCCATAACATCTTGATAATCATCAGGACCAAAGAAGAGTGTAGTCTTCATTTAATGGTAAGAACCGAGATTTGTTTCCACTCCTATTTCTTAAGTGAATTAATTTCGCCCGTGATATGTCTTCCAGTTTAATTTCACTGTTTCTATTTGATACATAAGGAAACTATTAGTTATTTAAAATAAGAAGATGATTTTCAATATATGCTTTACCTACAAATTTATAGTGAATTTACAAAAAAATTCTAAATTGTCATTTTTAAAGTTTTAATACAAAATATAACATTTTTAGTTAGAATAATCAACATCTTAGTCACCAAAATAATTTTAGTAAATCTGTAATTCAGATCTCAATTCTCCCACGAAACGACAAGTATACGAGATATCATAAAAATCATAACTTTATGACTCTCAAAATCAAAGTCATTGCATACCAGTATTATAAAATTCCATTTAAGATTAAACAAATTAAATAATTTTTAGATATAGTTATTACAGAAAGTTAATAAAAATGTCCTTAAAGAAGAATTCAACCAATTATATTACTAACCCGTTCTAAGAAAAAATGTTAATCAATCTTGGTGCCGATTTATCCGTTCAGAGGAACCAATTTATCCTTCTTCTTCTTCTCAGGGAAGTGCTCTATAATTAGGGCCGTTAAATATTTTCGTACTTATGGTATTTATGGCTCAGGTCAATCAAAGGACTAAATTCCAAATTAGTCCATTGAAGATTACAAGTAGCTGAAAGTAACTATAATAATTGTTTATAAAAATATGCACAATAAAAAATCCATTGTATTGCCTGGAACATAGTTAAATATTTATGAAAAATAGAGACAACTGAACATAAAGTCAATTATTGAAAAACACAGTTTGTTCAAAAGTTGTTTATATTGGTATAGATAAGTGGATGATATTTTTGTCTGTTTCACAAGCACGAATAGATAACTACAATCTTTTTTTTAATTATATCAATAGTATTCATAATAGCATTAAATTCCTAATGGAATTGAAATCTAACCAATCAATTAATTTCTTAAACTGAAGAAAGAAAACAGGATCACTTTGTTTTACCACTTTTTATTTAACAAAATACATGTGACTATAGTTTCGACTATCAACTAGTCATTATCAAACATTTTATGTTTGATAATGACTAGTTGATAGTCGAAACTATAGTCACATGTATTTTGTTAAATAAAAAGTGGTAAAACAAAGTGATCCTGTTTTCTTTCTTCAGTATATTCAAGATGTACCACAAAGTAAACGCCTCCACAATTAAACATTTAATTTCTTAAATATGAATATCAGCAGAGTGAACAGAAAACATCACGAACCCACTCATACAGATACAACCATTCACATACAATCCTTTCATCCATTGCCACACAAACTAGCAGCGTTTCATTCTATGATACATCTGTTAATTATCACCCTACTTTCAGATTCAAATTATAATAATGAGCTAAACCACATTTTTAATAATAGTTAGTTAATAATGAGTTTTCGGAAACAATGTTAAAAAACATATTAATTAAAAAACAAAGACAACAAATACAGGGTCTGGTAGAGAAGTATATTTTTGGAACGCGTATAACTTAGCTTAGTTTTCGGAATGGTTGATATGTGACCACCCGACCTTGCCATTTTGTTTGGTTTAGTAGTTATGCTAGAGCAACGCGTATTTGTTTATGACACTTTCATCGAAACTGGGCGTTCTGTGATTGCTACACAACGCAGATTTCGAACACAATTCTGCGTATTTATTGAGAAACAACACACCCCTGATTAGCTGTTCAATGCTTTCGCCCAAGAAATTCACGACTTTAGGAGTGTGTGGAAAAGGACGTTACAACGTACATTAGTTAGATGACATTATTTTGCGTACATAAATATTTATTTACCCTTTTCTTTGATATAATAAAAAAATAACTTTATTGACATCCATAAACTTAGACATATATACAAATAAGAACAATCCAAACTAAATATTTATTCCCTATTAACTCGTTTATTACATCCTTCTTCTCCTTTCCCTCTCACACCCTAATGTCATCACAATCTTTACGCCAGCCCCGTTCTCTATCCGTCTACTCCCATTCATCCATCCCTCCCGTATCTCCTTACACTCCTCCGCTAAATGACTCCATGTATCTCTCCCACTCCCACACAGCACACACCTACCATACTCTCCGCCCATCCATACCTTTTTTCCTCTCTCCTCCGAGCCACACCTAGCCATTGCTACCTTCTGCCCTCTGTTTAATTTACAATTTGCTAGGTACCCAGGTATCTTCCCATGTACCTGTCACCTTTTATAAAGAGGGTGGTACCCGCTACTTTCAATACACCCTTGACGCTCCTGCTTGTCCACTTCTTCCCATTTTACCTTCATCCACGCTGCCACATTCACCCCTTTTTCCAACCACTCATTTACCAAACTTTCAGATACTCCTGCTCTTTCATACATTTTTCTCCTCCCTATTCTCCTACCACTCTCTCCTACTCCCTCACACGTTCTCCACACTTCTTTCACCAGCCTTCCCCCCCCCATTCCTATTACTTTCATCTCATACCTAGTCACTCTTTCCATTGCGTCTCCATGCATACACGTTCTGTTCGTTTCCTGAAGCAGAATGTGGCTGGGCGTTGATCTTTCCACCGCCAACATTTGCTTCAGGAATGTCACCTGCTCTCTCTCTAAGATTGGTTTCGCACATGCATCCTACAGTTTGCACGCCATCTGAAAATTACCCTTCAGCCACTGTCCCCACTTCTCCTTCACCACATACCACGCTTTCCTCGCCTTCATTTGGACCCGTCTGGTGTGCTCCCTGTACCCCCACACCACCTAAACACAAAACCCAAATATTTAAACTCTTTCACTCTCTCGATCACTTCTCCCTTCCATGGTAATTCTTTCATTCTTTCTTCTCTTCCTCTATTTCTAAATCTCATCCACTTCGTTTTTTCTACATTTACACACAAACCTTGCTTATCCATATACCTTTCAACCCTTTGCAACATCTCATTCATTTCTCCCCAATCCTTCGCCAGCAACACCACATCATCCGCATACGCCAACATCCACACCTTCATTTTTCCTATTACAATCCCGCCCGCTTGCCCGTTCCTCAGGACCTCTTCTAGTTCACTCATATATAAATTGAAGAGCAACGGGCTTAGCGGACATCCCTGTCTCACCCCCATCCATACTCTTTTCCGATACCCTTCCATCTACCTTTGCTCTCCCCCATGTTTCTTCATACATTCCTCTCACCTATTCCACTGTTACCTTGCTCACCCCTCTCCTCTTCAAGCACTCCATCAAGCTTTCTCTCGGCACTGAATCATACGCTGCTTTCAAATCCAGAAAGACCGCATACACACTTTTCTTTTCCTCTAACACTCTCTCAACTATTCTCGCTAGCGTAAAGATTTGATCTCTCGTTTGCCTCCCTTTTCGAAACCCTCCTTGCGATTCCGGTAACAAACCCTTTTCTTCTACTTCCTCTTTTAGCCGGTTCTTCACTATCGTCATGGCAATCTTGTACCCGATACACATAATGGTTATACCTCGATAATTTCTTGCGTCCTTTTTATCTCCACTTTTGTGTATCGGGCACATTACGCCCACTCGCCATGTTTCCGGAATCTTCTTTTCTCCCCTCCATATCTGATTCAGCAGCTGCCCAAATCTTCTTTATCCCTCATCTCCAATCCGCTTCCACATTTCCGCTTTTAGTCCATCCAGCCCAGCCGCTTTTCCTCCTTTCACCTCTTGAATATAATACGAAATGGCGAATCCACACCCATCTACTAAAGAAATTAAATTTTAATTTAATTCAAAATTGTCTGAATTATGATTTTTTCAAAAACTTTATACTTCTCTGTCGGACCCTATAATATCGCTAATTTTCCAATGTGTTAAAATATCACTAGTCGAAAGTATGTATCTATTACTTATTTAGGCCAAATGTCAGCTAATATAGCTAAAATTCTAATAATTTTAATATCAGAACTTCCTTTAAGACAAAAAATTCGCTAAATAACTATATAAATAATGCAAAAACCCAACAGATCAAATAAAGAATCGGGTATCTAGTTGTTACCTTGTCGGGTATATATCGGCCAAACACGCAGAAGCTTTGAAACCAGAATCAAGGAACATCGTACGTCCTTCACCCATAATAAACCTAATTCGGCATATGAAGGAGCATAACCACACATTTAACAACAAGATTCTTCATAAATGCAACAAGGGACTGAAGCTCAATTTATTGGAATCCATGGAAAAAAATAAATTTAACAAAAGAGGAATGATTTCAAACGACCAAACCGAGACCAATAAATATTAAATATTTTATTCAATTGTTATGTCAATATGTTTTCGTTGTAAAATCTTTAAACAACAACCGCAAATTCCCCCCAAATCTCCATCCTCATAAAGTCCCACTCCGTTTGTACATAAACCCAATTTGTATTTTGTTACAATCATACATCTAACTGATGATGCCACAGTGTGTCGAAACAATTGTCATAGTACAATAATTGTAATTTTTAAAACCTCACGCTGCACCAGTGTTTTATTAAGTCATCAAACTAGAACCTCACGACCTAATGATGAGTGATATATGAATGCGATTTGTGGATGATACATTCGTTATTTGGCCACACGGTCGCTAAAAGTTAGACCAGTTCATTAACCATCCGAAAACCATCCACCTATGAATCTAATTCACCATGGAAACAGAAATAGAAAATAAATTACTCTAGACATACTAATAACGACCGGAAGGAAGCCTTGGACACGCCGTTTACAGAAGACACGCACACAAATAGATATTTAAATGCCAAATCATACCACCACCCACCGCAGATATTTTCAGTTGCAGAGACCTTAATAACAATTAAATTAACAGACGAGTACAATAAGATAGAAGAACTAAATATACTAAAAAATGATCAACATACACGGACGTCCGTCCAACATCAGCTCACAAGATGTTAAACCCAAAGCACACATCACGTTACCATATATAAAGGGCACCACGGACTGAATTGGAAATATCTTGAAAAAGTTTGATATAAAAACCGCCTATAAGACCGTGATATACTGCAACATCCAAAAGACCGCAAATGATTGGATAACCAAGGGGTTTACGATATCCCATGTGCTGATTGCAACAAAAATATGTCAGCGCTTGACGTGATGAACACATATTAGCGACGAAAAAGCATGATCAGAATTCATATCCGTTCCACATATGGCAAACAACGACCACAGGATAGATTTTATTAACACAAAAATAATCACAACAGTAAATAATTTTCACGAAAAGATTATTAGAGAAGCGATCTAAATTGAAAATAATCCGCTTAACAAAAACAAGAGGAATGAAGGAACCCGAATACCTAGAAAACAACAATCAGGACTAATTACACCAAATCTGACAATGTCCGCAGCCAATTTACCCGCATATTTTTTTTATTTGATACGAGAAGAGGAAATCTTACATAGACACCCTCATAACAGGGTAGTATCGGATTCTTACCGACTAAAACCTCTTCTTCATGGTCATCTTATTGAGCTAGTTCAGAGCCAGAGGTCGGAAGAATTCATGTAACCGTCTGTCCAGTTGAACGCCCTTCGCGAAAGGGATAATTGAACGGTGGAGGACGTACGAATTGTGTGTCTAATTATTGTTAGTTAGAATTTGTTTTGGTCGACGGTGTTTGCCATTTGGTGAATATTTCGAAAATTAATTCCATGAGGTTGATTGTCGTCTAATTTGTTGTAAAAATTTGCTCCAGCACACTCGGCAAGCTCAGATGCCGATGAATAGAATTTCGGACGTATGGTGGTGCATTTAGCACGCGTCTGAGAGCGACGTTTTGCTTGCGCTGAAGACGAGCCTTTTGAGTAGGTCGACTGTAACCCCATATCGATGCTGCTTATGTGATTCTTATAAGATTGTTTAGACTTGGTGATATGCCACAGCTTGTTTAGTGAAGCTCTGGCTTTCTGAATGACGTGGGGGATGTTTTTAGATCAGTTTAGGTGCCGGTCGAAGACGACGCCTATTTATTTGGCCTAACTGGTAGACAGAATACGGGTATCTGCATATGTCAATTCGGGCGAATTTATAATGCGGCCTCGCGGCTTTGAAAATTGCATTACAACGCTTTTCTCGGCGTTGATGGCCAGACGCCATTTATTGGAAGGGCAGTGTTGTCAGCATACTGAGCGATCATGACCGGTGCTACGTCCGGCACGTCACTCGTATAGATGTTAAATAATGTTGGAGTTTAAATGAAACGTTCACTGGAGTTGTTGATTTTGATGAAAATTTTCTTATTCCAAAGGAAATCGTGCGTAAACCGAAATAAATATTCGGGAAATTTCATGGTAATCATTTAATATATGAGGCCTGTTGAAGGCCTTTGAGAAGTCGCGAAAAACAGCAGCCGTGTCCCTTTTAATTTCGAATCCTTCTGCAATGTATTCTGTCACTCTCGACAGCTGGTGCAGCGTTGATAAGCCGGCCCGAGTCTTGCGAGTCAGGTATTATTAGAAATTCTTTTGAGCATAACTCTTTACTCGTTTTTAGTATGTTGACAACAACTGCCAACTTCCATTGATCTGGAACACACCACAACTCAGAACATACAATAACGGCGCAGCGAGCAGGACACAGATCATATCCACAACCACTGGACCAATCAAACGAAATAGATCGAGACGCAGCAACATATAAAAATCCACACTCCACGAAAAACTCACTAGTTTAAAACAGCTCCCGAAGATGACGAATGCGATGTCGTCGAAACGTCGAGAAAACATTCAAATAAACACGCGAAATGTGTCCCACATTTCTTGCGTTGATGTATTTAATCACTGAAATAAACAGCACAGTCAATACCTACGAGACGTAACTTTGCACAAAGACAGTTGAAACACAACTGAACATGTTAGCACACATCCAGCGGCTGCTCTGTTCGCCAGCACGGTGCAAACGGGCACTACTTTCCTATAATCCCTCGTATTATTCAAAAATTTAATACATCAATTTACTTAACTTCATCACTATACTATACCTATAGTATTATAATTGCAATAATATCTACTTAACTTTACCATACATATTTTTGTGCGAGCCTAATTAGTTATAATTCTATTTCCGGTATTACCTAGTTTATTGATTTTGCGTTGCAGGGTAGTAGGTTCTCTCCATGGTTACGGCCGGTGACAGTCGCGAGCGAACGGATATAGAATGCACAAGGGTTGATATTCTCTAGTTATATAGTTATGTTGTTTCTGTATTATTACCTGAAAATATTAAATTAATTATGCAAATTAAATATTAAAATTTGTAGTGCAGTTATTAATAATGAAAATTAATAATGAGACAAATATGATGTCCATGAGCGTTTCTGCACTTGTGTTTTACAATAAATGTAAAAACTCCAGTTAACAGTTAAAACAACTACTCTTCGTACTACAGCACCGCCGGGCATTGAATGATATAACTGTTAACTGTCCTTACATGTCTGAACTGATATTCAGCACGATGTAACAATTTTTTAACCGCTTCTCGAAAAGTGTTAATGTCATTGCATAACATTCTACAACGCCAAAATCTATTTCATTAGGTAAAAATGAATGACCTGATATTAAAAATTTGTGATATATGATTTCCACATAATTTTCCATCGATTTAAATTTTTTTTAACCACATTACAGATATTTTGATGTTTCACTTCATGAGAACTTGTAGAAGCTTTTGTTTCATCCCAAGCGTACATATATACACATTATCATTGTGGAAATTATGTATGCCTAAATTTAGAATATACATGTTGCGTTTATAATACTGAAGTATTATAGTTAGCTTTGGGAATGGTAACGCTTTCTGCAAATCGAAAGAAAAGCCATAATAATGAGATGGATTACTTGATACTAGTTCTTGATCCTGTTTTAATACATTTCTAGCTGATTCTGCTAGTTTTAACTGAAAATCATGTTTTTTTATAAGTTTTTTCTCTTCATGTTTTTCTGATGCTTAATCTTTAATGTTTAAAAGATCACATTTTTGGCATGTGTCTTTGCGTAGTGGGTGGAATTGTAGATTAAAATCTTTTATGAATATTTTTCTATAAGTTTATTCATTAACTGCTTTTAAATTATTTTCTTTACAGTGAAGCTCATACAAATCAAACATTTTTTATAGTCAGTTCCGGATGTAGATATTTTCTATGGGGATTATGATTCCTCGTATAATGGGATTCCAATTTCGGGAAACTGTTAATACGGTTTTGAACAACCATATTTGCTTTATCGCATATTTTTCTCGACGATCCAGGCAAACGCTCACGTAAATCGTTGCCTTATCAATTCTGTTTTTCTGAATCCTTCTCTGAATCTATTGTTTTGTAAATTCTCATTCTCAATTAGTTCCTCTTCCTCTGTTGAATAATGAAATTCTAAAATTATTTTTTTTTCTATATTTGTTGTATGATTTTAATTCTTCTTCACTTTCAGAATTTTCCTTAATTCAATCTTGTGATTGTATCCTTTCTCATGGGTTTAATAATTTCTTTAATTAAATATTATTCTTTAAAATTTAATTCAATACAATAATGTAATTTAAATTACCTTAATTACAACTTTCAAGATTTTAGGCCACACGTTTTGACATTATTAATAAAAAGTGGACATAGGTCACTTTCAAAATAAACGGCTCATATATATTTAAACTGTTTAAACGTACTAGAGCTCCTGAAGATGTCGCCGAAAAAAGAAATGTTCAGGAATATGCGGATATAAACAAATCTAGTTCTTTGGTAATGGTTTATAATTTTATTCATATTAATTGCAGGAAATATATACATTAAAAAATGCGATTGGGGTAATCAATTTCAAACGCCATGAGGTGTGATAGAACAGATCCAGGTGTACCAAGATCAGAAAAAGGCTATAAAAGAGTATATCTTTCAAAGGACGCCGGAGAATTAACTCAAGGCAGTGAACTGAGAAGAAATCGTAAGTCAAATTTAATATTAAAATCCTTTAAAGAACACTTACCATAATACATTTAGAGATAAGTTCAACTTTTGAAATGGGTTTTTTTTAATGTCTGTTTATGTCGAAGAAAAAAAACTTGTCAAGGAATATGAGGACAACAAATCTATTTTCTTCAATATGATAGCTTATAATTTTGTTCATTGTAATTACAGGAAATATATACAATGTGATTGAGGAAATCCATTTCGAATGCCAGGATTTTCAATGGTTTAGTTCCAGCCGTGCCAGGCCAAAAAGCAGTAATATATGTTTCAGAGGACACTAAAAAAATAAATCAAGGTAGTGAACTGAGAGGAAACTGTAAGTTATATTTAATATTAAAATTCTTGCCAAAAAACTTACACTACGTTTTATGATAAACTCTGTACCCTTTAAACTAAATTTCCGACCAGATGTGGTTTAATAAATTTCGAATAATTTAACCAGCGGATGTAATATTTGTTTTGTTTGATTTGTGCTTTCCATCCTCATTAGGTGTCCCCACCAGTAGAGTTGTTTCTTTTCTATAAACTTAGCTAATGATTCAATATGCAGTTCTCTCTTATGTCTTTATTTCTTATTCTGTCTCTTCTCGTTACTTGTTTTACTCTTCTGAGATATTTCATATTTATTGCCTGTAGTCTACTTTTAGTTAACTTCTACGTCTCACTTCCATATGTCAGAATAGGCCTGTAAATTGTTTTGTATATAGTTATTTTTATCTTTCTACTTATCTCTTTTTTTGTTATTAAATATGTTATTTATTCCATAGTACATTTTTATTGTGTTGTATATTGCTGTTGCTCCATTTTTCTATCTTCTGTAATTTTCACTCCTAGGTATTTGAATTGCTCTACTTGTTCTATCATATGCTGTTTTATCTTTGTATTTATGTGTTCTTCCCGTTTTCCTACTGCCGTTTTCTTTGTTTTGTTGTAGTTCATTTCCATGTAATATTTCTTTAAATGTTTATTCCATACATTCAGGTCGTGCTGCATATTCTTTTCATTTTCTGTTATAACTACAATATCGTCCGCGTATGCTTCTTCTGATATTTTGATCACTTGCATATTCTTGTATCCTATGTTTGTTTTAATGATTTCTGCTTTCATACTCTTCATTATTCCATCCATATGTTCAATAGTGTTGGTCTTAGTCCTCCTTTCTGCCTTAGTTCATTAATTGTCTAATTGTCTTGAATGTTCTTGATATTTGCCCCTTGTATATTGCTCCGTCACTCTTCTGATATTTTGATCACTTGCATATTCTTGTATCCTATGTTTGTTTTAATGATTTCTTCTTTCATACTCATCATTATTCCATCCATATGTTCAATAGTGTTGGGTTTAGTCCTCCTTCCTGCCTTAGTTCATTAATTGTCTTGAATGTTCTTGATTGTTGCCCCTTGTATATTGCTGCATCACTGTTGTTGTTGTATTTGTTTTGCATTAATTTGACTATCTTGTTTTCTATACCTTTTTTGCCAAGTATTTTCCATAGTTTCTTTCTTGGTATCATGTCAAACGCTTTTTCTAGGTCTATAAATCCTAGATATGTGTTTTTATTATTTGCTATTCTGTTTCATTGTAAAAATGTTGTATTGTGTGGATCTTCCTTACCTAAAACCGCATTGTGATTCTTCTAGAGTCTGTAATGTTTTTGCTATTATCCTCTTGTTTTTTCTAATATTTTTATTTGTACGCTTGAATAATCTGGTATGCCTCTATAGTTGGTGCATTTCGTCTTGTCGCCCTTCTTGTATATTGGAACAATTAGCGCTATTTGCCAATCTTTTGGTATTTTATTTGTCTCCCATATTTTGTTCAGTAATTTTAGTAGTTTATCTTTACCTATAGGTCCTAATTGCTTAATCATTTCTGCTGTTATCTGGTCGAGTCCTGGTGCTTTTCCTATTTTCAGTTCTCTTATTATTTCCAGTATTTCATTTTCGTTAATACTCTCCATTACTGTGTTATTCTTATCGCAGTTTCTTGTCTCTTGCTCCTTGTCGTTATTTGTATCTAGTAAGTCTTCAAAATATTCTTTTCATCTTTCTATTATTTCTTTCTTTTCCTTCAGCATTTTCCCGTGTTTATCTTTTATGTATCTCGCCTTTTGCATGTTTTCTCTCCTGCATTCTTCTATGAGTTTGTAGAATAACTTTTGGTTTTTCTTTGCGTTTTTCTCCATTTTTACACCGAACTTTTCCCAATCCTTGGTCTTTGCTTTTCTGACCTCGTCTTTTACTATTTTCCTCTTTTCTTTGTATTTTTGTTACTATTGTTTTCGTTAATTAAGTACCTTGAAATGTTTATTTCTTTTCTTTTATCATTTCATGTATGTCCTCTGATCACGAGGCTGTCTGCTGTTTCATGTTTGTACCCTTCTTAGTCCCATAAGTCTCTTATGCTGCCTCAAGCGTACTTCTTTTTAAGTTATTCCATATTACCTCTACATTGTGGCTTCCTTTTATAATTGCAAGCTTGTCCTCTACTTTTTTCTTATAGTGTATTGCTATTTCTTTATTTCTTAGTTTATATGATCTTATCTTGTTGTAGTTTTTTGCTATAGTTGGTCGCGGCTTTTCTTTTTCTTTAACTTGATAGTCTTCCTTAAGTGTATTACTACTAGATAGTGATCACTTCCTATTTCAAAGTTTCTTTTTACTTTTGTATTTATTATTTTCCTCTTCCTTGTTTGTTCTGTCACTATATAATCTATTATAGATTTTTCGTTCCTACTTTCTACTTCCCTGGTGTATTTGTAAATAATGTATTTGCTATTACTAAATTGTTCATTGTACAATAATCTAGCATTATTCTCATATTATCGTTTATTACGTCTTCCCCATATTTGCCTCTAATCATCTATCTACCGATTCTGCAGTTGAAGTCTCCTACTATATATACTTCTCGGGTAGCCGCTTCTGTTGTTTCGTTTAGCTGTTCCCAGAAAGCTTCTTTGTTGCTTGCTGAATCGTCTTCATTTGGTCAATATACTATAATTATTGTTTTGGCTCTATTGTTTCCTTTTAATGTTACCGTTAATATTCTTGACGATATTTCTTGTCATGTTTCTATTTGGTGTTCTATGTGTCTGTGTGTAATGCAACCTACACCTCCAGTTGCCATTTAATCTTTATCTATTTATTTGTCTCTGTTATTGCGAGTATCTTTTTTTTTCTCTTTTCTTTTTTTAATAATTCTTTAGAACTCCTTTTTCAGCTCTTCCCCTTTTCCATGTATACTCCTTATATTCCAAGTTGCTATTCTCCATTCTGTCTTTATGTTTTTTGTTACCTTATTTTATTTATATCTAGTTTCTTTGGTCTTATTGCCTAGCTCCCCGCTACTAGGCCCTTCTCCTGCTCATTCCAGTTGAATTGTTCCCCATTTATTATTATATTTGTAGCCTACCCTTATTCTGTTACCTTTGTCTCTTTCCTCTCTGGCTATATTTCTAATTTTTCTTTGTATTTCTCTCTCTGTTTCGGTCTTTGTCTATAAATGTTTTATCTGCATATCTCAAAAATCTCTACATAAGACAAACCATAAACATTCTGCTTTACGAGTTATAGAAGAACTGAAAAGAATTTGGTAAAACTTTGTACACTAAAATTTTATGTAGGGGTTATGACTAAATGGTACTTCCTTAGTAAAATTTTTATTTTTATATTGCGACCGGTTTCGGCACTAGGCCATCATCAGGCAAAACTGCAAATTAACATTTGTTTTGTAGGCGTAATAAAACATTAAAATCAATAAAACTTAAACTTAACTTATGTGTTATAAAATTGTTGTAGGTTATATGTTATAGTTTAAAATGATATGTTATATATAATGTTATGTATATTTAGGTGTAAGATATTTATGATTAGTGTGTTATGTGTATGTTTGTGTATATGGGTGGGTGTATGCATTTGAGGGTGATTGTGATGTGTTTGTGTGGTTGTTGTTTGGGTATGTGTTATGTATAAACGTTGTCCCCTGAAATTTTGAATATGAGTAATGTAATGTGTTTGTAGTGTATCTCGATTATTTTTATTGGTTGCCATGGTTTTTGCTGCAATATGCATGTCAATTTGACTTACATAGTTTCAAAATGTTAACAGGAATTTTATTATCGCATGGGATATTGTTTGGCTCTATAAAGAGATGTTTTCGAACATTGAATAAAATGAACATTGTATTTATTTGTTATTCATTACGTCAGAATTGTGTAAATATATTACACTTTAATTCCCTATTTTATTACAAATTAGAAATTACTGATTATTTCCCGTTGGTCAGTCCATCAAAATACGTATATTGCTTCGCAATTGTCACATTTAATTTGTATACTCGACTCTTTTGTAGTGGATCTTTATTTTCTTTATGTTTAGGCAGGATACTGTATAATGTGTTATATGTTTTGAATGCTGTAGTAATATCGTATTTATATAATGTTTTTGACATTCTTAAATCAAATATACCGTTATATGGGATTTTTCTATATGTTTTGTTTGTTGGGTTGTTATTGTTGTTAGTAGGTGTGAGTGATGTATTATATTGTGCGGGTGTTTTGTTTATCATTGAATTAATTGTATGTATAGGGTAATTATGTTTTCTGGCTAGTTGTTTGATTATATTTGCTTCATGTTGATAATTAGTATTGTTCATTGGAATGTTTTTTAAACGATGAATTAAGCTGTGGAAGCACGCATATTTATGTTTGTGATGGTGGTTTGAGTCGTAAGGAATGATCGTGGCGCTGAGTGTTGGTTTTCTGTATATTTTATATTCCATATTGGTGTTGTTTTTTACTTGAAGCTTTTTCATATTAATGTCGTTAGCTTGAGGTTGTGTCCTTGCATTCTTTCCTGATTTAAAGTGGTAAATACAAAATTATATTTATTCATTCTTGATATACGATTAACCAATCATATGTCACACTAAACGATTCAATCTATTACGCGATCCCTATACGCTAAATCGTAGAATTTTGATATTCAATTCAATTTTTCTGTAACCACGGCTAAACGTACATTTTAATCCACGCCGGTTTTTTACTGCCGTTGGACCGCGCGGAGATGTCGGACCTACGACGGAAAGTCATTGTGATAATTCTTATTATTTATGTTTATTACTACTTGAATTCTAAATAGATTGATTTCCTGTATGATTGTGTTATCCAGTCTAATCAATTGATCTCTTGTGTAAACCATTTCCGTGGTCTTATTTCTCCACCTGTTTGTTCATAATAAGTCGCTACGAAAGACCGCGTAGCATGAAGTTTTGTGTCTTGTTTTTCTTCTTAAAAATACCATTAAATATCCCTTACCCATCCCTAAATATGCCAGAACTTCAATGTGTGGGTCTATGTGGCAATGTAGTAGCAAATAAGACTACTTGCGCTAAATGCAATAAATACTGTCACCCAGGATGCAAAAAAACCTCATATGTGACGCCGACGTTGGAGATGTTACAAATGAGCTCGCACAGTTTGCTCATTTGTAATTGCGTGAAAGAGTTACATAAGTTTGTGAATGATTTGACATTAAAAAGTGACAAACTCTCAACTGAAAATAATGAATTAAGAACATTGATATCCGATATGGCATCAAAAATCAAAAACTTCGCACAGAGTTCACATCACTAAAATCAAAAATTAACACCGATGATACTATGAATAATTTATCTGAAATCGAAGAACAGAAAATTCGATAAAAAAAATATCATCATATATAATGATCCCGAGTCTCTTAAGCCAAACATTCAGGAACAAGCAAACGATGATAGACATACAGTATCTTTTATAATACACGACATTGTCAATACACAACCCTCGAAAATATTTTGCTTAGGAAAAGGCAATACTAAACTTCGTCCCATAAAGGTAATATTTGAAGATGATTCCGCAAAATAAATTTTATTAAAAAGTAAATCAATTAAGGACAACGTTGTAATTAAATCTGATCTAACACCACTTCAGCAAAATTACCTGAAATCGCTGAAATCTGAGTTAAATAAGCGACGTGAAAAAGGTGAAAATAATTTAACCATAAAATACTTTAGGGGTGTACCCAAAATTATCGAACAAAAAACTAAACCACAATTCATTAAAAGCAAACAACACAAAATCGCTACTGAAGTTACACTATATGGTACAAAAAATATCATTTGTGTTTACATACCTCCTCAAAGACCACTTAATCATTATGGCACTCTTTTTGAGATAATTGAACAGCATCTTATGTCAAAAGAGATCATATTGGTATGTGATTTCAATCTACCACCATACGCAAATTAAATATTGGATTGATGAGGCTTTTACTTGGTAAAATTCCATTATATAGATGATAAATAAAACACTTGGGTTTTGAGAATTTACACAATTTAATGTCGATGCACTGCGACAATTGTTTCTCCACACACTGGCTTCACCTATACGCAAATTATGTATTGCAAAATGATGGTGTACTCCTCTTCTAGACTTTTTAACTTTAAACAATTTAAAACAATTTAATAAAATAACAAATTTTAGTTATAAAATATTAGATTTAATAATTACTTCACACATTACATTACTTCATTACTTGTGGATTTCACCTTTACAACAGAAAACAGTTCTAACATCGAAAAATCGACTTATATAACTTCAAAGCAGCGAACGTTCCTCTTATCTATGAAGTTATTTCTCTTGCGGACTGGTCCAAAATAGAAAAATACAAGAAGATAAAGAAATAATTTCGCCCTTAAAGGAAAAAACTACCTTTGGAAGAAGAGTAAACGTTTCAGAATCAGTCATTCCCTGGAGCATTTCAGACACATACATCTTTTAACCAAACACAATATAAAACTAGCTTACCATAAATATAACAAGCATACGGAAGATATGATTACCAACGATCCTAGTGCATTCTGGAATTTTGTTAATAACAAAAAGTGCCAGACACGCATCCCGGGATGTATGAAGTTTTAGAAGATCCATTTGAAATTGTTGAAAGTTTTTCAGAACAATTCAAATCCGCATATCTACCATCCGATAATAATAACACAATACCTTGTCAACACAATCTTGGACATTATTTTATGAGCTAAGAAATCATCTTACGAAGTTTGCGACGTCTAAAACCGAAACTCACAATGGGTCCAAATGGAGTCCCTTCCTTCACATGAAAAGATTGCGCTATAGTTTTAGTTAAATCTTTATTGCACTTATTCAATCAGATTCTTTCCACTGGCATTTTTCCTCAGTGCTGGAAGGTTACGAGAATATGTCCGGTTTTCAAGAAGGGCGATAAAAGGAATATTGAAAATTACAGACTCATTCACTTGATATCGAACTTTAGTAAGGTGTTTGAGTTTATTATTGCTGACCACATTTACTCAAAAGTCAATATTGAATTGAGCCCAAAGCAGCTTGGATTTATGAAAAAAAATCTACTCAGAGAAACTGACTAAACTTCACCCAATTTATAGCTGATAACTTAGAACGCGGAAATCAAGTGGATGTTGTGTACACCGACATGACAAAAGCATTCGATAGAATATCGCGCAATATTCTTATCAGCAGACTTGAAAAGTGTGATATTAGTGCCAATATAGTGTCGGTAATATCATCGTATCTAAATTTGTTTCCTATATGGGAGTAAAATCAAATATATATTTGGCCAGTAGTGGGGTGCCACAGGGCTCCAACCTTAGTCCTGTAATGTTTTTAGTTTATGTAAACAGCGTATGTAATTTGTTAGAATGTGAATTCTTAGTATACGCTGATGACATAAAACTGTTTTCAGTAGTAAATAACACCCATACAAATCACTTGCAAAATAATTTAATAAAGTTAGATCAATGGTGTTCATCAAATAATTAAATTAAATAAATAAATAAATTAATATTATCCTTAATATACCAGACATAATTTAACATTTTTTATTGAATTTCTTCATTAAAAAAATAAATTAATTAAATTTTTAAATTAAAAAACAGTAACGAAATGATTGTAGAGAAAAATAAAAAGAGTAATTAATATAGAATGGTATAAATGATGCATAAAGAAATCTTATTAATTTATTTTATTAATTTTAAAACTGGTTTCTACAGTTGATTATTCATAAAGAGAATGTGCAAATCATTTTTCATATTATAGTTCTTATTATTCATTCATTGAATTGAAAAATGATACTAGATATTATTAAAATACATATATTTAAAAGTAATTATCAAAATAGCATACTGATATCAGTTATGTTTTCACGTTTTACAGTTAAATTGAAATTCGAAGGGTTGCAAGTAGTAGCAGCTTCATAGGCTCCTCCAAACATCGTTAGACCAAAACCCCGAGTGCAGTACAACGTGGAACACCCCATCACCAGCTCCACAACACCTTGATGATTATCAGAACCAGTGAAAAGTGTAATCTTTATTAAATGGTAAGAACTGAATTTGAAATGATTTTTTTACTCCTATTTATTAAGTGGATTATTTTGGGCCGTTATATGTCTTTCACTTTAAATTCACCAGTTCTATTCCAGACCAAAGGAAGCTATTAGTTACTTAAAAGAAGAAAAGTTTCAAAGTAAGCTTTATCTACAATGTTATATTGAATATAAAAAAAAATAGAATTATTATCTTCAACATTTTAATAAAAATAGAAACATGTTTAGTTAGAACAATCAACCACCTACTCAATAAAATAATTTTAGTAAATCTTTAATTTAGACCGCAATTCTACCACAAAAAGATCCTAGAAAGGGATAAACCCAATGCAAACAAAATCATTGCAATTAAGAATTATATATTTTCTATAAAGATTAAAAAAATGAAACAATTTTTAGATCTGTTATTTTAAAAAGTTCATACAAAATTTCACATAAGTCACTATACCAAAGTTATCGGTATCTAAAAATAATTTAACCAATAATATTAATGACCGTTCTATCAAAATTTTAAAAATGTTAAAAAGAATCAATATTTGCTTCAGTACTTTTCAAAACTTCTTTAAATTGACCACCAGCTTCAATAATTAATCTATTGGCGTTGTTTTATCCGAAGGAAAAATTGGTTCAGGAAATTCTCCATAACTATCAAAGAGCTAAAATTTAAAAGAGTCAGTTGAAGACTATAAATAGCTAAATGTAACTATGATTTATTGTTGATAAAAAAATATATGCAAAATAAAAATTCAGTTGAATATTTATGAAAAATAGAGACAAAAATGGTGATGTGACCATCATAGTACTTTCCCTATATTTTCTCGGAAACTATAATGTTTATGCAAAACGGCTAGTCCGTATAATTTGCTCAATTTTGAATTCTTTCAATTACCTATTATATAAATTTAATGTAACTCATGTAGTTTATTAGCAATAGGCAAAATATTATGAAATTGTTTAGTTTTTGATATATTTCTCGCAAGTTAAAAAAAACTGTTTTAATAAAACTTATTTAGTTTATCATTCCCTTTAACTTTTGATTGAATAGTTATATAATATGTTTTAAATTTAGAACAATATCGAAAGAAAAGCAAAAAAAACGCCTCGAGTTACTTCCGGTTTATGAATGTTTACTAAATGCTTTTCAGTTCCAGTTGTAACGATTTTCTAAATGAAAAAAGACCTTCATTGGCATCCTTCACAATCATAAATAAATTATAATTACATAAGTATTTAATAATAATTATCCCCATTCTTCGAATTTCTTTTTACCGCCACATTCTTATCACAATCTCTACGTCTGCCTCTCTCCCCCATTTACGTATCCTTTTTATTCCCCCTAGTTGGCCTTTTTTTGTGGCTGGGAGGTGGAAAATCTTTTATAGACGGGGTGTGGGACTCCCCCGTTATAAACGGGTATACCCACTTAAAACCACCTTCCCAAGTCGCCCTGACACCCCGCGGAACCGCCGTCTGGCATTACTTCACGGGGTGTCAGTGTCGTTGTGTGTGTGTGAGAGATGTGGGTATGTGTGCAATGAACGGCTCGGGTACGTAGGGTCGCTACTCCCAAATGGCTGTGCACGTCAACCACCCCTGCGGGACCCCCTAGTTGGCCTAGATGACTCCATGTGTCCCTTCAACTCTCGCACAACGCACACCTGCCATACCGTTCCCCCATCAATACCTTCCTTCCTTTTTCATCCGATCCACATCTAGCCCTTACCAGAGTAACTTTCTTGGACCGATGACCGATTCTATATAGGGAAAGTAAAAATGTCCTTAAACTGCAAAAAACTGTTGTTGATAGGTTCTCGTCTTTCTTGTTTTTTGTAATTCACACTTCCCGTTTCAAAAAATCTATTGAGTAGGTTCCAAAAACCTTCGGATATCTTCTATCAGGATAAAGTGTGCCATAATTTCTAGCAGCCTCCCCGAATACAAAAATTATATCGACTAATTTTTATACGGAACATTTTTTTATATTTCTCACGAGGAAGACGCTAGGAAAGACCGACGCACTGTTGCATGATCCTGTATAACGTCATCCACTTCAAATCCTCTTTCAAAAGCTTCCAAAACATATATTTCAAACACGAGAAGGTTTGTTGAAGTAGACCATCCTTCAAAGAATCCATCAGTCTTATTTCCACCAGAATGATAATAAAGGGTGTTCGGAAAGTAGCGACGAATATTAAAGTTCTATAGAACATACAAAAATTATAAAAAATGTATTTTTTTTCATAAACACATTAAGTAACATCTCCCATTTATGTTTGAAAAATTATATCCTCCATATGACCACCCAAGGCCGCGCGACAATTAGCAATGCGGTCATTGAATTTCTTGGTGGCGCGTCCACAAACATCTGGTGGGATGCTGTTAATAACCCTTTGAATTTCATTCTTATATCGGTGTATTGTTTGTGGTTTGTTCACGTACACTTTTGGTTTCACAAATTACCACAAAAAAAGTCACAAGGCGTAAGATCGTATGATCTGGTAGGCCATTCCTGGTTGCCACGCAAAGAGATAATTTTTGGGGCAACTTTTCATTCAGGAGAGCAACTGTTTAGGGAATGTGTGACATGTTGCATCAATGTTGAAACAAAAGATCAACATTTTCATCCACAACTGTGAATAACCAATCAATAAGCATGGGTTCTGTAACTGTTTGTTGACGTACCCACGAAGGTGTCTTTCCATGATCGCAGGCTTCAACTCTTGTGTACGTTGAATCTTGTATGCATGCTTTTTCAGATCTTTCAAAAGGATTGCATGCATTGAACTTGTTGATAAATTTAGTTGTTATACTCGTCGGCAAACCGATTTTCAAGAGCTTACGGTCACATTGTCACACACGGCAGCAATGTTTTCTTGTGTTTGAACAGAATGCAGTCGTCCTGTTTTCTTAACATTTGCAAGAGAACCTATGGTCTCAAACTTCCGGATAAAATTCCGAACCGAGGATTCGGTTGCAGCAGCGTTATGTTCGAGTGTCACACGCAATTCACGAACTTTTCATCACTTGGATAAGTTGCAATTACTTTCAACAGCAGCCAATTCACCTTTCAAACGATATATAACAAAGAGAGGAAATAGAAGACAGAGAGAAACAATATTTCAGACAAATACAGAAATTAAAATGCAAATATTTATAAATATACCCAGAGAAATGTATATTAAATGACATAGAAATCCCAACACCCAGTATAAATAATTTTATTTTAATAATATTTCGTACAATTGTAAGGGAAAACATATTAAACAAGTTAACAATTTTTTTTTTCATTCAACGAACTTTATGAAAAAAAGAGTCATCGCCCCATGATGTCCCACACATACTCAATTGAAGATAAATCCGGTGACCTCGGTGTCCAAGGCAACAAATTGATTTCAACGTGCTCAAAGAAGTTCCTTGTGGCTCTTGCAATGTGTGACTATACATTATCCTGCTGTAAAGTTGGTTTGGCAATGCCTGAAGCAATTAAGCGCGAGAAAAATTACATTTTTTTTGCTTGCGCATAATATGCTTTTTACCACTCCTGTTATGCAATCTACTATACCCTCATCATTATACTATACTTATAGTATTATAATTACAATAATATCTACTTAACTCTATCATAAATATTTTTGTGCGAGCCTAATTAATTATAATTCTATTCCCGGTTTTACAGAGTTATTGATTTTGCGTTGCAGGGTAGTGGGTTCTCTCCATGGTTACGGCCGGTCACAGTTGCGAGCGAACGGAATTAGATTCCATAATTATTAAATTGTTAAACTATATATAGCTGGTGAATATCGACAATTTGAAAGTTATGCAATATACATCCGTCCTCTCGCGACTGTCACCGGCCGTAACCATGGAGAGAACCCACTACCCTGCAACGCAAAATCAATAACTGTAAAACCAGGAATAGAATTATAACTAATTAGGCACGCATACAAATATATGTATGTATATACAGGGTGAGTTTTTTCGATGTTCTCTATGGGGATCTCGGAAACTATAAGAGATAGTGAAACGGTTAAATGGGGAAAGAAGTGCAGATTTACGAGACGAATAAAATTCCACTTTTCAAAAAAGTAAAGGGCAACTAAATATTTTGAAAAAAGTAAAAAGTGTCATTTTTTTCAAATCAATATACCTCGATAATAAAATATATAAGTCCTTTACGTTGTAGAAAATTAACTAATAATTAGAAAAAACACGAAAATATTTCGTAAAATCTACAACAAATGAGTCTTATTAAGACTACAAGAACAAACCACTTTTGAAACAACTACTTCTATATCTCTTATAGTTTCCGAATAAACTAATAAACTCAAACCAAACATGATTTCAAGGTTCTACGGAATTCATTCTCATCAGAACAGAAAATGTCCAGTGCGTACTGTACTTCATGATATTTTTTTAAACATAGATATTAGAGGTGAGAAGGAATGATGCGTACTACGTGGTGTGGCATACCAGAAAGTTAATCTGTTGCGATAAGATTTCTGAGGAACTGTAATATTTACAAGATTCAGAAATGCACTATTGTCTATATGATAATGAATCATTTTATACAATTCATATATTAGCCTAAATCTATGTCTATTATAGATGGTGAGCATATCAAATTCAAAAAGGAGCGAGTTGTATGATACAGTACGATCAGAATAAACCCTATATTTACAGAAATATAAATATCTGAGAAAGCGTTTTTGTATTTCCTCTAGCATATTTATTTAAAAGTTATAACTAGGTGTCCAAACACAAGCGCAATAGTTAATTTTGCTTATAATAAATGACTCGTAAAGTTTCTTCGCAGTTGTAATGTGTTTAAAATCGCGGCAGTTACGTATTATAAAACCCAATACCTTAAATGAATCTTTTAATGTTTTTTGAATATGTAGGTTAAAAAGTAATTTATGATCAAAGACTACACCTAGGTCTTTAAATTGAGTGTCCCTTTCAACAACTGTATCCTTGAGTCTGTAATTGTACAGTTATTTATTAAGTGATCTGGTATAAGATAAAACACGGCATTTGGAGGCATTTACTTTAAGGCCATTTTCGGTACACCAAGCAGACATATTATCTAATTTATTTTGCAATAAAGCACAGCTAGACATATTATTGATCGTACTGTATAATTTAACATCGTCAACATACAACAAAAAATTACAATCTAAAACAGTTGTTAACTCATTTATGAATAACAAAAATAAAAGTGGGCCCAAATTGGACCCCTGAGGTACACCACTATTAGCTGTAAACATTTTGGATCGATAACCCATGTAACCAACAAAAAGGTTTCTGTTCCTTAGGTAAGAATTAATTACTGATACTACATTAGATGCCAAGTTATGTTTTCGCAAATAAGATGATAGTTTGTCATGGGGCATGCAATCGAACGCCTTTGATATATCGGTGTAAATTACATCGACTTGGCATCCACGATCAAGCTCGCTGAAAATATATTGAGTAATACAAAGAAGATTAGTCTGCATATTTCTCTTTCTAATAAAGCCGTGTTGATTTAATGATATGCATTGTTCACATTGTTTACGAATATAATTACAAATAAAACACTCAAAAACCTTTGAAAAATTTGAAATTATTGCCACAAGTCTATTATAGTTCCTAACATCTGACTTATCACCAGATTTTAAAATGGGACATATACGTGCGGTTTTCCAATGGTCAGGAAAAACACCACGAGTTAAAATCAATCAGAAAATATGAACAAGCGGTTTTACAAGTTGTGCCGCACAATCGCGTATAAAAAAACCAGGAACTTGATCCGGTCCCATGCTGGACTTTGCGTTAATTCTGTAATGCGCGGATCTCGCGACTTTATTCAAAATTACTAATACCGGAAAATTACAGAAAAACGGTTGTGACAGTGACATTTACATTTTTTTTCTCGTATACATGATAATACACAAAACAATGAAAAAACGTGAAATCGGCGTAAACATCCCGCCCCCCATTGAATGCCAAGCATTCAAGCAGTTTCCATAACAGCGGTGGTGTGCTATCCTCCTTGATAACAACGAGTCGTCCAAGTTCGATGTTGGCGGTGTTTTTCTGCCACTTGGTCCTTTTGTGGAGCTCGGACAGGTACTCCCGTTGCCAACGACTCCAGATATGTTGGCGTAGCTTTTCCACGAACTGCCACCGAGACAGCCTGTTTCCCGGAACGTCGCTTATTTCCTGGTTGAGCGGTGCGGTGATTGCTTCACCAATGAGAAAATGTCGAGGGGTTAATGCAGCTAAGTCGTTCGGATCCTCAGACAGCTGGCACAAAGGACGTGAGTTCAATACAGCCTCTATTTGCGTTACGAGAGTATGTAGCTCGGTGTAAGTTAGAAGAGCATTCCTGACAACTCGAATGTTTTACACTTTTGACCGCGGCCTCCCACAGGCCTCCGAAGTGAGGAGCACGCGGCGGTATAAAAGTCCATTTAATATTTTGGGTTGCGAGTGCTGTCCTTATCTCGTCTTCAGCATCCCGAAGAAAAATTCCTAATTCCCTCAGGTGGTTTCGGGCGCCGACGAAGTTGGTAGCGTTGTCGGAAAAAATCTCAGCGACGCATCCTCGGCGCGATATAAGTATATGGAAGGCTGCGAGGAATGCTTCCGTGGTGAGATCCGCGACCACTTCAATATGCGCGGCTTTTGTTGCGAAACACACGAATACACAGATATACGCCTTCGTAGTTCTTTTAGACCGACGAGAACCATCCTTAATAATAAAAGGCCTGCAGTAATCAACGCCGCATTTTAGAAAGGGGCGAAATTGCTGTGTTCGGTATAAAGGTAGAGCTCCCATGATCAGAGCGTCGAATCGGGGCCGAGCGCGGACACACCGAATACATTTCCGAACCACTTCACGTGTCACGCTTCTGCCGTTCAGTGGCCAGTATTTAGTTCTGACGGCGGCGAGGGTTCCCTAAGTTCCTGTATGTAATTGCACATTATGAATGTCCCTTATAATTAGCTTCGTTAGCTGGTGGTTGCCTGGTAATACGATCGGGCACCGACGTGATAAAGGCATGCTCGATTCCACTAACCGTTCGCCCACTCGTAAAATTCCATCGATGTCGATAAATGGATTTAAGCAGGTAAGGCGGCTTGACTTTCGCACTGTCCCACCCTTGGTTAACGAGTCCAGTTCATTTGTAAAGGAGCATCGCTGCAGGTGGCGGATTATAGTGTTGGTTGCCGCCTCTAACTCCTTGGTGGTGAATGGGCCACTTCTCTTCATAGCAGGGTGTCTTAGGGCATCCTTAAACCGCAGAATGTACGCCATTGCTCGTACTGTTTTATGGAAGGATGAGCAGATTGGAATTACGTCCTCAATTTCAATCGAAATATTTCCACATTTGACTTCCGGCTGTTCAGCAGTTGGCACAAATGTGACAGGGGCTTGTTCACTCACCAGGAAAGAGGGTCCATTCCACCACAACGTTGAATGGTTTAAATCCGACGGAGATAATCCGCGGCTAATGAGATCGGCGGGATTTTCATGTGTCGCGACGTGGTACCAATCGGAAACGTCACTCAATGTCTGGATTTCACCTATGCGATTGGCCACGAACGTTTTGAATTTTCGCGATTCGGACTTAATTCATGAAAGCACGATGGTAGAAACTGAATAATAATAATGTCTCACAAATTTAGTGTCTAAGGTGGAACACACGCGATCACACAACTCGGCTAGTAATACCGCGGCGCAAAGTTCGAGACGGGGAATGGTGGTTGACTTTACCGGTGCAACCCGAGATTTCGCACACAACAAGCGGGAAGAGGTTTTTCGTCCATATCTAACAGATACTATGTACACACATGCTCCATATGCATTCTCGCTGGCGTCGGCGAATCCATGAAGCTCGAATGATTCAGCGCCTACCTGAACTACATTTCTGGGAATAGCGAGGTCCCTCACCTGGCGCAGCTCATTAACATACCGTGTCCACCTGTCGATGTACAGGGCAGGTAGAGGATCGTCCCATCCGCACTTCATCCTCCATAAATCTTGGATTAAGATTTTTGCGGTGATGATTAGTGGGCCGATTAATCCTAGCGGATCGTAGATGCGGAAAATCTCACTTAGAATTGTCCGTTTAGTGTATACGCGCGCGGAAATTTCACTGCACTTATAACTTAGACAGTCATTATGAGTGTTCCATACGGTTCCGAGGGTGGTCATTGAGCCCGCGAGTCAGCACTGTTACAGAGTCATTAATGTTCGTGCGGAAGCAGTCACGGCGGGGTTATTGCTTGCCCACTTTTTAAGTTCGAATCCACCTTTTCCGAGAAGAGTAGAAACTTCGTCACGAATAACAGTCAATTTTTCAATCAAATTCCCACCTGTTATTAGATCATCAACGTAAAAGTCTCTTAAGCACACTTCGCTGCCGACCGGAAAGTTACTGCTCTCAATTTTCGCGAGTTCGCGCAGTGATTTAATCGCCAGATATGCTGCGGGAGCGGTTCCATATGTGACCGTGGCCAACTCATATGACACTAGGTTATCTTTTGGATGTTCACGCCACCAAATCCGCTGGTACTTCCGGTCCTGTTGCCGAACGCTAACCTGACGGTACATCTTGGTGATATCCGCGGTGATCACATATGTTTTCGTCCTCATACGCAGCATTATGGAGAACAGGTTATCTTGGAGGGTGGGGCCAACCATTAACATGTCGTTCAATGATGTCCCGTTGTTTGACGGCGCGGATACATTAAAAACTACTCTGAGCTTCGTCGTTAGGCTATCTTCCTTGATTACGCAGTGGTGAGGCATGTAGTAGCCGTTCGTTACATCCCCGCTTGTTGGATGCATGTGTCCCAATTCCTTGTATTCGCGCATAAATTCACGGTATGATTCGTAGACTTCCGGCTGTTTAGCTAGCCTTCTTTCCAGCGCCAAAAATCTATGTTTCGCCGATACACTGGATTCTGCTAACCCTTTTGCATCGGTTTTAAAGGGCAGGGCCACCTCAAACCGACCACAAGGCATTCTCGTACTTGTCTTTTCAAAATGTTTCTCATATTCACGATCCTCGTATGTACTTGTTGTATGCTTGAAATTCTCGATTTCCCAGAATCGCGACCCTAGTTCGTTGAGGCCCACGAAACCTACCGTCGCACAGTGGGTGGTTTGCACCTGCGGTAACTGACCTGCAACTATCCAGCCGAAGTGAGTACTTATTAGCGTCAATGGACCCATGGGGAGGTGACGCCCGTTTACGATGTCGTAATAAAGGCCTGCCCCGATGAGCAGGTCAATTTCTTGCGGCTTGTGGAATGACGGATCGGCAAGTTGAATCCCCGCGGGAGGCGTTAATCGCCGGATGTCCGTTTTATGATTCGGAATTTTATCCGTTATTTTGTGCATTATTAACGCGTTCATTGGTGTATTGTAATCGGACACACGTGATTGCACAACAAATGTTACCATTTCTTTAATGTCGGTTCTTGAGCCTCCGACTCCGACGATGGGCGTTGACAAGGAGCGCCTTGTCAAATCAATTTTCGCAGCAAATTTCTCCGTAATTATGTTCGCCTGCGACCTGGAATCCAGCAAAGCACGCACCTGTATTATTTTTCCTCGCTGGTTTCTTATGTTAATCACGCAGGTTGCCAGTAGCACAGATGATGCATGATTCGAGAGTGTTGAAAGTGACGCGGCCTCACTAATGCAGGGTTCATTGTTACTCGACGTAGGCGGCGTCGCGGCTTTGTGCAGTAACGTATGATGCGATTTGTTGCATTCACGGCAGTTTCCGGATTTGCATGATTTTGCAGAGTGGTTGCTCCCCAGGCAGTTGAAACACAGATGTTTTTGTTTCACCGTTTCAATCCGCTGTTCTACCGATTTTCCTTGAAACACGCGGCACTTGTATCGCACATGTGAACCTTCACAAAACACGCACTTTTCTTCGGTCGATTTAACAGTCAGCGACTTGACTTTCGGAAACTGCACCATTGTTGTACGCGCACTATTCATCGCTTCCAGTTGCTTGCATTTTTTTTCAAGAAATTCCTGCATTTCTGAATACGTCGGTGTTTTAAAGCAGGTTTCACCTTCCCACTCCTTCTGCAGCTCCGGGTTTAGCTTCTCGGCGATGATTTCCACCAGTAAATCGTCCCAGGCATGCCTCGGCCGATTGATAGCCTTAAGCGATGCGAGGTTTAGCGCAACGACGTCGATTAAATGCCGAAGGCTCGTGTGGCTCTCCTTTTTGACCGTCGGCAGGTGAATTAGCGATCGCACATGTTTTTTGATAACAAACCGTTCGTTTTGGTAGCGACTCACTAACTGGTCCCAGGCAAGTTGATACGCGTCGCTTGACATTTGCACGGATTTGATCATTAACGCGGCTTCTCCCTTGAGCGAACTACGCAAGTATTGGAATTTCTGTGCGTTTCCAAGCGTCGTGTTGTCGTGGATGAGGTTCTTGAAAGCGTCACTGAATCCTTGCCACTCGTCGTAGTTTCCGCTGAACGTAGGTAACTCGATTACCGGTAGTCGCACTTAGGTTTCATGTCTTGACGGCGAAGACGCGCTGTTGGCCTGAGTCGCCGCTTGCAATTTAGCAATTATTTTGTCTACCTCACACTCGATTGTGAAACAGTCGTCATCGAATGTTTCTTGGTCTGCCATGGAATCGATGTCGTTATCGAAAAGTTCCATCACAATTTGATTTAGATCTTTTCGGGCTGGAACAAGGTCGTTCCAGAGCTTCAAAATAATTTGCTCATCATTTTCGGGTTCCGCAAGCCGTTTCTGGAGCCTTTCCTTCTTTTTGATGATATTCTTCATCTGCCATTGCAGTTTCTTTACAATTGCAGCAGACATGTTGACTTACTGAGATGTGTTGCACAAAGTAAGAAAGCTCGGTTAATATTGTTCGTTTGTGTACGGCCGACAACCAACTTGCGCACTCACGAGACACAAACACGGCAAGTTGTTGGAATTGTTGCACGCGTAAACGACACGAATATTAGACCACCTTTTGCTCGGTAGTAAAATGGCTCACGAGAGAAATTCACTGGGTTTGTTAATTTGCACTATGTTCGTAATTAACTGTAACTTATCCGGGTCGAAGGACCAGGTAATGCGCGGATCTCGCGACTTTATTCAAAATTACTAATACCGGAAAATTACAGAAAAACGGTTGTGACAGTGACATTTACATTTTTTTTCTCGTATACATGATAATACACAAAACAATGAAAAAACGTGAAATCGGCGTAAACAAATTCTTTTTAAATAGGCTAACACCGTCTTATCGTCAATATTGAAAATACCCATAACTTCACTATCACTTCTTGTACTGCAATTATTATTATCATCACCAACACACTTACACTATAAGTACTGCTGATTAAATCCACAAAGCCCTGAAGAATTTCAGAAGATTCTTCTAATGTTTTTCCATCGTACTTCATGATCCCAGGAATTCGAGATGTTTTCTTCTTGGTATTAACGTAAGACCAAAACGCATTAGGTTCTGATAATAAATTTGTTTCAGTCTTTTCAATGAAATCATCAAAAGCTTTAGATGATGTATCCTTAAAAAGTTTACGTGCTTGTTTATACTGGTCTAATATATTAATGTCAGTAGATGTCTTAATTTTTTTATGCAACATATTCTTACGTTTTAATAAAGTAAGAACTTCTCTATTAAATCATGGTGGATTGTGTCTTCTGTTCGTTTTAACTGTTCTATTTGGTATGTGCTTTTCAAATAAATTATATAAGATTTTATAAAATAATTCACATGCTTCATTTACGTTTTTAGTATCACAGACATCGGACCATTCGGTACGCAAAATGTTATCATATAATGCAGGAATATCCCCTTTCTTGAAATTAAATGATGCTTCACAATCAGCTTTTCTTGAAAATTGAGCATTATGTGATAACGTAATTTCAAATAACAAGGCTGGGTGATGACCGTCTTCTTCGGTGAGTTTATCTTCCGAGTCAGAATTAGATCCAGTAATCTGTTATTTTTGTTTAAAATATTATTGCACAGCTAAAGATCACATATCGCAATAAAATCAATTAGTGGGTCTAATGATCTACACGAATTACCCAAAACAGAAAAATCAATAAACTTCGGGAGATTAAAATCACCGCAAATTAATAAATTTTCAGAGCAAAAGTTTTCATCGATATAGTTAAATAACATGGTATATAATTCAGTAGGTACATTAGGTGTAATATATGCGCATATAATAGTATATATTATATGTGATAAATGAAGATGAATAGCAACTATATCAATATTATGCTCAGTAAAAGAAAAATTAAGCGAAATATTTCGTGAGCAGAATTTATTATTAACCGCTATCAGAGCTCCTCCTCCCCTACCTTGTACCCGGTCGGATCTAAAAACTGAATATGTATCGTTGAAAAGCTTACTGTCCAGAACACCATTCTTCAACCAAGTTTCTGTCAATAAAATAACATCAAAGTTACTGTTTACAACGTTGTTATAAAATTTGGTGACTTTTGTATTGAGTCCCCGTACATTTTGATAATAAAACAAAATGGGAATCTTATTATGTGATAAATTTAGTTTTTTGTTGATACAATTTTCGGTATTCTGTTAAAATATTTAATCGTAAGGTCCTTTTCGCCGGCTTCACTTCGTCGAGACAGCTCAGTTCTTAGAGATTTTAAATACAACTGTTGATTTTTGGTTAAGTCTTCTTTAATTACAATTCCACCTGAATTAATTACCCTGCTGTGTTTTAATATATTTGTTGCAGATTCTCTGTTCTCTAAAACTACCTTTAATGTTCGATTTTTAAAATTCTTGTTGCCTATTCTAATCACTTTTACAGGCTTAATTGAATTATCTACTTTACCATTAATAGTTTTTATGAAGGCATTATCATTTCGGATCGCACTTGAC
>OZ018388.1:58105170-58135521 GCA_963969525.1 Ontholestes murinus
CATCGAACACCGCCTGAAGAAGACCAATGCGACTTGGTCGAAACGTTGCAAATCGGTTCTTTTTAGAACCATCAAAACTTGCAAATTCGAAGATTAAAGCCGAACATTGACAATGTACAAAAATAATCTTCGCGAAACTATCCGCACCAACATATATATATATATATATATATATATGCGGTGACCTTAATGCAAGAGTGGGGAATGACTACACAACAAATGTAATTGGAAAATATGGAGAGACTACATTAACAAATAACGGGACAAGACTAATAGAATACTGCATACACAATAACATTATTGTCGCAAACACCTTCTACAAGCACAAAAATATTCACAAGTACACCAGACAAGGAAAGGGAACAAACGAAAAATCTATAATAGACTACATACTAACAGAAAGAACAAATAAGAAGGAAATTGCCGATGTAAGAGTATACAGAGGACCAAATATTGGTTGTGATCACTATATGGTAATGGCAAAGATTAAAGGAAATAACGAACAAAACAACGAAAATGAAACACATAATAAAGGCTATAAAATATAGTATATAATATGGAAAAGAGAATAAAAAACATCCGGATAGAGCATAAAAATGCAGAAGAATCATGGCAGGTGCTCAAAAACATTTTAATAGAAGCAGCTAGAGAAACTTGTGGTACAATTAAGATTATGAATGGGGCTTGATGACATCAAGGCCCAAATAAAAATTAAAAAAGAAATGTGGTGTAAATATTTACAACAAAGAACGGAGGAAAATTACAATATATATATATAAAAAACAACGGAAAATAGTGAAAGATGTGGTGTGAAAGGGGAAAGAAAACAGTTTGAAGACATTTGGTGAAAAAATGGAGTACGACAGCAAAAACAACAAAAAATGATTATATAAAACACTAAAAAATATGAGAAACAAAAAGGAAGATCACAATGGTAAAATTAAAGATGCTAACAACCAAATTTTGACAGATGGAAAGGAAATTATGAATCGATGGAAAGAATACTTTGCTAATCTACTAAATGTGACAGACAAAGAAGAGACCACAGGATTCGACGAAAACTCACCACAAAAACACGGAAATGAACCAACACCAATATTATTTAACGAAGTTAAAGAAGCTATAAAACTCTTTAAAAAATGGAAAATCACCAGGACACGACAAAATAACAAACGAAATGATAAAAAATATGGGCGAAGAGGGTATGATAATGTTTTGGAAGATTACGAAGAAGGCATGGAAGGAGAAAACAATACCTGAGGACTGGAATAAGGGAGTAATTGTACCTATCCACAAAAAGGGAGACAAAAGAGATTGCAATAATTACAGAGGAATTACGTTATTATGCACTGGCTTAAAGGTATATGAAAGAATATTGGAGAAGAAATTAAGAGAAATAGTAGAACCAACTTTAGAAGAATCCCAGAGTGGCTTTAGAGCAGGTAGAAGCATTCAAGATCATATATTTACGACAAAACAACTAATTGAAAAGATACATAATAACTATTACTTAAAAGTATACTTCGGATTTATTGAACTTGAAAAAGCATTCGACAGAGTACCTAGGACCAGTTTATGGAGCATATTACAAGAAAGAGGAGTTGACACAAAACTAATAGATGCTATAAACAGTGTCTATAAAGTAACAAATAACTATGTAATATTCAGAAACGAGCAATCGGAAATGTTTCACACTGTTGATGGACTAAGACAAGGAGGGGTTTTAAGCTCATTACTATTTTGCATATTCATAGACCAAGTCATGAAGGAATGTCACCGATACATTACACCTGTAACAATAGGGTATAAGAATCTCCAACCTATAAAACTAAGTGAATGTGCGTATGCAGATGATATGATGTTAATAGCTGGGAGTGAAAAAGACCTACAAAGTAACTTAAACATTTGGAATAACACACTAGAGAAATACAATATGAAAATAAATGTAAACAAAACCAAGGTAATGGTGATAGGAAAGGAAACAGACACACTAAACATAAAAATAATAGGAAAACGAATTGAACAAGTAGATGAATTTAAGTACCTGGGAGTGACAATACAAAACAATAGGAAATGTGATAGAGACATTAAAGAAGGAAAACAGGGAGGCTATACTACACCATGAGCCAAAACTTCCTAAAAAACAAATACATTTCGAAGGAGACAAAACTGATAATATATAAGACCATGCACCTACCCATACTAACATACGGATGCGAAACTTGGACACTAAGCAACACACTTAAAAGCAAAATACAAGCAATGGAGATGAAATACTTGAGAGCCGTGAGAGGAATAACAAGAATCGACAGAATACGAAATACAACAGTTAGAGAAGAACTTCAATTACAAGACATACATAAATATATACAGACAAAGCAGCTAGGATGGTGGGGACACATGATAAGGATGGAGGATAGTTAAGAAGGTGTGGACAGCAAGAACTCAAATCAAGAGAGGAAAAGGACGACCTAAGGAAAAGTGGGATAAAATAGTTGCCAAAGCGCTCACGGAAAGAGGAATCACAAATGTTCTAAGAGGAAATAAATAGGACCATACCCCAACACCGCTAAAGTGGTAGAAGGGGTCTACGTTTAAATAATAATATATATTTGTTTTTATTTACTTATTTTCTATCTTTATTATAATGCTACTTATTTTCCTTCCTCCATACAGTATAACTGCTTCTGTATTGTCTCTTTCAATTGTCAGCCCTTTTTCTTCGATGTTTTCTTCTATTATTCTTATGCTTACGTTTAATTTTACTGTTAGGCCTTGTTTTGTCTTATGTGATCTATATTTTATGTAAACCTATTGATAGTTTAGTTGAAAAATTAAAAGTTTTTTCTTGACCTTTCGATTCGTTTGATGATTTAGTATAATGCAAAGAATAGTTTCAAGCTGAGATGCCGACTTTAATATTGGTACTTGTGCATTTCACAACTTCTAAGCCGTAACTGGATGTTTGGTTCTTATCAGTTAATTTTGTTAAAGTTAATTGCCGATCGAATTCTGAGGTATTCTCCAAATCATTTTATCAATTCCTAATTTCAGTTTCTTCATTTCGTCTCTTGAAACAATTGCATGGTGGCTATGATTGTTTGTAGTAAATACCAGCTCTGGTCTACAATTTAACATTATTTTCTCAAATTCTTAAGCAAATTATAAAATGGATTTTGATGGTATCCTAATTAAAAAATTCTTTTTTCTACTCCCATAGTAGTAAGTAGGCAATAACGCAATAGTTTGTTGATTAGTAACCATGGCATTATGATACATGCACGTAATGAAGAAAAAACTAGCACGTAATATATTACGTAACCATTATTATTACGAAACTCAAATCAAGTAGCCTAGACAAATGAATTTGACATTTATCGTTGTTGAATACATATTACATTGACGTTATTTTGGTTTAATTATTATTAATAATTCATTTATTTATTGTTAAAATGAGTGAAAGTGATTCCACAGAAGAAATTGTTGGAACTCAGAAATTAGGCAACTAGCAGAATATACGCAGCGGATCTTCTCCCGGAAAAATTCAAAGAGCGTTATGAAGTGGTTTACGATAAATTCCTGGATTGGCGTATGAATAGTGTTCAGTCTTTTTCGGAAAATGTGTTATTAGCCTATTTTGGGGAAATAAGTAAGAAATACAAACCTTCATCTCTTTGGGCCATGTATTCGATGCTGCGAAGTGTTTTAATAGTAAATATAACCTCAATATTGCAAAGTATTCCAAATTATAATTAATGGGAGTAGAAAAAGTATAGTACACAACTCGAGTTGTAAGTCACTTACGTACTCGTGGAATTACTGCACTCGCCTAACGGCTCGTGCGCAACTTTTTCCACTCGTACGTAATATATGACTTACAACTCTCGTTATGTAATATACTATTACTATATCGGAGACAACATTGTTTTTTAATATCCCAGTCCACATATTAAGTTGCAATCATTTAATTTTTATTGTAGGAAAAGTATCCCTTCATACACTATATCACTTCTACGTTTCTAATAACATCAACTTGCACGCCAATTAATAAATATTGCAAATACCGCTCATCATAAAAGCTGCTGGATTGTTCACTAATTTTGCACTAGCACTTCTATGTACTAATAACTCTCTGCAGACAATATGTAATTTTTTGTTTGCTGAATGCCACCATTGTTGTCAAAACTTGCCAATCAGTATGATTAGTATGCAACTTACAATAGATTTATTAGATCTGACCGTATCCAATTATACAATACAATTTTGTGTTAAATGATTCACTTTTCGAAGGGTTATTTGTGTATGTTTGTGTAAAGGGTCGCCCCAACACTCTAAAGCACCGTTAATTTTGTCCCAATGGTGAATGGTGCCAGTCACTCATCCAATAACTGTCCCGAAGTAACGTTGCTGAACTTTAGTCAACTTTGAGCCCACAATCGGCAATTTTATCATAGTCAATCTTACAAAAGTTCAATAAATATATTTATAGGTTAATAAAATATATTTATTTACCTGTCAGCTTAATTCAAAACTTTTACCATAATCAAATTAATAATATCTCGGCTTATATTTCTTTTAATTTTATTTGTAAATGGAAATGCACAACGCCATATTGAAAGAGTTTCAACGGACCAATTTGGGAGGATACATATCTATCGGGAACGAGCTGAGAGAACCACTTGACCACTAAACTTCCAAATTCAGTTTCTATAAGTTTATTAAATCGGATATGATGATTGATAGGACTGCATACATTGCATCAGCTTGATGTCCCTTTTCTAAACCGTTTACTAGAAAATATTGGGATGATAAAAAATTAGTGTGTAGATTTACCCTTCAAAAATCTTGCTCTCATCACAAATAACATACCTGTATTCCCACATCATCTGTTTCCAAAATTTCAGATATAGCTGATAGTTTTTACCACTAAAAATTATGTAATATACAGGATGTACCATTAGTGTGTGCATGGAAGATTGTGGGTTTATTAACATACATTTCTAAAATCCATTAGCAGAACACGGCGGAGCACCCTTAAAAATAACTTAAAAATATTTTCGGATTCCTGGATCAATTCTATGTAAATTTATGTATCGTACATAGTATCTAAAATTATTCGTTTAACCACAATTATTCATTTTAACAAAAAATTTGGTAAAAATTGAATATCGCAGCTATCATAAAACTTAGAAGGCCACGACTCTGCAATGTTACTAATGATGACATGTACTTACAAAAACGGTCAAAACAAATGCAGTGTTTAATTATCTTTCTAAGGATATCGGGTTGTTAGTCATTGTCTTTTACAGTTTTTTTAAATTAATTGATTTCTAATAATAACGTATTTTTCACAATATTCAAAACCGTTAATGTTTAGTATGCCTTGAAATACAGTAGACGCCGCTTATTAGAATCACGGATAATGTTATCAATCGGATATTGTTATCACTTTTGCGAAGAACGGGCCGGACTTGTAATACTACATACAAACATTTTCGTTTATAGTAATCATTATTTCGGTTTATGTTATCATTTTTTTCTTAGAAATGCTTTCGTCATGAGCAATGCAACCCCCAACAATTAGCGAAATGAGAAAAGCGCTGTAAGTTTTGCGACGTGGTGTGCAGCACAGGTCATCTGATTTTTAGACGCATTACGTCTATGAAATTTTCGTTAATAACTTGCTCCGCGAAAATCAGAGACAAACAACGCTGGATGAGTTTTTTTAATATGAATTGGTTTTTTATTTGGTTTCAAATTTAAATGAAATACATATTGTGTGTAGTAATAATTTTTTAAGAGTTAATGTTACGTTATTATAGTTTGTTACGTTATATATTTTTATTTAAAATAAAGTTTTGTTTTTTCGGCTATTATTATCAATCGGTTATTGTTATCAAAAACCCCGAGTCCCGTTGTGATCACATTAAGCGGCGTGCACTGTATTAATAAATACCTTTTCAATTATAAAAAATTTAGTAACAAATTAAAAAAAAAAAAAAACAAAAAAAACACTAATACAGCAACAAAAATGTATAGTAAAATGAAAATATTAACTATTTAAGAGATTGTTCAAAATGTCTACCGCCTTGTTGTATACAAATTTGAAATCTTCCACGAAAAGAAATTTAAATCCTATTTACCATTTGTAAATTGATTGTAGTGAAAGGGTTTCTTATTCTGCTCTTCATATTTTCCACAAAAAGAATCCTTGGAGATCGCGTTAGCCATGTGGATTCAGAAAAAATATCCTTACCGATGAATATAAAATATATACAGTGCAAAATAGTAGATTGTCTTTCCTCAAAAACTGGATGCAAGCAAATATACCAGTTTAGTTCATATTGAAGTCTTTTACAAATGAGTTTATTTGATACTTAATTTATTCAAATCGGATAAAATATAAGCGAGATACAGCACCAAAAGTTTTTCGTCAGTCACCCTGTATTACAAAAAACGCGACTTACGTTTCGACGTTTTCATGTCATTATCAATATGACATTAAAAAGTCGTGTTACATTATGGTAAAAACAAAGTAAGTTTAGTAATTTTTATATCTCTTGCGACAACCTGTATATATAGATCCAAGCACACAATCACATATTCTTCTACATAAAATGTATCAAAAACTTTATTAAATTTTCCATTAACAAATATTCATATAGTTATTTGAATTAATAAATATTTCATCATTATTTTATATAAACTGCTTTTATTCACTTGTTTGCATCAGTGGGTATTTTATAGGGTACAATATTAATTCAGAACTGCAAACATGCAAACAGTAATGATTCACCTGTTGCAGCATGCAGATTACCCTCAGGGTCAATTTACGAGTTAGTAATATTCAGCTCATGATCCAATAACTCTATAATTGAAATATAAAACTAAATTATTTTTTCATTTGCCGCGATATTAATGGAAATACAATTATTAGTTTATTTGAGTAGTACCTGGGAGCATATATGCAAATATAACGCGTCTATTTGTTCGTACTAACGTATTGATAAATAACAAATAAATTTAATCCGATTATATAAAATAATAAAGAAGTACATATATAAATTATATTTTCGTGGTTGCACTTTTAGTTTTTAAAAACTGTCTATTTCTGAAATTATGGCACATTAAGCGATATTTAGATTTAGACTTGTTAATAAAAATACTACATTTATATAAACGACTGACAGCAATACTGAATCGGACTGATTTAATAATATTAATGACTTGGAGCCTTAGTGCTAAACCTATTAATACAAAATTAAACTATAAGCTAAGCGAAAAGAATATCTGGCGGAAATTACTCCCCGCATAGATAAGCCTAAATAAGCAACTATACATAATATAGAAATATGCATATTTAAACAATTTAATTTATTATAAACAATTAATATTTATAGATTCGACTCGTAGGGAACAATCAATAGCGTTCCCGGAGGTGTAGTATTTTCGCCTAAAATATTTGTTCCCTAATATCACTGCACCGGCAAAAATTAAGAAATATAATAAGAGCGTCCGTGCACTGGGTTTTAGGGGAGTCACTTGTTCCGACACTATATTGTTGCGTTAAATATGCCCGGAGACGTCAGTGGACTGTATTTGGGGTGCCCTTAAAGGGGGAATTTCTCCGGTGCGAGGGTGGCAAATACGAGCACTGTTCACGGGGAGGAATTGAATGGTTGAAGGACACTAACCTTGATCATCCTGCTGTTCCGGACGGCTAGAAATCCCTCGCAGGTGGGACTTTAACTTCTTCCTCGTAGACGTACACGTACGCGAATAGTAGTAATAATAATTCGTAAATAATAAGCCGGTGGCGAAACTACGCGAGTAGCCAATATGCAAAATGAAGAAACGGCGGAGCCAAGACCAACTTTTCGTGTGTGTTAACAAAAATATATGTCTATCTTTTAGGCGGTGCCCGAATCTCCTGCTCTCCTTCCGCTAGTGGATTGGGTGTGTGGGCTAGAAAAAACGTAAACAGAGATGCGCGCATTTGCCTCCCAATTTCGAATATGAATTTAGTACAAAACATACCCCCCACCCAAAATGAAGATTTTGGAGTTTTAACTATAATTAATGGATAAGTTCCCGAAAAAGAGGAAAAAACAACAAAAAATAAAAATAAAGAGAATGTAAACTATGGAATAACGATACGAACAAATATGTACATCAACATTTCTCTCCGCGCGTAATTTAATCTTTAGGTAAAGGTACGACCTTGTTTACGGGCCTTAGAACTTCACCGGTGTGCGTTTTAATTTTAACAATTCTCACAACTCCGTCCGGGCCGACGATCAGCTGGGAAATACGTCCTTTCGGCCACTCGGTTGGCGGCATTCCAGGACTATACCAGAACACTAAATTACCCTTAGAGAGTGGTTGTGAATTTAAAGACCATTTCGGACGATAAATCTGCGAGTGAAGATATTCTTTGCTCCATCTCTTCCAAAAAGACTGCATTAACTGTCTTATCAATTGCCATCGATTTAATCTATTAGTTTGAAGCTCAAGGATATTGGGTTCAGGACGTGAAAGGATAGGACCACCTATCAAAAAATGGCCTGGGGTTAAATAATCGACGCCATCTTCAGGAGCATTCGAGCATGCGGGTAATTAGAGTAATAAATTCTTCCAAAAAAAGTACTTGGTCACCTACGACACGTCGGAAGTGAAATTTAAAGGATTTCACACCCGCCTCCCACAACCCACCGAAATTGGGGGCGTAAGGGGGATTGAAACACCATTCAATTTGTCGGATAGCTAAATAATGAGCAATTTTTTCATTGGAATTTTGCATAAATTGTGTAATTTCATTAATTTCTCGTGCAGCTCCTTTGAAATTACGGCCCTGATCCGAATAAATCCGATTAGGAAGACCTCTTCGAGCAATAAATCTGTCCAATGCCGCAAGACAACCCTCAGTACTGAGACTGGTAACAGCTTCGAGATGTAAAGCTTTAGTCACCATGCACACAAAAAGTGCTACATAGCATTTTATAGTACGAGTCGTTCGTAGGGCAGAGGCGTTGAGATTAAATGGACCTGCAAAATCGACACCTGTATGACTAAAAGTCCGAGAAGGTTCAACGCGATAAGATGGAAGATCAGCCATAGGAGGTTGTACAGGTTGAGCTTTAAATCGATAACAGACTAGACATCAAAAAAATACGTTGTCTAATCAAATTTCTGGCCGACGGTATCCAATAATTACGTTGAATAAGAGATTTGACTAACTGTGGACCACCGTGGCATGAGAAAAAATGGAAATGATCTACAAGTAATGTAGCAAGTCTACTCTTACTCGGTATCAAAATTGGATGACGGCTATTACGCGGGAGTTTAGAGTGTTTTAAACGTCCCCCCACCATGACAAATCCATGGGGGTTGAGAAAAGGAGATAATTTACGATATCTTCGAGAACATAAATTACCATCTGATAATGATTTGACATCGGAAGCAAGATGTCGAGATTGAGTCACTTTAATAGAAAGATCTAGAGCATCTTTATATTCTTGACCTGAGAGCGGTCCTATGAGACATTCAGTAGTATCATGAGTACTTTTAATTTTGAGATTGCGAACAAAACGAATAACGTAAGCTAGAATGCGCTGCAATTTTGTTAAAGAGGAAACTTTGTCAAATAATTCATCAAAAGAAGATGAATCTAGCATAGATAGATGAGACGAAATTTGTACGTCTTTCAATTCTAAAACAACTGTTTGATTTTCGAAGGTTTCGTTTGGCCATTTTGTCACTGAGCTATGGAGAAAATCTGGACCATGCCACCACAATTTACAATTTAATAACTCGGAGGGCAATAATCCACGACTAGCCGGATCGGCTGGGTTTTTAATTCCTGGAACATGTTTCCATAGAGCATCACCTTTATTCTCATGAATCTGCGCTACCCTATTTGCTACAAAAGTTTTCAAAAGATGTGGCGGAGTGCGAATCCATGAGAGAGTAGTAGTAGAATCAGTGAAACAAATGGGTGAATCTAACTTAATTGAAGAAAATGAAGGAGTAATTTGACGCAAGAGTTTTGACAACAAACAAGCAGCACCAAGTTCAAGACGCGGAATTGTCTACGGTTTGAGTGGAGCAACGCGAGATTTGGCTATAACTAAATTAACATGAACAGAGTTTTCTAATTCGAGGCGCAAATAAATTACAGCAGCCATTCCAATACTGCTAGCATCAGAAAAACCTATCAGGCGAGCATTTAACCAATTAAGAGAAATTATGCATCGAGGAATTGAGATTTTTTCTATAAAATGAAGTTCCTCTAGAATGCGAGACCAATGTTGAGAAATGTCCGGAGGTAATGTATCATCCCAATCAACATTATCTAACCATAATTTTTGCAATAAAACTTTGAGAGAAAATACAAAGGGACTAAGATAACCATTCACATCGTACGTTCGAGCTATTCGAGACAAAATTCCTCGTTTCGAGGGAATTTCTTTAAATGGGCTGAGAAAATAATGAAAAACATCACGTGTGGGATCCCAAGATAATCCTAACACTTTAATGCTGGACGACGAAGAAGGAATTTTTTGAAAAGTGGTATTATTAAAATCAACAATAGAATTTTTAGAGCTGGCCCACTTGCCTAGCTCAAACCCTCCAAGATTCAAAAGTTCAACGAGTTGTTTGCGGAGTTCGAGAGTAGAAAGATCATCATCTCCACCACACAAAATGTCATCTACATATATGCTGAATTTTAATGCATTTGCTGCGAGTGGAAAACGTGAAACTTCATCTTCTACTAACCTTTGAATCGTGCGCTGAGCCAAAATGGGACTGCAAGTAGCCCCAAAAATGACGCGAGTGTGTTCCCATTCACGAATGGGTTCATTCGTCGAAAATCTCCAAAATATATGCTGATATTGGCAATCATCGGGGTGTAAAGAAATAGCTCTGAACATTTGTTTTATGTCACAAGTAAGTGCAACTTGTGGAATGCGAAAGCGGGTAATAACTTGACCAATATCCGACTGCAATTTCGGTCCACTTAACAATGTATCATTAGGACTAATGCTATTACTATCCTTTTCTGCCGGGTTAAAAACGACTCTGATTGAAATCCCGGATGAATTCGATTTCATAACTCCGTGATGAGTTAAAATATATGGAACCGTACGTGTACATGACCTTGTGAAATATAATCTTCAATATTGTTTCGATATAATTCAAAAAATTGAGGATCGCGGTTAAAGCGAACTTCAAGTTTCAACAATCGATTAATTGCGTGTTCCCGATTGGAACCTAGAATGGGACGAATCCCGTCTTTGAATGGAAACCTTGTAATGTAACTTCCTGATTCACTTCGGATGACAGTTTCTTGAAAATATTTTTCACAAAAGTCGTCTTCAGGTGAAGTATGAGGAGTAGAAGGAATTTCTTCGCTTTCCCAAAAAGAACGTAAAATGTCATTTAAAGAGTGAGTGTACTCTATATTACTAAACATTGAACTAATTGCAATCTGAGAATTAGATTCAGAATGAGGAGCGGAGCCCATAATCACCCATCCAAGGGTGGTACGAATTGCGCTAGGATTGCCCTTGATATGAGATGGTTGCGAAGGGGTTATATTAAGAACTGAATCTACGCCTAACAAAATGTCAATTTCCAACCTACAATGAAAATTCGGATCTGCTAATTCGAGATTTGAAAAGCGATCTCTAAGGGATTGAGAGAGGGTAGTTGCTCGCAGATCACTAGTAACTCGAGGAATAACAACCGCTTCGAAATTTAGGATTGATTCGAATGAGTTTAAGGGTGCAAGTTTACAGTTCACAAGCCCTTGCGCGCGAACTAGGGACGTTTGTCCAATTCCCTTCAAAGAATAAGGACACTTGGAACGTGATAAACCTAAACGATTTGCTAATTGAGTTGTTATAAAATTTACTTGACTGCCAGAGTCAATTACTAAACGACAATTATGCCACTTTCCATAAATATCTAAAATTCGAGCTTGCGCGGTACGCGGTACCCAAAATGGCAATTGAATTTTGACTTGGAAATTTCGAATCGACCAACGAGACAGATGCAGAGGTGATATCAGATTGTGGTAAGTTATGACAAGAAGTTGTACTAGTTTGTAGTGTACAAGTTTCAGATTGTTTCACAAAATTATTTTCAAAATGCAACAGAGTATTATGGCTTTTACTTCCACAAGATTTACAACAATTTTTTGAAGAGCAATTTGAAATATTATGTGTACCGAGACAAGCGCAACAACGTTTTAGTTTTTTGGCGATTTCATAACGTGCTTTGGGAGAACTAGCAAGAAATGAACTTGATCAATTTGTGATGAGCTTTGCAATGTGGGCATGTTTCAGAATCTTGAACAGTCATGTAAGCTCGTCTACGATCTGAGATTTTACTATGAGAATTTGAATTAATTTTAATTTGAGAAGTCGAAGAAGGTGTAATTAATTCCGCGACCGAGCAATAACTACGTAAAAATTCAATCAAATTTTCGAAACGAGGAAATTTCTGTTCTAGATGTTGAGATTCAAAGTCTTTTCTAGTTTTGGAATCTAATAAACGAAGTGAAATTTCTAATAAAATGTAATCTGCAAATTCATTAATTTTCAACGCGTTAAGAGATGTTACATTTGCATCAAGCGTATCTACTAAGCCTCTAATAGCATTAGGTGAATCAGATTTCAAAGGAATTAATTTCAAAATGTTTGATAAATAATGATTTGCAAGACGACGTTTATTAGTAAAGCGATTTATTAAAAGCTGGTAAGCGGTATTATAATTTTCTGGAGTGAATGTAACCGTTTGAAGTAAATTGAATGCACTGCCTTCTACATAACTAAGCAAATATGAGAATTTTTCTATGTCCTTTAAATCCGTGTTGTGAATTAAGCTATTATACAGTGCAATAAATGCTGGAAATTTCTCATAAGTGCCGTTAAATTTAGCGATTTGAATTTCAGGGAGATGAGTGCGAGCTAATGGAGAGGATGTAGGTGGTTCAGATTTAATTGTGGGTGCAAGTGACGTGTGTTTACCGAGTGCAGTTAAAATATCGAAATACAATTCATCAAATATCTAAAATTCGAGCTTGCGCGATCAAAAGCGGTAGTTAACTGAACGGTATTAACAGTGAAGTCCGAATGCGTAGCCGATAAAACTGCTAATTTATCCAAAACGTTATAATAATCAACTTTAATTGATTCGAGTTCATTTGCACGCAATTTAAATGATTCTAATTTTTTAGGTAATTCAGTAATTAAATTGTAACACATTTGCACTTTAATCCACAAACACTCTTTCTTATTATTGAGAATAGCAAATGCTTTAATGTCTTTAGCTAAAGGAGGTGTAATTTTTGTTGTTTCTGTAGTCATTATTGATCGATAAATATAAATCAGCTGATCGACCGCGAAGCAAAGTGGCGAGAATGAAATGAGCAAGATGACCGTACGCGCAAACAATAGGCGCAGGCTGAGAGTGTGACGCGCGATCGTAGCGGAGAGCGATGCTGATGTACAAATTCGACAAAAAAGCTATCGCTTTTTTTTTGCCCAGAAATAATGAACGCGAATTTAATTTCGACGGATTTTAGAATGAATTTAATAAAAGAGTGAAATATGATTTTCCCGTAAACCCAAATTTAACTCTTTGATCCGGTTCGAAGGACCAATTTTATGTTGCGGTAAATATGCCCGGAGACGTCAGTGGACTGTATTTGGGGTGCCCTTAAAGGGGGAATTTCTCCGGCGCGAGGGTGGCAAATACGAGCACTGTTCACGGGGAGGAATTGAATGGTTGAAGGACACTAACCTTGATCATCCTGCTGTTCCGGACGGCTAGAAATCCCTCGCAGGTGGGACTTTAACTTCTTCCTCGTAGACGTACACGTACGCGAATAGTAGTAATAATAATTCGTAAACTACGCGGGTAGCCAATATGCAAAATGAAGAAACGGCGGAGCCAAGACTAACTTTTCGTGTGTGTTAACAAAAATATATGTCTATCTTTTCGGCGGTGCCCGAATCTCCTGCTCTCCTTCCGCTAGTGGATTGGGTGTGTGGGGTAGAAAAAAATAGACAGGCGCATTAAGAGGAAAACGTAAACAGAGATGCGCGCATTTGCCTCCCAATTTCGAATATGAATTTAGTACAAAACAATATATTTAAGTCTTTTCAGCTGAACGGAGAAGTTTTTCGCATTAAAATCGTTCAAGGGGCTTCACTGCTCTGATGAGGAAGGGGCTTCCAAAAGTTTCCTCGATTTTCGCTATTATGTAGTTCCAAAAGGCCAGGTCATACTTATCGGGTTGGATTAGGAAAATCCCTTGCAGGTTCGGTGACTCCTTTCGGTCAGGACAGGTGATCTTAATTCCTTCACTTGTTGTGAATACAGCAAGGAATTGGTTGGTGTTGGGCACTTTCTCTAGGTGGTTCGTTTGAATTTCTAATTTTGTAAATTTACAAGTTTTGCTTGATCAATTTCTGAGTAGTTCTGTTTCATAGTCTGCTTTATCGCTTATTAACAACCAAATACATATCATTTAGAGGCCAAACTTTAGAATCTATTTTCGACTTGAGTATCGTTTTGGCATTCGGAATGATGGTGAAATATTCGGACTCATGTTTTAACGGAATACGGTGCATTATGTAGAGGTCAAATGATTGTTCATAATTGATTGGCAAGGACAGGAAGTAATGAACTTTTGTTTCTTCGATTTTACAACTAATTTTCATCATGGATTTAAAGTCTAATATATTTTCCGGTTTTAATTCAAAAGGTATAAATCTTGAGGCTTTATTGTGTAAATTAAAAGTTCTAATAATTTACAGAAAGTTAACGAATTCAAAATTCTTTGTAAAACATTTCCGATTATACCGAAAAGTAACGCAAGTTGACGGTCAATAGATTCTTTATAAATTGCATGTAATTGCAATATTCTAGATCGTAACACAATCTGGTTGTGCGCAATATTTTGGATTGTTTTATTGAAATTTTGACTAATTTTGGCACTAACGCTGAATCCAAATTTAAGTTGATTTTGTAGGTTGTTTTGATTATTTGCCCAAGGTTTCAATATTTCATCGATTCTTTTACTACCACAGGCATCCATATTTCCACTAATGGTTTTAATTTTTGTACCTAATCCACGGATTAGACCTCTCTTTATACGTTTAGGTTTAATACTATTCTCTCAATTGTAGTTATATATCATTCCGGGAGTAATTCAATATTTTTTTCTAACTTTGAAATAGTCTTTTAAATTCAGGGACGTTGCTAATGGTTTTTCTCAGGAATTCATATTGAAAATTTTATTGATCCTCTTCTTCATAAACACTATTCATATCATGTACAAATGTGTGTTGGATTTTTCTAATTTGACTACTCCTAATTTGATAGGCAATAACCCTGCATTTACCGTAATATTTCTAATTTGAAAAGAGGTCACAGTTTTTCGATTTCTGTCGTTCTATAATTAAATTTAATCTTCTCCTTTTTGTATTTGTTTTTGGTCTCAGCTTGTTTTTGTTTATTCTTAATAAAAACGTCTTTCGGATTTTGGAGGACCTCTTCACGGGTCACATTACGTTTTTCGATAGCTTGACCTTTATTTGTATTAATGGTTTCATTAATCTTTTCATACATTTTTTTTCACATAATTATTTATAAGAACAGTTTCTAAGTTGATGTCTCAAATTGATTTATTGTCAATGTGTCCAGAAATAATTTCGGACGGTTTCACTTTAGTAGTAGAGTGTATAGAGTTGTTATAAGTAGAGAGCGGATAAAAAATCTTAAAAAATGTGAAAAAAGCACTTAAAAAGGCACCAAATTTAGAGAAAAAAGCATTAAAAAGGCATAAAAACACGAAAAAAGCACTAAAGAAAACTATATGTTTTTAATATGTTACATGTTTATCAACATATTTTACGTAGAAATTCTGCTTAAAACTAAAATAAACATACTTTATTTACGCAATATATAATATTATGTAAGTATTTAAAAATTAAATTGTATTTTTGTATACATTTCAAAATAACTAAAATCTATTCATGAAAACAGTAGATCATTAAATGTTGTTCTAGGGGTTTAATTGTAAAACTTATTACTTCTGACGCTCAATAAATTTTTGAAAGTGGAAAAGCTCCTCTTTATTTTAAATTGTAGCTGGATCCATTTGAACATTACCATTCAAAATCAAGTTTAATTTATTTAATATTAAAAATCCTTCATTTTCACCGAATACTTCTTTCGATATTATTTTGATTTCTTGGCCAATGCGTCCAGGTATTTTCTAAATTGAATTGTTAGCACTGGTTTATGGGGCAGTGAGATATCAGGTAATGACTTCTTGAATAATGGCACTCACAGAAGAATATAAGAACTATTTTTCCATATTTAAATAAATCTACAAATGGAAATTTCATTCTTATAGTTTCAGAAATTCGTTTCTATCCATGTGCTAAAATTGTACAATGCACAAAATGCATTATTAGTAAAATTTTGTAACTTGGTATTTTCTACGGCAAAAATAAGCTTGTCAGTCCATCATTTATGAATTTTGCTATAATGTTATTATCAGTTTTCTTCAATTCTTTTGTATATATCAAAATACTATTGGTCGGATGTCTTCATGTTAAACTCCTATTATTAAATTAAACAAGCGTCTGTGGTTTCATCCGCACCAAACCACATATAATTATTGTTAATAATATCTTTAATTTTGTGTATGGTTTCATAGTACGCAAGAGCTACATAATTTTTTCTCGGGAATACGCTTTTTACAATATTTTCCCAAGAAAGATTTAAATGCATTATTTTGTAATTTTCTTAAAGGGATATTCGAATGTAAAAGTATATTGCACAAATGTAAATTTAATTTAAATTGTCCATCGTTTGTTGAAGATGATGCTAAAGATTGTGAAATTGTGCTGTTTTTTTAGTTCAGCTTTAAACTTTTTCAAACGTTCTTCATGCAGTGTTGTTATAACATGTTTTACATACAAGTCTTGACTAGTTAGGATGCAGTTGGGAACTAAAATAAAACTTACTATTTTTAAACATGCCTTACAAAATAATGTATAATTTTCACTTCTCTCTTCTGGATAGTCTCTAATTAATTCTTATATTGTGGTTTTGACCTTTTGCATTATGGATTAAATATGCATGTGAATTTTATAATATAATTTATCTGTGATTCCCCAGGTCAATACGATTCACGCATATAATAATTTTTGATAAATAAGCAAAATTTTTGGAATGTCAATTCAATAGTACGGTTTATGAATGCGAGTTTGAATATGAAAATTAACGGAAACGATAAATATGCGCCAGTCGTCCCATCCGTATTTTTGCCGAGAGTAGAAAATTGATACGGTTGCAGAACACCTGATTATTAGCTATCACTTAAATTTGTTTACATTTAATACTTACTGGGGCCCCTGTTTGGGCCTAGTTTAACGACGTTTACATCCGGAATATCATAGGTGTGATTCCTATGAAGCGTTCGTCTGTATTATCTGAATAATGAGAAGGTCTATTATATCTACTTATTCATAAACGAATCCATTGTAAATTGGTAATTTGTACTAATATTTATTAATAATAAAATTCATTATTATTATTGTATCATATTATGACGGTTTTAGCAATTATGTTGTCAAAAGACATGAAGAAAATATGTAATACAAATATAATCTATAAATGATGGGATACAGATTTTTACGAAAATTCTCTATATTAGCACATTAATTTAATATCAGCCTGAAATTTTTATTAAATGTTTTTTAAATGTTTAAGAAAATGCTCCAAATAAGCATCAGAATAAAAAAAAAAGCATGAAAATAAGCATAAAAAGTCAAAATAAGCACAAAAAGTCAAAATAAGCAAAAAAGCACAAAAAAAGCGCTAAGTAATCACATTCTTTAAGATTCGTATAGATATTAAGAAATTTTTTCGATGCTATTAATATTATGGATAAGCATAATGCTAGAAATCCGCTCTCTACTTATTAATAATAAAATTCATTATAATTATTGTATCATATTATGAAGATTTTAAACAATTATGTTGTCAAAAGACACGAAGAAAATATGTAATACAAATATAATTTATAAATGATGGGATACAGATTTTTACGAAAATTCTCTATATTAGCACATTAATTTAATATCAGCGGGAAATTTTTATTAAATGTTTTTTAAATGTTTAAGAAAATGCTCCAAATAAGCATCAGAATCTAAAAAAAAGCCTGAAAACAAGCATAAAAAGTCAAAATAAGCACAAAAAGTCAAAATAAGCAAAAAAGCAAAAAAAACTTAGCGCTAAGTAATCACATTCTTCAAGATTCGTATAGATATTAAGAAATTTTTTCGACGCTATTAATATTATGGATAAGCATAATGCTAGAAATCCGCTCTCTAGTTATAAGCAAGGATGGCATATATTCATTTTTAAATAAAGTTTGATTATTTAGCAATCTTACATGTTCGATCATTGTCGAATGTACGCTCAACAATTCTATTGGACTCAGGGTTTTGTGAACTGATAAAGTGCAATTTGATTTTATGTTCCTCTAGAAGTTCCCTAATTACTGTGTTTTTAAACTCAAGGTGATAATCTGAAACAATTAAGTCTGGAATGCCTTGATGGCAGAAGAATTTAATTAAATTTGTTGCTATTTCAATGGGCTGATACAATTTTAGTTTATATAATTGGGTATATTTTGAGAACGAAAACTCGTAATTGCCATTCTCCGTATTAAAAGCTGTTTTAGTAACGTCCCGTTCATATGTTTCAATTTGATGGAACCCTGAGGACAAAGCTAGCGTGGTGAAATATTTTCATTTCCTAACTTGTCTAAAAGGTCCGTAATATTTGGAAGATGGTACCGATCACCTACAGTTTTATAATTTAACTTCCGATAGTCAAAGACAATACGCCATTTTCGCTGGTCTGATGCGACTAATGTTTTGGGACTATCCAGATAGGGGAAGACCATGGTCTAAAAAATGATCTTATAATATTTTGTTAGAGCATTTCGTCGATTTGTTTATTCACTTTGGTTTTTCCAAGCAATTACTAAGTAAGTACTTCTATTGTTTGAGGGGGATGCTGCAAATTAAGAAGTATTCGGCAAATTATATCCCACACACGCTCAATTGGAGGTAAATCCAGTGATCTTGGTGGAAATAGATTTCAGCGTGCTTAAAGAAGTTCATTGTGGCTCTTAAAATGTGTAAGTGAGCATTATCCTGCTGAAAATTTGGATTTGGCAACGCCTGAAGATAGGGGTAGAATGAACGAGATGAAGTTCCAGAATTTCTTCGATGCTGTGCGGTCATGTTGCCTATAACAAAGATTAGAAGTTACCTAGAGTCATAAGCAATGACCCCATTCCATAACCACCCCTAACAGTGTTATTAACATGCCTTAGAAGAAAATAATGGTACCAACAAAATTGGTGTTACGGGTCAGCACCTAGTTGCCCGCGATTCCGTGATGTTGATCAACTCCTATTTAAGATTGTTTCACCAAAGTGGTTCTGAATAAATTCAAATTTTGCATCAGTGTTAGAAAAGTAGTATCATATGAACATTGTTGATGTCTGCGGAACGTTTGCGTTATTAATAGTGGTGGGTGTCGAAATTTCTTATATTATATTATAATCAGCTATTTCGGCCAGTTTTGCAGACACTAAAGAGTTTTTGCACAATTTTATGTTCAATTGTATATTGTGTTTATCAAATTTTAGTCTATCATCTAAAATTAATCCAAAAAAGCGAGCCTGTTTACTTAGTTATATTATCTTCACCAAAGGGTAAATGCGATGGAGTCTTTGTATGTTCAGTACATTTGAATAAAACGCAATCTGTTTTTTTTTTTATCATTTAAAGACAGCTTATTTTCCTTGAACCACAATTTTACCTTTGCAAGAACTTCTGTTCCTTTATTTTTTAATTCAGTAAAGTTAAGAGCTTTAAGGAATAGATTTGTGTCATCTGCATAACAGGTGGGTTCATCATTTCCGCAGATACTATCTAAATCTGTTGTGAATATTATAAATAATAAAGGTCCCAAAATACTGCCTTGTGGAATGTCTACATTCACAGATGTTTTATTTTATTGGCGTTTGACTCCATCTTTTTCAACTTGGACAGTAAGCGTTCTCTCTTTTAAGTAACTTGATACCCACTATTTTCCTATACCTCGGATGCCATAAGCTTCCATTTTTTGTAGCAATATTTCATGATCTACGCTGTCAAAGGCTTTTGACAAATCAAGAAATATGCCACATGCGAGATTGCTTTGATCTAGTGCATTTAGTATTGCCGAGATATAGTCAAAAAGCGCAGTTTCCGTTCCGCGATTTCTTAGAAAGCCATGCTGTGATTTGCTAAATATATTGTGTTTCCAAAGAAAATCAATTAATCTGTTGTAGAATGCAATTTCTAAAATTTTTGAAAATGTACTTAGGATAATAATGAAGCGATAGTTTTCATAATTATTAATGTCGCCCTTTTTAAACAGTGGTTTAGCAATGCCAAACTTAAAATTTGACGGAAATGTGCCAGTAGAAAAGGAGGTGTTAATTATTTCACACAATGGTCTTGCAATTGACATGATAGCGGATTTTATTACATTTATGGGAATTCCATCAAAGCCGTAACTACTTTTATTTGCCATATTCATAACTATAGATATAACTTCTTTCTCATCAATAGGATATAACTGAAAAGAAGCTGGATTAGGATTAATACCACAATTGTATGGATCAACTGAAACATTGGAAACTATTGTATCAACATTTGCTTTAAATTGCTCACCAAATTGATCAGCGCATTGTTGTAATGAGTTATGCGTTGGAAGTATAACATTTTTTTTATTATTACCATTAATATCGTTTATTACCTGCCACATTGCTTTGCTTTTATTTGTGGAACTGTTAATTAAGTCACCGTAGTAATTATGACGTGAATTTCGCAGCAAATTATTGAATTTTAACTTCGTTGCTTGCAGTCTATTCCTCAACTCTGGCTGATAAACTACTGCGATTTCCAACCAGTTTAACATATTTTTACAATCATTTATTTCCTTTGAGGCAAACCTATATTTGCAATGTTTATTGAAATACATAATAAACGTATTTAAAAAAATTGATACCTTTATGTCTACTTCGCAACCACTATAGTTATTATCAAAACATTCCTCAGATATATCATTCGCAAATTCATTTAATGCATTAACTGAATATATACGTTTACTTATACTAGGTTTAACATACAACGGGTTCGCAACACTGTAATTTACTACTTGGGCAAAATGGTCAGATATTCCTGTAGCTAGAACAGATGTTCGATAATTACTATTACAATTTGATATAATATTATCTAGGCAAGTGGAGGATGTACTAGTGATCCTTGTGAATTCTTCAATAAGTAACTTGAAACCAAATGAATTTAAAAGATTTACAAACATATTACATTATCTCTATCATTACTATTAAATGTGTCGATATTAAAGTCGCCCATTATAAAAAATAATTTGTTATTGTCAAACAGATAATTTAAAAGTTCTGTGAGTTTATCAAAAAACCTGGTTAAATTTTTGCGGTCAGGTATTCTATATATACACAAAATTGTTATTTTGCTTTCAGTGTGTTCAATTTCAATGCCCGCGCACTCAAACACTTCATTTTCACATAAATGATCAAATGTCTTAATTGGTGTTGCCATGAGACGATCAGAGACATAAACTGCTGCTCCTCCATGTTGTCCATTATTTCTGCAGTAGGCTGATGCGAGGGAAAATCCAGAAATATTGTGTAATTTTAATTGATCACTCGACATCCAGTGTTCGGTGATGGATACTACGTCACATTTACCGAGTGAGCGTACTTCATATATGATTTTATTTACACAATTACCGAGACTATTTATTTATTATGCATTACATTTGTATAGCATCTTAAAACTAATTACCACTAGCTTAGACTACCCTCCCGCAGGTCATTGGGTTTGAAATAAAATTCCCTCGTCTTGTTAATCTTTATTCCACCCTATATATATATACATATACATACACACACATACATACATCCATACATACACATATATATACATATATACATACACACATACACATACACACATACATACATACATACATACACGCATATCCCCGCTTATAATTAGATGACAGAATTCCCTTTATTAGTTTATTTATTTCACCCACTCCCCTTAGTCTACTCTTATACGCTAACATGCAAATTATCCGCTAAATTATCGTCGTCACTAAAAAAGAAGGAAAATTATAGACAGAGAAAGATTATAGAACAGAGAAATAATAATAGAATGGAAAAATAAAAGAAAATAAAGAATTATGCCGTCTGCACAGGAGCCTTCCGTGTTCCGGTCGTAAGTACTCCGCTAATTGACGCTAATAACCACTTCCCATGTCCTCTTCGTCCTGGTCCTCCAGGTCATCGTCTTGGTGGTCCTCTTCCTTTCTTCTGCGACGAGGCGTCCTCTTCTTTCTTCTACGACGTGTGATCCTTTTCTGCGATGGAACGTCCTCTTCTCTTGGTACTTTTCGTTCTTCTTTCTTCAGTGTGGTAAGTTTTTCTCTCGCTGCCCGTTTCCCTCAGCAATTTATAACCTGCCATTTGTATTTAAGTGATTCTGTTTCCTCACACCGCACGCACAGATAACTCCCCAACAGCAAATCAATTTAGCCCAGCCCTACAGTTTTAGTATTTCAATTGATCCCGCAAATACACTAAACGTTTTCCAAAATCTACTTTCGCGCCTAATACTAGTCAATTCGTCGTAATTAGTTGGCCACCTAAGTCCAACTGAGATTAAATTTAAGTCCGCCCTGTTTCGTTGTTCCCGTGTATATTCGCATGAAAACATAACGTGTTCCGCGTTATCAATCCCATTTCCGCATGTACAGTCTTCCAAATCCGTTTTCCCTATTCGTTTAAGATAGTTACCGAAATCCCCATGTCCCGTTAGTAGTTGCGTAATTTCCGGTGTAATCCGTTCTAAAATTTCCCGCCTCTCCTCAACTGATCTAATAAAGTTAAACGTTACTCGCCCATTTACCGAATTTGCCCACCCGTTATTCCATTTATCTATCGCGTCTTTCCTAATTTCGCGTTTTGCATAGGAGAACGGTGCCCTGTCGTAGTCACATGTTCCTATTTTCCGCGTGGCTTCTTTCGCGAGTTCGTCCGCTCTTTCGTTGCCCGTGTTCCCTACGTGTGCCCGCGTCCAGTGGAATATTATTATTTTCCCTCTCGCCTCCCAAATATTTCGCTATATCTCTACCATTAATTCAGTCGGTTTTCGCATCGATCTAAGCGCTTGAAGTGCCGACTTAGAGTCCGATATTATGTGCCACACACCATTCTCCTTTTGTGTAATATAATTGACCGCGGCTCTTATTGCTATTAATTCGCTCTGGAAGACTGTACATTTAGCGCCTAGTTTTAATTTAACGAATTCCTGTTCCTCGGCATTTTTATAGATTACAATGGCCGCTCCGATACCATGTTCCGATTTTGACCCATCTGTGTAAATTAAATTTTCCGCCTCAAAATCCGCGTCTACTATGTCGAAATTTATTCCTTGTTTCTCAGTTGGATGTCTATGAACTACTCCTCTCTTTTCTATTTGAACATTCCCTTCTTCGCGAGCTATTACCCCTGAGTTTCGCGTCTGCCATCGTAAGCTTATTTCCCTAATCTTTTCCTCTATCGGTATTAAATCCGCAATAATTAATGCCGCGTCCGCTGAAACGGTTTTGTATGCCGCTGCCGCGCCTATTGACATGCATCTTTGTACCGATCGCAAGTTCTTAATTTCCCTCGATTTTAAATTATTTCCCCATATTGCCGCTCCATACGTGATAGCCGGTTCGACCGCGCCCAGGTAGATTGTCCGCATCGCGTCCCTAGTTAATCCCCACGTTAATTTACATGCCACCCTCAGTTGTTGTGAAATTTTTCGCGCTTTATTACAGATATATATGACATGCTGCCGCCAGCTTAATTTTTCATCGATTTCTATTCCGAGATATTTAATACTTTCCGCGCAATGAACAAATGTATCTCCCATTTTAAAGTTAGGTCTCGCTTGTTTTGGTTTCCCAAAGAAAAGTCCCGTCGTTTTTTCCGTGTTGAAATTGAGTTTAACATCTTTTCCCCATTTGTCAATTATTTCCAAAGCTGAATTAACCACGTTTTTAAGTCCCTTATACAGTCTTGACCGTGCCAGAAGTACAGTATCATCGGCAAAAGCAATTAGTTCGCAATTTTCCGGAATTGCTTTCCTTAAGAGTGTGGCGTGCACAATTTTCCAAAACCCCGGTCCTGATTTCGAGCCCTGCGGACAACCTCTCTCTATTTCTCTTTCTACCGATTGACCCGCGTAATCTATTCGCGCTGTGCGATTTTCTAAGAAATCCCTTGCTAATTTAATTATGTTTCTAGACACGCCCATTCTCCCCATTTCGTTTATAATGACTGGCCACCACGCATGGTCAAACGCCCCCGCGATATCTAAAGAAATGACCGCGCTGTAATCCCCTGCCCGTTTCGCTTCGTTAACAAATTCTATTACCTTTTTGACCGCGTGTACCGTTGTTTTGCCCTTGGTAAACCCATATTGATTAGGGGCCGCCTCGCCGATTGTCTCGAGATGATACTCAATGCGTTTGATTAGAATATCATCCAAGATCTTCCCGAGACAGGGAAGCAGACATATGGGTCTGTAGCTCCCCATGTCCGCGACGTCCTCTTTCCCCGCTTTCGGAATTAACCTAACATCCGTGTCTTTCCAACAAGCTGGAAAGACACCTTCCCTCACGCATGATCTCATACACTCAAAAATCTCCGCGTCTATCGTTCCCATCGCCCGTTTGATTATGTCAATTGTTAATTTATCGCGTCCCGGTGCTTTTTTCGCGCCTATCCCTTTAATTGCTCTATCTAACTCTTCGTGTGTGAGGTCGCAATCATTTTCGCCCCCTGTTACCCTTGTCGCCTGTTCGCGAGTTACTCTTTGCGCATCACTGTCACTATCCACCTTATCCCCTGGAAATAATTTATTAAGTAGTGCCGCCGACGTTTCCTGTATTGTTTTTGTATATGTCCCGTCCGCTAATCTCACATTTGAAATTATTTTCCGTCGTTTACTACCCCTAATTACTTTATACGCGCACCCCCACGGTTCCTCGTTAGACGATTCGGTACAAAACCGTTTCCATTCCCTTAGTCGCGTGTCTTTAATTAATTTCTTATAGTCCGTGAATTTACTGTAATATTCGCGTTTTTTATTTTCCCTTTCTAAATCACCTCGCGCCTTGTTCCATGCTCGTTTTAAACGTCTTACATCCGCCCTCGCGTTATCAATTTCCCTCGTCCACCACGGAACAGATCTCGCGAATTTCCCAATCATCGGTATTCCTTCTACGCACGCCTCTCTAATTAGGTTATTAATTTCCTGTGCCGCGTCATTAATGCCCTCGCGTGACTGATCACCCAGTTTTCTAGTAATGCGATCCCTATGCCTGTCTAGAACTCGGTCAAAAATTTCCCAATTCGCCCTTTTTGTACAGAATCCGCAGTTTTCTTTCCTATCATTAATCGCGCCTCCTATTTCACACCTAATTACTCTATGGTCCGAAATTTCGTTTTCGGTATCTACTGTCCAACCACTCACCGACGCGGCGATGTCAACGGAACAAGCTGTCACATCAATGAAGCTTGTTCGGTCGCCCGGGCCGGCGTACGTTGGTATGTTACCCGCGTTTAGAACAATTAGTTCGCGCTCCTCAATTAATTCCGAAAAAATTCTACCGCGCCTGTCCTCCGAAGGACTACCCCATAATCCAGATTTCGCGTTCGCGTCGACGCCTAAGATAATCTCCCCTTTGTTTTCTAATGATTCTAGTACCCGTCTAAGCTCACTAATGGCTTCTTCGTAATCTTCATCCCGTCTATTACCTGCGCATGGTAGGTAAGCCGATATTCCAAAAATTCTAGTCTGACCCTTTTGAAATTCAATCACCGTTATTTTCTCCGAACATAGATCCGTTAAGATTATCCCATTAGAAGTTATAGTTTTTACGCAAATTGCGGTCCGCGGGCAATTCCCCGTTTTATAAAAAACATCCATCTGTGAGGTGAAGCCTCTTACTCTACCCCCGCGTATGTTGGGTTCCTGGACAAAACATATATCTATCCCTTCATCTACGATAATTTTCGTTAGTAAATTTACCCCTGACATGCTCTTGTTCAAATTAATCTGTGCGCACTTCACCACGGAAACAGAATCACTTACCCCGTGTCCCTTGATTGTGGGTCGGTTAGTACCCATAATCGATGGTGCTGGCGTACATTTCTTCGTACCTTCTCATTGAGGGGCAGCGTCTTGATTTTGCATCATGGTCGGTTTCAAGTTTGCGACCATCCTTATTCGCGTCATTATGACGCTTACACACTACACAACACAATTTACGGCTTTTGCATTCTTTGAACGCATGGCCGTTTTCGCCGCACTTACCACACACTTGTTCCTTGATTTTGCAGTCCGCCGATTTGTGTCCAAAAGCGTGACACTGGTAACACTGCAATAAGTCCTTGCAGTCTTCCGCAAAAATGCATTCGTAACCGAATTTTACTGGGTTGACCTCCAGAACCACGCATTTTTGTATTGGTTGCGACGGTTTTTAATGTGCCGGCGTACAACCACCTCCTTCCGGTATTCCTCAATGGAATCAAACAGACTCCTTACAAAGGAATTCTGCTTAAATATAGTGTCCAGAATTGAGTTATCAGTCGCACTCACATCAATTCTGAACAATTTCATCCACGGCTTTCGTTTTTGGACGTCGTTCACTTTTAGGTCCGTCTTCTTAATTTCTTCCGTGAATTTCTTGAGGTCTTTTGTATCCGCACAATTAACTTTTACTCCGCCATTTTTCATCATTGTCATTTTCGCGATTCCGATTTCGTGTTGCACGGGGTCAACACTTGTCATTATTCTATTTTTCAGCTGCACATTATTTAGTTTATCGTCACCGCACATAACGATTATTTCGTTTTTCTTCACCGTATTGGCATAAGAAGATTTGATCTCCCTACGCGTCACAGGTTTGTCACTCGTCTTCGCCGGCATCTCACTAGCTCGTTTTTTTTAATTCCTCCATTTTCTTCTCGGTCTCGTTCAGCAGTTCTCGCATGTTGACCAACATGCCACACATCAGCAACATTGTAGAAGCCATGGTTTCCACGCTTGTCCTTACTTCCTTCCGATCGGGCACATTAATATGTGCCGATGATTCGGGCAGAAGTTTTAAGATTTTCGCCTTAGCCTCACACACAGTCACCGCAAACTCCTCGCCTTTCGTCGCCATTTCGTTATTGAAATGGAAATTATCCGCAACGTAAATCACAATCGCTCGTTATAATCCGCTCGAAAAGTGCTCGCCAGGTAATTGCTTGAGGGATTAGACACGTCCGTTCCGCTCAAGCGCCGGTTTGCAACTCAATTACCGAGACTTCTTACATTTTGATGAAATAATGTTATATCTGTGGACTTTTCGTTATGCGTCGGTGAAAAAATCGAGTGATATATGCGCCACTCGGCCATAATTCCGGGTTAGTTGCCTTTTCGAAATTGTGCAGTAATATTGAAATTTTGAATGACTTATAATATTCGGGAAATTTCGACTCATTTTCTTCGCATGAAACTTCTGGAAATTTTTTATTAAGGTGGTTTATTATATGTTCAGGTTTTGTTGATGGGTCCAGTCGTGAAACATATATAAGTGGCCATTTTGGTGCCGCCTTTAATGCGCCTTGATGTTCCTATGATCGGTGCATTTCTTTTAAAATTTCTGTTTACATTATTTGTAGTTTTTTTTCTAACTACGGTTGACCACATTTCTTGCTTTTCATTTTTAGTTTCGCCGTTTTCATGCACATATCCTTGCGCATCCTGGATATTTTGGTTTATCAGTTCTTCGCCGTCGTTTTCGGCGCGACAGATTCCTGTGTTTTCAAAATTATCATCGTGTCCGGGGCCTTTATTTAAAGGTAGGGATCTCTTTTTAATTGTACTGTTATCAGGTCGATTAACATTTGTTTTGTTTGGAGAAGCAGATTTCTTCCCATTTGTATTCTTTGATAAAAGTTTTGTGTTAACAGGTGGCGTTACTTTGTCAGTGCTGTTAATATTTTTAGTTCTTTTTAGCTCCTCATTAAGTAAATTTATTTGGGCGTGTAGTGAGTTAATCAGAACATTTTTATAATTCAAAATTACCTTAAGAAACATATTTTCTCTCTTGAGCCCACCAGTTTTGTCCAATCATTATTTTCAGTATCGTAGAAGGAGCCTTCCAAATCCATTAGTTGTAGGTTAGAAATAGAATCCTCTACATTTTTCGGGTCTTCACAGCATGAAAAACCCTCGATAGTCCCTATGGACAATTTCATTTTATCACTACATCTGTCGTGATATAAATTTTCGCATATTACACATTTGACACCAATGGAAACTGGATATTTACAACGCGTACAAATACCGTCTTCAATTGATGCCATGACGCCAAACATGTCCACTAACTTTTGCAGTTTTTGATTTAGTAGTAGTAGTAGTAGTAGTAGTAGTAGTAGTAGTAAACTTTATTCATAATAGCCACTATACACAAACATTTACAATTAGTTAGTAGAATTTTTACCTGATGTTGGAATTAAATCTAACATAGGATTGATTAGAGGGCTGAGATCAAAATTGAGAAGTTAATACATGTGTTTTTTTTTTCATTTCTATTGCTTCTAATGCATTTAAGTTAAAAGAATTGGAAAAACTTTTGGTACTGCTATGGGCAACCCTCTTGATCCCTTTCATACTGAAATTTTTGTAAACCATCTTGAAAATGGAGCTAAATTGAATTAAATGATTTTCCAAAAACCTGAATCATAATAATAATATTTTTACCATAACAAAAAATAATTTCAATCCTACACAATGTTTATCTCAACTGAACAGTTTTTATCCCAGCATTTAATTTACGCACGATATATATATATATATATATATACGTCTCGTATAGTTAACTATATTCACTCTGGCTCATTTACCATTTAAACATAAACTCGCTGCATTCAACAATATGATATACGGAGCCAGCAACCTCCCAATTAACAAACAAAACCGAGAACTTGAACTCACCCTCATACGTAAAATAAACGACTCATTAATATATAATCAAAAAACAGTCAACAGACACATGAAAAAACATGACATGCAGTCAATTACAATATTATAACCAATTTCAAATTCGTTAAGTCAACATACATATGTTAAAATGATCCACGAATTGTTATATTGAATTTCAAAATGAAGCGTTAAGTTGAACGAACTTTACCTATCATTTTTGTTTAGTATTAAATACATTGTGATATATTTTTAACTCATTACAATTATTACTTTTGGATAAATTCATACAAGCAACCGTGTTCGGATTAGGTGATGGAATTGCGAAGGGCCCATCCGTTCCACAATCGTTATTTAAGTTTGACAGGGTGTCTACTGAGAAACAAGTATTAACACCCATTAAAAGTGAAGTGTCGAAAATTTTATGAGGAGATCCACACATCTCCAATTACGACACTCTTGCAGGTAGTGGAACATTCCTCTTCACGACCCTTTACGTTCTAATGGTGCATATAATATAACACCAGTGATTATTTTAAAAATTATTTAATTTGTGCTTAGTGTAATGCAATTTCTTTCAATATTGTTAGTAAGAAATTGTAGTAGTTATATTGTAGAGTACCTGAAGACCCGCCAATCGTCACCTCACCCCTGATAAGACTGAACTTTCCCTATTTTATGTAGTTGTTTTTTGTATATAGTCAGTTTTAACCCAGTTGTAAAATTGAATCGTTGCGAGACACATGTACATATCTGAAATATAATCAGTTTAATCAAAAAGTGTAGTTTTCAATAAATCGTCTAGTCGTCACAACCCAGCTCTCTTACAAAGAGCAAATGGAGCAGCAACTTCTTAAATGGCAATCTTCACAAAATTATTCAAACCGTATATTATGGTGTTATTTATGTGAACACATTTTGCATAGGACTACTCCTGTTACCCCATTGCTATCGTCGGCGGCACATTGAAAGTCATTACCTTATCAATTTTTTTTTGTTAATAACAATTCCACTTTTCTCTTAATTTATTCGAACGCTGACTAGCTCAGCATTTTTACTACACCTACAATAATTTTCCTGTCCCTCAGTTTCTAAAAAATTAAAATTATTGTATTTTTACTAAAATGACAAT
>OZ018388.1:58135721-58277742 GCA_963969525.1 Ontholestes murinus
TGTTTATATTGGATAGGATGTTGTGAATCAGATGGGATTAGGGCATCAGTGAACGATGGTTTTCTGTAAATATCAAAATTTAGTTTTTTGTTTTTATTGCTAATTGTTATATCTAAGAAATTGATGCTTTTGTTTTGTTCTATTTCCACTGTAAACTTTATTTTTGGGTGTAAGGAATTTACGAAGTTTAAAAAGGAATGAATTTGTCTATCGGTGCCATCGAAACAAACTAGAATGTCATCGACATATCTAACACACACAAGGATATCCAGGGTGCCGTTTTTCATCATCAACAAAAAACAAAATTCAACATACGCGAATCACATGCTCGACAATAACCACGTTCCAGATTTAAATCCGTTAGAAATATTACACTTCGCTGAAAAAGGCCTAAGACTCGACTACCTGGAATCGTTGGAAATCCATAAAAACAAAACTAATCCGGAAAACCCCCTAATGAACGACCAAACAGAATTAATATACACGCCATTATTTAATGCGATTTTGTAAAAGTGTTTACCTGCGCCACCTTAATATATAAGTACCGAATTGTAAATGTAATTTATTGTATTTGTTTGATAATGTCCGAATAGGACGAAACTAGTCACAATAAAAAGTGTAAAAATTCGTGATACTAGCAAAGTGTTATTATTTCTTAAACCTATTTCGTAATCAAGATGTATCACAAAGTCATGGCTTCAACAATCAATCATAATTTTGTGGTCTATTAAAATTGTGATTTGGGGAGTTTTGAGGTCTCCCAAATACTCGAATGTTAGTTGGGAGTCGTTGTTGTGGTTGTTGCTTAAATTGATAACTATTAGGCCGGTTCGTGAAGTTATTTTGCGGTCTGGGGTACTGATTAAAACGATTATTATTATTAAAATTATTGTTGCAAAAATTTAGATTACGCGGTCTAGGTTGATTATTAAATCTATTATAATTTGGGTTGTTAAATTTATTATTGTTTTGATTGAAATTTGATACATTCGGTGTATCGAGCGTACTCTGAAAATTATTTTCCTCTATCAGATAGTTCATTGCGCGACACGGTCAATCTGGCCTCTACGGCACAATATAAAGAAGTTATTTTAACATCAATAAATCGTTGTTAATGGGGTGCCGCGAAATTAATGATCGTCTTTTATCGGCGTCTATAAACACTGCTTAATTGTGCACGCGCCCAGGATATGGCGAAACTCATCATCGTAGGAGCATGAATCAAAACATCCCAGCATACGTGTGCAAATAAATAATTTTTAAGGAGGAATCGTTAACGGAAAAACCAAATCTTCCTGGCATACGTGTGCATCGGAAAAATTAGTTAAATTTTAACTACCAATTGATTAACACGGAAAATAAATTTTCATGATACAATATTAAAAAATAATTATTTTATTTAAATTTTTTTTAAATCGGCCAAGAATATTCAGACCATGGGAGAGACTAATATTTATTTTTTTATTTAAAACATTCTTACGGTCCAAATTCTCGAGAGAATTATATAAATGTAATAATTTTACATTTGATTTACAAAAAAATATTTTTTTTATCCATTTTAACTAAGACAGACTGTTGCAAGTTCAACTAAAAATATTATTTAACCTTAAAATATAAATAATAAAAATTAAATATATTTATTATTATTATTATTGTTATTATTATCATTACTCACATATGCTGACCTTATCTAATCTAATCTAACCTAACCTAAACCTAACCTAACCTAATCTGACCTGACCTAACCATATATTAAAGATATTATTAATATTCACATATGCTGACCTTCTCTAATCTAAAATAACCTCACCTAAACCTAACCTAACCTAACCTAACCTGATCTGACCTAACCATATATTAAAGATATTATTAATATTCACATATGCTGACCTTCTCTAATCTAAAATAACCTCACCTAAACCTAACTTTTTTTTTTGTGGCCGGGAGGTGGAAAATCTTTTAAAGACTGAGTGTGGGAGTCCCCAGAACTATACTGGTATACCCACTAAAAACCACCTCCCCAAGTCGACCCTGATACCCCGCGGAACCGCCGTCTGGCATTACTTCACGGGGTGTAGGGTGTCGTCTGCGTCGGTGATGTGTGCTTGTGTATGATAAGTGTGTGTGCCACCCCGTGGAACCGCCATCAGGCATAACATCACGGGGTATCAGTGTCGTTGTGTGTGTGTGTATGTGAGACGTGCGTGTGTGCAATGAACGGCTCGGGTACGTGGGGTCGCTACTCCCAAATGGCTGTGCACGTCAACCACCCCTGCGAGAACACCTAAACCTAACCTAACCTAACCTGATCTGACCTTACCATATATTAAAGATATTATTAATATTCACATATGCTGACCTTATCTAATCTAATTTAACATAAAACCAGCCTAACCCAACCTGACCTAAAGAAACCTTTAAATAAAGATATTATTATTGTTATTATAATTATTGTGTGGGGCAAATTTGCATTTCCTCCTGGTTCAAAGGATTTACCCCTGTTTTGGGTTGATATGTGTTTGACGAAAAAACGTTTGTGTTTTACTAACACTAATATTATTTACAAGATGTTAATTACACGTATTTACATCTGCATTCGATAACGGCGAAAAAGAAACTCTCTTTTTGTGTAGTGTTTACGCGACTATATTATGTCTGTTTTCGCTCGCATTCCTACGCCGAGTCCGTCTGGTTCGCATTCCTACGCCGAGTCCCCTCTGGTTCGCATTCATACGCCGAGTCCTCTGGTCGTCGAAAGCGCCCTCTTCCCCTTCTTAGAAAACAGAGCCGTACTAAGTTCCGCGCGGCCCAAACAACTAACAATAATTTAAAAACTACACAAATTGTTAAATTGAACCAAACATGCCGCCCACCTTGAAATGACCTCGTCTTTCAACATCAATATATGAATAAAAAGTAAGAAGGGATGTACAAATAATTAAAGTAAATATACAGGGTGTCCCGTTAATGCGGGGAAATGGCTGGACCATAGATTCCTGGGGTCAAAATATGATGATTTAACACAACTTATCTATATCCAAAAATTTACGGTTAAGTCGGAATTTGTCTTCAAAGTTTCAAATTTTTTTATTTCTTTTGTATATAACAATTGAACGCTTTATTCGATTTGAATGAAATTAATTATTAATAACTACCTTAGTATAATACATCATTTAAGTTATTATGGACATTGGTGATTAACAGGAAATATAGAAAACAGTAGTACCACCACTTAAAAACTAAAATATTTTTTTGTTAGTGCATCCAATAAAAACTACAAAAATACTGCTTAAAAGAGAATGTGATTCTAAAACTTTTTTGTCTCTTAATAAAATTTGATATCTTGTACGGTTTTTGCACAAAAAAATAAAATATATTTTTTATATCTAGTAAAAACAAAATCTAGTTTTCCATCAAATCGAAAATATATGTTTTTCGTGGCCGTATTTGTTTAAAAAATGTAAATTATGTAAAATAATAATTACTGAGTGTTTTTAAATCATTTATTGGTAACTTTATTATAGTTCATAAATATTCACATTTGCAACAGATTTCTTGCTGGTATTAGGTATTTTGCGAAGAAAATTGTTTAAAAAGTGTTAGATGTTATTTTGATTTATTGTATCAATTAATATTAGTTAATTTTTATTCAATTGAATAACTTGATTTACTTATTACTGAGTACAAATCTGCATACTATATTCATATTTTATTTTTTTGTGCAAAAACCGTAAAAGATATCAAATATTATTAAGATACAAAGAAGTTTTAAAATTAATTGGTCTTTCAAGAAATATTTTTTTAGCTTTTATTGGATGCACCAATAAAAAAATATTTTAGTTTTTAAGTGGTGGTACTACTGTTTTTTATACTTCCTGTCAATCACTAATGACCATAATAACTGAAATGATGTATAGTATTATGGTAGGTTTTAATAATAAATTTCATTCAAATCGAATAAAGCGTTCAATTGTTATAAACAAAAGAAATAAAAATTTTTGAAACTTTGAAGACAAATTCAGGCTTAACCATAAATTTTTGGATATAGATAAGTTGTGTTAAATCATCATATTTTGATCCCAGGAATATATGGTCCAGCCATTTCCCCACATTAACGGGACACCCTGTATATAGGGTAACACAATTAGAATGATGCCTTTACCTACTAAAGATATTTTGGAGGTTTTATTTTTGTTTCATCTTCATTTTTAGTCAAAATATACTTTAAAATGTGTAAGCAAATATGTGATAATAAGTTCCTCAAAATAGTAGTTGCTATGAAAAGTCAGTGATTGTCATCTAAATTGTATAACCCACAAATAAATAATTAAATTCAAAATGAGTGCTTACAACACAGAAGGAAAAGTTTAGTGCGAGTTCAAAGGCACAAATTCATTATTCTTGTTGAAACGAGTTAACTCAAACGTACAATTGCCCGAAACAGAATTAAACTGTTTTTAGTATTTCTCATTTATTTTCTTCCAGTTAAATTATAATTATTATACTATTCCAAATTTAGAAAGAATGCTTATATAAAGAAAAAACATAAAGTGAAACCGATAAATACTTTAATTTGCTTGCAATAAAAATAAAACTAACAATGCTATTTTTAAAATGCATGCCCATACATTGAGTTTTTGTGGATATTCAATTCTTGATGTTACAATATGAAGAATGTTTTGAGACCATTAACGATTATTTTGTTCGTTATTTTCAGACACCAAATAGAAAGTACATTCATCTGTAAAACACACACTATTTGGAAATCTCTTGTTCTCGTTACACTTTTCCACAATAATTTAACAAAATTTAGATCTTTAATCAGGATCCACTGCTCAGTTCTCTATGCTTTTGGCTTTTATAGGGTCGGTAACTATAAGCTTACACTTGATGTTAGACGTACTGTTATCCTTGCAACACATTTGTTACAGTTTCTTCAGATTTCCTCCCTTTATTCCTAAGAATATGTTCATCGTTTACACAACCATTATCCTCAAGTTTCTGATCAATTCTAATAGTTGTTGATTGACACTGCACTGGACAAGCTTCAAAATTTATACTAAATAAGTCGCAAATGTCCCCCAAAACTCAATTTGATGATCTGAACTTTTTCTTTTGTGGTGTAAGCACTTATTTTGAATTGAATTATTTGTTTGTGGCTTGATCAATTTAGATGACAAACACTGACATTTCATAGCAACTACTATTTTGAGGATTTTATTATCGAAAATTTCTTCACACTTTTTAAGCTATATTTCGATTAAAACTAAAGATGAAACAAAAATAAAACCTCTAAACTAATCTTAGTAGATAAAGAAATCATTCTCATTTTATTTTGATAATTTTCGTTCAATAATAGAGATACAAACTGCAATTGAAAATTTTACATGGGAATTCCTAATGATGCGTCTTCAAACGGGACACACGGTATATAAAATAATGTATTGGAAAAAAATTATGAAAAACTTTTTATACTTTCTTTTAACTTTTTCAGTTAAAAATATTTTGTTCCAATAGAAATTATAAGATTTTATTATTAATATTTTACATTATTACCGAGTGTGTTAATATTTCTATGAAAGTAATATTATAGAAATATTTACTTAACATTCGAGACTGTTGTAACAGGGGCACAATAAAAAATAATAACTTAGATACGTTAAACATGTTAGCACATATCCATCTGCTGCTCTTTTCGCCAGCACTGTGTAAACGGGCACTACTTTCTAATCATGCCTCGTATTATTCAAATACTCATCCATAAAGCATCAATTTGCTTAACTGCATCTATACTCTATAGTTTTATAATTACAATAACACCAAATTTACTTTCCTCTAGATATTTTTCTATGAACCTTATTTGTTATCTTTCTATTTCTGGTATTACAGGGAATTTATTGATTTTGCGCTGCAGGGTAGAGAGTTCTCTCCATGGTTACGGCCGGTCTCAGTCGCGAGCGATCGGTCATACAGTGCATAGGGTTAATTTGGCTACACTACTTTAAGATAACTCGCATTATATAAGATAATACAATCAGGTAAATTAAAATTATTATATATATAGAGGGTGAGTTTTTTAGATGTTCTCTATGGGGATCTCGGAAACTATAAAAGTTAGAAAAACGGTTAAATAGGAAAAGCAATATAGTTTTAAGAGACGAATAAAATTCCACTTTCAATATTTTCAAAAATGTCAAGGGTAACTAGGTATTACGAAAAAAGTAAATAGTGTCAATTTCTCAAATCAATATTTCTCGGTTATTATGACAGATAGAAAAAAACTACAAAGAACAAAGTTGTAGATAATTTTACGCAGATTAATAAAATATATTCAGAAAATTTATCGATATTATTTCCTAAGATGTGATGTAAACTTACAGTTTTTAAATGAAAACTATGGTTTACTGACGTCGGATTTGTTGGTTTTTTTCTCTTTAATCCGATATTACATATTAGATAGTCTATTTTAAAAATAAGTGAGTTATAGTGATTTTAAGCACACATGTTTTTCTTCAAGAAACATTTGATGATTTGCTCTATAAATTAAATTTATAATTACTGGCGGGATTTAAATGATTCCGATATGAGCTGCACCTCTTATAATGGATGTACGACATCATTTAAAATTATGCTTTTTCTAACTCATGGATGGGAAGAAATTGACCAATCTCAAGGACACCTAGATCTTCGGATCTTTCCGGTTTTTTCTGTGAGGTTATGATAAAAGCAAGTGTATCGAAAATCACACCAATCAGCGGAGGATCTTACACTAACTGTGGTTGAAACATTTAATTTTAATGACAAAAGAATAGTCAAAAAAGCCACAAATTCAATTTAAGAACGATGTAATTTATGCCATAAAATTAATGGTGGACTTTTTGAGCATATTTTAATATATTAAAATTTGTCTCCCATTATTATTTTAATAATTGAGGAATTATTATACTTTATACTGTTCTTTTCATCTTTGTTTATCTTTGTTTACAATATTACAATTTATATAAACAACCACAAATATTTCACTTATTTTCAGAAATAAATATATGTGATATCGGCTTAGAGAAGAAAAATACAAAGTGTGTTGTTATATCTCGGAAAATAAGAGCGATAAAAATATATAAATATATATTATATATCTACAACTTTGTCCTTTACAGTTTTTACTATCTGTCATAATAACCGAGATATATAGATTTAAAATATTGGCAATTTTTACTTTTATCAAAACATCAAGTTACCCTTGATTTTTTTTAAAACTTTGAAAGTGAAATTTTATTCGTCTCATAAATCTACACTTCTTTCCCCATTTAATCGTTTCTCTATCTCTTACAGTTACCTATATTGGATTACATAACTATTAGCTGCCATCACATGATTTAAATTGCATTAAGTATAAAGTGTCGTATTTTGTGTTGTTATTGTCAAGGCATTGGACAACAACCAATGCCTTGGGGTGCTTCAGTACGAGGGGTAGTTGTTTTAACTATTAGCTGTCAATTCTTGCATAATTATTGTAAAATAAAGGTGCAGTAATGCCTGGAGAAATTCAGTTCTCTCATAAACATATTAATTCCAACAATACTATGCCGGTAAATTATTTTAAATTTTAATTTACGTTTAAAAATGCCGAGAATTGCATTACACTATCCAGTGTATTTTAGTACACTTGTTTAATTCAAATTATTTCCCTTTTTAAATTATGATTTACATTCCAAAGCAATTATATGGAAAATTTTATTTTATCTTTTATTCTCATATTTCGTGTTTTAGATTTCCTTATCGTAAAAGATTTAAATTTTTCTAAAAAATTTTCTCTTCATCCTTATCTTATTTAATTATTTACTTCTCTTATTTTATACAGAAGAATAAGTATACATCTTACATGGTATTGGAATTATTTAATTACGGACAAATATTTTTCCGAGAAAACTTCAATTTTTACAATAGGTATTTTTTAATTTTGAAGAGAAAAAACATGTCGGAAAGTATAAGGATATAAACAAATCTATTTACTTCTATGTGAAGCTTATAATTTTATTCATTCTAATTGCAGGAAATACATATAATAAACCATTCGATTAAGGAAATCAATTTTAAATGCCAGGATGTTTGATGCTCTAGTTCCAGCTGTTATGAGATCTGAAAAAGGCTATAAAACAGTAATATATCTTTCAGAGGACACTGAAGAAATAGATTATGAGAGTGAACTGAGAGGAAACGGTACGTTATATTTAATACTAAAATTCTTCAAGGAAAACTAACATTACGTTTTATAATAAACTCCATACAGAATATTTTAAATTCTTTTTAAATCATATTTTTTAAGTTACATACTTACAAATGCCAAATTTAATTTGAAACATACATTTAATAATTGATTTTCTTTTAATCTTTGACATTATTATATACTACATATAAAATATTTTTGTATTAGAGTATTGTTCTGAGACTATTTGAAATTTCCTTCCAAATAAATACGAGCAAAAGTATTTACCTTCACTAACTACTGCCAATCATTATTTTTCAACTGAAGAGTAATGAGATTTCGAATCATTTGGCCACAGGATGTTTAATATTTGTGCAATAGTTTAAACGTAGTATCTCTGAAAACATGAAATTGTCTATAACTTCGTTATCATTTTTTTTTATAATAAATAAAATACTATTACTTTTTTCTCAACTAGTTTCTACAGTCTCAAAGAGATATGTGCAAACATTCATTCGTCGAATTGAAAAATGATCCTTTATTTTCATATATTAATATAATAATATATTTATATAATCAAGCATTATAATAAAGAGTATTATTAACATCAGTGTTTTGTCCCTTCTAACAGATAAATTGAAATTCGAAGGGTTCCAAGCAATAGCAGCACCAGACGATCCTCCAAGCATCGATAAACCAAATCCTCGAGGGCAGCACAACGTAATGTACCACATCATCAGCTCCATAATATCTTGATAATCATCAGGACCAAAGAAGAGTGTAGTCTTCATTTAATGGTAAGAACCGAGATTTGTTTCCACTCCTATTTCTTAAGTGAATTAATTTCGCCCGTGATATGTCTTCCAGTTTAATTTCACTGTTTCTATTTGACACATAAGGAAACTATTAGTTATTTAAAATAAGAGGATGATTTTCAATATATGTTTTACCTACAAATTTATAGTGAATTTACTAAAAAATTCTAAATTGTCATTTTTAAAGTTTTAATACAAAAAGTAACATTTTCAGTTAAAATAATCAACATCTTAGTCACCAAAATAATTTTAGTAAATCTGTAATTCAGATCTCAATTCACCCACGAAACGACAAGTATACTAGATATCATAAAAATCATAACTTTATGACTCTCAAATTGTTAAACTGAATGCGAACAAAATCATTGCATACCAGAATTATAAAATTCCTTTTAAGATTAAACAAATTAAATAATGTTTAGATATAGTTATTACAGAAAGTTAATAAAAATGTGCTTAAAGAAGAATTCAACCAATTATATTACTAACCCGTTCTAATAAAAAATGTTAATCAATCTTGGTACCGATTTATCCGAAGGGTAAATTGGTTCAGAGGAATCAATTTATCCTTCTTCTTCTTCTCATGGAAGTGCTCTATAATTAGGGCAGTTAAATATTTTCGCACTTATTTATGGCTCAGGTCAATCAAAGGACTAAATTCCAAATTAGTCCATTGAAGATTACAAGTAGCTGAAAGTAACTATAATAATTGTTTATAAAAATATGCACAATAAAAAATCCATTGTATTGCCTGGAACATAGTTAAATATTTATGAAAAATAGAGACAACTGAACATAAAGTCAATTATTGAAAAACACAGTTTGTTCAATAGTTGTTCATATTGGTACTAAAGAAATTAAATTTTAATTTAATTAAAAATTGTCTGAATTATGATTTTTTCAAAAACTTTATACTTCTCTGTCGAACCCTATAATATCGCTAATTTTTCCAAATGTGTTAAAATATCACTAGTCGAAAGTATGTATCTATTACTTATTTAGGCCAAATGTCACTTAATATAGCTAAAATTCTAAATAATTTTAATATCAGAACTTCCTTCAAGACAAAAAATTCGCTAAATAACTATATTAATAATGCAAAAACCCAACAGATCAAATAAAGAATCGGGTATCTAGTTGTTACCTTGTCGGGTATATATCGGCCAAACACGCAGAAGCTTTGAAACCAGAATCAAGGAACATCGTACGTCCTTCACCCATAATAAACCTAATTCGGTATATGAAGGAGCATAACCACACATTTAACAACAACTTCAAGATTCTTCATAAATGCAACAAGGAACTGAAGCTCAATTTATTGGAATCCATGGAAAAAAAATATATTTAACAAAAGAGGAGTGATTTCAAACGACCAAACCGAGACCAATAAATATTAAATATTTTATTCAATTTCTATGTCAATATTTTTTCGTTGTAAAATCAACAACCGCAAATTCCCATCCTCATAAAGTCCCACTCCGTTAGTACATAAACCCAATTTGTATTTTGTTACAATCATACATCTAACTGATGATGCCACAGTGTGGCGAAACAATTGTCATAGTACAATAATTGTAATTTTTTAAACCTCACGCTGCACCAGTGTTTTATCAAACTAGAACCTCACGACCTAATGATGAGTACTATATGAATGCGATATGTGGATGATACATTCGTTATTTGGCCACACGGTTGCGAAAAGTTAGACCAGTTCATTAACCATCCACCTATGAAACTAATTCACCATGGAAACAGAAATAAAAAATAAATTACTCTAGACATACTAATAACGACCTGAAGGAAGCCTTGGACACGCCGTTTACAGAAGGCACGCACACAAATAGATATTTAAATATTTGTGAAACAAACCAAGTGATTTTAATTATAAAACCTATATATTAACATAATGTTTCACCAAGTGATTAATGAGAAACAAGTATATGATATATTTAAATGCCAAATCATACCACCACCCACCGCAGATATATTCAGTTGCAGAGACCTTAATAACAATTAAATTAACAGACGAGTACAATAAGATAGAAGAACTAAATATACTAAAAAATGATCAACATACACGGACGTCCGTCCAACATCAGCTCAGAAGATGTTAAACCCAAAGCACACATCACGTTACCATATATAAAGGGCACCACGGACTGAATTGGAAATATCTTGAAAAAGTTTGATATAAAAACCGCCTATAAGACCGTGATATACTGCAACATCCAAAAGACCGCAAATGATTGGATAACCAAGGGGTTTACGATATCCCATGTGCTGATTGTAACAAAGATATGTCCGCGCTTGCCGTGATGAACCCATATTATCGACGAAAAAACATGATCAGAATTCATATCCGTTCCACATATGTCAAACAACGACCACAGGATGGATTTTATTAACACAAAAATAATCACAACAGTAAATAATTTCCACGAAAGGATTATTAGAGAATCGATCGAAATTGAAAAGAATCCGCTTAACAAAAACAAGAGGAATGAAGGAACCCTATTACCTGGAAAACAACAATCAGGACTAATTACACCAAATCTGACAACGTCCGCAGCCAATTTGCCCGCATACTTTTTTATTTGATAAGAGAAGAGGAAATCTTACATAGACACCCTCATAACAGGGTAGTGTCGGATTCTTACCGGCTAAAACCTTTCATTCGTGGTCATCTTATTGAGCTAGTTCAGAGCCAGAGGTCGGAAGAATTCATGTAACCGTCCGTCCAGTTGAACGCCCTTCGCGAAAGGGATAATTGAACGCCCACCATACCTCGTGGAAACATAACAAAAACAACCATGCCGGTAACGCGATCGTAAGATTCGCGGAAAAATACAACAATATACACATCACAACACCTAATGATGCCACTCACACATACACATACAACGACATACACATGAGCAACATACTCGACTTTGCCATACACAAGGACATTGACATTACGAACTGCTACACAATACCAGGACTTAATTCGGACCACGTACCTGTTGTTTTCACAATCAATGTGAACGAAGGAAAGACGGAAAATATCACACAACAGACAAAATACACACAAAAAAATACGGACTGGACATTGTTCAACAAGCTGACGGAAAACACAGAACACATCAAAAGACCGACAAACACAGACGAAATAGACGAGACAGCCTCACAAATAATTACCCTAATCAAAAATTCATTAAATCAAAGTGTACATAAACATACATAAACTCACTCCCATCAAAAATCTCTCCCTCCCCACATAATTGACTTGATCAAGGAAAAAAACAAACTATTCAAACAGTTTTTACAAACCCGTGACCCCCAAATCAAAACAGAAAAAACTCGACTACAAAACTTAATTAAAACACAAATTGAAATCTTTAACTCCCAAAAATGGGACGAGATTTTAGCTAACACGGAGAGATAAAATCAACATCCCAATCCTCAAATCCAACAACATCCTCGCCAATACAGACACTGAAAAAGCAAACATGCTCGCAAACACCTATCACAATACTTTCACACCCAACCCGCTTAATCCCAACACTATTCTAACAGTTAAAAACTCACTTGAAAACATAGAACTCACGACAGTAAACCCAGACAGTGAAATCACAACAGACGAAATAATAGGCATCATTAGGGGTTTAAAAAATAAAAAATCGCCAGGTATCCATAACATACCGAATGTTGCGTTAAAAAACCTAAATATTAACCTAATTAAAAAAATAGCCGAACTTTTTTCCGCGATCTTACAACTTTCGCACTATCCCGATATATTCAAACTCTCGATAATCATACCCATACCCAAGAAGAAAAAAAATCCCAAAAACCCAAATAATTACAGACCAATTAACCTTCTCCCAACCATCAGCAAACTACTAGAAAAAAATATTCAGAATAAAATAACACAACATCTAGATGATAACGCAATAACAATCCCCCCAACAATTTGGATTCCGTACCGAACACTCCACAGCACAGCAGCTCATTCGTGTCACTGACACAATAAAACACACCACAAACATCAAAAAACACACAGCAATGGCTACTCTCGATATCGAGAAAGCATTCGACACCGTTAGGCACGACGTTATACTCCACATGCTGCATGAAATTAACCTCCCTGTAGAATTAATCAAACTAATAAAATCTTATCTTACTAACCGTAAATACAAAGTTAGAATTAACAACACGCACTCAGAACCAAAAACACAACTCTGCTGGGTACCCCAAGGTAGCGCGCTAGGCCCGACCCTATTTAACATTTTTATTAATCAAATTCTCATCTCAGATGACCCGCGAGTTATCACAGCACTTTTTGCTGATGATACCGCCATCCTCGCCTCATCCAAAAATCCCACCCTTGCAATCCAACTCCTCCAAGACTCGCTAGACCGAATCACCTATTTCTCTGAGAAATGGGGGCTGAAAATCAACACACAAAAAACAGAAGCAATAACGTTCCAATATAAAAAACGCACAAACACACATTTCCCTAACTTAATCCACAACAATCACCCCATCCCCTGGTGTAGCGCATTTAAGTATCTTGGGGTAAATATAGACGAAAAACTAACGTACAACAACCACATTGACGACATAATACAAACTGCATTTGCTAGAAACAAAAAAATCGCATGGATTACACGTAGACTGACACACAAAACCCGCACGCAATTATACACTTCCATGATCCGCCCACTACTTACGTATGCATGCCCGGTATGGTCACTAACCTCTCGTCGCACAATTAAGAAAATACAAATTACAGAAAACAAAATTTTACGTTGAATTCACAAAACTCCCATACTAACAACTAACGAAGCACTATACGACCTTGCACAGATCAAAGAAACAATCACTGAACATATAACTAAATTAAATAATAACTTCACGAACAAAATAAATAACTCTGATAACACGGAACTTAAAAAAACAACGATAATAAAAACAACCAAAGCAACGACATACAAAAGACTTATGACTATCAACACATAAACACAACACATACTAAGTAACTGCAAGCAAAACAAACAAAAAAAAATGCTTACAATTACTTAAACACACAAGTATACGCTTAAAAAAAAAGTATACACAACACCACACACACACACACTCAAAATACACAAAATCACATACATACACAACTATTATTTGGCCTAACTGGTAGACAGAATACGGGTATCGGCATATGTCAATTCGGGCGAATTTATAACGCGGCCTCGCGGCTTTGAAAATTGCATTACAACGCTTTTCTCGGCGTTGATGGCCAGACGCCATTTATTGAAAGGGCAGTGTCGTCAGCATACTGAGCGATCATGACCGGTGCTACGTCCGGCACGTCACTCGTATAGATGTTAAATAATGTCGGAGACAAGGCGGAGCTTAAATGAAATGTTCACTGGAGTTGTTGATTTTGATGCAAAATTTCTTCTTTCAAAGGAAATCGTGCGTAAGCCGAATTAAATATTCGGGAAATTTCATGGGAATCATTTTATATATGAGGCCTGTTGAAGGCATTTGAGACGTCGAGAAAAACAGCAGCCGTGTCTCTTTTAATTTCGAATCCTTTTGCAATGTATTCTGTCACTCTCGACAGCTGATGCAGCGTTGATAAGCCGGCCCGAGTCTTGCGAGTCAGTTATTATTAGAAATTCTTCTGAGCATAACTCTTTCCACCACCTTGCTGATGACGCCGAGGAGGCTAATAGGTCGACCCGTTTTTACTATGTTGACATCAGCTGCCAACTTCCATTGGCCTGGAACACACCACAACTCAGAACATACAATAACGGCGCAGCGAGCAGGACATAGACCATACCCACAACCACTAGACCAATCAAACGAAATAGATCGAGATGCAGCAACATATAAAAATCCACACTCCACGAAAAACTCACTAATTTAAAACAGCTCCCGAAGATGGCCAATGCGATGTCGCCGCAACGTCGAGAAAACTTCAAATAACACGCGAAATGTGTCCCACATTTCTTGCGTTGAGGTATTTGATCACTAAAATAAACAGCACAGTCAATACCTGCGAGACGTAACTTTGCACAAAGACAGTTGAAACACAACTGAACATGTTAAAACACATCCAGCGGCTACTCTGTTTGCCAACACGGTGCAAACGGACACTACTTTCCTCCAATCCCTCGTATTATTCAAAAATTTAATGCATCAGTTTACTTAACTTCATCACTATACTATACCTATAGTATTATAATTACAATAATATCTACTTAACTTTATCATAAATATTTTTGTGCGAGCCTAATTAGTTATAATTCTATTTCTGGTATTACCTAGTTTATTGATTTTGCGTTGCAGGGTAGTAGGTTCTCTCCATGGTTACGGCCGGTGACAGTCGCGAGCGAACGGATATAGAATGCATAAGGGTTGATATTCTCTAGTTACATAGTTGTGTTATTTCTGTATTATTACCTGAAATATTAAATTAATTGTTCCAATAGTAAAGAATCACTTATCTAATTTTAGACCGATTAGTAAAACACACCATATCTTCAATTACCCAAAATGTATATTATTGCATATTTGAATGCCTGAATCAATTCTGATATGACTTTATGCATCGTACATACATACATCTAAAATTATTCGTTTAACCGAAATTCATCATTTTATTGAATATGGTGAGAGCCAAACCCTTTATGTGTTAAATGAAATTGCTACGCCAATTAAAAATGATGAAATCAATGATGAATAACTTGATTTTTTTAAATAGAGCTATTAACTTTTTTCGTGCATCAAATGGAGTATTTAGTTATGTTTTTAGCGATATCGGGTTGTCCACCTTTTTCTTTTTATTTAAGATTTTCTAATAATAAAGTATTTTTCAATTTTCAACACCTGTTACTAATTAGAATTCTTCAAATTAAAAAAAAAATAGTAATAGATAATTTGATATCGCTAGAAAGTTAATTAAATTCTACATTTGATGCACCAAAAAAAGTTGGCAGTTCAATTAAAAAAAATCAAGTTACCCATTATTGAAATTTTGCAAATTAACGTAGAGATTTAACACAAAAAAAGTTTGGCTTTGACCGTTCGGCCTTTATCAGTACATTTCATCATTAGTAACATTGTCATGACCTTTTATGTTTTATGATAGCTGCAACATTCAACTTTTACCGTCTACTTTTTGTTAAAATGACGATTTGCAGCTAAACGAAGTCCATTTATCTTATTGAAATATTGAAGGTTTTGCGTTTTTAAAAATATATGTAAGGTATATGGTTGACTCGTAATGCTAAATCGTATTTAAAGGAGTTAATTTTATAATTCCTATTAAAAAATTGCTGTTATTAAATGTATAATATGTCCTTGCTTACCTTGAAAGGACTTGTGTCGGTATTTTAGTCATGTGATGCTTCTTATACTTTTGTATAATGATGGTAATACAATATTTCCAAATTTTTTAGGTCTATCCTGGCGTAGCAATAAATCAAGAATTGTAAACTCTGCATTCTCATCCATAGTTGTTTTATACAAAATGTTATATGGATAATTTCTTAAAATCCTCTTGTTTCATTTCATTTAGTATGAAAGAATTACCTTTTCTAAATTTTTTTATATTATAATAATCTTTTTAACGACATTTCTGTAACGCCAAAATCTATATCATTAGGTAAAAATGAATTACCTGATATTAAAAATTTGTGATATATGATTTCCATAAATTTTCCATCGATTTAACAATTTTTAACCACATTACAGATATTTTGATGTTTCTATTTTGTCCTCCACAAATGTCACTATATGCAATGATATGTTTTTCACTTTTTAGAGTTTTATGTGTCTGAAGAGGCATGAAGCCACTTCTTGGGAACCTCTAGAAGCTTTTATTTCATCCCAAGCGTAAATGTATATATTATCATTGTGGAAATTGTGTATGCCTAAATCTAAAATATACATGTTGCATTTATAATAAGCTACTGAAGTAGTTAGCTTTGGGAATGGTAACGCTTTCTGCAAATCGAAAGAAAAGCCATAATAATGAGGTGGATGACTTGATACCAGTTCTTGATCTTGCTTTAATACGTTTCTAGCTGATTCTGCTAGTTTTAAATGAATATCATGTTCTTTTATAAGTTTTTTCTCTTCTTCATGTTTTTCTGATGCTTTAACTTTAATGTTTAATAGATCACATTTGGCATGTGTCTTTGCGTGGTGGGTGGAATTGTAGATTAAAATCTTTTTTGAATATTTTTCTATAAGTTTATTCATTAACTGCTTTTAAATTATTTTCTTTACAGTGAAGCTCATACAAATCAAACATTTTTTATAGTCAGTTTAGGTTGTAGATATTATCTATGGGGATTACGATCCCTCGTATAATGGGATTCAAATTTCTGGAAACTGTTTTGAACAACCATATTTGCTTTACCACATATTTTTCTCGACGATCTAGGCAAACGCTCACGTAAATCGTTGCCTATATTTGTAGATTTTAACACACGTTTCAATTATCCTTCGCTTATTTAAAAAAGATTGTATAAAAATATTTTTTTACAAACAAAAACTTTGCCTGTTTTAGAATTTAACCAGTACGTAAAACTCTCATTTCTATATGAACTTTTTACGTTTCTCTGATGTCTTCTTTTTAAAGTACAGCTATTGGTGGCTTCATACAGCAATATATTTTGCTTAGAGTCTCTTAAATTCCAAAACATTCCAAAAATACGTTTTCTTTCTCTTTCATTTAAATTTTTTAAGCAGTCTTTTCGACATTGGCAATTTTTATTTTGGAAAACTTTGCAGGTATAATTTTTCCCGTTTGTGTATCGCATCTTTTCCCCGAATTTCGTTTAATTTTACGAAGGTTCTGAATATAAGTATCACTTCTGTTTTCTCTGAACACTTCTCTGAATCTGTTGTTTTGTAAATTTTCATTCTCAATTAGTTCCTATTTCTATGTTGAAGAATGAAGTTCTAAAATACTCTTTCTTTTTTTATATTTGTTGTATGATTCTAATTCTTCTTCACTTTCAGAATCTAGGAATTTTGTGATTTTATCCTTTCCCATGAGTTTAATAATTTCTTTAATTAAATATTATTCTTTAAAATTTAATTCAATACAATAATGTAATTTAAATTACCTTCGTCACAGCTTTCAAGATTTTAGGCCACACGTTTTGACATTATTAATAAAAAGTGGACATAGGTCACTTTCAAAATAAACTGCTCATATATATTTAAACTGTTTAAATGTACTATTAAGAACTGTTCAGGAATATGTGGATATAAACAAATCTAGTTCTTCGGTAATGGTTTATAATTTTATTCATATTAATTGCAGGAAATATATACATTAAGACATGCGATTGGGGTAATCCATTTCAAACGCCAGGAGGTGTGATCCAGGTGTACCAAGATTAGAAAAAGGCTATAAAAGAGTATATGTTTCAAAGAACGCCGGAGAATTAACTCAAGGCAGTGGACTGACAAGAAATCGTAAGTCAAATTTAATATTAAAATTCTTTAAAAAAAACTTACCATAATACATTTAGAGATAAGTTCAACATTTGAAATAGTTTTTTTTAAATCTCTGTTTATGTCGAAGAAAAAAACTTGTCAAGGAATATGAGGACAAGAAATCTATTTTCTTCAATATGATAGCTTATAATTTTGTTCATTGTAATTACAGAAAATATATACAATGTGATTGAGGAAATCCATTTCGAATGCCAGGATTTTCAATAGTCTAGTTCCAGCCGTGCCGAGATCAGAAACAGGCCATAAAGCAGTAATATATCTTTCAGAGTACACTGAAAAAATATATCAAGGTAGTGAACTGAGAGGAAACTGTAAGTTATATTTAATATTAAAATTCTCCCCCAAAAAAACTTACACTACGTTTTATGATAAACTCTGTACCTTTAAAACTAATTTTCCGAACAGATGTGGTTTAATAAATTTCGAATAATTTAACCAGCGGATGTAATATTTGTTTTGTTTGATTTGTGCTTTCCATCCTCATTAGTTGTCCCCACCAGCAGAGTTGTTTCTTTTCTATAAACTTAGCTTCTACGTCTCACTTCCATATGTCAGAATAGGTCTGTAAATTGTTTAGTATATAGTTATCTTTGTCTTTATACTTATCTCTTTTTTTTGTTATTAAGTATGTTATTTATTGCATAGTATATTTTTATTGTGTTGTATATTCTGTTGCTTAATTCGCCCTCCATTTTTCCATATTCTGTAATTTCTACTCCTATATATTTGAATTGCGCCACTTGTTCTATCATATGTTGTTCTATCTTTGTATTTATGTGTTCTTCCCGTTTTCCTACTGTCGTTACCTTTGTTTTGTTGTAATTCATTTTTATGTAATATTTCTTTAGATGTTTATTCCATACGTTCGGGTTGTGCTGTATATTCCTTTCATTTTCTGTTATCACTACAATATCGGTCGCGTATGCTCCTTCTGATATTTTGATCACTTGCATATTCTTGTATCCTATGTTTGTTTTAATGATTTCTGCTTTCATACTCTTCATTATTCCATCCACTTATATGTTGAATAGTACTGGGCTTAGTCCTCCTCTCTGTCTTAGTTCATTAATTGTCTTTAATTTTCTTGTTGTTGATCACTGTTGTTTTTGTATATGTTTTGTATCAATTTGACTGTCTTGTTTTCTATACCTCTTTTATCAATTGTTCTCCATAGTTTCTTTCCTGGTATCATGGCAAACGCTTTTTTTAAGTCTATAAATCCTAGATATGTGTTTTTATTATATGCTATTCTTTTTTCTGTGACATGTTTTATTGTAAAGTTGTGTGGATATTTTTGTTCTGTTTTTGCTATTATCCTCTTGCTTTTTCTAGTATTTTCATTCCTATGCTTATAATTGTTGTACCTCTATAGTTGGTGCATTCGTCTTGTCGCCTTTCTTGTATATTGGAACAATTAGCGCTATTTGCCAAGCTTTTGGTAATTAATTTGTCTCCCATATTTTGTTCAGTAATTTTAGTAATTTATCTTTCCCTATAGGTCCCAATTGCTTAATCATTTCTGCTGTTATCTGGCCGAGTCCTGGTGCTTTTCCTATTTTCAGTTCCCTTATTATTTCCAGTATTTCATTTTCGTTAATATTCACCATTACTGTTTTTGTGTTACTCATATCGCTGTTTCTTGTCTCTTGCTCCTTGTAGTTATTTGTATCTAGTAAGACTTTAAAATATTTTTTCCATCTTTCTATTATTTCTTCCCTTTCCTTCAGCATTTTCCCGTGTTTATCTTTTATGTATCTCGCCTCTTGCATTATTTCTCTCCTGCATCCTTTTATGATTTTATAGAATAACTTTTGGCTTTTCTTTGCGTTTTTCTTCATTGTCCCACCAAACTTTTCCCAATCCCTGGTCTTTGCCATTCTGACTTCGCCTTTTACTATTTTCCTCTTTTCTTTGTATTTTTGCTAGTTACTATTGCTTTTGTTAATTAAGTACCTTTGAAATGCTTTTATCTTTTTATCTGTTGTTTCCTGTTTGTACCATTCTTAACCCCACAAGTCTCTTGTGCCACCACAAGCGTACTTCTTTTTAAGTTATTCCATATTACCTCTACATTGTCGCTTCCTTTTATAACTGCAAGCTTGTTCTCTACTTTCTTCTTATAATGTATTGCTGTTTCTTGCTGTTTCTTTATCTCTTAGTTTATATGATCTTATCTTGTTGTAGTTTTTTGCTATAGTTGGTCGCGGATTTTCTTTTTCTTTAACTTGATAGTCTTCCTTAAGTGTATTACTTCTAGATCACTTCCTATTTCAAAGTTTCTCTTTACTTTTGTATTAATTATTTTCCACTTTCTTCTTTGTTCTGTCACTATACAATCTATTATAGATTTTTCGTTCCTACTTTCTACTTCCCTGGTGTATTTGTGAATCTCTTTGTCTTTGAATAATGTATTTGCTATTACTAAATTATTCATTCTACAATAATCTAGCATTCTTCTAATATTATCGTTTATTACGTCTTCCCCATATTTGCCTTTAATCATCTATCTACCGATTCTGCAGTTGAAGTCTCATACTACATATACTTCTCCGGTAGCCGCTTCTGTTGTTTCGTTGAGCCAGAAAACTTCTTTGTTGCTTGCTGAATCGTCTTCATTTGGTCCATGTACTATAATTATTTTTCTGGCTCTATTGTTTTCTTTTAATGTTACTGTTAATATTCTTGAGGATATTTTTTGTCATGTTTCTATTTGGTGTTCTATGTCTCTGTGTATAATGCAACCTACTCCTTCAGCTGCCCTTTAATCCTTATCTATTTATTTATCTCTGTTATTGCCAGTATCTCTGCATCCATTTTCTCGGACCCCTTTTCCAGCTTTTCCTTTTTTCGATGTATACTCCTTATATTCCAAGCTGCTATTCTCCATTATGTCTTTATGTTTTTTTTATTTTTCCTACTTATTGTGCCTTTTTCATTTCCTTCAATTTCTGTTTGTATTTACCTTATTTTGTTTACATCTAGTTTTTTGGTCTATTTGCCTGGCTCCCCGCTACTCGGCTCTTCTCCTGCTCATTCCAGTTAAATTGTTCCCCATTTATTATTATTTTTTATAGCCTACCCTTATTCTGTTACCTTTGTCTCTTTCCTCTCTGGCTATGCTTCTAATTTTTCTTTGTATTTCTCTCTCTGTTTGGGTCTTTGTCTATAATTTTATGTGAATATCTCAAAAATCGCTACATAAGAAAAACCCTAAACATTCTGTTTTACGAGTTACAGAAGAACTGAAAAGCATTTGGTAAAATTTTATATAATAAAATTTTACTTGAAGCTTTTTCATATTATCCTGAATATACCAGACATAATTTTACATTTTTTATTGAATTTCTTTATTTAAAAAATAAATTAATTTAATTTTTATATAAAAAAATAGTAACGAAACAATAATATTTGTAGAGAAAAATAAACAGAGTAATTAATATAGAATAGTATAAAGTATGGATAAAGAAATCTTATTCATTTATTTTATTCTTTTTAAAACTAGTTTCTACAGTTGATTATTCATAAAGAGATATGTGCAAGTCATTTTTCATATTATAATAGTTCTTAATTTAGTTTTATAAAATTTGCTACAAATTCATTCATTGAATTGAAAAATGATACTATATATTATTAAAATACCTATATTTAAAAGTAATTATCAAAATAAGATACTGATATCAGTTGTGTTTTCACGTTTTACAGTTAAATTGGAATTCGAAGGGTTGCAAGTAGTAGGCTCCTCCAAACATCGTTAGACCAAAACCCCGAGAGCAGCTCAACGTGGAACACCCCACCACCAGCTCCACAACATCTTGATGATTATCAGGACCAGTGAAAAATGTAATCTAAATTAAATGGTAAGAACTGAGTTTTAAAAGATTTATTTTTACTACTATTTATTAAGCGGATTGTTTTGGGCCGTGATATGTCTTTCAGTTTAAATTTATCACTTCTATTCCATAGCTAAAGAAGCTATTAGTTACTTAAAAGAAGAAAAGTTTCAAAGTACGCTCTATCTACAATGTTATATTGAATATATTAAAAACATTAGAATTAGAATTATTACCTTCAACATTTTAATAAAAATAGTAACATCGTAACATGTTTAGTTAGAAGAGTCAACCTCCTACTCAATAAAATAATTTTAGTAAATCTTTAATTTAGACAGGAATTCTCCCACAAAAAGATCCTAGAAAGCGATAAACCCAATGCAAACAAAATCATTGCAATCAGGAATTATATATTTCCTATAAAGATTAAACAAATTAAACAATTTTTAGATCTGTTATTATAAAAAGTTCATCAAAAATTTCACAAAAGTCACTATACCAAAGTTATCGATATCTAAAAATAATTCAACCAATAATATTAATGACCCGTTCTATCAAAATTTTAAAAATGTTAAAAAGAATCAATATTTGCTTCAGTAATTTTCAAAACTTCTTTAAATTGACCACCAGCTTCAATAATTAATCTATTGGCGTTGTTTTATCCGAAGGAAAAATTGGTTCAGGCTTACCTCAAGGAAATTCTCCACAACTATCAAAGAGCTAAAATCTAAAAGAGTCAGTTGAAGACTATAAATAACTAAATGTAACTATGATTTATGGTTGATAAAAAAATATATACAAAATAAAAATTCAGTTTAATATTTATGAAAAATAGAGACAAAAATGGTGATGTGACCGGAAACTGTGATGTTTATGCAAAACGGCTATTCCTTATAATTTGCTCAATTTTGAATTCTATCAATTACTTAGCAATAGGCAAACAATATGAAAATGTTTAGTTTTTAATTTTTTTTTCGCAAGTTAAAAAAAAAAGTTTTAATAAAACTTATTTAGTTTCTCATCCCCTTTAACTTTTGTTTGAAAAGTTATATAATATATTTTAAATTTAGAAACATATCGAAAGAAAAGCAAAAAGAACGCCTCGAGTAAACATCCACTTTCGGTTTATGAATGTTCACCAAAAGAACACTGAATATAACACTTACTATGTTTTTACTATGTTAAAAACATAGTTAAAAACATAGTAAGTGTTTTATTCAGTGTTCATTATGAATTACCACATAGTAACGGTCGCAACCATCATTATGATGGTTCACCAAAAGCTTTTCAGTTCCAGTTTTTAACGATATTCTATATGAAAAAAGACCTTTATTGGCATCCTTCACAATCATAAATACATTATAATTACATAAGTATTTAATAATAATTATTCCCATTCTTCGAATTTCTTTTTACCGCCACATTCTTATCACAATCTCTACGTCTGCCTCTCTCACTCATTTACGTATCCTTTTTATTCCCCATAGTTGGCCTTTTTGTGGCTGGAAGGTGGAAAATCTCTTATAGACGGAGTGTGGGACTCCCCCGTTATAAACGGGTATACCCACTAAAAACCACCTCCCCAAGTCGCCCTGACACCCCGCGGAACCGCCGTCTGGCATTACTTCACGGGGTGTAGGTTATCGTCTGCGTCGGTGATGTGTGCGTGTGTATGATGAGTGTGTGTGTGTGTGTATGTGTGTGTGCCACCCCGCGGAACCGCCGTCTGGCATTACATCACGGGGTGTCAATGTCGTTGTGTGTGTGTGAGAGATGTGCGTGTGTGTGCAATGAACGGCTCGGGTACGTGGGGTCGCTACTCCCAAATGGCTGTGCACGTCAACCACCCCTGCGGGACCCCCTAGTTGACCTAGATGACTCCATGTGTCCCTTCAACTCTCGCACAACGCACACCTGCCATACCGTTTCCCCGTCCATACCGTCCTTCCTTTCTCATCCGATTCACATCTTGCCCTTGCCAGAGTAACTTTGTTGGACCGATTCTAGATAGGTAAAGTAGAAATGTCCTTAAACTGCAAAAAAAAACTGTTGTTGATAGGTTTTCGTCTTTCTTGTTTTTTGTAAACTTTTCTCCTTCAGATGTCTTCTATCAGGATGGTGTGCCGTAAGTTCTAGCCGCCAATAAATAATTTCTAGCAGCCTCCTCCAATACAAAAATTATATCGACTAATTTTTATACGGAACATTTTTTTCTATCTCTCAGGAGAAAGACGCTAGGAAAGACCGACGCACTATTGCAGGACATGACCCTGTATAACGGCATCCACTTCAAATCCTCTTTCAAAAGCTTCCAAAACATATGTTTCAAACACGAGATGCTTCGTTGAAATAGACGGTCCTTCAAAGAATCCATATTGCTCATCATTCAATTATTCAAGTCGTATTTCCACCAGGATGATAATAAACGGTGTTCGGAAAGTAGGGACGAATATTAAAGTTCTATAGAACATTAAAAATGTATTTTTTTCATAAACACCTTAAGTAACATCATCTCCCATTTATGTTTGAGAAATTATATCCTCTATAATTTATTGGTGACGCGTTCACAAACATCTGCTGGGATGCTGTTAATAACCCTTTGAATTTCATTCTTATATCGATGTATTGTTTGTAGTTTGTTCACGTACACTTTTGGTTTCACATATTACCACAAAGAAAGTCACAAGGCGTAAGATCGTATGATCTGGTAGGCCATTCCTGGTTGCCACGCAAAGAGATAATTTTTTGGGGAATCTTCTTATGTCGCATCATTGTTGAAACCAAAGATCATCATTTTCATCCACAACTGTGAATAACCAATCAAAAAGCATGGGTAACTGTTTGTTGACGCACCAACGAAGGTGTCTTTCCATGATCACAGGCTTCAACTCTTGTGTAAGCTGAATCTTGTTTGCATGCATTTTCAGATTTTTCAAAAGGATTGCATGCATTGAATTTGTTGATAAATTGTGTTGTTGGACTCGTCGGCAAACCGATTTTCAAGAGCTTACTGTCACATTGTCACACACGGCAGTAATGTTTTCTTGTGTTTGAACAGAATGCAGTCGTCCTGTTTTCTTAACATTTGCAAGAGAACCATAGTCTCAAACTTCCGGATAAACTTTCGAACTGAGGATTCGGTTGCAGCAGCAATATGTTCGAGTGTCACAAGCAATTCATGGATGGTTGTCGTGGGTCTTTCACTGTTTTTGTAATAACTTTCCATCACTTGGATACGTTACTATTAATTTTAATAGCAGCCAATTCATCTTTCAAACGATATATAACAAAGAGAGGAAAACAAGACACAGAGAAACAATATTTGAGACAAATTCCCAAATTAAAATGCAAATATTTATAAATACACCCAGAGAAAATGTATACAGGGTGACTGACGAAAAACCTTTGGTGCTGTATCTCGCTTATTTTTGATCCGATTTCAATAAATAAAACATCAAACTAAATGATTTTTAGAAGACTTTAATATTAACTGTATTGATATTTTTTCTTGCCAAAAGACAATTTTTTTTTTCAAATTGCACTGTATATATATTTGTACTGATCCGCAAGGAGATTTTTTTCTGAATCTAAATTTGCAAACGATTTTATCCATTCATTAAACCAAAGTCGAGAAATTGAGGATTAAAAAAAATTAAAAATCAAATACCCATAGTAAACAATATACAGAGCCTATTCCAAATGTCAAAAGTGACAGTGTCAGTCATTGGTACAATACTGCAATGATTTTTAATAATTTCATAATAAAAATGTTGCAAGATTTCAAAAACTGAAAAACGATTTCTGTAGAAGCACAAAATTCTAGTACAGTGTTTGAAATATTGCAACATTTGAATTATGAAATAATTAAAAATCGTTGCAGTATTGTATCAATGGCTGTCACTGTCACTTTTGACATTTAAAATAGGGTCTGTATATTGTCTACAATGGATACTTGACTTTTTATTTATTTTTTTAATCCTCAATTTCTCGACTTAAGTTTAATGTATGGATAAATTTGTCTACAATTTTATATTCAGAAAAAAAATCTCTTTGCGAATTAATAAAAATATATATACGGTGCAATTTAAAAAAAAAAATGTTGATCGTATTTTGTCAAAAACTGGGTGCGAGAAAAAATAACAGTTCAGATCCTATTAAATTCTTTTAAAAATGGTTTAATTTGATGTTTTATTTATTAAAATCGGATAAAAAATAAGCGAGATACAGCACCAAAGGTTTTTCGTCAGTCACCCTGTATATACTAAGTGACATAGAAATCCGAACACCCAGTATAAATCATTTTATTTTAATAATATTTTGTACAATTCTAAGGGAAATCATATTAAATTAATGAACAATTTTTTCTTCGATTTAACGAACTTTATAAAAAAAACAAAGGAGTTTCTGTCCCACGATATCGCACATATGCTCAATTGAAGATAAATCCGGTGACAAATCAAAGAAGTACGTTGTGACTCTTGCTATCTGTGGGCAAACATTATCCTGCTGAAAAATTGGATTTGGCAATGTCTGAAGCAATTATGCACGCGCAAAATTACATATATAGTCTGTTCGTTGGATCTTCCGTCGTACGTCATAAACTATCGCTTCGAGAAACGACGTAAAAACATTCAGTCTGATAAAGTAAACCAAATGCGTTAGAAAAATAACGCACTGTAAAACTTTCGTCGTTTTTTGAAGCGATAGTTTGTGACGTACGACGGAAGATCCAACGAACAGACTATATATACAGGGTCGCTGATATGTATGGAAACGGTCAAATATCTCCTAAAGTAAGAGAGCTAGCGAAAAATGTTAAGATACAAAAGTTTTAGGATTTTTTTAAAAACTATCAGAATAAAGATAAATTAAGTATACAGGATCAGTTAAAAAGTCAGGACGAAACAAACTTGCTTTTTCTTTAATGGAACACCCCGTATATTGTTCAATATTTCAATTCATCTCCAAATTCTACACAAAATTGGTATAGCACATCATAAAGCTAAACTTGACTGTTTTAAAGATATCGAACTTTGAAAATCATATACGTTTTACTTAAACGTATCATTTTCGCGCGAAAATTATCCAATCAGAAGTAGTTTTGTGTGTAATGACGCAATGTTGTCATGGAGATTTCCATCTCCATAACAACGCTGCGTCATACTTACCTTTGACAGGTAACTTGATAGCTAACTATTTTTGTGGAATTTATAAAAAAACGTGATTTTCAAAGTTTGATATCTCTAAAACGGTCAAGTTTAGCCTTATAATGTGCCATACCAATTTTGTGTAGAATTTAGAGATGAATTGAAATATGGAACAATATATGGGGTGTTCCATTAAAGGAAAAGCAAGTTTGTTTCGTCCTGACTTTTTAACTGATCCTGTATACTTAATTTATCTTTATTCCGATAGTTTTTTAAGAACCCTAAAACTTTTGTATCTTAGCATTTTTCGCTAGCTCTCTTACTTTAGGAGATATTCGACCGTTTCCATACATATCAGCAACCCTGTATATTTTTTGCTTTTTACATATAACTCTAATTATGTAATCTACTATAATTTTATCATTATACTATACCTATAGTGTTATAATTACAATAATATCTACTGAACTCTACCATAAATATTTGTGTGCGAGCCTAATTAGTTATAATTCTATTACTGGTATTACAGGCAATTTATTGATTTTGCGTTGCAGGGTAGTGCGTTCTCTCCATGGTTACGGCCGGTGACAGTCGCGAGCGAACGGAAATAGATTGCATAAGTGTTAAATTGTTAAACTGTATAGCTAGTGAATATCGACAAATTAAATGTGATGCATTCTATATCCGTTCGCTTGCGACTGTCACCGGCCGTAACCATGGAGAGAACCCACTACCCTGCAACGCAGAATCAATAAACTCCATAAAACCGGGAATAGAATTATAACTAATTAGGCACGCAGAAATATATATATATGGTAGAGTAAAGTAGATATTAATGTAATTATTATTATGAATGATTTAAGATTGTTTAGCATTTGTCTTTAATAGAAAAGTTTAAACGCTGAAAATCGTTATTAGTGCAAATTAAATATGATAAAATGATACTCATATTTTTATTGCCTTTTTGCGGTCCTTTTAATTTCTGCTAGTGCATTTTTTAAGTATGTCTGTAAAATATATCTCAAAAAATCACTAAAGATTTTACGGTTACATAAATCTTTAATTTTTGTTAGAAGATTTGAAAAGCAATTGAAATAACATAGTTCACCAAAAATTAATTTTTTTTGGATTATCGCAGAGAAAACAATAAATTATTAAAATAATTAATACCTTTACTCAAACCAACTGTTTGCTAAATATTGTAAATTGAAAAAATAAGAAAAAATCACCTAAAGCTGCTGAAGACTTGTTGACTCCCTGCAACACTGATTTGCAAAATGGCGAATTAAAATCAATCCTCACAAATGTCAGCTTCTAATTTCCTATCACCGCAACAATAACTCCACACAACATTTATAACTTTCAAACAATTATTTCTCCCTCTTCTTTCATAAATTACCTGGGCATTACCATAGATCAAAAACAAAATTTCAAAATCCACAAATCTCTAAACATACAAAAATAACGGAATATCCATTAAAATAACCGTAAAAATCTACAAAACGATTTGCTGCCCTCTACTTGATTATGGTAATGTCCTTTTCTTCAACTCACGCATACCTATTATCTACAATATCGAAGTTGGCAAGCGACCTTTCCTAAGAAGCAAATACGACAATCCATCAGTCCTCTACATAAACCTTCTAATCAACTCATATATGACACTACTTCTGTTGTTCCTATCAATGAACGCCTTGTGTTATTTAAGGTTATAAAATATTTATCACAAAGTGAAAACCTTTATAATCACGTAGTTTTTTTTTTTTCGAAGAAATAAAAAAAATATCTTTATTTATGATAAAAGATTTGAGTTCACAATGCAGAGTGAAGTTGTGTTTATTTATCTCCTTAGTAATTTTACGTATATTCATTTTATAAACAAGATTTCAATAACGCTAAAAATTTTGAATTACCTATCTAATTTGTCAGTTTTAATTTGACTTTATTCGAAAAATCTTACAGTGCGTTTATCGATAAAGCAAAAAATTCATATTCTTATGTTGATTGGGTATGGTGGTAGAACTCGATGTGAGGTGTGTGTTTTATTTAGTCAAACATATCCGGACAGAACAATAAACCAGTAGACAGCAAAATTGAGAGGAAGTTTTGAAATACTGGTTCTGTAGAAGATAAGCCAAAGAAAATACGTCCTTTGATCAACAAGGAAATCAAACTAAATATTTTACAAGCTGTATATGAAATTCACATATTATTATTCGCTAAGTTAGCCATATATACGAATCCCTCCTTCCTCTGTACATAAGGTTTTACGATTAAAAAAGTAACATCCTTATAAAATAATACTCGAATGTAATTCTCTCGAACCTTAATTGCTATGTACCACAATTTCTCTCGTAATGTTGAAAACATTTTGTCCTCAGACGAATGAACTTTTACTTTAACTGGGCATGTTAGTAGACAAAACTGTCGGTGTTGGGCAAAAGAAAATCCCAGATGGATGAGAGAATAGCACACCCAATATCCTGAAAAAAAAATGTTTGGCAGGAATAGTCAAAAATCAAATCATTGGGCCTTACTTTTTTGGAAAGACATTGAACGGTCTACTATATCTTGATTTACAACAATATCTAATCTCCAATTAAAAAAATTAATATTTCTTCGTGCTAATGATCCCATGTTACATGATGATAATGTATGGTTAATGCAAGATGGTGCACCACCACATTATGCAGTTCAGGTTAGGCAATATTTCGATGAAGTAGTATTTCCCAGTAGATGGATTGGAAGGCCAATTGAATGGCCACCAAGGTATCCCGATCTCATTTCTTCGGATTATTTTTTGTGGGGCCATCTCAAGAATATTGTATATAAAACTAAACCAGAATCGCCTGACGACTTAAAAACTAGAATTAGACTGTGCCAACTTTAGTCAAGAAACAACAAATAGGGTCCAGCATGAATTTATCCATCGTTTGGACTACTGCCAGGCACAGGAAGGGTTTTAGTTACAGCATTTAATGAAGTAAATAATTATTGTTTCTTATTAATTCCAATGTTTCGATGAAATCATGTTATCTTTCAACAGAAATAAAATAGTAGTAGTACTCTTTTTAAATACAATTCCTTTGAAAACAGCTGAATATCGACATAGGGTATGCTACATGAAAAATACTCAGAATTTTATGTAAAATCCATAAATGCAACAAAAAATGGGGGTTCTCGTTTGAAAATTTCAACTTAGGGGTCGTATCTCAATTATGGGACATCCTGTACATTTGAATTTTATCTCAAAAATGTGCATTAAAAAAGTAATTCACGTATCCGAGCATTTTTCTGGAAGAATATGCCCTGAATTTTAATCGAATTTATTCCTTACTTTATATACACTCTGCATATATTTATTTTGCTTGTAGTTTTGTTTGTTAATAGAGATGTTGTATATATAAGAAAAAAATGTAGAGAATAATAAAATATTGTTGAAAGATTACAAAAGTGATTAGAAATGAATAAAATATGATTTATAAAAATAGTACGAAAGAAGGAGTTACGAATTCAGGCCTCTCATTTTATAGTATTTTCATGTAAATTTATAGTAGTGTAGATTTGTACTTTTTAAACCAAAGTAAGGTTTGAGCTTTTATTGAGATTTTGGGTATTTACTAAGGGCCTCTAGTAAACGCTATACGTTTTTTTTCTAGAGCTCAGAAATATTTATTGTACATTATTAGTGGTAGTATCGACTAGGTGGTCCTTCCGCCGTGTTGTTTGTTTATGTGGGCGACTGTGTGTAAATGGGCTTGTTACTTTTAAGAGTCGCCCTAGAACGTCATAATCGCCATTATTTGTATCCCAATGGCGAATGGTCCCGGTCATCCATCCAATATCTGGCCCGAACTAACATTGTTTCACTCTCACAAACGCCAATTATACACGTTGTCCCCTGAAATTTTGAATACGGGCATTTCAATGCATTACTTGTTGCTTAGTTACCACGCTCGTCACATATTTTAATAGACTGACCAATGAGAAATAATCAGTAATTTCTAATTTGTAATGAAATAGGTAATCAAAATGACGTTATTTTAATATTACTATTTTTACAGAACCAATGCTGACGTAACAAATAACAAATAACTTCAATGTTCATCTTATTAAATGCTCGAAAATATCTCCTTGTTGATCCAAACAATATTCCAGATGATCGTAAAATTCCTGTTAACATTATAGCTTCAAAATGTCAAATTGACATGCATATTGCAGCAACAACTATAGAAACCAATAATAATAATTGAGATATAATACAAACACAATACATTACTCATATTCAAAATTTCAGGGGACAACGTGTATATATTATATAATTAATATATAATTATAATTAAAATAATTAATTAATTAATATATTATTTCAGTTTACTTTGATAAATTGTAATTATTGCTCTTTTTAAATTATGAGTTATATTCACAAACAATTTTGCTCAGACATATTACTTTATCTTATCTCATTTTTTGTGCTTTTGTGTTTTTCTCTATTTTATATATTTTTTAAAGATTTAAATTGTTCTAGAAATATGTACATATTTCTTTTTCTTCATACTTGAGCGACTATTTTCTAATAAATTAGTTTTCTTATTGTTTATAGAAAAATAAGTATACATCTACCATAATATTTCAATTATTTCATTATTTTAATTATTAGACATATAACATAATTACTAGCAATTGTATGTAGATTATATAATGTATAATATTGTTTGTATGTTACCAACACAAATTTTTAAGACAAAACTTCAAATTTTACAATAGGTTTTTTTAATATCTGTTTATATTGAAGAAACAACTTGTTGATATGTGAATATAAACAAATCTATTTCTTTATGAAATTGTTAATAATTTTATTCATTTTAATTGCAGGAAATATATACAATAAAACATCCTATTCGGGAAATCCATTTCAAACTAGATGCAGCTCTGCTGAGATCTCTAGAATAGTAATATATCTTTCAGAGGGCGCTGGAGAAATAAATTAAAATAGTGAACTGAGAAGAAACGGTAAGCAGCATTTAATATTAAAATTCTTTAAAGAAAACTTACACTAACACAATACATTTATAAGTTACAAATTTTTTAGAGAAAAGTTCAACTTTTACCATAGGTTTTCTTTAATATCTGCTTATGTCAAAGAAAAAACTTATCGATGGATATGAGAACATAAACAAATCTATTTAATTCTATAAGAAATGGTTGAAGCTTATAATTTTATTCATTCTAATTGCAGGTAATATATACTTACAATAAATCATGTGATTGAGGGATTCCATTTCAAATGCCAGGATTTTTACTAGTCTGGTTCCAGCCGTGCTGATATCAGAAATAAACTATATATTTTCAGAGGAAGTGGAGAAATAAATCAAGGCAATGAACTGAGAGGAAACGTAAGTCATATTTAATATTAAAATTCTCCAAAAAAAACTTACACCACATTTTATGATAAGCTTCATGCCCTTAAAACTAAATTTCCAAACAGAATTGTTTAAATAAATTTCTAATCATTCAACCAGCGAATGTATAATATTCGTGAAATAGTTTAAACATAGTATCTCTGAAAATATGAAATTGCTTACATTTGAGGCTGCTAGTTCGTTATACATTCCTATGTATAAAATAAAACACTTTTATTATTACTTTGATTATGTCTAACGTATTGTTTAATAATTGCATGTTAAAGATGACGAAACTATAGGCATAACATTTTAAATTCTAGTTATACAAGCAAAGCAATAGTGTTTTATTTATTACATGAAATTGCGTCGGTATATATATATGGTATAAGGTTAGGTTGCGATCATTGGATCATTGGATCGGCGCTTTGATCAGACCATTGCTATATTTCTGTAACGATACTACCTTCAAAGCGTTGGATCGCAAAAACTATTATTTATACAGGGTGAGTTTTTTTCGATGTTCTCTATGGGGATCTCGGAAACTATAAGAGATAGAGAAACGGTTAAATGGGGAAAGAAGTGTAGATTTACGAGACGAATAAAATTCCACTTTCAAAGTTTTTAAAAAAGTCAAGGGTAACTAGATATTTTGGAAAAAGTAAAAAGTGTCAATTTTTTCAAATCAATATACCTCGGTTATTATAACAGATAGAAAAAAACTGTAAAGGACAAACTTTTAGATAATTTTATGCAGATTAATAAAAAATAATCAGAAAATTTTTATCGTCATTATTTTCCGAGATATGACGCAAACTTACATTTTTTTAAATGGAAACCATAGTTGGCTGTGACCTCATTCAAAAGGTAATTTTTTTCTCTTTAATCCAATATGGCATATGACATAGTTATTTCTAAAAATGAGTGAGTTATAATCATTTTAAATTTTATTATAAATAAAAAATGGGTAGCCATGAAAAAGGTGAAAGTAAAACAATTGCAGTTGTTTATAATATTAGCAATATTGTAATTATTAGTTTTACAGAGATAAAGAAAAATGAAACCACTGCATAAAGTAATTCTGTAATTATCAATATATCAATGGGAGAGACATTTTAATTATAAAAAAATATGGTCAAAGAGTCCACTTATAATACTATTATGACATAAATTATATCTTTTTAAAATTGAATTTATGGCTTTTTGACTATTCTCATGTAAATTGAATTAAATGTTTCAATAACAACTAGTTTATGATCCTCCACAGATTGATATGCTTTTTCATATAGTTTGTTTTTTACATAACCCCACAGAAAAAATTCTAAAACGCGCAGATCGGGAGATCTAGTTGGCCCTGGGATTGATTTATTTCTTCCCACTTATCAGTTAGGAAAAGCATCATTGAAATAATTTGTAAAGCCAACATGTTATGAGGTGGAACACCGTCATATTGGAACCATTTTAATCTTGCTTGTAATGATAAATTTAAACAATCGAGCGTATCTTCAAATGTTTTCTGAAGAAAATGAAAGTAATCATTTTCACTTAGTGAGCTTTCAAAAATATATGGACCGAAAATTATTAATCCAAACACACCATGGATTAAACCCAAATTTAATTTATAGTTTTCACTGTGAAACTTCTCGTGGATTCTTTTAAGTTCATCTACGTTCAATGTGGCGATTAAAATACCACAATTAGTGAATCGCGATTCATCTGTTCATAATATTTTTGTAAGAAACGTATTATCCTCTTGACAAATGGGTTTATACCACATACAGAAGGCCATTTGATAATTACAAAATTATTATTCTTATGCTGGTTTTTCATTATTGTTTAACTTTGTAAAACTAATAATTACAATATTGCTATTATTATAAACAACTGCAATTGTTTTACTTTCACCTTTTTCATGGCTACCCATTTTTTATTTATAATAAAATTTAAAATAACTATAACTCGCTTATTTCTAGAAATAACTATATCGTATGCCATACTGGATTAAAGAGAAAAAAATTACCTTTTGAATGAGGCCATAGCCAACTAAGGTTTCCATTTAAAAAAAAGGAAGTTTGCATCATATCTCGGAAAATAATGGCGATAAAAATTTTCTGATTATTTTTTATTAATCTACATAAAATTATCTAAAACTTTGTCCTTTACAGTTTTATTCTATCTGTTATAATAACCAAGATATATTGAGTTGAAAAAATTGACACTTTTTACTTTTTTCAAAATATCTAGATACCCTTGACTTTTTTGAAAACTTTGAAAGTGGAATTTTTTTCGTCTCGTAAATCTACACTTCTTTCCCCATTTAACCGTTTCTCTATCTCTTATAGTTTCCGAGATCCCCATATAGAACATCGAAAAAAACTCACCCTGTATATCTGTCAATACATTACTTTGCTTAAATATTAAGTACTGTTGCTATTTCAAAAGGAAAAATCTAATATTTTGGTCAAATTTGTACAAGTGTAAGTATCCTAATTAATAATTACATTTTTACGTACTTACGGCCAATCGAAAGAGCGTTTAATTCTGTGCATAACTTGTACATTAAACATGTATCAAATGATTCAATTTTATTTGAACTAGACACCTCTCATAAATGCAGCCTTTTGATGTGTCATTTTTTAAGCTATTAAGCAATTATTATATAGAAGAAACAGAAAATTACAGGCCTCAAAATCCAGGAAAATGTGTAACAACATTTCATGTGTCCGGACTTTTTGGAAAAGCATATCCTCCTTGGTACCGCCATAATCAGATTTCGGAAGACTGGCACTTTTCCTGTAAATGCATCTATTTTTGAAATTTCAGAATTTGTAATGGGACTACAATAATTGTTGGACACCCATTATATTCATATGTCCTTCTACCCTTTAAGAGTGTACTCTTCTATAAATTTCTTCCAACTTTTTTTTTCGCCATTCTTCAGACTTCTATCCAAGTTTTATATCTTACCTATAGATAATTCTTCACCTCTTTTCCATGTATTTTTTGGCCTGACTTTTCTTGTTTTTCGCCGGAACTCGTTCTTCCCATACCTTCTAAACAGTTACGTTGTTATTTAGCCTCAGAACGTCCACAACGTCCTAATTGTCTCTTTTCGATTTACTTTTCCATTGATTCTATGTTTAGGTTTGCTCTTATGTTTTCACCTATCATCCTATATAGTTTGATTACTCCTTTGACTTTTCTAAGGTATTTCATTTCTATTGCTCCAGTTCTGCTTTTCTGTCTCCTATTCAGGGTCCATGTCTCACAACCGTAAGTTAACACTGGATCTATTTAGTTTTTATAATTTATTATACGTTTAATAATAGCCTTTTAAAGATTGAAAATTTATTTTATGTTTGATGTCAACAGAGTGATTTTTCATTTAAATTTCCTATTTCTTTTTCCAACAAGTCTTTTTTATAAAAAAATTATTTTATAATTCATGATATAAATTGTTAACTTATTGACTATGTTTTCTTTGATTTTTGTTTGAAATACTTATAATATTAGGATGTAGAGGAGAGTAAAATATATTTGTATTGGTTTTAATAAATATATAAGAACTTTTATTTTATTTAATCGGTGTGTATTGGTCCTCGTTGCTTTTAATGTAATTAATTACAGAATTCACTATCCCTTTAGAATAAAACTTAACTTTATTTTTTCTAAATTATGCTAAATATATTTATTTCCCCCAATTGAATTACGTTTCAAACTTCCAATTTTAAAATAGTGTGAATAATCATAAGAATGGCGGCGACAGTTACTAGGTGGTAATTCATAATAAACACAAAACCAACGCACTAAAAATTATGTAATATATATTAGTGGTAACATAGTAAGTGCGCTAGTTTAGTGTTTAAAAGAGTGTGCTTTCTGATAATTAAATTACCATTTTAAGTAAATTATATACCTCTTGTTTTACACAATATATTTACAGTTTCATATTTGAAGATTATTCCAAACTCACGGACCCTCATATGGAAGAATATGGACTCGTTCGGTTTTGAAGGAATGGAATTAAGCCCACGACTGAACCCAAAGCCATGAAATCAGTTTAAGAAAATTTTGAACACCTTACCCCGATTACTATGGTAAGTAAAATACTTCAAAATGCTACAGATATAGAATCACCTTAAATTTTCTTTATGTGCATATCTCAAAAATCGCTACAGAAGAAAAACCATAAACATTCCGCTTTAGGAGTTTCAGAAGAACTGAAAAGCATTTGGTAAAACTTTGTACACTAAAATTTTACTTAAGGCTGCTTTTAAATTATCCTTATTACACCAGACAAATTTTTGCATTTTTAATTAAATTTCTTTATTTGAAAAATTAATTAATTGAATATTTATATTTATAAAAAATAGTCAAGAAATAATTGCAGAGATAAATAAAATGAGTAATTAATGTAGAATGGTACAAAGGATGAATCTTATATAGAAATCATATTCATTTGTTTTATTACTTTTATTTTTCAAAACTAGTTTCAACAGTTGGTTACTCTCAAAGAGTTATGTGCAAATCATTTTTCATATTATAGTTCTATAGTTGTTTATTGTAGTTATACAAAATACGCCAAGATGATTTATTCAATGGATTAAATTATAATCCTCTACTCAAGCATATATTTTCTTTTATTGTTTTATGTGGAATATCATTAAAATGCTTATACTTAAAAGTAATTATCAAAATAACATACTTATATCAGCTGTGTTTTGTTGCTTCTCACAGTTAAATTGAAATTTAAAAGGTTGCAAGTAGTAGCAGCTTTAGAGGCTCCTACCAACATCACTAGACCAAAAACCCCGAGGCTTCCCTACAACGTGAAACACCCCACCAGCAGCCCCACAACACCTTGATTATTATTAGAAACAATAAACAGTGTAGTCTTTATTAAATGGTAAGAACCTAGATTTAAATGATTTATTTTTACACCTATTTATTAAGGGTTTTTTTTTCGCCCATGATATATCTTTCAGTTAAATTCACCGCTTCTATTTAATATTAGTTACCTAACAGAAGAAAATAAGTTTCAAAATTTATGAGAAGAATAAAACGTGTGTCTGTATCACTATGATTTTATATGTGGCATTTGGTTGATAAAAAATCTATATAGTTTTCTAAAAAGATAAGAGGAACTACACATCCAAACCTAAAATTAATTTAAAATTATGAAAATACCGAATCAGTAATAGAATTCAACAATTAACAAATTTGAAACTATATAATTCATTACAAAAATGAGACTTATAGGGAGAGGTTTAAAAACTAATCGAAACAATATTTAAAAGCTTCATTGGATTACAGCTTAAGATATCGCACATAATATAATCCTTTCAAAAGTAAAACATTTAATATCTAATTAGAACGGAAAATTGCTTTTCGGATTAAATATAGAAAATATTTTTGAATTAGAATAATAATTATTATTTATAAGTTAAAAATACGGTAATCTTGAATATGTTATTGAAATTAATTGGCCTTTAAAATATATGTACTAATAAATCAATTATTGCTTGTAGAATAATTTATTTCATTGATTATAATCTATATTTACCACATGACAAAATTTTTGTACAACAATTTCCAACTTTCGTCACAAATATCTGATTTATAGAAGACAATATTTATTATCATATAATGTAAGTAACCATGTGCTAAACACGGAAGATGTAAACCTGTCTGTCTCTGAGAGATCGTTTAAATATAGCGGTTGAAGCCTATGATTCGATTAATTTTAATTTTAGCTAAATAGGAGAGAATACAATGGAAATGGCATTGAGTGAATCTTCTTTCAATACCAAAAGGTTTGGCAGCCTAGATCAAGGGATGTTGAAATAAGAAAAAGGTTATGAAAGAGAAGTATATTTTGCCCCAGAGAAAATCATCAAGATCTAAGAGAAATGGGTAAGGCATAGTAATATTAAAATAATGTAGCCTACATATCATATAATAGTTATTTAAGGTACAAGTGTAAAAAGTGATGCAGTGATTTTACACATGTGCCTTACAAAATTTTATCTTCGATCGTAAAGGATTTTGAAGAATATATTCTTATGAGTAATATTTTAATCTCATTTCAATAATTCAATTAATGAAAACATATTTTACCCGCAGTGCACTAATGAAAGCGTTACTTAGCAACCAGTAAACAAGTTGCACAAATGTCGGCCGCAATTATTATTTATGGAAAAAATGTTCGCTTTATTGTAATCGCTTCGACTTGCATTAAATGAAATCTTCGGAGTTCCTAAATCTGACATTTCGTTTGTATTATATATTTTATTTATAGTTTATTAGTTATTTGTATCAATTAATAAAAAATTAAGTTTTTCGTCGAAAATTTGTCCTATTCATTCATCTGTCAAATTTGACATATCTGTGCAATAAAAACAGTTTGACATTACCGTGCAATAAAAACGTAAAAAAGCACTAGTGCTTTAAAAGGCCACTTTTACAATGAAAAATGATGCAAAAAGCGTCTACTTTCTGTACGATCGTAGATAATAGTTATTTAAGGTACAAGTGTAAAAAGTGATGCTTTATTGGACGAACTGGCGTTTAAAAACACGAGCGAGGAACGAGCGAGTTTTTTTAAAGCCAGGAGTGCAATAAAGAAACTTTTTACACGTGTGCCTTACAAAATTTTATCTTCGATCGTAAAGGATTTCAAAGAATATATTCTTATGAGTAATATTTTAATGTCATTTCAATAATTCAATTAATGAAAACATATTTTACCCGCAGTGCACTAATGAAAGCGTTACTTAGCAACCCGTAAACAAGTTGCACAAATGTCAGCCGCCATTATTATTTATGAAAAAAATGTTCGCTTTATTGTAATCGCTTCGACTTGCATTAAATGAAATCTTCAGAGTTCTTAAATCTGCCATTTGGTTTGTATTATATATTTTATTTATGGTTTATTAGTTATTTGTATCAATTAATTAAAATTAAGTTTTTCGTCGAAATATATTCATCTGTCAAATTTGACAATTCTGTGCAATAAAAACAGTTTGACATTACCGTGCAATAAAAACGTAAAAAAGCACTAGTGCTTTAAATAGCCACTTTTACAATGAAAAATGATGCAAAAAGCGTCTACTTTCTGTACGATCGTAGATAAAAGAAATTAATTAAGGTATGTTATTTTTTAAATTTTTGTATTTTAGGAACTTTAAATATTAAATAACTAAAGTTATATGTAAAAAACTACAAGGATTTGATATAAGGGTTAATTTGAATTTAATTTTTTGTTTATCTTATTTTTTATGTCTGTCGTAACTTTATATAATTTTCCTTTTTAACAATGCCTATTATCTTAATCTTATTATCAATAAATATATTGGGTCAGATACGGAACCCTAGATCAACATTTCTAAAGGAAACAATCAAAACGGACTTAAGTTACATTTATAACTCCTAAAATTTTCAAACAATTATTCTTCAACTAAACATCCAAAGACAGAAATGTTTACTCAATATTGTTCGTTTGAGTTTATGTGAAGTGTTTTAAAAATGAAAATGACACTCAGTTTTATTTCTTACTTCATTTGTTTATTAACCGTTAAATGTACATTTCGTTCATAAGGTGAACATTATCAATGACAAACTAAATCCTTAAAACTATTTGTGCGGTATATACACAGTGAAGATATTCTAGGGAAAAACCCGGGAGTAAATATTTTAATGAGTGATTATAGCGGAGGAACCGAAATAATGTAAAACCTTCTTTATAATCACTCATTAAAATAACTCCTCCCTGGTTTCTCCCGATGTTCTCTTTATATTATTTCTGTTTCTCCATTATAATCCCTCATTAAAATAAGAAACGAACCGAAATAATGTGAAACCTTTGTTATAATCCCTAAGTAAAATAATTACTGTTATATTGTAAGATTCAAAATAAATTAGATAAATAATTTATAAATATATTTATTGAATAATATAAATTTCCAAATATTAATTTATTCTTGCATTACTTATATATTATAACAATATTTTTAACACTATTCCAGATCACATATTCAATGTGCTAGAATTTTTATTGACACATTTTAAGAATAATTTAAATAAAGTTCTGTTTCTTAATAATATCCCTTAAATGAATTTTACAATTTCCGATTAGTTTTATTATGTCTATAATTTACTGTTGACAAAAGAGATTTTATTAACTTATACAGGAAAACTATTAAATAGTCTCTACTCATATTCTTTATATTTATTTAATAATACTAATATAGTTCTTAAATAAAATATAAAACTAAGATTTAATGAAAAAATTATTTAGGTTATTTTTTTAATAAGATTGTTTAAGCTTTCACGTTAGATTTGCAAAAATAAATAATACGTTTCAAATTACCTGTATGAAACCAGGAAAAGTATAATTTTTATGAGAAATTTAATTTCATTATTAAAGATATTATATATGAAAGACAGACTGGACAATAACCTTGCATAAATTTTATGGTAATTTTGAGGTGGCGTAACTATCATATTATTTAGTCCACCTATTTCATGAAAATCCTGTGTTTTACGCAAGAGGATTATCCTTAATTAATTACATTTTGTTATTCTCAATGATGTTTATTAATCTTCATATAATTGAAGTATTTTAAGTACAAAAAATTCACCAAATTTTCCGTATTTACATCTTTAACATACACTATACAAATCCAATAGGTCATAAATTAACAAAAATGTACCTTAAGGATTATATTAAAATTTTATCCAGCTTCCTTCTTTAATTCTATAGGATTATAATAATAATAAAATATCACTCACCCTATACACTGCACAATTTACTATTCTAAGTGTTTTAATTCAACAATCAAATTAATTAAAAACATCTACAAACAAGTCAAAAATAACTGTTTTTTTTTTTAAATTATAACAAACTGTTAATTAAATACACCAATTGCATTATATTGTTAATATTCAATGGTGTTGCAAACTGAGTTAACTGAGCACCAAAACATAAATACGGTGAGTATTACTTCTTAACAAAACAATTATTAAAATTTATTTTAATAATTGCTTATGTTGTGTTTGTAAAGTTCATAATTAAGCTGTATTGATGTAATATAAAGTTCATAAAAACATGTCTGCAGATGTTTTTAAACTTATACACTTTAAATTTGTTATTTTAATTCAAAAACTTATTAAAACAAAATATATATCCAAACTTACGTCGCTTTGATCGCTGTGCTATTTGTAACATGCGAATTACATTTCACACAATAAAAGACTTGTTAGGTTTCACAAATGAATTATGAAACCAAACAAGTCTTTAATTTACAAATCCAACCCTGTGATATATATGTTTCATCAAGAATGTAGCAGGGGATGTATTAATTTTATTCTAAACGAATTGCATTAGTATAATTTAATATCTGTCACTAGTTGTAGCTGTAGTAGCTGTTTTAATAAATTATTTGTTTTAATTTACAAAATCATCGCTAGTGAGATGTTTAATATTCTTAAATTATTAGTTAATTTTCGAAATATTAAGGACTTTATTGTTCTGTTTTTATGAGGTATAGACTTATGAAAACATGTTGCTGTTCTATATCACCTATTCAATATTTTACTGGTAGTCCAAGCTTTAGACCATTTATGTAATGTTAAAAAAATTAAGTTTACAAGTAAAACTTAGTTTTTCAAAAAGTATGAAAGAATCGTTTAGAATACCTACCCTTGAAAATAACTCTTCAAATATAAGTGTTATTTTGATTTCCAAATATTGTTAAATTATATTTTTAATTAAACCATTGGAAACTATGAAAGTCGTTAAATGTAATTTTTACATAAATTCATTTTTTTACGTTGCTCCCTTTGTGGCTTCAGTACGCAATACATATTATATCCATATTAAAAAAAATGATGTTATTATTTAATTTTGACAATTAATACTTACTTCACATATATTTAATATTAAGCGAGAATGACATCATTATTAGGATAAATATAAACTAGAATTTTAATTCATTAACAAATGTGTAGTAAACAAGGGTTAGTTCATCTGCTTGGGATATTTATTACTTTCCCTATATACGAAGTATATATAGGGGAAGTATTGTGATCGTGATTTTTTTTTGAAAATTTTTTTTGCAGAAATATCCGTTTTGAGGTCCCCTGAGTCCATTGCACTAATTTCTGGAAATTTTTTTTTTGTGTCTGTGTGTGTGTCTGTCTGTCTGTCTGTCTGTCCGTGGGTGCTGTATCTCAAAAACGACTGATCCGATTGAGATGAAACTTTAAACTTAAGGTTTTATCGTTAAAAACTGGAACTGAAAAGCTTTTGGTAAACATTCATAAACCGGAAGTGGGTGTTTACTCGAAGCGTTTTTTGTTTTTTTTCCGATATTTTTTAAATATGAAAAATATTACAAAACTTTTCAATCAAAAGTTAAAGAGAATAAGAAACTGAACAAATTTTGTAAAAATATATTTTTCATAAAATTCTTAACTTTCGAGAAAAAAAAATAAAAATTAAAAATGTTGACATTTTTTGTCAATTGCTAATAAACCGTTGGAGTTACATGAAATTTATATAACAAATAATTGTAGAGAATTCAAAAGTGCACAAATTATTAAGAATAACATTTTTGCGTAAACCACATAGTTTTCGAGAAAAATATAGGGAAAGTACTATGATGGCCACATCACCATTTTTTTTTCTATGTTTGCTGTAATATGGTATATGTATACAAAAAATTATAGTTGCTAGCTGGCTCAACTTTCCAGTTGTCTCATACTAATGAACTAATATAGTTAGATGGACCTATTCACGTATATTCCAGATTTTTTTATCCCAAAAGCATAAAATGTTTTCATGAGTTTCAAACACCGTGTGTTTTTAGGTTGTAACTGCATATATAATTATAATATTTTTGGAACCTGCATTGGACTAAAGACAAAGGTCATCAGTTTTGAAGGTATGCAGTCGTTAAAAAGGAACGAAAATTATATTTATTCCAGCAAATAATGAGATTAAAACTCAATTGTTATCGCAAACATAAGTAACACTACATACACAAACATTATTTTTTAATATTTTTAAATATATACAGGATTTTTTAAAACTACTTTAGTAGATTTTTTTAACGAAACGTATTATTTCTACTAATTCTACATTATTTATTATCACCTTGTAAAACCAATTATTTGTTGAATATTTATTGATTCCTGTTAAGGATCATTTTAAGCTACCTGATAATGATTCTAAAATGTACTGGCCAACTAGTATTTAATAATACGAGTAGCATATATTTGTAATTGAATAATACATATAAGAGATTGCAAAAGTTATTATTTTTAATGTTATTTCCTATATACAGGGTGACTGACGAAAAACCTTTGGTGCTGTATCTCACTTATTTTTTATCCGATTTTAATAAATAAAACATTAAATTAAACCATTTTTAAAAGACTTTAATAGGATCTGAACTGTTATTTTTTCTCGCACCCAGTTTTTGACAAAATACGATCAACATTTTTTTTTTAATTGCACTGTATATATATATATTTATTGATTCGCAAGGAGATTTTTTTTCTGAATATAAAAATTTAGACAAATTTATCCATACATCAAACTTAAGTCGAGAAATTGAGGATTAAAAAAATAAATAAAAAGTCAAGTATCCATTGTAAACAATATACAGACCCTATTTTAAATGTCAAAAGTGACAGTGACAGCCATTGATACAATACTGCAACGATTTTTAATTATTTCATAATTAAAATGTTGCAATATTTCAAACACTGTACTAGAATTTTTTGCTTCTACAGATATCGTTTTTCAGTTTTTGAAATCTTGCAACATTTTTATTATGAAATTATTAAAAATCATTGCAGTATTGTACCAATGACTGACACTGTCACTTTTGACATTTGGAATAGGCTCTGTATATTGTTTACTATGGGTATTTGATTTTTAATTTTTTTTAATCCTCAATTTCTCGACTTTGGTTTGATGAATGGATAAAATCGTTTACAAATTTAGATTCAGAAAAAAATCTCCTTGCGGATCAGTACAAAATATATATACAGTGCAATTTGAAAAAAAAAGTTGATCGTCTTTTGTCAAAAACTGGATGCAAGAAAAAATATCAGTACAGTTCATATTAAAGTCTTTTAAAAATCATTTAATTTGATGTTTTATTTATTCAAATCGGATCAAAAATAAGCGAGATACAGCACCAAAGGTTTTTCGTCAGTCACCCTGTATACAGGGTTATTCACGCTCTACGGCACGGAATATTGCAGCCAAAATACGTCACTTAAAAAGTTTCACTTTGGAGCTATATGGGGGTCTATTAGGTCTAGTTATTAAAATTACTTTCATAATATACAGGGTGTCTCAAAAAAATCCTAAAAGTATCAAAGTTGTTTTTTTTAATGGAACGCCCTGTATTTTATTGCATTTTTGGATTGTTCGACAAAACAAGTGTGTGTTTTAATAAGGTTTTTAATACCTAAACCTTAAGGTTTTTGGAATAATTTGAAGTTTGTAAAAATCTAACCTAATTTTCATGTTTCACTTACTTAAAAGATATTTAAGTTATGAATGCGAAATTTACAGTGAAATGTAATAATAGATCATATTTTATTTTCCAAGTATAATAAACTTGGCATCTTATACACGGTGTACAAAAATTAAAATTAAAGAAATTAGAACTTTAAGTGGCTATAACTTCATATATTTAAATGGAACGCCACATTTAACTTTCCGGCAAATGCACTTTTCAATTACCTATCAAATGGTATCTGTAGCTTTAATTCTACGCGGTTTCAAATATCGTGTATTGCACCACAAGGTGTGTTGTTAATGAAAGTTCTAATGTATCTATTTACTTAGAAAAGTCAGATAATTTACAATTATAAGAATAATAATAAAGAATATGTTTAGAAGTGTTCAGAAATTTCTAACTTCTAATTTATTACCTATTAAGTTATAACAGCAATAATTGTAACAATAATAACATACCAATGATAACATAAAACAGAAACAAAATATTTACAACAAATATTATAACATTTGCGAGGTTATAGATTCAAAAGCGTTTGGGCCAATTTTGTAATTCGTTCCTTCCAATCCATCTACTTTGAAAGTTGGTATTTAAAAATTACCGAACCTCGCTATGATAATGTGACGAAGTTCCATCCAATTGAAGCCATAGGTTTCTTCTGATTTTTAAAGGGACTTCCGCTAATAACGCCGTGAATTCGTGTAAAAGAAAATTGAGAAACATCATACCATTTAGAGGTTCTTTAAAAAAAGCAGAGTCCTATTAAATTTAGACCCAGTATTCCGCCCCACACATTAATAGACCACCTATTTCGATTTCTCGTGATTCTGTATTCATGCGGATTCGTATCAGATAGGTAATGGAAGTTGTATCTATTCACGAGACCATTGTTATGAAAAGTACATTCATTACTAAATAACACATTATCAAAAAAGTTTTCATTTTCTGCCACTTACATACAAAATACAATTCGATTGTCAAAATCATTTCCATAAATTTCTTTGCAAAGCTGGATTTTATATAGATGAAATCTGCCTTTTTAAAGAATTCTTGAAATACTTACTTATGTTTGTATTTTCGGATATCTGATTTTGACAAATACTAGGATTTTCGATAACTGAACTTACTACTGTAAACATATTTTCCTTATTTCGACAGATTTTCTTATACTGGCTTTTTAAAACTGACACTTCCACTTCCTTTAAACTGGTTTAATAGTCTTTCAAAAACGGACGATTCCTTTCGGGAAACCTTTGAGTATAAACTCGAGAATTTTGATGACATTCTCCAAGCATAAAAATCATGCCATATGCTCTTCTTTTGAGTAAATCTTCATTTTTTACTAAGAAATACAACAACGATGCTGAAACATTAACGATTACTAACGATCTAACACAAAAATGCAAATTTACACAACTATAACAAAGGCAGGCTTTTTAAACTAAACTGATAGATTTTATCAATTATCTGATGTTTCTAAATACCATAGAAAACTTTTTCATTATATTTATTTTAATAATTATTTCGTTAGGTCTTTTTTATCAAGTTAAAAATAAAGGTTTAATATTAAGATTTGGAGATCGAAACATATTTGTAGATGATTATTGAATTTTAGACATAATTTCTGTCGTTAACAGTGGAGTTTGCTACTTCTACACATATAACAATTTTTAATTTTGTTTGTAGTACTGGGACTATATTAAGTGACTATATTTTTGTCATTATTGACTTGTTCACTTTTCAAATTAGAAAGCAGTAGTAGAAGCAGATGGCAGCAGCTAGAGCAAAATATCGTAGTATATGTTAAAAGAAGAAAATACAGGTTTTAGAAGAAAAGAGTGAAGAATTAAAAAAGTGTATAAATGAAGCAGAACTGTGGAATATTCTGAAAAGAGGGGAAATAAAGGGGCAGATATGAATACCATTAGAGGAATGGACAAAGAAATGTAAGAGTTCTAGTGGAATACCATGTGGGATAGGGGACGGAATGATAAGGGGAGACAAGGAGGACTTCACGGAGGAGGAGGTGTAAAGAGCGTTTGAGGGAGTCAAACGAGGAAAAGCAGCTGGACTGGACGGACTGAAGCCTGAAATGTGGAAGGAGATAGGAGAAAAGGGGAAGAAAAGGTTTAGGGAGCTTCTAAACGGAATGTGGAGAGGGGAAGATAACATACCGGCAATTTGGTGAGTGGCAGTAATATGCCCGGTGCACAAAGGGGGAGATAGCACCAACATCAACAATTACAGGGGAATATCGTTGATGAACATGGGATGCAAGATCGCGATGACAGAAAGAAGTAGAGGGAAGCGAACTGTTGCCAGAGAGTCAGGGGTGGTTTAGAAGAAGTAGGGGTCTCGGTGTGTTAAGTGAAGGAATGGTTAGAGCGTGGAGTAAATGTGGCGGCCTGGGTGAAAGAGAAGGGGAAGGAAGTGGAAATTCGGGAAAGGCAGGGATGTATTGCAATGTATATTTGAAAGGTGGCAGATGCACGGGAGGACGCCAAGATACCTGTGCAACTGCGAACTCAGTAGGGAGGAAAAGGTCATCTTGGCGAGAGCAAGATGTGGGTCAGGCGAGAGAGGAAGGTAGGGCTGGATGGGAGAAAAGTATATTAGATGTGTGATATGTGGGAGTGGAAAGGATACGTGAAGAAATTTAGCAGATGAGTGTGATGGAGTGTGTGAGGAATGGGTAAGAAGCAACAAAAAAGTGAATGAATGGATGAGAGAGGATGGGGCCGGGGTAGATATTCTGATGAGATTGAAGTGGAAGAAAGAAGTTAGAAGGAAGTAAAAGCAGGAAAATGTATAGTATTACATTTATATGAATATTTGTATGCCAATAAAAGTCTTTTTTTTATTAGCCCACCAGATTTGATGATTTACAGATGGTTATCATGTGCTTAATTATCATAAAGATTAATTTTGTGGCTGAACAGGTGTCATTTATTTTTCTCACTTTTTTGTCAAATAATTAATAAACATGGTATTCATATATCAATATCATTACATGACAAATAGTAGACTGAGTAGACACTCAAATAATCGAAGAACGTAAGAAAAATAAATCCGAAATCTGGTTGGTCAATAAATAAAAACAGAGTTTACTATCCATTTATTTTTATTTAATTGTTTTTTTTTTTCTAAATTATTATCATAATTTAATATAACCCCACTCAGACTATAAAAATAATAAGAATAATTTAAAATTAGCCCATTGCTTTTAATGAGAAACACTTAAAAAAATTAATAGAAATATTATCATATCAATAAATTACAAATATAACATCAACATGTTATTTATCAACGAAAAGAGAAAATAAGCATTCTATCAAAAGGATAGCCAACTATGACTTCCATTTAAAAATATAAAACTTAGTACTGTATCCCTTTAATTATGAATATAGAAATAATCTGTAAATTAAATTCGATTCTCCTCGAAAAAGCACCTTAAGGACATGCAATTCTTATCTTTGATAAAATAAAAAATGACTGAGATATTAATAAAAATCTAAAATTAAAAATATTGAATTTTAATCTACAACAAACAATAGCCAATTTCTGTTTGCGGCATTAAGTTTGTCTTAAAATAAGAGCTCGATAATGCACCATCGATTTTTTTTAATCTCTTCTAATAACCGAGATTCTCTATAGTAAGTAACATCCAATTTAGGCCACCCTATACAGTAAGCAATATAAAAAATGTATTCCATTTGGCTTTTCCATACTATATAATAGATTTATAAGTTGTTAGTAATAATCTACCAATTACTATTTTTAGATCCTGGTATTCCTCAAAATCGCAGAAGATCGAGCTGACCGATAATATGGATTCACCATGGAAACTAAGGAAAACATGATGTGTTATCGCATCGATTAGGAATTTAATCATGTTACCAGAGGCACCACTAAACCGAAGAACAATTAATGAAGAATGTCTAGAGAAAAAAAAAAGGAAAACAGTGCTGCCGGCGATTGTAGATCAGTGGAGAATATGCAAAAAAAGATGTGTAGATAGTTAAAAAGACATTTATGCAATCCAGATAGGATTACAATATGTCTGTTAAGCATATATTCACTAGGCTAGTGTATTTAAAATAACATTCGGCTTATTGATTGTTGTCTTTCTGTTTGCTTGTCGTAAGGGGCTCATATGGATATTTCTTGTAATATCTTATTGATGAAATTTTCTGATCATTAATAACAACAACAAGTGTAAAAAATATTAAACAAAAATGTTCAAAATCGTATATCCTACCTAATAATGTGCATGTGTATAATAAAGGCTTTTAATCACAATACAATGGCATTTTATGACGATTTCATTATATTATAAATAAATAACGTGAAAGAGCAATGAAATAGAACAAAAATAAACACTTAAAAAGTACAATTTCTTCAATCTATATTTTAGGTAATATAATTTTAATAGACAATTAATCTACATTACCATATTTAAGATAGTCCACTACAAACATTACATTTCCAATCTATATAGACATCTCTTCGAAATTCGCGGTGGAGTAGACAAATTGGGTGCAGTCGTTCTCAGAGCAAACTACAAATAATTTAACGTACTGCATAATTAGTAGCAATTACAGAAGACTAATATCCAGTGTAGTGTGTTAACGGAAATTAATATAACATAGAAATCATTTTTTTTCTGATCAATTACTATCGATAGGCAGTCTTTAATGATTAGTAATATCTAACTATCGACTGTTGCTTCGTCGTAACGTTGGCTAATATTAGTGGATAAAAATGCTATAAATAAATAATTTTAAAGTGAGATGTTTCAAATAAGAATTATTTCAGTCGATTAGTAGATAATTTTTTTAGACTTCTTCCTGTATGTGGATTCTAAGAAAAAGATTGTTACTAATTCAACTTAATAATTATACTTAATAAACGAAGAGCATCATTTCAGTTCAAGAAAACATAAAAAATATAAAATTAATTGCTATTTAAAAAAATTGAAAATATCACATTCCTAGCATTTTTTCTTTTATTTCTAAACCATCACAGTAAAATTGAATATTTATTTTTCTTTCAGAATACCGAAACTTCTTAAAGAATGTTTAAAAAACTGTTCTAAATTATATATACAATTAATCTCATTTAGATTTTTAATAATATCGTTGATAACTCATTATGCTTTTTGCTGTGGAACATAAATATAATGCAACACAAAACTCCTAGTATTAGACATTAGTTTATTTTTAATGTAAAAAACTACAGTAATATTGAAATAAAATATAATTAGAAAAATATCATCCAATATATAAAATAATAAAAGCTGATAGCAAAACAACTTCCAATTAACCCTTCGAGAATGTTGCACTTAATATTGTAGGTCATTTACTTCTTATAGAAAATATAAATACATATATTTTAATAATATAGATAGGCCCTCAAAATCTTTCATTTATCGAGCCATTTCGGATTCAAATTAAATATCTGTAAAAATGACAAATTTCGTTATCTCTATTAATTCTTATCAGTCACATTACATAAATTACCTGAAATGTAATTAATAAATTAAAATTTCACAATATTGAATCAAAGCAGAATATTTTAATAACGACATTGATCAGAGTAAAAAAATAATCGTGTAATTAATAAAATTGAAAATTACTTTTATGTTATGAAAATACCACAAATTTTGAACAAATCACATTGATTTATCTCACCTGCATACTTACCATAGTTGCTGAACAAATTTCAATATTTTCAATCGAATAATTTACACAGATAATGAATGATCGTCAATGCAAAATTGAAATGGAGTATAATAAGTTGGATACGGATAAATGTGAAATAATATTATTAACTTATTATAAGAAGAATATTGCGAAATCCTGTTATACAAAAACAACAAGTAGATGTATTAGAACAAATTATGAGCTGAATATCATGAATCAATAGATATACGTAAATGCAAATCATGTAAAAGATAGAATAATTTGCTTGAATAATAAGATTATACTATAATTAGGGAATAAATAATATTCAGCTATTAGCCTTATCAGTATTGAAGCAGAATTCGATGATACCATATCATCTTGCTTTCCCATAAGCTAAAGTTTTCAAATTGAAGTTAATAATAAGATTATATTATTGAGATTTGGGTGACAGTAATATGTCAGCAGAAGTTTTTAAAATGATTGAACTTAAAGTATCACAAAAATGTCACAATGTGGCGTTATTTGATTAAAATTATTACAAATAATATTTAATGGAGATTTCAACCCATAATTTGTTTGATGACACATGATAATAAAAGTTGGTTTCTGTCTGCTGCTAAAAGATGGTACAAAGAGTCAAACTTTGCCTAATGTGTCGGATGAGTTAATAAAAATAGTTTATAGAGAAAACAAATACCTGTCTTTTTTCGTCGATACTCAAGCGAATCAAAATTAAACGTTTTAAGTAATTTATTGTGATCCAAATCTCTAACTTGAAGTGTAAAAATTGTAAGAATTTGCGTTGGACACTCTCTAGAAGTTGGGACTGTTGCTGATTTTGGGGAGACCATATCAATGCCGCATAATAAAATAAATATTCATGCTACAAAAAACTTAGTATAATAAATTTGTCAATAAACAATATATTTATAATGTTATTGCAAGTTATACACACATAAAAAAGCAGTTCCACTGAAATTGTATGGCCCCCTTAAGACCCATAGGGATGGTTGTCTACTTAGGCCTGTCGAGTCATCAATTTATGTACCAAGTGAAAATCTGTTTGGTTTCATAGCCACTGTTTTATCTAATTGAATCAGAAATAACATCAGACTTTTAACATAATAAATATCTTTGATTTTTCAAGAAAAATGAATGATTCTTGTTTACTAGAAAGTCATGTCATTATAGTTTTGAATATGTCATTATTTACTAATATTAGATAAAGATGGTTCAGTGGAATAATTTTGGATCAGTGGAGGAGTTAGAGGATATCATAGTGGAGAATGTGGAAGTAAAGGAAAGGGTAAAAGCGTGTGGTTTGAAGTGAGGAAGGCAATGAGAGAATGAGAGAATGCAGCGGGGGGGGGGGTGTAGAAGCAGATGAGCAAAATATCGTAGTATATGTTAAAAGAAGAAAATACAGGTTTTGGAAGAAAAGAGTGAATGGACAAAGAAATGTAAGAGTTCTAGTGAAATACCATGTGGGATAGGGGACGGAATGATAAATGATAAGGGGAGACAAGGAGGACTTCACGGAGGAGGAGGTGTAAAGAGCGTTTGAGGGAGTCAAACGAGGAAAAGCAGCTGGACTTAACGGACTGAAGGCTGAAATGTGGAAGGAGATAGGAGAAAAGGGGAAGAAAAGGTTTTGGGAGCTTCTAAACGGAATGTGGATAGGGGAAGATAACATACCGGCAATTTGGTGAGTGGCAGTAATATGCCCGGTGCACAAAGGGGGAGATAGCACCAACATCAACAATTACAGGGGAATATCGTTGATGAACATTGGATGCAAGATCGCGATGACAGGAAGAAGTAGAGGGAAGCGAACTGTTGCCAGAGAGTCAGGGGTGGTTTAGAAGAAGTAGGGGTCTCGGTGTGTTAAGTGAAGGAATGGTTAGAGCATGGAGTGAATGTGGCAGCCTGGATGAAAGAGAAGAGGAAGGAAGTGGAAATTCGGGAAAGGCAGGGATGTATTGCAATGTATGTTTGAAAGGTGGCAGATGCACGGGAGGACGCCAAGATACCTGTGCAACTGCGAACTCAGTTGGGAGGAAAAGGTCATCTTGGCGAGAGCAAGATGTGGGTCAGGCGAGAGAGGAAGGTAGGGCTGGATGGGAGAAAAGTATATTAGATGTGTGATATGTGGGAGTGGAAAGGATACGTTGAGAAATTTAGCAGATGAGTGTGATGGAGTGTGTGAGGACTGGGTGGGAAGCAACAAAAAAGTGAATGAATGGATGAGAGAGGATGGGGCCGGGGTAGATATTCTGATGAGATTGAAGTGGAAGAAAGAAGTTAGAAGGGAGTAAAAGCAGGAAAGTGTATAGTATTATATTTATATGAATATTTGTATGCCAATAAAAGTCTTTTTTTATTAGCTCACCAGATTTGATGATTTACAGATGGTTATCATGTGCTTAATTATCATAAAGATTAATTTTGTGGCTGAACAGGTGTCATTTATTTGTCTCACTTTTTTGTCAAATAATTAATAAACATGGTCAATTCATATATCAATATCATTACATGACAAATAGTAGACTGAGTAGACACTCAAATAATCGAAGAACGTAAGAAAAATAAATCCGAAATCTGGTTGGTCAATAAATAAAAACAGAGTTTACTATCAAAAGGATAGCCAACTATGACTTCCATTTAAAAATATAAAACTTAGTACTGTATCCCTTTAATTATGAATATAGAAATAATCTGTAAATTAAATTCGATTCTCCTCGAAAAAGCACCTTAAGGACATGCAATTCTTATTTTTGATAAAATAAAAAATGACTGAGATATTAATAAAAATCTAAAATTAAAAATATTGAATTTTAGGCTACAACAAACAATAGCCAATTTCTGTTTGCGGCATTAAGTTTGTCTTAAAATAAGAGCTCGATAATGCACCATCGATTTTTTTAATCTCTTCTAATAACCGAGATTCTCTATAGTAAGTAACATCCAATTTAGGCCACCCTATACAGTAAGCGATATAAAAAATGTATTCCATTTGGCTTTTCCATACTATATAATAGATTTATAAGTTGTTAGTAATAATCTACCAATTACTATTTTTAGATTCTGGTATTCCTCAAAATCGCAGAAGATCGAGCTGACCGATAATATGGATTCACCATGGAAACTAAGGAAAACAGGATGTGTTATCGCATCGATTAGGAATTTAATCATGTTACCAGAGGCACCACTAAACCGAAGAACAATTAATGAAGAAAGTCTAGAGAAAAAAAAAGGAAAACAGTGCTGCCGGCGATTGTAGATCAGTGGAGAATATGCAAAAAACAAATTAACTTAAAAAGATGTGTAGATAGTTAAAAAGACATTTAGGCAATCCAGATAGGATTACATTATGTCTGTTAAGCATATATTCAGTAGGCTAGTGTATTTAAAATAACATTCGGCTTATTGATTGTTGTCTATCTGTTTGCTTGTCGTAAGGGGCTCATATGGATATTTATTGTAATATCTTATTGATGAAATTTTGTGATCATTAATAACAACAACAAGTGTAAAAAATATTAAACCCAAATGTTCAGAATAGTATATCCTACCTAATAATGTGCATGTGTATAATAAAGGCTTTTAATCACAATACAATGGCATTTTATGACGATTTCATTAAATTATGCAAATCAATTTTTATGAAAACAAATATGCTCATATTTATATTATAAATAAATAACGTGAAAGAGCAATGAAATAGGACAAAAATAAACACTTAAAAAAGTACAATTTCTTCAATCTATATTTTAGGTAATATAATTTTGGTAGACAATTAATCGACATTACCATATTTAAGATAGTCCACTACAAACATTACATTTCCAATCTATATAGACATCTCTTCGAAATTCGCGGTGGAGTAGACAAATTGGGTGCAGTCGTTCTCAGAGCAAACTACAAATAATTTAACATACTGCATAATTAGTAGCAATTACAGAAGTCTAATATACAGTGTAGTGTGTTAAAGGAAATTAATATAACATAGAAATCATTTTTTTTCTGATCAATTACTATCGATAGGCAGTCTTTAATGATCAGTAATATCTAACTATCGACTGTTGCTTCGTCGTAACGTTGGCTAATATTAGTGGATAAAAATGCTATAAATAAATACATATATTTTAATAATATAGATAGGTCCTCAAAATCTTTCATTTATCGAGCCATTTCGGATTCAAATTTAATATCTGTAAAAATTACAAATTTTGTTATCTCTATTAATTCTTGTCAGTCACATCACATAAATTACGTGAAATGTAATTAATAAATTTAAATTTTAGAATATTGAATCAAAGCAGAATATTTTAATAACGACATTGATCAGAGTAAAATAATAATCGTGTAATTAATAAAATTGAAAATTTCTTTTATGTTATTAAAATACCAATAAAGGCTAGCCTTATATCTAATTTATTTAATTTAATAACTCTACTGATTTGACACAAATTTTGAACAAATCACATTGATTTATCTCACCTGCATACTTACCATAGTTGCTGAACAAATTTCAATATTTTCAATCGAATAATACACAGATATATGCATGATCGTCAATGCAAAATTGAAATGGAGTATAATAAGTTGGATACGGATAAATGTGAAATAATATTAATAACTTATTATAAGAAGAATATTGCGAAATCCTGTTGTACAAAAACAACAAGTAGATGTATTAGAACGAATTATGAGCTGAATATCATGAATCAATAGATATACGTTAATGCAAATCATGTAAAAGATAGAATAATTTGCTTGAATAATAAGATTATACTATAATTAGGGAATAAATAATATTCAGCTATTAGCCTTATCAGTATTGAAGCAGAATTCGATGATACCATATCATCTTGCTTTCCCATAAGCTAAAGTTTTTAAATTGAAGTTAATAATAAGATTATATTATTGAGATTTGGGTGACAGTAATATAAGTCAGCAGAAGTTTTTAAAATGATTGAACTTAAAGTATCACAAAAACGTCACAATGTGGCGTTATTTGATTAAAATTATTACAAATAATATTTAATGGAGATTTCAGCCCATAATTTGTTTGATGACACACGATATTAAAAGTTGGCTTCTGTTTGCTGCTAAAAGATGGTACAAGGATTCAAACTTTGCCTAATGTGTCGGATGAGTTAATAAAACCAATAGTTTATAGAGAAAACAAATACCTGTCTTTGTCGTCGGTACTCAAGCGAATCAAAATTAAACGTTTTAAGTAATTTATTGTGATCCAAATCCCTAACTTGAAGTGTAAAAATTTTAAGAATGATAATGTTATTGCAAGTTATACACACATAAAAAAGCAGTTCCACTGAAATTGTATGGCCCCCTTAAAACCCATAAGGATGGTTGTCTACTTAGGCTTGTCGAGTCATCAATTTATGTACCAAGTGAAAATCTGTTTGGTTTCATAGCCACTGTTTTATCCAATTGAATCAGAAATAACATACTTTTAACAGACTTTTAACATAATAAATATCTTTGATTATAGCTTTGAATTTAATGTCATTATTTACTAATATTCCTGTAGACTGAGTAATATATTGCATACAATACAGTGTGACTAGATTACCTATTTATTTATTTTATTTATGAGCTATTTATCAGAAATATTAGATTTTTATTTAATTTTTGTTATTTTGTGTATGACAAATTTTTGGTTACCTTATGGGGTCAAAATTTATTCCAATTATGTCACCTTATCGTTGACGAACTGCTAAATACTGTCATTCCCTTTCTTCCCTTTCCATTGCCTATTATTTACAAATATGTGTATAAGCCGATTTGTGTAGTACCTAAAAAACACTTACAAACAGCCTTTAATATCTTCAATGGTTTTAATAGATGTATACAATTTACAGTCTAAATAAAAAATCAGTAGTTCCATTCATTGTTACAAAACTCTTAATAACCCTGACATATTGCCAAAATAGACTAGTTCACAAAATTAATAAGTTCAGGTCGTTGTGTTACTTCCACTTATATCATCCAATATGAATAAAACTCAACACAAACGTTGCATTTAAAAATAGAATATTCAAAATGTGCCATTCTTAATCAATGCCATATGAAAAAGTTACTTAAAATTTTAATGCAGGATTGTTACAATTCAAAGAGTTTTACGATCACGAGTTCGAGGGATTATCTGTTGTTAGGTCAAACACTCATACACTGACTTACCAAAGTCCTATACAAAAAAATATTCGCTAAACAAATGGTTCTATGGAAAAACAATTCAAATTCTAAGATAATTATCACAAATCAGTAATATAAAATACTTAGGGGTGTAATTTCATGTCTTTTGTGTAATTTATGCACATCATATAATATAGGGTACTGCTGTCGAATGGTATTATAATTGAATTTGGAAATCACATAAAATGTGATAAGTTAAATCGTATAGTCGCTGATTTATTTATTCTTTAACCGTAAACTTTTCTTATTCTCTAACTGATTTTGTTTTTCAAAATCGCAGACTTAAATTTAGTCTGAAAATTTACGAATATGTAGTAGCAACTGAATCGGGTAAGTTATTATTTAACATTGCAGAACAATTATAGTAGAAAAAATGAACATATTAAACAGACATACCTCGCAATATAATAAGTTTATAATAAAGTTACATATTATTAATCTAAGAAAATGTTTCATCTTTGCCAAGTTAAGTTTACTTGATAATGACTGTAATAGGTCGAAACTTAAGTCGTGATTTTTATATATATGTAAACCATATTACAATAAATTAATTGTGGTAAAAACATAGTAAGTGTTTCAATATGTGTTTAAATATGGATTACCACCTAGTAACGGTCACAACCATCATGAATTTAAGTTTAGTTATATTTAGGATTACTTATATATTGATTTAAAATAATAACTCCTAATTTAGTGATAATGAAGGCAACCATACAAATGATTTTATTGTACAAATTCAATTAAATGACATATCATTTACAAATATTCATTCATATCACAATTGATTGTTTATTTTGTTCAGAAAGATATTAGTTCGGTAAAGTCATTTAGATATTTACTAATGATATTTATTTTAAATTGTCATATTTGAACCAATTCTGTAATCTAGATAACTAGGAATGAACGATACTAAAGTAGTTTTTCTTCAATGATAAACAAGGGAATTACGCAAACTAGTTTAATTTTTATTTAGCTGTTTTATAAGCTAATTCTATACGATAATGCTATAAAGGTGCCATCTATTGGTTTTAAAGTTTTAAAGTTTAATGTAGTTTGAATCGTTGTTGATGAAATTATTTCTAGTCTAGAAGCTACATTATATACAACACTCCTATGTTATCTTAGTCAACAAATGTTTCTCAAATCTTTCTAATTCTCTTACATTTTCGTCTTGAGAGTTGCAGAGGATTCGGCAAATCGCCTGAGGGGTTTGAACATTAAGCCATCGCCGATGAGGCTGTCACTGTCTTCTTTGTTGAAAGAGAGGTGCCTGTAAAGGTGAGTGGGGTTAAGTGGATAAAATATATGGTGAAGGGTGAAGCCCTGGGCGTTAATGAGATATGCTAGGGGTTCCCCTATGAGTTTGGTTAGGTGGTCTTTTAGCAGAGAACCGAGGGGGTTGTATGATCTAACGGAGGCAAGTTGGAAAGAGGGAGAGAGAGGGAAACAAATAGTCATTATAATGAGGTTGGCGAGGAACATAAGCAAATATTTGGAGGGGTGTGTGTTTTTACGAAGGTGGGAGGGGAGAGAAATATTGATGTGGTAGTGGTGGTACGTAATGGAATCCAATGAGTTCGGCGTAGGGAGGAGATAGCATTGTGGTATCCGATAAATATGAAAATGACACCCCTGGTGTGGATGTCGTGGCTGGATATGCCTTCTGGTGAAGTACGGTGGAGGACATGCTCATGACCTGGAAGCCAGGCATGTGAGATTTACATGTGGCAACGTGATGTGCTCTTTAATTGTGCCGTGTCGACTGTCTCGCACTGACTGTTTATAGGATAGTTAAATGAAGCAGAATAACAACTGACGGATAATACAAAAGTGCACTGCTTGAAATCCGTCGAATAAAATTTGTGGAAGTAAAAACTTAAGTTTACAAACAATGTTGGGTTTGAAAGCTGAAATAATAATGACAAACAAACTTATTTAAAAGTTGGTCTTATGTCACAAACATAGATAAAGATTTGTCACATATATATGTTTAATTTATGTTTTCACGGATGTAATGTGATATATTTGGTTTTCTTCCGGGTGGTCTGTGGGATGTTTTCGATGAGCTCTCTGTCATCTTTTTCAAATGATTTCTCTTGGATTTCATAACTGGCGAGAGTGACAGGTATGGAGTATATAAAGGAAAGGAAGCTATGAAAGGAATAAAAGAATTTAGAAATTTTAGAATAAACACTCAGGAAATAAAAGAAGATGTACTGGAAATAAAATGGAGGAAAGATTAGAAAATACAGAAGGAAGAAAAGAAGACAGAGGAAAGAGAAGGAATAAAATAATTGTTAAAGGATTTAAAAACGATAATCAAAATATAAAGGAATCACTCGAAGAATATTTATCGAAGGAACTAGAAGTAGAAGCAAAAATTACCGCGGCGTACAAAATTTACAAGGGAAGAAAAGAAGAAAAGTTGGTAGCGGAAATGGAAACGAGACAAAAATAAGAAATAATAATAGCAAAGAGTACCAAATTAAAGAACAACAAAATATACATAGACAATGAAAAAGGCAACAAAACAAGGGTTAGATACAAAAAGCTTATACTAAATGGAACGGATAACATCTGGAATCACAAAGAAAATGGACTACTAGAGAATGGATAAAGTAGTAACTGGAATAAAAAAGAGAAGAGGTTGGTACCTAATCAACAAACGCATCTTGCAAAAAACTATTAAACTTATGGATAAGAAAACTACGAAACCCAAGCAAATGAAAAAGGGCAAAAGAAAAGGAAATAAACAAGATAAGTTAAATGACGATAAATAATAGTATAGCTTCTATAGAATGTGAAAAATAGGAACATGGAACGTCAGAGCAATAAATGGAAAATAAAAGGAACTCAAAGGAGAATTTGAAGAGATGGGTTTGGAAATTCTAGCAATAACGGAGATGAAGAAAAAAAGTCAATGGAATGATTACAGGCACATAATGATCTTTAGAGGCTTAGAAGAAGGAAAAAGAGCAACAGCAGGAGTCAAATGCATAATTCACAAATCGTTGGAGAACAAAATATACAATTGGGAAGCAAAATCAGAACGAATACTGAAAATATAAATACGAGAGACGGCAAAAAACAAGAACAAAATAAAATCAATAATCATAGTATATGACCCAACGAAGATAAAAAAAGAGAAGAAACGGATGAATTTTGGAAAAAGTTAGACCCAATAACTGAAGCAAAAAGAAGAATATATGTCGCTGGAGATCTTAATGCAAGAGTAGGAACTAAAATAAGGAGTATGAGAAAGCACTAGGACAATATGGAGAAAACACTAGAAACAACAATCGAAAACGAATGCTAGATTCTTGCTTAATGAACTGATAATAACGAACCCATTTTTTCAACACAAATATAGAAAAGAAGTGAGTAGTAGAAATGAAAAGTCCAAGAAACAGGAAGGAAGTACTAGTTACAAAAGTAATGAGGGGTCCGGAAATAGGAAGCGACCACTACATAGTTGTAAGCAGAATAAGAGAGAACACAGAAAGGGAACAAACAAGACAAACAGCAGAGAAACACCAGAAAAATGAAAAATATAGAGAGGCATTCGAAAATAGTATAGAAAGAATCGAGAATGAACTAGAAAATAAAAATCTAGAACAAATGAGGACACTGTTTAAACAAGCAAGTCTAGAAACCGCAGCAAAAGTTTGAAGTAATAAACAAACAGTATGGTAGATGGAAGAGCAAATAAAACAAAAAAAGTTAGCATGGAAACATTATATAGGCAACAGGGTAACAAAATTATGTCAAAATATAAAGTTGAAAGAGGAAGAACGAAAGAACTAGTAACAGCGGCAAAGAAGAAACAATGGGAAGAATTTGGGGAAAAACTAGAACAAGATAGCAAGGGAAATCGGGAACTGTTTTACAAAGCAATGAAGACATTAAGGGGCGATAGAAAACAAGAGCCAAACTATATTAAGAGCAAAGGATATAATTATCGAAGAGGAAGGAAGAAGCATAAAGTGGATTCAGAACACTAAAAAGTATTCAGGACCACATATTCATGGCAAGACAACTGACACAAAAGATGCTATAGGAGAATAAAGAGTATACCTAGCTTTTATTGACATAGATAAAATACCAAGAAATAAATTATGGGAGACATTAACCAAAAAGGAGCGGATGGAAAAACAATTAGGATAATTAAGGAAATCTACAAGAACAATACAAACGCGGTAATATATAAGACTAAGAGAAAAAACCATTTATAACAAAAGGTGGACTACGGCAACGAGGAGGACTAAGCCCGGTATTATTTATAATATACATGGACGAAATAATAAAAGAATGCAATTCAACGGTATAACAATAGGGTACAAATATCTCCAAGAAGTGACGGTGTCTGAAGGACTATTTGTAAATGACATAGTAAAATTTGTGAACCAAAAATAACTTAAACAAAACTCAAATATGGAACGAGACATTAGAAAAATATGGTATGAAAATGAACAAAGGAAAGACTAAAACAATGGTAATTGGAGAGGAACAAGAGACGATGAACATAGGAATAGAAATATCTAAGAAAAACCAGACGAGTGACCAAAAGAGATGTATATTGAAGAACACAGAAATAAGAAATGACCTAGGAATACAGTCTAAACTAGACTTCACAGAAGAAAGGCAGTTGCACTCGTGGGTATATCTACAGAGAATGGAAAAAGCACGACAAGTGAAAAGAGTATGGGATTCAAAAACATAAGGAAAGAAGAAACGAGGTAGACCTAGACTATCATGGGACCAAGTGACGACAAGAGCAATAGAGAAGAGAGGAATAATATGGATAGAAGCAAAAAAGATATCGGAAAATAGGGAATAGTGGAAAATATTTGTGAAAATATTGGAAAAAAAACCCAACACCTTTATGGTAAATGGACATTCGATTATATATATATATTCTCTTGGAACATTCAAAGAAGTACTGAGATACTGTTTGGCGGTATCCCTTCCGGCGTTACGGGTTGTTTGGCTGCGTGTGACTGGTCTCCTTATTGTTGTTTGTATGGAAATCTGCGTGTTGACCGTATTTGTATGGTTACTTTTTATGATCTTTTTGTTTGTTTGATAATTTTTCAGTATGTATTTCCATGTGTTTGGGAGGCGTTGCGAATCGTCTCTTTTGTTCATTGATCGTGGTCGTATTTCTATTGCTAATGCTTCTCGTATGATACATGTATCGAGTTATTTTGTTTTAGCTAATGTTTTAGTCACATCATGGTGTTTAGGTAGTGTTATGCCAATGAAGATGTGGTTTGTTTTTATTTTACGGAGTTCTTACGTTCTTTTATTCTGGCTCTAAAGCATCTGTTTGTTTGTCCAACGTCTGACTGATCGCAATATTAGCGTTTCGTGTGGGATTTTGTCTTTGTCTATCAAGTTCTTGATTTTTGTTGTGGTTGTAAAATTCGTTGCTATGTTGTGTTTTTTGAGGATGCGTGTGATTGTATCTATGGTACATTTTATTATCCGATAATGTACAGTGAATGTTCGAAACTATAGTCACAGCAATAAATATTTTTGTGGTAAAACAAAGTTAAAGTGTTTTAATTATCTTATCTATGTGATGTGATGTGAAGTCGTTTTCCTGAAGTGCATTTTTGACGGTTTTTATTTCTCTGTGTTTGTATTTTGGATCTGCTAGACGTTCTGGTCGGGTCACTAATGTTTTGATTACAGAGTTTATTTGTGATGGATAGTGGTTAGATTCCGCGTGTAGGTGTCGTTTCGAATGTTTTTGTTTTCGGTAGACTGTGTTTTCTGGTGTGCCTTCTGGTTTTCGTGTTATGAGGATGTCAAGGAATAGAATTTGGCTGTGCTCTTCTTATTCTGCTTAAGAGAAATTGCTCGTCATGTAAACCGAAATGTTAAAACGGTATTGAGATGCTGATCCAAATGGTTCAATAACTCCGGAGGACTATACATCACGAAGAGCGTCGCTTAAGACTTCAGGCTCTAATAACTGCTTACTATGTACTATTTCACACTCAGGTATAACTTATATAACTTATATAACTTATGGGTTTTCACTATGGGGTCATTTCTCAATTACGAATAGCTTATTTGGGCTTCAACGTCGTGCTATCATGACTTTATGTAATGTAAGATATAGAGATGAATGTAAAGAAATATTAATTATGTTAAAAGTACTTACACTGCCGTATATTTTTATTATGTAGTGCATAAAATATGTTCGCAAGCACACTAGTTCATACAGTACGCATGATGGTAGTTACATAACTACCAAATAAGAAATTGCCTTATACTATATCCCTCTCAGCATCATATATCAAAATGTAATTCATTAAGTTCTCGCCTCGCTGTGACTCACACCGCTTGATGTCTGGCTCCACGTACTATTTGCCTTTAGTCTTACGGCTCTGCTTACAGCCACCTCTCTTACAGGGTTCAGTAGAACACGCCAGTCGTTTTAGGTGGTTTAGCTTCTTTCTGGTTACCGATTTGTTTATTCTCGGCTACCAGGTTAACGGTCCATAAGTTACAACTGGTCTGACGATTGGAGTGTAAAGCCAACTAGCCACCTTTGGTTTGAAATCCCAGGTTGGTTCTAATGCACCTCTGCACTGCCAGAAGATGACATAGGCTCTTTTATACTGTTATACCGAAGTATTTGACCTCGTTTGCCAAGCTTAACTGGTTGTTAAAGAGTTTGGGGCGTCTACCTATGTCGCTCTCGATTAACCCCATTTTACGAGTAAAAGGAAGCTACTAATTATGTCTTTTTGGGGTTAACCGAAAGCAACATTTTTTCGCACCATTCCTCTGTGATTTTGAGAGCGTTCTGCATTACTCTAGACAGAACACTCTCGTGTTTTCCAATAAGTAGGATTATCACTTTTTCCGCGTAGCCCACAACATGATACCCTGCATTGTTTAGTTGTCATAGTAAGCCCCCCTGTAGACACCCTTTTGTGCTTTTGAGTCAAATACTGTCGGGCTTTCTTTCCCTATCGAGGTGGTTACAGCTCTATTTTTCAGCATTGTCCCAATTTCAGCCAGTGGTGGTTGTGGGGACCGCATGCTTGTTTGTTTAGACCCTGTTCTATGTTAGTATAGGAAACTTTATCAAAGGCACCTTCGATGTCTATAAAGGCTCCTAGGGCTGACTGTTTGGTAGCCAGCAATCCTTAATTTCTGCATACCTCATGATGAAGGTATGCAGGGATCGACTTAGTCGATTTTACTAGCCTGTATGAGTATTGGCTCGGATGCAGCTCGCTGTTCAAGCAATATTGCTCCCTGATATGATTGACGCACAGCCTCTTTAAGATCTTTAAGAGAAAGGACATAAGGCTGATTGGTCTAAATGATTTAACAGCGGTGTAATCATATTTTTTCTGGTTTGGGATAAAAAATCACTTTATACTGAATTGCTATACATGCCTGAAACAGTCCGCGCATTATCGGCAGTATCTGCACCAAGCCCCACTCTAGTAGGGCAGGATACTCCTGGCGATTTAAAAGGGGAGAATTATATTATTGCCCATTGTGCTTTCGGTGATGATGTTCATACTCATATTCAGGTTTTCCGTTGAGGCGTTGTGGGGAAGTATTTTGTGTTACTTTGATGCTTCGCATCAGACGCGTTTTTGGAATAAGGAAAATGTAACTCCAGAAGCAGGCTTATAGATTCTCGGAGGTCAGCAGTATAAGTGCCACCCTCCTTTTTTAATATGCCTGGCTGTGCACTGCGGCACCCAGATAGCATTTTGTAGATGCGGGCAGTTTCAGATACGGAATTTATGCCTTTACAAAAGTTCGCCATGATCCCTTCTGAGGCAGGGCAGGCCTCATGGAAAAACTCAATAAGGCTGGTCCTGCCAGTTCCGTATTCGTTCTTGCGTGAGTGCCATTATATATAAAAAGTGTCAAGTGCAAAAGAAGAAGATCGCCAAGTTACGCCAAAAAGCAATCGGTAATGTTCCACAAACTCCCACAAACAATACAAAATTTCACCCTAGAGTCATTAATCTATCAAATACTCAGTTTTCAAGTCAAGAGAAGTCAATTTTAGAATTAGGTCCAAAATATTCACCTCATATTGATTGTAAGAATTTTAAAGAAACATTAATAGTCGAAACAGAAATTGTCCTGAAAAATGTCAACGAATGTGAACTTAGTAAAGCCAAAATTGGTCAACTCATAAAACAAGCTAAACTAGATAGTACTTCAGACTCAAAAATTGTAAGGAATATTAAAAATAAAGTTAAAACCAATAAATTAGTAATAACGAAAGCAGACAAGGGAAATTCAACAGTTATTTTAAACAAAGCAGATTATATACAAAAAGTTGAAGATTTTATTAGTAGTTCCAATGTAGAAATTCATAACAGAGATCCGACAAACTGCATTATGAAAAATTTAAAATCCTTAATTAAAGTTTCTAACAGCATTTTATCACAAAGAGATCTATTCAAAATTTTACCAATGAATCCAATGTGTCCGCGACTGTACGGTTTAATTAAAATTCACAAACCAGGAGAACCAATTAGACCTGTAGTAACTTACATTAACTCCCCAACTCGACAGTTATGCATAAAACTTAATTCTATTTTTAAAGAATTAACTCACTTTAAAGACCCAAATTCTGTAAAAAATTCCATCGAGCTAACAAAACAACTACGGAAACATCAGCTTCAATCAAACTCCAAATTAGTCTCGTTCGATGTGAGCAATATGTTCTCGAACATTCCACCACAAGACTGCATAAAACTAGTATAACAAACTTTAGAAGAATGTAATGTCAATCCAGTTATAATCCAAGAATTTTTAGAATTAATTAAAATCATTTTAGACAATAATTATTTTTCATTTGAGAATAAAATTTATAAGCAAAAGGGAGGCTTAGCAATGGGCTCTCCATTGAGCCCTTTACTAGCAGAAATTTTTATGCATAATATAACCAAAACAATATTAAAATTAAATTCAGCCAAATCACACATTCTGTTCTGGTATAGATATGTCGATGACATACTTGCTTGCTTCAGAGGAACAGACAGGCAACTAGATCAATTTCTCAACGAAATAAGTAACATACATTCAAATATAAAATTCACACTAGAAAAAGAAATTAACCAAAATATAAAATTCTTAGATCTCTCTATAACTAGAACCATAAATAATACTTTCAATTTTGATATTTATAGAAAACCTACTTTCACGGATACTTTAATTCATAATACGTCTAGACATACAATAAAACACAAATTAGCCGCATTCGAAACCATGATTTACAGAGCAAAAACAATTCCATTACCAGACCAATCTTACAAGAATGAAATAAAAACCATCCAGTTTCTTGCTATCAACAATGGTTATCCACATAATTTAATAGATAAATTAATTCAAAAACAAGAGATCAACTCAATTAAAAAATTCTTGTACGCAGTTAATAATACAAAACAAAATTCAAATTTTAAAATACTGACATTTTTCGGCAATATCACACACAAAATTAAATCCATTTTAGAAAAACATAATATTAATGTTTCCTTAAAATCCCCAAATAAAATCTGTAATATTATTTTTAATAATAAAACGCCTGTTAATAAAATGTTAAAATCCGGTATATACAAAGTTAAAATGCAAAAATTGTTTGGGAGAATATATTGGTCAATCGGGACGCAATTTTAACACAAGATTAAGAGAACACATTAGCGCATATAAAAACGGCACAAATAAATCAACATTCGCTAATCACATTAAAGAAAACGGTCACTCATTTGAAGAAAACGCACTCGAGGTAATCCACTTCGCCGAAAAGGGACTTAAGATGGATTTACTGGAGTCCATTGAGATCTTCAAGCTAAATATTGTACCAGTGAATAAACGTCGTGCAAAATCGGTGAATAGTGTGGAGACAATTAAGTCCGACAATAACATTAAGGCTGCAGCAACCGAAACTACATCAGAGGTAGAAAATCCTGCAATACAAAGCAATGCGGAATCGACATCTAGAAAAGAAAAACACGAATGGGTAATGATTGAATCCAAAAAGAAGAAGCAAAGAACTCCGAAAACAATTATTGGTTCAAATAACGAAATAAATATGGCTCCTCCCAAATATGCGTGGATATATATAGGAAATTGTATGGAAACAGTAAGCACGGAAATCATAACTAAGTATTTGAAGGAAAAATGCCCCACAGTTGCTGTCAAGGAAATAACCGAACTTAAAACAAAGGGATTGAATAAATCTTTTAAATTAGCGGCAGATTACGATAATCTGAGTTTATTAATGTCAGCAGATACGTGGCCCGAGAGAATAAAAGTAAGAAGATATAATTTTCCAAGGAATCTATCGAATGGACAAAATTTTATCAATCAATCGGAACCTCTACAGCCCAGATAGAAACTAATGCAATACAGAAGGAACGTAACTATACACACTTATTATTTATTAATATTCAATGTATTCGAAATAAAATAAATGAATTGGAGGCATTTCTAGCCGATTTTAAATATCAATTAAATATTATATGTATATGCGAACATTGGCTTCATTCTAATGAAATCTCAAGTTTCAATATAAAACAATATGCAGCCGCCTCGCAATTCACAAGATCTAAGTATGCGCACGGCGGTGTAATGCAGTTTATTCGTCTTAACACAACATTCAGTGCGATTAAAAATATTAATAAGTTATCTGTAGAAAAACACTGTGAAATATCGGCTTCTCACCTTTCTTTGCAAGATGTTATTGTAATTAATATTTACCGATCCCCAACTGGTGATTTTAACACTTTTTTAAATGTTTTAGGAAATGCCCTCAACTCTGTGAATATTAATAAAAAAATAATCCTGGGTGGTGATTTTAACGTTCACTTCCTCACCGATGATTATCGTGCGGCTGATGTAACCAATATTATGTCTTCTTATGGACTTCGACAGTTGGTTACTTTTAACACTAGACTTGGTAGCTGTCTGGACAACGTTTTTACAAATATACCAATAGAAGAAACAAGTGCATCGCCAATAGACGCTTGCCTTTCAGATCATATCGGAATTCATTTACAATTTATTAACACTGTTCCAAGTAAACGACCGATACAACGTATAATAAGACCTATCACGGAAAAAGGTAAAATTCAATTATTTAATATATTACAAAATATAAATTTTTCTTTCATTGATATACGTCAAGATGCAAATATGGCCTTTCATTCATTTATCAAATTATTAGAGCACAATATATTAATTTGTTTTCCTTTAAAAAAAACAAAAACGTTTGATAATAACGTAGTATGGTTCAACCCTGTGTTGAAACAAATGCGTGAAACTTTATTTTTATTGAAAGGTGCTTGTATGAAATCACCAACTCTTAGGTCGGTTTTTATGAAATATAAACAACACTACAAATGTGCTTTACGTGATGCAAAACTCCGTGCTTATAGAAATTACATTGACACATCAGCCAACAAACCTAAAGCCATGTGGTCATTAATAAATCAAAACAGACCAAATAACATCAACAGTGATAATTGTAATATTGAACCTAATGTTTTTAACGAGTTTTTTAGTTCAGTCGCTCAATCCATTCTTTTGGATATGGAGAAGTCCGATATTGATCCAATATCACTTATGACAACAACCAGTAACACTAACTACTTTTCTTTTAGAGAGGTTAGTGAGGCGCAAGTACGCGATGCAATCGTATCTCTAAAAAACTCTAATGCTCGAGACGTGTACGGAATGACTAGTGGGTTAATAAAATCTATCAAGGATATCATAATAGGCCCCCTTTCTAAGCTAATAAATATCTGCATTCGTAGTAACATCTTTCCTACCTGTCTTAAGATAGCGACCGTTGTGCCGATATATAAAAAGGGCTCAACTGAAGACGTAAATAACTACCGCCCGATTTCCTTATTGCCAATTATTTCAAAAGTTTTTGAAGTACTCCTTTCTGAACAAATGTTATTATTTTTAAATAAAAGTCAAATTTTAAACGACAACCAATACGGTTTTCGAAGAGACGATCAACGGAGGACGCAGTTCGGACTTTTATTTCTAAAATTATTAGTAGCTTTGAAGCTGGTCAGTATGCAGCAACATCCTTTTTTGACCTCAGTAAAGCCTTCGACTGCGTTCCTCATGATATCTTGCTTCGCAAATTATACTTTTATAATTTCTGTCCGGAAAGTTGTCGCTTAATAAATTCATACCTTCAAAATAGGACTCAGTGCGTTCTTTTTAAAAACCGATCATCTGATTTCCGTCATATATCATGCGGTGTCCCACAAGGTTCAATCCTAGGGCCACTACTATTCTTAATTCATGTAAATGATCTACCTGCCTATATCAATCACGGTACGATAATTTTGTATGCAGATGATACAACGTCTATCACTACATCCAATAATTATGAGGCCGCGCTGCACCAAAGAGAAACCATAAACAATGACGTGCGTAAATGGTTTACTTCGAATAAACTTTCTCTAAATGTATCTAAAACTATAAATCTCACCTTTACTTTAAATCATGGCAATGATGAAATAGGGACATGCAAGTTTTTGGGTATTAGAATCGACACTAAGCTTATCTGGAGAGAGCATGAAAGAGAACTTAGTTCGAAGCTTAGTCGAATTACCTATTTACTAAGAAACTTAGATAATTTTTTGCCCTCACTTGCACTAGTTTCTGCGTACCATGCTCTTTTTCATTCACATCTAAAGTATTGCATACTGATATGGGGTCACTCGAGTATAGCAATAAGAATATTTAGTTTACAACGTCGTGCGATCCGTATTTTAGCGAGGATAGGTTATAGGGAAGACTGCAAGGAACACTTTAAAACTTTAAATATTTTAACACTGCCAAGTTTATACGTTGTAGAATGTCTTATGTATGTTTATAAAAACGTTGATTCATACGGTACTCATTGTCAATTACACGATCATCAAACTAGAAGTCGCGACTTAATTTATCCATGTCGATCAAGACTCTCTCGATGTATGAACGGAGTAAATTTCTATGGTCCAAAATTTTTTAATTTATTGCCTCAGTCAGTAAAATCTCTACCCCAGGAACAATTTAAACAATGTATAAAATCATATCTAATAGAAAAAGCATATTATAGTATTAATGAGTGCATTTCAGATAAATTTTCAGGTCTTGGTATTTAATTTTATTATAATTACTTAGAGGTAACAGCTGCTATCTGGCGTATTTTATAGAACGTTTTTAATAATTGTACATTCGAATATTTACATTTATATATTTTTTATTATTTATTTTTACTATTTAAACATTTTAATTTTTAATTATGTGTCATTTTTACTTTTTTTAAATTGTGATATTTTATCTGTTTCTGTTCATATGCAAATTCCAACATTAATTTACATTATTTATATTATGTTTTAAATTTTATATATACCTTACGTTTATGTTAAATTTTATTTATAACCAAATATGTAGATGTCCGTAACATTATTCATACTTTTATTTAAAATGTTTATATTTCTGTATTATTTGTGTATCTATATGTGCAAAACTTTTAATGGTTTATTATCGATTTAAATTGTACAGCTGAATTTTACAATTACTTTTATTGTTGATTGTCTCATCGTGTTAACTTATATAATTCGTCTTATAAATTATGTTACTTTTATTTATATGTATATACTTTATAATTACGAAGTTTTATCTCATATTTGCAAAATTGTGCCATGTTGTGAATTATTATCATCATATTTCTAAAATTTGCCTATGCCTTATGAGTTATTTGCTACTATTATCTATAACAAAATGTGTTAATGTTAATACCTTCTTTAGTGTCTAATTGAGAAACCTGACGAATGTAAACTGTAGTGTAATAACATGAATAAACATTATTATTATTATTATTATTATTATAAATGGTAATCCGGACATCCCCATCATTAATGACCAAACGAACCCTATGTTCTCCCCGCTTTTCAATGCCTTATAAATTTGGTGTCAACTGTAATTTTAAATATTAATTGTTTGATAATGACAAGCTGAAGTTGTCGAAACTAAAGTAACAAGTGTTATTAAAAAAGTGATAAAAACAAAGTTATTTGTTTTATTTTATTTTGAATATATGCTTTGCTGTGTTGCATTGCAACATTGCTGAACGGTATTAAAAATTCCGAGGTGTTATTAAACTATATTATTTACAGAAACGGGACGAGATTATTCTTATTTAAAATTGACATTTCATTCATTAAAAATTAATATATTCATATGATTTAAATTTAATATAAAACAATTACAATAATGTAACTAAAAGTGTTACTTCTTCCTCTTGGATTTGTGGATATCTGTATGTTTTACTAAATATTAGTTTTAAATTTTGAGTACCCTTTTAGTACTTTATTTAATTTGTAAATAATAATTGATCTCCTTCCAAATAAAATTTATTATTTTAAATTTTAAACAGAGTTCTGAATTATTTAAAATTATTTGTTCATAAATTTGTATTGCTTCCAACCACTTTTAATAAAACACACCCTTCTGGAATCGGTTCTAATTGAACTGAAGGCATTTTTATTTTTGTTAATTTTTGGAATTATTTGAATATCTGGTAATTCCGGTTTACACAATTGAATTAGAAATCCTTAAGTTTTTTTAAATTATTATTTCTCGCAAGATTGTGCAATTACTCAAGAAATGATAATATAAAAAAATAATTTAAAAAATTGAACTAAGTATTAAACCAGAGCTTGTAAAAAGAGAATTAATGAATGGTTTCGGCACAATAACAAAATCAATTAATGACAATATGGACCCAATTGAGGGCAATAGAATAAAGTAAATTTAAGAATATTTGGTTTCAAAATAATATATAAAATCAGCACATAATTATGCTTTCTAGACCGCCAATTCTCCGAAAGTTTCATGTGCAGTCGGTCGTTTTCCCGAATGCACGCCTTCGTTCCAGGCATGGCCTGATACGAACCAATCGATCAACAAGTGGGTTATGGGGTCAGACTCTGCACAACAGTCACTCAGATGTAATAAAATTTTGCATTAAAAAAATGAATAATATTAATAATAGGTATTTATTTATTACAGAGATTAAAATCAACAAAAGATATGATTTAATAAAAGGAACATTTGAATTATTTTTTTTAAATTATTTAAGAAGAATGTAAAGTTGTAGATATTGCTAAAGATTTAAACCCAGCGTTTGTTCTTTATCGGAAAAGCTTTTAGTAAAACGACATACACCGAAAGAATTCCTTTAAAAACAGAAAATTTTACAAACTTGTTTTCAAGTATAAGTTATAGAAAAAACTCCCTTTTTGCGTGATGCTCAATTTCTAAGAGAAACCAAATTATCATTTTAATAAAAAATACAATAATCAAGTTCTCGGTTTTGTTTGGTAATTGGGAGTTTGACGTCTCTATATATCATATTTTTGAATGCAGCAAGTTTATGTTTAAATGGGGTAAATGAGCTAGAGTGAATATAGTTAACGGTATGAGATGATATTCTGTAAATGTTAAATTCAAATTTTCTATTTTTTCTAATAACTAGTAAATCTAAAAAATGAAGTTTGTTGGATTTAACCTCGTACGTAAATTTAATGCTCTTATAAAAACTGTTCAGCTGAGATAAAAATTGTGAAGGATTGAAATTATTTTTTGTTATGGTAAAAATAGTATTATTATGATTCAAGTTTTTGGAAAATCATTTAATTCAATTTAACTCTATTTTCAAGATGGTTTAGAAAAAATTCAGAATGAAAGTTTGTCCAATTATATTAACTTAAATGCATTAGAAGCAATAGAAATGAAAAAACACATGTATAAACTTCTGATATATTGATATATATTTTGTTCTCAGCCCTCTAAACAATCCTATGTTAGATTTAATTCCAATGTCAGGTAAAACTAATCCAAGCAACAGCTTACCTACAAATTATAATTAGCGCTCCCTTTTTGGGTTTCCCGTATAATCTCCGGCCACATTTAAGTACTCATTTAAAGCTTTCTGGGTTCCTGCTTGAGGAAAAATCTGAAAAAAATCAAATTGCACGGTTAAATGTGATCATCTCGTGGAAAATATTTCAAATTTCTATCATTTTCGGATGTACCGGAAACGGCTATCAACTTTGTTATTTTAAATGAAACGTACTGTATATTATTACATTTTTGCCTACCCTCCCTATATGGATTTATGTCAACTTAACTATTTCAGCTGTCCTTGAATTTAAGAATAAGTTCGTCCATCAACTCGATGGAGCCCCAGCTCATTGCACACAAGAAATATCATAGCTACTAACGAATATGTTCGAGGATAGATTTATGCGAAGGTGAGGTCCATGGAACTGCTGCCAGATAAAAAATAAAGTTTACGCAACTGCCGTCGATACCTAACACGTGTTGCACATGTTAATGGTCATCATTTCGAACAATTGTTATAATTTTTTTCTGTCAATTTTTTTCCAGTTCTTGCAAGTAATTACTTATTTGGAAATTATTTTATTCCAGTCTTCTTAATAAATTTAAAAATACGAAAACATTTCGTGAATCTACAACAATGAGTCTTACTAAGCTACAAAACAAATTAATTTGAAACAACTACTTCTCTAGCTAATACTTCGACAGACATTGAATAATACAAATTAATTTGCGTGTTGAATGAAATTTCATTCAAATTAATAACACGCAAATTAATTTGTATTATTCAATGTCTGTCGAAGTATTAGCTAGAGAAGTAGTTGTTTCAAATTAATTTGTTTTGTAGTCTTAGTAAGACTCATTGTTGTAGATTCACGAAATGTTTTCGTATTTTTAAATTTATTATTTAATTTTCCACAACGAACTAAAGGATTTTAATACATTTTATTATCCAGTCTTCTTGCTTCTGTTTTATTTATAATTTATAACTGGGTATACGTTTCGTTAAATGTTCTGCAAGTTCTCTTAACAACTCTGTTGCACTGCCCATTTATGACGAATAAATAAAGGGTCCGCCAATAGGGACGCGCGAAGTTTGCCGGAAGGGTGCGGCCATGTTGTTCGAGGTAGAGCTGTCAAAGTTGCTGTCATTTGTTCAGTATATAACCCCAAATCACCATGGCAAGTTTGAGTGTCGAGCAGCACGTGCAAATTATTAAATTGTTTTACGAAAATGGGTCATCAGTTCGAGCAACGTTCCGCGCACTTCGCCCATTTTACGGTCGCGATGATCGGCCTGTAGAGTCGACTATCCGTCGATTGGAGGGCAAATTCGAGTCGACTGGTTCAGTAAACAACCAGCCAACACTGACACGTCGACGAAACGCCCGATCGAACGAAAATGTCGCTGCTGTCCGTGAGAGTGTGCGCGAGAACCCGAGGCAGTCCATTTTTTATCGTGCACAGGAACTTGGCCTTTCGGAGACATCAACTCGCAGAATTTTGCATCTGGATTTGGGTCTGCACCCGTACAGAATCCAAATGACCCAGGAGCTCAAGATAAACGACCACAGACAGCGTCGGGCGTTCGCTGACTGGGCTCTGGAGCAGTTGGAAGCAGACCCCCATTTTGGCCGAAAAATCATCTTCAGCGACGAGGCTCATTTCTGGATGAACGGGTATGTGAACAAGCAAAATTGCCGCATTTGGAGTGAGATCAACCCACACGAGGTCCACCAAGTGGCAATGCATCCCCAGAAAGTCACTGTTTGGTGTGGATTTTGGGCCGGCGGCATCATCGGTCCGTACTTTTTCGCTGGGGCGGCCATAACCGTCAATGGGGAGCGCTACAGGTCGATGATAACCAACTTCTTTTGGCCTAAACTGGATGATATGGACACGGACGACATGTGGTTCCAGCAGGACGGCGCCACGTGCCACACAGCCCATGCCACAATGGACATTCTGCACGAGCGATTTCCGGACATGGTCATCTCGCGCGGAGGCGATATCAACTGGCCACCGAGATCGTGCGATTTAACGCCTTTAGACTTTTTTCTCTGGGGCTATCTCAAGTCGCTGATCTACGCCAACAAGCCTCTAAACACCGATGACCTCAAAGTCAACATACGCAACGCTATCGCTCAAATTGAGGCCGATATGTGCTCCAGAGTCATCGAAAATTGGACCTCCCGGATCCGGGCTACCAAACGGAGCCGCGGTGGTCATTTGAACGATGTTATCTTCCATACTTAATGGGGTCGAATACCCTTTCGAATGAAAAATAAATTTCGTTTCTACCTCACACACAACTTGTTTTATTCAATTTTAGAGTTCACGCGCCCTTATTGGCGGACCCTATATATAATTTCTTGAATGGAATAGTTATTCATTTTAATATTATTCGGAATAATTTTTACAAATTCGATTCAATATATATATATTGACAGAAGCCTACTATGGTACCCGTGTGAATAGAAAAAGAATGATTCAAATGTCAGAGGAAATACATTTCGAAATAACTCAAAACATACTGGCGCTAGATATAGGGATGTATAATACTTTTTTATAGCAAATTGTCTTGCAAATCAAACTATGAGAATATAATATTGGTCATACTATTTGAAAAAAATTGAAATATGATATTTTTAAGTGGGCGCTGCAATATTGATATTATTGAAATACCAGTTGTCAAAATTGACACACGTCAATTTTTTTCAGTTGTAGAGGAATCGATTAGGTACAATACAAGATGCCGCTCGTGTATATATCTTGTACCTACTAGAAGTTATAGGAATTTTTCTAAACACCTATTTGAGGTCAATATTTGACAAATAATAAATCAAAAACTGTAAAAGTTAAGTGGACATAAACCCATAAGTGAAGGTAGGCAATCGGACAAAGAAATCAAAAATAAAATAATATACAGTATGTTCCATTGAAAATAACAAAGTTGTTGGCGTTTCCCGTACAACCGGAAATGAAATGTTGATTTTTTCAGATTTTTCCTCTTGCAAGAACCCCGTAAACTTTTAATAGACGTTATTCGTGACCCACTCTGTATATTAACCTGTCATTTCAACGACAGCAGGCCATTTGATCCCATTGCTGTATTAAAACTAAACCACAAGTATTTATAATTATAAAAGCACTAGATAAGGGATGGCTACGTCATTTCAAGGTTCATGACAAAATTAGAAAATGTTTAATAGTTTATATCACAATATAAATTATCGGTAAGAGTCGGTATGGTGTAATTTGAGAAGTGCAACAAGTACCTTCCGATTATTAATAGGGGGACCGGAAAGGAATGTAGTTTTTGTGCATGTCGATATTTGATTGATGAAGGCGTTCCAAAATCATTTAAAGATTATTATGTCTTGTTTACTTCTAAATAATTGGGATAAATGGTCAGCCAAATACCAGAAGAACATATCCGGCATTGTATGCCTTTTGAGTTTCGCACGGGTATTAAGGCAACAGTTGCGACCAAAGAAATATGCAATGTTTTTCCACGTGCATTAGACGTTCATAAATGCCAGAGATAGTTTTCCAAATTCAAATTCAAGTTTGATTTTTCTGATTCCTATCGATCAGAAAAACCAAGAACATTAGTCAAATATACTGGATTGATGAGGCTGTTATTTGTTGAAACTCCATATCACTTAATAAAATACTGACACACCCACTATACTCGACCGATATCGCACCCTCGGATTTCAATTTACTCCGATCCCTAAATTTTCTTAGTGGCAAAAGAAATTGATAATTTGGATGATGTCCAAAATGTCATCTCTCAAAAGGTTGTTGATTGCATTATTGTAAAAAATAAAAACTTATTCAAAAATTGTTTTTTTTAATTTAATGTATTTCCCACCGATTTCAATATTTGTTGTCAGGCACGTTAATCACACTGTTAGGGTTATGGTATGGGGTGTCATTGCTTATGACTCTAGGTAACTTCTAATCTGCGTTAGAGGCAACGTAACCGCACAGCCATACATCGAAGAAATTCTGAAACTTCATCTCCTACCCTATATTCAGGCGTTGCCAAATCCAAATTTTCAGCAGGATAATACTCAGCTACACATTTCAAGAGCCACAATGAACTTCTTTAATCGCGCTGAAATCAATTGATTGCCCTTTACTTTACTTTACCAAGGTCACTGGATTTACCTCCAATTGAGCGTCTGCGGGATATTATGGACCGAAGACTCCTTAATTTGCAGCATCCCCCTCAAACAATAGAAGCACTTCGAAATGCGTTAGTAATTGCTTGGAAATGCCAAAGTGAAAAATCACATCGACGAAATGCTCCAACAAAATATTATAAGACCATCCTTTAGCACATGGTCTTCCCCTATCTGGATAGTCCCAAAAAATTAGTCGCATAAGGCCAGCGAAAATGGCGATTTGTCTTTGACTATCGGAAATTAAATGAAAAAACTGGAGGTGATCGATACCCCCTTCCTAATATTACGGACCTTTTAGACAAGTTAGGGAAATTTCAATATTTCACCACGTTAGATTTGGCCTCAGGGTTCCATCAAATTGAAACCGATGAACGGGACGTTATTAAAAAAGCTTTCAATACGGAAAATGGCAATTACGAGTTTTTAAGAATGCCTTTTGTGCTTAAAAATGCCCCTGCAACCTTCCAACGGGTTATGGACGATATTTTGAGGGGTATCCAGAATAAATATTATCTCGTCCATATAGACGATAGTATAGTATTTTCCACCAGCTTACAGGAACATGTAGATCAATTGACAGAAGTCTTTAATAGATTAAGAGACGGGAATCTCAAAATTCAATTAGACAAATCTAAATTCCTAAAAAAGGAAGTCGCATATTTAGGACACATAATTACACCAGAAGGTGTCAAACCCAATCCGGACAAGATAATATCCATTCAAAAATACCCTATTTCTAAGTGCCCAAAATGGATTGAAGGATTCCTTGGAATTTTAGGGTATTACAGGAAATATAAAAAAAACTTTGCCGAACTGATCAAACCCATGACAAAATGTCTCAAGCAGAATGCAACCATTGACATAAATAATTCCGATTACCAAAATTGCTTTAACTTGTGCAAAAATATTTGAACTAACCAACCCTTACTATAGTAAGTATAGTATTGTCTGTTGTATAATAAAGTCTATTATTATTATTATTGTTATTATTATTATAGTACCCCGATGTTTCTCGAACAATTATTTTAGCGACAGACGCCAGCAACCAAGCTCTTGGTGTCTCAAGGCAACAATGGGTCGGACTTTCTCATCGTGTACGCTAGTAGGACGCTTAACGATTCGGAAACCCGTTACTCTACTATCGAAAAAAAGTTACTCGTAATAGTTTGGGCCGTAAAGTACTACCGCCCTTATTTGTTCGGACGAAAATTTTAAATAGTGACAGACCACAGGCCACTCCAATGGTTGATGTCCATTAAAGAACCTAATTCGAAATTAGATGGAGGCTCAAGCTCTCCCAATTTGACTATACTACCGTTTTCAAAAAAGAAACGTTAAATAAAAATGCTAATGCTTTGTCCTGCATTGAATTAAATACAAATGAAGAATATGCACCCAATCTTGAAAACTATTTAAAGAACTTGGTTCATATTGGACCACGTAATTACAAATAATATAAACTTAATAGAGAATATTAAAGTAAAGAAATCAAGCATATATGACCATAATGCAATAATAATAAAAATAAAAGACCAAAATATAAAACCAGAATACAAATTCTTTGAAATTACTAAAGTAGACCAAACACAATTAACAAAAGACATAAATAACATTGACATAAACAAAATAAACAACTTTGAAGAACATTCAAGAACGCTTCAAAATATAATAGAAAAGAATCAGGAAGTAAAAAGAATTAAAAGAAACACTGAAAACCCATGGATAAATGAAAAGATTACGAAACAAATCAAAAGAAAAAATTACAAAAAAAAAACATCTAAAAAACCCTACCAATGAAATAATAAAAGAGGAATACATCAAACAGAAGAAAGCAACAACAACAACAATAGAAAAATCAAAACACAATACTACAAAAATAAACTCCAAACGAATATATATAATCCCAACAAATTTTGGAAACTAATAAACAACCAAATAAATAAACTAAAAAAAAAGCGAAAAGATTATAAAGGAAATTCGCAAAGAAAATGGAACCAATACAACCGATAATACAGAAATAGCTAATGAAATAAATCTGTACTTTACAGAAGTAGGAAAAAAATTAGTAGAAAAACAAATAAACGACAAGAAATGGATACCCAAAATAACGGTAACAAATAAAGAGATCGAAAATATAACATTCAGAAAAACAGCGTGTGAAGAAATAAACGACATAGTGACAAAATTAAAAGATAACAAAGCACCCGGATTCGACAAAACACCCAACACAATAATAAAACAAAATAAAACGAAATTAATACCAATACTTATAAAAATTATAAATAAAGCTTTGGAAGATGGCATATACCCCAACTACATAAAAAGCCCATAATTATCCCTATATATAAGAAACCAGATAAAAACTTACCAGAAAACTACAGACCAATTTCACTATTATCATTTAGACAAATACAATATTATATACCACAATCAATATGCTTTTCAACAATATTCAGGGATAACATCAGCAAGATATGAACTAATAAACCACATAAAATCTAAATTGGACCTAAAGAAACAAGTTGCAGCAATTTACATCGACAGATGGATTTCGACACCATCTCTAAACCTAAACTTCTAGAGAAACTAGAAGCAATAGGGATAAGGGGAAATTAACTAAAATTAATAAAAACGTACGTTATGAATAGAACACAGTGCGTGAAAGCAAATGGCACAGAGAGTCAACTGCTGGAAGCCGAAACGCCAGAACAATAGCAGCAATAAAAAAATAAATCAAAACTACATTCCAACAACAACAAGAAAACAAATCTACTATGCACTATTTATATCCCTAAATAATGATCTAATAAATATTTGGGGTAATACAACTAAAAAGAACCTAAATAAGTTACAAATACAACAAAACAAAATATTAAAACTATTATATAAACTAGACAAAAAACCAACAGAATTAAACTTTATGAACACACACAAGAACTAAACATCAACAAAATGATAAGCTTAAGCAACTTATTAATGATTTACAAAATAAAAAACAATCTAATCAAAACCAGTATAAAATTACAATCAAATAGAGAATTCCACAATTACCAAACAAGGAAAAGACCAGATCTAAGGACAGAAAAATTCACAACAAAAAAATACTCACAACTATTAACAACTGACAGCATAAAATGATACAATGAACTAAACGACTACATAAAAAAACTAAAATATATTCCATTCAAGTTAAAATTTGAAAATAAAATCCTAAACAACCAATTAATATAAAATCATGAAACAAACAAAAAGAAAAAACCAAACCATCCCTCAATACTGTTAGCACGAGATGGGACACCACACCCGCAAATCCCGAGGCGGGGAAGGAGGGAAAAAACACCAGGAGTGATTGAGACACTAAAAAAATATAATACATATTTGTTTGTACTTATGGTGCACGTTTCTATTTTTATTATTGTTCATATTTTTATTGTATTATTCTTTAAATGCAGTTTCGAATATTTTAATTTTATTACGTCCGTAAACTTACTTTTCACTTATTTACATTTTCTAATCCCATCTTTTGTGTAAACATTTTATCTTAATACCTTCCTCAAAATCTCATTACCTAAAGGTTATTACCTACTTTAAATTTTATTATTAATTTAACAAACATTTTAGCAATCCTTTGCATTGTTACACAAAAGGTGCGGATTATGGGATTTTTTGCCAATTAGCCATCTGCGGCGATTTCTCTAGAAGGTCCATTTTTACCTGATAATGAGTGTCTTGATGCGCAAGACGCCCCCACCATTTTTGTACATTTTGTAAATAATTTTTTCATTTTTAGTTGTAAGTTTCAATTCACGCTTCATCGTGCAAGCATCTATTTTGTAAATTGTTAAAGTGTATTAATAGACGCGTTAAACGCAACGTAGTTGTTTTAATTAATACAAACCCGAAACCGGACGAGTCCTTTGAACCAGGAGGAACCTCGCCCAAACATTGGTCCTTCGAACCGGATAAGTTCAACAAACATCGCTTTATTCGAGTGAATAAATCAATCTATCGGTCCTTCGATTAACATATCGTGCATCGAGAAGTGAACGAAGAAGAAACTCCCTGACTCCCCTCAGCGACAGAAGTATTGTCCACATAGGAAGCGAGTCTTGTACATGTCAACCTGAACCCCTCAATAGTCTACATACTCGAGGACACGTTCCGGATTGAAACCAAAGGGAAGCAGTAATCACCGCAGTTTTCGGACGTCGCTTCAGTATACCAGGAAGCCGTAGTCTGCCGCTAACGCCGTTCAAGTACTCCGAAGCCGTTACCGCAGTTAACCGACGCCGCGCCGCCCCGCTCTCTAAGAAGCCGTCGCCGTAGTTCGTTAACGCCGTGTCGTTCCCGAGGAAGCGTTACCATAGTTAGCCGACGCCGCACCTATTCTCCAGGAAGCCGCAGTCCGACGACGCCGTGAGTGCAACCCAGAGCAATCAAAAGTAGTAAGTCAATCCTTTTACCAATTTCCTCTCTTTTTCGGCTTTCTACTTGTATCAAAATGTCCAATCAGGAATTAAAATCTTTAATATGCCAACGCAGTAAAATTAAATCTGCATTAACTCGTGCTAACACCTTTTATAATAATTTAAATACTGCTAATGTTAGTGAATCAGTATATAGTAAAATTAAAACTCGACTCAATGAAACGAAGCCATTATTGGATAAATTTAACAATTTAATGGATCAAATTGAGCTTCTAGATGAAGATAACATGGACACTCATAATAAAGAACGAGAAACATTCGAAATTTCTTATGAGGAAACAGTTTCAAAATATGAAACATTTTTAGAGGACACAGAACCCGCATCTAGTGTGGCTTCCAGTCCAACTCAAAGCATTTCAAAACCGCTTAATGTTAAATTACCGATGCTAACGTTACCTAACTTTTCTGGCGAATATGATCAATGGACATCATTTTCAGAAACATTTCAATCATTAATTCATAACAACGATTCCATTGATGATATTCAAAAATTTCATTACTTAAAATCATGTCTAAGCGGCGAAGCAGCAAACACAATTCAGTCACTTACTGTATCTTCAAGTAATTATCAAACCGCGTGGGAATTATTAACCCATAGATTTGAAAACAAGAGGCTTATTGTTGATAAGCTTTTGCAATCTATTTGGGATTTGCAAATAGATACAAAAAATATTAATGTTTCATTAAGATCATTGTTAGATTGCGTGCAGGGCAATATAAGAGCTCTAAAAAATATTGTACCTGCAGTCGATATGTGGGAAATAATCATGTGCTCAATAATAAAAAATAAATTTGATTTTAAAACCCGCACCGAGTTTGAGTTACAAAATAAATCTGACCAATTAACAGAATTAGACAATTTATACGATTTTCTTAAATGTAAATGCGATCAGATACATTACGCCCGCAAAAAACACATAACATAATTAAACATAGTCACTTTTCTAAACCAGCTAGATCATCGAACTTAGTAACAAATAATAGTAATAATAATATTAAAAAACTTAATAATTGTCTCTTATGTAATGAGTTACACTTAATTTATGAATGCCACACATTCAATCAATTATCTCCCAATGAAAGATTAACGAAAACAAGAGAATTAAATTTATGCACTAATTGTCTAAATAAAGGGCACACGAACAAACAATGTAAAAGCACACATATGTGCAAAACTTGTCAAAAAAGACATCATTCTTTGCTTCACATTCAAACTATTCCCGCTAATACCAATTTATCACCCGCAACATCAAATCATGCAACGTGTAATAATATGCACACACTTTTGTCAACTGCATGCGTAAATCTAGTTGATAAACATGGCCGTAGTCATAATTGCCGCGCACTTCTTGACTCCGGTTCACAATCTAATTTCATCTCTGCAGAAATGTGTCGCAAATTGGACGCATCAGAAGAGCATATAAACATATCTATCACCGGCATTAATCAAGGCACCTCACGTATTAATAAGAAAACTCAAATCAAATTCAAGTCAAACAATTCTTCATTTGAATCAAAGTTAACATGTTTAATTTCAGAAAAAATAACTGACAGGCTCCCACAATTTTCATTTAATACGTCATTCTTAAATATTCCTAAAAACATTAATCTCGCGGATCCTGCATTCAATAAAACCGGTGACATAGACATGCTAATAGGTTCTGATTTGTTTTTTAATTTATTGTGTGTAGGGCAAATATCGTTAGGAAAAGGTATGCCAATTCTTCAAAAAACCAAGTTGGGTTGGGTTATTGCGGGACCTATTACACTTAATATTAATAATTACAGCACATCGTCTAATTTATCGTTAAATAATGAGTTTCAAATATCTAAATTCTGGGAAATTGAGGATGTTAATGCGAACGCCTCACCCTATACTGAGGAAGAAATCATGTGTGAAACTAACTTTATTAAAAACACTAAACGATCAAGCGATGGTCGATTTATAGTTAAATTACCTTTACGTGATAATGTAAATGAATTAGGGCACTCTCGATCAGCAGCATTAAAACGATTCTATTCATTAGAACGAAAATTGTCTAAAAATTCTTCACTTCGCGAATCATATGTTACCTTTATGTCAGAGTATGAAAAATTAGGCCACATGAGCGAAATTAATCCTTTAGATTTTAAATCAGAATTGTCATTTTATCTACCGCACCATCCGGTCTTTAAAGAAGACAGCAATAGTACAAAACTACGGGTGGTATTTGATGGGTCAGCACAATCCGATTCGGGATTATCACTTAACTCGATTCAAATGGTAGGGCCAACTATACAGCGCGACTTATTCGCTATTTTATTAAGATTTAGACGATTTAAATATGCGTTGACTGCTGACATAACTAAAATGTATAGGCAGGTGTTAGTTGCTCCTGAACACAGGCCTCTTCAGCGTATTTTATGGCGTGAATCGCCTAATTACAAAATAAAGGAATACGAATTAAAAACAGTCACTTACGGTACTGCTTCGGCATCATTTCTTGCTATTCGCTGTTTAAAACAATTAGCCGTCAATTATAAATCTCAATTTTCTAACACAAGTTTCGTCATTGAAAACGACTTTTATGTCGATGACTTTTTAACGGGGGGTAATACTATTTCCGAAGTTGTACAATTACGTACAGAAATTATTCATATTCTAGCTGGTGCTGGATTCGAATTACGTAAATGGTTGTCTAATCACAACGCAGTACTGCCAAATATTAAAAAGGGAGAATCAAACTCATTAACAATATCCGACTCATTAGAAGTAAAAACACTAGGGCTTCTTTGGGACTCTTCAGCAGATTCATTTAAATACAAAAATAAAACTATAGTAACTAAACGCATCTCGAAACGAACAATTTTGTCGTTTATTGGTCAATTATTTGATCCGTTAGGTTTTTTAGCGCCTGTTATTATTACAGCTAAGTTAATATTACAATCACTCTGGCAATCTAAACTCGATTGGGATGAATCCTTACCCATTGAAATTCATACACGGTGGAATAAATTTATTGACAACCTAAATTATTTAGATCACATAAAAGTCAATAGGAAAATAATGTGCGACTCTTACTCTCGGATTGAGCGCGTGCGTGTATATTAAGTCAATAAATGAGAACGGGGATGTCAAAATCAATTTGCTTTGCGCCAAATCAAAGGTGGTTCCTTTAAAACAAATATCCATCCCACGACTTGAACTTTGAGGTGCACTTTTATTAGCACAATTAGTTAATAAAATACGTAATTCCTTAGAATTAAAATTTAATGATGAATACTTTTGGTGTGATTCAACGATTGTTTTATGTTGGTTAAAATCCGAAAGCAACCGTTGGAAAACATTTGTGGCTAATAGAGTCACAGAAATTCTAGACCTAACAAAGTCAGGTAAATGGTTACATGTGAGATCACATGACAACCCAGCTGATATAATAACAAGGGGCAGTAATTCTAAAGACTTAGTTGATAATCTCTTATGGTGGTCAGGCCCGTCATATTTAAAGTTAAATCCTGATAAGTGGCCAATCGTAGGATTAAATGCTTTCGATTTAGAAAAACACAATTTAGAGGAACGCAAAACAGTAACGTGTGCAGCAGCAACAAATTCACTAAAGGATTTTGCAATATTATTAAAATACTCAAATTTCAATAAATTAGTTAGAGTAATAAGTTATTGTTATAGATTTGTAAATAATTCAAAATGTACAGTAAATAAACAATTAGGCCCTCTAACCGTTCACGAATTAAATTATTCAAAGAACGCATTACTAAAATTAGCCCAACAAGAATATTTTTATAATGAAATTCATGATTTGCGACACAATAAATCGCTTAATAAACGCAGCTCAATTTTAGCATTAAACCCATTTTTGGACAAAGAATATGCATTTTAAGAGTAGGTGGTCGTTTAAATAACTCAAATTATTCTTTTGAAAAACGTCACCCAATTATTTTACATAATAAACAAAAACTGACCCAACTCATTCTCGACACAGAACACAAGGCTCAAATGCACTGTGGTCCCCAAACATTACTAGCACATATCAGAAATAAATATTGGCCTCTATCTGGGCGTAACTTATGCAAAAATATTGTTAGGAATTGCATAAATTGTATTAAATGTAATCCCACTAAACAGTTGCAATTAATGGGCAACTTACCAGAGAAGCGCATTATGCCCACTGGTCCTTTTCAATCGTGCGGAGTGGATTATGCCGGACCTCTTTTAATCAAAGACAGAAAAGGTCGCGGTGCTAAAGTTAGTAAAGCATATTTGTGCATTTTTGTATGTTTTTCGACTAAGGCATTACATTTGGAACTAGTTTCTGAATTAACTACCGCTGCTTTTATCGCATGTTTGCGCCGTTTTTGTAGTAGGCGGGGAAAGCCACTTGATATTTATTCCGATAATGGCAAAAATTTCATTGGTGCTCGAAATGAGCTTAACGAATTAGCACAATTTTTATTAAAAAATGAGAGTCAAAATAATATAATCTTAGAGTCGGCCAACTTTGAGATTAATTGGCATTTCATTCCACCCCGCTCCCCGCATTTTGGCGGACTTTGGGAAGCGGGTGTAAAATCCGTCAAATCTATTTTAAAGCGCGTAATCGGTAATGCTTCTCTCACTTTCGAAGAATTAAGCACATATTTGATACAGGTAGAAGGTATCCTTAATTCCCGTCCATTGTCTCCTTTATCAAATGATCCGAATGACTTCAATCCCTTGACCCCGGCTCATTTTTTGATTGGGCGCTCAATAATCGGGCCACCGGATGCAAATTTAGCTGACATACATGAGTCCCGATTATAAAGATTCCAGAGGATTCAGCAGCTTACACAGCACTTCTGGAAACGTTGGTCTAAGGAATATGTTTCTGAACTTCAACAGCGATCTAAGTGGAAAACGAATTCAACAAAAATTCTTCGATTGGTGATCTAGTTCTCATCAAAGAGGAAAATATCGCAACTTCCCAATGGATCCTAGGTCGCGTACAGGAAACACATCCAGGTGCAGATGGTGTAGTGCGCGTTATCTCTGTGAAAACTCCGACCAGTGTTATAAAACGTTCTATAATGAATGTGTGTGCGCTTCCCATTGACTCCCAGCTATAAACAGTATTTTGTCCATCATGTACATTGATTATTTTAATATTTTGTACATATGTCAACATGTTTTATTTTGTAATTTTATGTATGCATTCAATCTTTACTATTGAAATACCAGGTCATTTCAAGGCGGCCGGTATGTTTGTACTTATGGTGCACGTTTCTATTTTTATTATTGTTCATATTTTTATTGTATTATTCTTTAAATGCAGTTTCGAATATTTTAATTTTATTACGTCCGTAAACTTACTTTTCACTTATTTACATTTTCTAATCCCATCTTTTGTGTAAACATTTTATCTTAATACCTTCCTCAAAATCTCATTACCTAAAGGTTATTACCTACTTTAAATTTTATTATAGATTTAATAAACATTTTAGCAATCCTTTGCATTGTTACACAAAAGGTGCGGATTATGGGATTTTTTGCCAATTAGCCATCTGCGGCGATTTCTCTAGAAGGTCCATTTTTACCTGATAATGAGTGTCTTGATGCGCAAGACGCCCCCACCATTTTTGTACATTTTGTAAATAATTTTTTCATTTTTAGTTGTAAGTTTCAATTCACGCTTCATCGTGCAAGCATCTATTTTGTAAATTGTTAAAGTGTATTAATAGACGCGTTAAACGCAACGTAGTTGTTTTAATTAATACAAACCCGAAACCGGACGAGTCCTTTGAACCAGGAGGAACCTCGCCCAAACAATATTTATTAAATTTGTAAACTATTTTTTTGTAAATGTATATGTAAATAAAATCTTTAATCTTTAAAAAAAGACTTAGAAAGCGAACCTTTAAACCAAATTGTTAATGATAATCCATCATCCTTAATAGTGGTACCCGCAGAAAACACGCTTGTACATATTGATGAAAATGATGGCGCGACCATCCATTTCAGCTTAGAACATCCAATAGTGAACATACCTTAATTTGACTAATAAAGCACTAATAACCTTTCTTCACAATTTTATTTGATTTACCAAATGTACATTTCGGATACAAAGTGACTATTACCAATGGATTAGCACTAAATCAATCAATTTAAACATACCTATTTCAGATAAACCGGTCAACGTAGGTGACAACCAAATTATAATTACAGAAGTAGAACATTCACCATCTCAACCAAAAATTACTAAATTATTTAATAATAAAAAAATGCGAATTAATGCTCAATTTTCTAAAAATTATTTTGTTAATGAATATATTATCCCCAAATTAAATTATTACCTCTATTTCAAGAGTCCAATATACGAAAAATTCAATAGTGTCCTCCAAAAGTATTTTAAAAATTCCCAGATTAAAATGACAAAATGTAATAATTTTCTTACGGATGTCAATATCATAATGATATATCAGAAGTTATCCAAAATTATCACGAGGGTAAAACCAACGACCGTGGTATCGATAAAACTGAACCAAAACGAAAACGAATAAATTATTGGCCTAGCATGAGAAAGTCTATTCAAGAATTTATAAATAATTGTGAAATTTGCCTAGTCTCAAAACACAACCGAAATTAAATTAAAATTAAAATTCATTAATACCCCTACGGCCATGAGACCATTTGAAATAGTTCAAATAGATTGAATCGCATTAGAAAACACAAAATTCTTTACTATCATTGATTCGTTCTCAAAATATACTTAATTATATAAACTAAATTCATATCAGGCCATTGAAATAGCAACAAATTTAATTAAATTCTTCTGCCATCATGGCATCCCAGACTTGATCGTTTCAGATAATCACCTTGAGTTTAAAAACCCAGTAATTAGGGAACTTCTAGAGGTACATAAAATAAAATTGCACTTTATCAGCTCACAACACCCTGAGTCCAATAGAATTGTTGAGCGTGTACATTCGACAATGATTGAACATGTAAGATTGCTAAATAATCACACTTTATTTAAAAATGAACCCATCGAAATTAAAGTCCTGTATGCCATCCTTGCTTATAACAACTCTCTACATTCCACTACTAAAGTGAAACCCTCCGAAATTATTTTTGGACACATAGACAATAAACCAATTTTAGATGTAAACTTAGAAACTATTCTTATAAATGAATATGTTCAGGTGCAAAGAAATGAAGTAAAATTACTAGATGAAAAGATTAATGAAATCATTATACAAATAAAGGTCAAGCTATCGAAAAACGTAATGTGACCCGTGAAGGGTTCCCCAAATTCTGGAAGACGTTTTTATTAAGAATAAACAAAAACAAGCTAAGACCAAAAGCAAATACAAAAAGGAAAAGATTAAATTTGTAAACCCTAATTATAGAACGGCAGAAATCGATACTAAACACCATAATCATGTAGGCAAAGTCCAACTATCAAACGTTAAGAGATCTTGGACCAAAAAATCAAATTCACTAAATATTCTGAGTTTTGATAATGTTGTTGATCAATTAAAAATTAAAGCAATCATTAAAAACTAAAACGTTATATAAGTAAATGATAACTTATTTCAAGCTCCTTCAGATTTTTCACTTGCCCATTATATAAGCCAAGATTTTAAAATCAATGAATGCATAGCACAAGACTTCAAATTAAGATTTGAGCGTGTTCGGGAACTCTACAAACAAAACCCACAACTATATTCGGTAGTTCACTTACAAGAGGATGTTAGATATATTCTTTACCTAGTAACAAAACAAAATTATTTTGACAAGCCAACTATAAAATGCCTACGAAACTTTAATTAATTTAAAACGGTTCTGTTTAGACAAACAAATAATTAAGTTAGCACTTCCAAAATTAGGCTGCGGCCTTGACAAATTAAATTATGAAACCGTAAGAACAATGATAAATTACATCTTCCAAAATTGTAGTATAAAAATAAATATTTATCTCGGTGAACCCGAAATAGATGATTCGGAACCAGGAACTTCAAAAGTACTAACATAATTCTATTACAGGCTACTCTTCATCACTGCTGTGACCTCTTTTCAAATTAGAAATATTACGGCAAATGCAAGGTTATTATTGCCCATCAAATTAGGACTTCTCAAATTAGAAAAAAACAACACACATTTATACATCATTATTATTTGAATACTATTTCTGAAGAAGAGGATCGATTAAATTTGCAATATGAATTCCCAAGAAAAACCATGAGCAACGTCTCTGAATTTAAATGAGAATTTCAAAATTAAGAAAAAATATTGAATTACTCCCGGAATGATATAATAACTAACATTGATACAATAATATTTAATTAATCCGCGGGTTAGGTACAATAATTAAAACCATTAGTGGAAATATGGATGCCCGTGATAGTAAAAGAATCGATAAAATCTTGAAACATTTGGCAAATAATCAAAACAACTTACAAAATCAACTTAAATTTGGATTCAGCGTTAGTGCCAAAATTATTCAAAACTTCAATGAAAAAATCCAAAATATTGCGTACCAGAATGTGCTACGATCAAGAATATTGCAATTACATGCAATTTATAAAGAAACTATTGATCATAAGCACTTTCTTTTCGCGAAGGACCTGTACAGTCAACTCGCGTTACTTTTCGGTATAATAGGAAATGTTTTACAAAGAATTTTGAATTCGTTAACTTTCTGTAAATTATTGGAACTTCTAATTTACATAATAAAGACTCAAGATATATACAAAGAATTACGTAAAATTTTTATTCATTAGAACGAAAAGTTACCTTTTGAATTAAAACCGGAAAATATATTAGACTTTGAATCCATGATGACAATTAGTTGTAAAATCGAAGAAACAAAAGTTTATTACTTCCTGTTCTTGCCAATCAATTATGAACAATCATTTGACCTCTACATAATGTACCCTATTCCGTTAAAACCTGAGTCCGAATATTTCACCATCATTCCGAATGCCAAAACGATACTCAAATCGAAAATAACTTCTAAAGTTTGGCCTCTAGCAATACCAGTGCAGCGATTATCTGCTTATCAACTATAAAGCAGACTGCGAAACAGAACTACCCAAAAATGGATCGAGCAAAAATTGTAAATTCACAAAATTAGAAATTCAAACGAACCACCTAGAGAAAGTGCCCAACACCAACCAATCCCTTGCTGTATTCACATTAAGTGAACGAATTAAGATCACCTGTCCTGACCGAAAGGAGTCACCGAACCAGCAAGGGATTTTCCTAATCCAACCCGATAAGTATGACTTGGCCTTTCGGAACTACATAATACCGAAAATCGAGGAAACTTTTGGAAGCCCCGTCCTCATCAGAGCAGTGAAGCCCCTCTTGAACGATTTTAATGCGAAAAACTTCTCTGTTCAGCTGAAAAGACTTAAATTCGACGACATCCCCGTGTTTGCCCAAAACTATATAGTGTCGGAACAAGTGACCCCCCTAAAACCCTTGCATGGACGCTCTTATTATATTTCTTAATTTTCGCGGGTGCAGTGATATTAGGGAACAAATATTTTAGGCGAAGATACTACACCTCCGGGAACGTAATCGATTTTTCCCTACGAGTCGAATCTAAGGAGGAATTACCTGTCGACAAAAATAGACTATTAATTGCTTATAATAAATTAAACGTATTGTTTAATTATGCATATTTCTATATTATGTATAGTTGCTTATTTACGCTTACCTATGCGGGGAGTAATTTCCGCCAGATATTCTTTTCGCTTAGCTTATAGTTTAATTTTGTATTAATAGGTTTAGCACTAATGCTCCAAGTCATTAATATTATTAAATCAGTCAGAGTCAGTATTGCTGTCGGTCGTTTATATAAATGTAGTATTTTTATTAACAAGTCTAAATCCAAATATCGCTTAATGTGCCATAATTTCAGAAATAGACAGTTTTTAAAAACTAAAAGTGCAACCACGAAAATAAAATTTATATATGTACTTCTTTATTATTTTATATAATCGGATTTAATTTATTTGTTATTTATCAATAAGTAAGTCTGAACTAATAGACGCGCTATATTTGCATATATGCTCCCAGGTACTACTCAAATAAACTAATAATTGTATTTTCATTAATATCGCGGCAGATGCAAAAATAATTTAGTTTTATATTTCAATTATAGAGTTATTGAATCACGAGCTGAATATTACTAACTCGTAAATTCAGGTTAAACCCTGAGGGTAATCTGCATGCTGCAACAGGTGAACCATTACTGTTTGCATGTTTGCAGTTCTGAATTAATATTGTACCCTATAAAATACCCACTGATGCAAACAAGTGAATAAAAGCAGATTATATAAAATAATGATGAAATCATAATAATGGTTGCGACCGTTACTATGTGGTAGTTCATGATAAACACTAAAATAAAACACTTACTATGTTTTTACCACTAAAATTTATTGTAAAATATATAAAATAAATTACAACAACACACGACTTAAGTTTCGACTTTTAAAGGTCATTATCAAGTCCACAAATTAAGAAGAAGGTTACATTTATACAAGTACAATATTGGGAGAGGGTAGAAAAATTAATATGATGGGAATAGCGACAACGGATTAGGCGTCATTAAGAGATTACAGGTTTCTGAAAAGAGGTGTGTATATTAGATAGGTCTGCTCATTTAAAAGGTTTACAAGGGGATTATTATTAAGTTTAAATATTTCGGCGGATTCCAAGAGATTAAGCTTAGCACCTTTCGGACAGGAGTGTAAAATTTTAATATTATGGATTTCTGGGAAAGGATGATTACAGTCTAAAGCATGGTTAGCAAAAGTGCTAGAATTTTTGTTTAATCTAAAGGCGCGATAATGTTCCGCGTATCTGGTTTCAAAACTACGACCCGTCTGGCCTATATAAACAGAATTGCACTCGGAACATGTGATGTTGTAAATGCCTGATTTCTTCAAGGGACTGATTTTATCTTTAGAATTAAAAAGGATTTTAGATAATTTGCAACTTGGTCTAAACGCGATTTGATGATTTTGTTTTCGAAATACGTGAGCAATTTTTTCGGTAGTTTCACCATGGTATGTAAAAGTAATAAAAGAATTATTAGTTGAATTTGGAATTTTGGGGTAAATATTCGATATTGTGTTTTGATATTTTTAGATATGTATCCTCCCAAATTGGTCCGTTAAACTCTTGCAATATGGCGTTGGGCATTTCCATTTACAAATAAAATTAAAAGAAATATAAGCCGAGATATTATTAATTTGATTATGGTAACAGTTTTGGATTAATCTGACAGGTAAATAAATACATTTTATAGGTTAACAAATAACAATTAAATTGAACTTTTGTAAGATTGACTAAGATAAAATTGCCGATTGTGAGCTTAAAGTTAACTAAAGTTCAGCAACGTTACTTCGGGGCAGTTATTAGATGAGTGACTGGCACCATTCACCATTGGGACAAAATTAATGGTGCTTTAGAATGTTGGGGCGACCCTTTAAAGTAATAAGCCCATTTACACAAACATACACAAATAACCCTTCGAAAAGTGAAGCATTTAACACAAGATTGTATTGTATAATTGGAAACAAAGTAAGGAAATAATAGATATATTAAATGTAACTGATACGGTCAGATCTAATAAATCTATTGTAAGTTGCATACTAATCATTCAGGAAACAGAGAGTTATTAGTACATAGAAGTGCTAGTGCAAAATTAGTGAACAATCCAGCAGCTTTTATGATGAGCGGTATTTACAATATTTATTATTTGGCGTGCAAGTTGATGTTGTTAGAAACGTAGAAGTAATAAAGTGTATGAAGGGATACTTTTCCTACAATAAAAATTAAATGATTGCAACTTAATATGTGGGCTGGGATATTAAAAAAAATGTTGTCTCCGATATAGTAAAAGAATTTTTCAAGGATACCATCAAAATCCATTTTATAATTTGCTTAAGATTTCGAGAAAATAATGTTAATTTGTAGACCAGAGCTGGTATTTACTACAAACATTCATAGCCACCATGCAATTGTTTCAAGAGATGAAATGCAGAAACTGAAATTAGGAATTGATAAAATAATTTGGAGAATACCTCAGAATTCGATCGGCAATTAACTTCAACAAAATTAACTGATAAGAACCAAAACATCCAGTTACGGCTTAGAAGTTGTGAAATGCACGAGGAGTCGGCACCGCAGCTTGAAACTATTCTTTGCGTTATACTAGATTATCAAACGAATCGAAAGGTCAACAAGAAACTTTTAATTCTTCAACTTCCTTTTCGATGGGATGTATAGTCCAACAATCTCAATCTGGCCAACGAAGAGGCGCGCCGCGCAGAGAGTGATATATGAGAATTTAAGCGAGAGGCACATACATTTTTCCGAGTACAATCGAAAACAAAAGTCGGGCGGTTTATTATCAGTCTAGAGAAGGTGTATAGTCCAGCAATGTCAGGCTGGCCAACAAGGAGGCGGGCCGCGTAGAGAGTGATATATGAGAATCGAAGCGAGACATTTTTCCGAGTACAATCGAACGCAAAAGTCGGGCGGTTTATTATCAGCACGCGTCCTGTCACCTTCGCCGGTTATAAATCACAATTTCTATTCTCTACAATCTGAATATATTTCCTAATTTATGATACAAAACAAACCATAAACTGCACCCGTTTTTATAACAGCCTGGAGGCATTTTTCTGAGAAACATTTCCCTTTTCCAAATAAAATAAAACATTCTTTTTCTGCAGATAAGCGAATTATAATGACATAATATCCGTCCTTAGAAAACGTTCGCCCAGAAAACTGACCGACTACCTGATTTGGCCGAAGGGTACAGCGCGTTCCAGGGAAGGAGCGCTGACATTTTTATTACCCATCGGCAATTATTATTTAACACAACCACAACCGCACACAATAGAATGGGGCAATAGAATAAATTCTAAGAAACGGGCAGCTCCAAATGAATGTCCCAAACGCACGAACGCGCTCCGTATTATACCGATGCCGTTTCTTCTACCCTACGCCCGCCCATTTGCCACAGCGCAACTGGCCAACTGGCGAACTAAAGAGGCAACAAAGTATAAAAAAGCACGAGAACCAAGTGATATTACTGCGGAAGTTATAAAGATAATTATAGAAGTGCCAGAAAAAATACTAGAACACCAAATAAATATCTAAGAGAGAAGTTTCCTAGAAATGTGGAAAAACGCAAAACTACAAATAATATACAGGGAAAAAAAGAAAAAAAATATAGGTGGGAAAACTCTATGAAAATTTGATAGGGAAAGAATAAACAAAAAATATAAAGGGAAAAAGATATGTAAAATAGTAGTTGACAAGAAAGTGCATAAATATAGAAGAAACATAAAAATGCCATGGAGAGGAATAAAAAATAAACAGAAAAGGTGGAAATCAAAAAGAAACTACTAGTAAAAAACTACTCTACAGACAAAAGAATGAGGATAACTGGAGCTGTCAAAAGGTGTATCCAAATATACCAAGGCCTAACAGAAAAAGTAAACGTAAGCACGAATAATAGAAGAAAACACAAAGAAAAGGGGCTGACAATTGAAAGAGACAATACAGTTATACTGTATGGAGGAAGGAAAATAAGTAGCATTATAATAAAGAAAGGAAATAAGTAAATAAAAACAAATAATCAAATAAAATACCTGGGAATATGGCTACATAAAAATAGAAGTATGGGAACGCATAAAAATGACGAATGACAAAGCAAAGTAAACAATAGCAATCTCAACAGGTTTTCTTTTTACTTTCCCTAGATAGATAGATAGATGTTGTATAGGTGGCACCAGCGCCTATTCCATTGCGACCTTTCCAGGTCTATTGTGGATCCCTGTTTATCTCAGATGACCAGCTCTAGCTTTGTCTCTTTGATTAGTCCTATTAGCCCTGTCAGAGGGGCTTGGGTATAAGTCTCCGCGCTTGGGTTTGTAGTGCCTAGCTTTTGATATCTAATCCTAGCTAGACCCTCGCAGTGGCATAGGATGTGGAACGAGTCCTCTTCTTCCTCTAGGCAGAATCTGCATGATGCTTCTTTCACCAGGCCTATTTTGCTCATATGTTTATTGAGCTTGCAGTGTCCTGTTATCAGGCCTACTATTGTTTTGACCATTTTCCTGTCTTGGTTCAGGAGTTCGGTCGTGAATTTTGGCGATTGTTTCTTAAGGAACTGTTTCGCCTATCTCTGTCCTGGTGAGTTCGTCCACCAGGTATGTGCCTGTGACTCCACCCATTTTTTTATGGATCGTTTGACTGCGGTTTTGGAGATTCCGCAAAACAGTTCCGGGCCAATTACTGCTTTTGACGAGCCTTATTTGGCCAATTCGTCTGCTATGTCATTCCCCGGATGTCCTCCGTGTCCTGGGACCCATGTGATTGTTACTTTTTTGTGACAGCCAAGTTGGTTAAGAGCGCGTATACACTCCCACACTAGCTTAGATTCGACCTGTGTGGAGCTTAGTGCTCTTAGTAGCGCCTTTCTGTCGGATAATATAGCAATTGACCTACTTTTGGTGTCTTGTCTTGCTATTTCTCTTGTGCAGTGGTGAAGAGCTATCGCCTCTGCTTGGAACACAGTGGTGTCCTTGGTGAGACTGACAGAAATCTTTGTCTCGGGTTTTGTGCCGTATATACCTGCTCCTACCCCTTTGTCGGTCTTTGAGCCGTCCGTAAACCAGCATGATTCTGCTTTGGTAGGTTGGCCTTCGACCTAGTCCTCTCTTTGTGGGATTAGAACTTTGCATTTCCTTTCGAAATTGTATTTTTTCACCATGGCATCGCTGGCTAATCTCCAGTCCTTTCGGTCGGACCTTTTAGGTCTTTGGCTGGGATAGTCTGGCTTGTTGTGTTCTGCCAGAATTGTTGAGGCTAGAAAGTGGACTTTTAATAGTTCCTTGAGACTTTCCTCTATTGTTTCTGTGTAGGTTCCTTCCGGTTTCTTGAGGAAGCCTACCTCTTTGGCAGCACTGCCGTCCTTAGCCAGGACTTTGTGAATGCTAGAACATGCCGGAGTGTCGTTAAGATTAACGAACTTCCTCCACGAGTCCCTTTTGGCTTTTCGGATTTCTTTGTTATATTGAGTGAGCTTTCCTCTGTAGGTGTCCCAGTCCTGGTTGTTTTTGGCCCTATTAAATTGCCTTCGAACCTCGATCCTCATCTTTTCGAGTTTTTGGTTCCACCAGACTGTTCCGCAGCCCCTCTGCTTGGCTGTTTTTTCCGGGCAGTTTTCCAAATAAGCCGTCCTGATGGCGTCATTAATTTGTTCCACTGCCAGCTCCAGCGCATCAATCTCTCTTGCCGATGTTGTACCTCCCTTGAGAGCTTCTCTGAGGGATTCTTTATATCCTAGCCAGTTCGTCTCTCTTGGGTTTCTGTACTTGTTCGTCATGAGAGATGTGACTAGATCGAAGCGGATTTGCCTGTGGTCGGAGCACGATGGTTCTTCTGACACATGCCAATTCGCTATACTATCACTCACTTTCCGGGTACAGATCGTTAGGTATAGTACTTCTTTACGGTTTTTCGTGATGAACATGGGCTTATTGCCGATATTGGTCACTATAAGTCCCTCTGCGGAGATAAAGTTAAGTAAAGACTTACCTCGTTTGTTGATGTCCGAGCTACCCCAGAGCGTGTGATGCGCATTGGCATCGCACTCTATTATGAGTTGGTATGCCTTCTCCGCGCAGTATGCAACTATGTCGCTTAGTATACGCGGAGGGCATTCTCTCTCATCTCCTAGGAAGTAGGCTGAGTAGATGACCCAGCTCCTCTCTCCTTCCTCCGTCCTGGCCGACATGATGCCTGTAACAGAATCTTCAGTGCATAATTGCGGTATTAGTGTACATTTGACTCTATCACTGTGAATTATGCATGCCCTTGGCCTTTCGGCGTTTGGGCTGTATATTACCTGAGAGTGTTGTGGCGCTAGGCCTGCTATTTTCCCTCGGAGTAACCAAGGTTCTTGCAGGAGGGCTATATCTATGCCTTCTTTGTTGAACCTCATACACAGCGTTGCCGATGCGGCTTTTGCGTGTTGAAGGTTCACCTGCAGAATTTTTATTCCTCTTCCGCTATTGAAGAGGAGGGACATCTTCAGGCTCTTATTCCGTGGTCTTGTCCTCCTCCATTGGAACCGCGTCCCCCTTGGACGATGGCCTTAAGAGGGGACTGATCCCGCTGTCGGTGGGCGCTGTATCTCAAAAACGAAATATCGATTTGAGATGAAACTTCAAACTTAAGGTTTTATCGTTAAAAACTGGAACTGAAAAGCTTTTAGTAAACATTCAGCCTCTTAACTTTTGAGAAATAAAATAAAAATTGAACATTTTGAAATTTTTTGCCAATTGCTAATAAACTATTAGAGTTACGTGAAACTTTTATTACAAATAATTATAAATAATTCAAAAGGGAATAAATCATTAAGAATAGCCTTTTTTGCGTAAACCTCATAGTTTTCGAGTAAAATATAGGGGAAGTACTATGATGGCCACATCACCATTTTTCATTTATATTTGACGTTAGACCACAGAGAACCACAAGAAAAGAGGAGAAGGTTGCAGTGAATTTTAACGTATGGAAGAGAGATATGGAATAGGGCCTTAAAATGGAAAACGTATAGAAATATAGTAACAAATTATAAAGAAAACCAGCAATCAATATAGTTAAAGCTCAATATTTAATTAGATTTCTACATAATTTTGACACATGGATAAACAAAACGCATGGACAAGTGGACGTATACACAACACCTAACAGGTCATGGAAACTGCAAAAAATACCTAAAATGTTTAAGATCGCAGAGAGTGCGAAATGCGTAGAATACAAAAAGAGGAAGATCCAGAATTCAAATTCGAGTGTAGGACATGGAAGAGAGAAAGAGAAGAAATTGAGGAAGAAATAGTATAAACGTCGAATGTAGAAGAAATAATTGAGGAAATGATAAAGTCAGAAGAAAACTGGAAAATAGTAACGGAATACATAAGATATATACTAATTAAAGAAGAGAAAGAAGAACAATAAATAAAATAGAAGATAATCTTACATACCCTTAAGAGATCGAGAGTAGATTACGGGGCCACATAGGTGGAAAATAGGAGAAGGTTTATTGGATAAACCGAAGGTGCACAGTCCCACACATCCTTTTCTTGATTGGTAGTGTATAAAAGCATTTAGTCCCCCGCAAAAAATACGAGTTCTTTTGCATTCTGTATGAGTAATCATCTGATTCGATAACCTCTTCATCACTACTGTTTTCTAGAACGAGTGATTTTCTTGATACTAGTTGTGAAGTTTGGAATTGTTTTATCTCTAAGTGGTGATGAAGCAATATAATCTATACCAAAACGTTAGTGTAAAGATTTCCTGGGTGTTGACAGGATACTCACGGTTTATTAATGATTTTCTGAACGATATCAAGATGTTTTTGAATATTTTAAAAATTCGTCCCAAGTCATATTACCTATTACATGATCATCAAAAATATGTTTTACATGTGTCGCATCTCAGGGACAGTTGACAGTATTTGTCATGATTAAATCAATATATAAGAATAACCTAATTTTTAAAAGACTGTAGCATAAAAAAATTTATATTTAGAAACGATTTTTAATACTATTAACGACTCGGGGAGTAATTATAGGTAAGGGAAGTTCAGTTGGATTGATTCATCATTAGAAGTATTAGCTTAAAAACGATACTTTCTTGGTATAACAGCATCGACTGCGACAAGTAAGTCTGCTAATTTAATTATTCTTCAAGAATACATAGAATACAATTTTATGTAATTGTTACTTGTGTTCAATTTTATATAATGTATCAAAATTTTGAGTGTAAATAATTTTGCGTGTGAAAATTTTTTACGTGAGATTTTTTGCACTTTTTAAATATAGTGTCACTTTTGGTCAATGCGCCGGGCACAACTATAGCATATGAAAACACAAATTTTAAGAGTATCACTGATAACGTAAACCATAAAATTATTTTCAATATTTACCATTATTATTGGGGTCAACGCGTTAGGTCAAAGCTCGAAGGGGACCAATTATTCAAATTAAATTGCCTCATTTGGACAAATAATCAAAGTGACATCTTCTCCTCTTCATATGCCTAATAATGGGGAGGAGGGGGTATTATAATTGTTTAGGTGTTGCAGAGAAGACATATCTACTCTTCCTCTACTGGAATATGTACTAAGAAAAAGGAACATGAAGACCAGCAGCTACGTATGGTAGATGCACACCGTTATCTTCTGCTTTAGTTACGTAGAATTTTTTTTTTGTATACCAAATATTCCCAATATTAATGCTCTATCTCTCCTGAAAGATTGCGACCGCTGTGAATTTTCTAATGTGAAATATTGGAACGCAAAAATAAAGGCTCACTTAAAATATGTATTTATTTAAAAAAAAAAAAATATGATAAAGAGAATGGTTGTGACCGTTACTACGTGGTAATCCATACTTACACCAAATTGAAAAATTCACTATGTTTTAACCACAAATAATTATTTTAAACATATTATGTAACGTGTAGGCGCAATTATATAAATCTAAACAACACAGCACGACTCAAGTTTCCACGTTTTTCTTTATAATGACGATAAAACATAAGGCGTAAAACCCAGGAGCTCAGAAAAAGTAGTTCTGTGGAAAAATTTGTGCATGCTACTGTAATGAAAGTACGAGGCTGTGGAGATATGAGTACTGCCGATAATTGAAAGTACTTCAAGTACACTAAAAGTAGAGGTAAACGTATAATGGAAAAATGGAGTGCCGATCAAGAACAAAATGCCATGACATCCGAATAGGTTTTGTCATTTATTATCTCGGGTAGTTTTACGAAGCAGCAATATATGCTTATTATAAAAACAGCTTTAAAACGTGGTTGCAAATTATATCCAAGTTACCACACTATTCTACACTTTATCCTGTGAATATTACAATATCTATGCAAACATGTGAATTGCGTTTGCACAATTTACTAAATAGAACTTGACAGTCTTTTAAAAGTGGTGGAACCTGAAAATGGAAACTTAACCTTGATTTGCAAGTGGGACTTTGATAGAAGTTCCGGGTTTTCCACATATAAACAAACATTTGAAAGTGAAGGTGTAAAAGATGACATACTTATGACTTCTTTAGTGCCATTGAGGCTAATTGACAATGAAAATCGTGTGCCATGACAAAATCCACGGCCATCTTCTGTTAAATATTGCAGACCTTTAAGAATTCAATTGATACGTAAAACTGAAGGAATCGCAAAAAAATTGAAATTATATATATATATATCTAACCAATCGATTTATTAGAACCTGTTATGTCTGATAAATGCACAATAAAATTTTTGCTAGAATTAACTGTGATTGATGGAAAAATATGTAATGTTCTTGCTGATTCCTCTGAGATGAAATGTTATATATGCCGTGCAACAATATCAAAACTGAACAATTTGGAATACATACAAAATATTCCTGAACAACCAGAAACATTTCAGTTTGGCATATCTGTCTTACATGCTTTTTTTCAGTGCTTGTTACACATAGCCTATAGATTACATATAAAAACATGAAAAGTTACACAAGCGGACGAACATAAACTAGATACTAGAAAACTAACTATTCAAAACTCTTTTCGCGAAAAAATTGGACTTATTGTTGATATTCCTAAAGTAGGATTTAGTACAACAAATGATGACAATACAGCTAGACAATTTTTGCAAACCCTAAATTGTCTTCTGAAATAACTGAATCAATGAAGATTTAATTCATAAATTTGGAGTAATTTTAAAAACAAAAAATTGTGGTCTTGAAATGAATGTAAATAATGTTCGAAAATATTGTATAATTCAATGTATTTGTATGCGGTATACAAATACATTGAATTATACAATTGGTATTAAATGCCTACTCCAGAATATAAAATTTTGTTTCATGGGTCATTAAAATACCTAATTTTATCCATTGGTGATTTGTCAAAAAAAGTGCAGAACCAAAAAAGGAAAGAAGTGAAAAAATTTCGTAGACATTTTACGAGAAAATCATCTAGGGAGCATATAAATAAGGACTTGTTTTGTCGATTAATATTAAGGTCTCATCCATATTTAAGTTTACAACATTTGACTGATTCTAGATTTGATTATTTTAGAGTTAATGAATGGTTTTTTGGTATTCAAAAAATATAAAATGTAATTGTTTCTTTTCAATTTTTGTTTTGTAGCTGTTCATGTATAAAAACATTTGATTGAAGCAAAGAGGCTTAATTTTGTAATATGGACAAAATTTGAGGATGTTTTGAAGGTTCAGTTCATACTACTAAAAATGTCAAAGTCAATGCTTTAAGGGGTTCTTTTGAAAAACAAATACTTTGAATTTGCAAACTAAACTGTATAATTTATATAAAAAACATTTTTCGTACTTGTATTAATATCAATTTTTCACATTTAAGGGTTGTATTTTTGGGTAAGTTTGGCAAATAGGGGTTTTTGATTCATAATTTCAGATTCAGCATACCCAAAAACATAAGCTTACTCAACTTTTAATGTAAAATTTGTTAAAACTAAAGAGTAAAATTTCGATTGCGTCTTTCGCGTTCTGAACCACTCTAAGGCGGGTTCTGTCATTCCTCTTATTCATGTTAAGCGGAAGTCGATAACCGCCGCAGTGAATAGTGGATAGAGGCCGATCCTCTAAATAGTGTCAGATTCTTACTGACTAAAACTCCACTCCCTTGCTTTACAAATTTTATTTAATAAATTTTCTTAGCAGGTTATTGATTTGGGTAGTTTAATAACTGTGGATTGACTGAATTTTATATCGTGATGGGGAGTAATAGTAAAACAAAATTTGTTGAATTTACCAAAAATTTTTGAAAACAGTGTATTGCCGTGATAGGTGATTTATCGTCCAGTTTTAAAGGACGTTTTCTTTTGCCTGATGGGCCTCGTGATTCAATGTGATCCTGCAGAAGGCAGAGGTCAAATTTGGTAGAGTGGCTGAGGGCCAGCTGATGGATGAAGTCCTGGACTCTAGGGATGTTTAATTCCGAGCGCAGTTAATTGTTGGAGACGTACCACGGTGCGTTAATAATCCTAGGGATCATCTTGCTCTGTGTGGCCTCCAACATATTCATCTGCGTTTTGGAGAGGGTAATCCATGCAGGGCAACCATATGTCATTGACCGTATGATTGCCTTGTATAGATAGATTTTACTGGAGAGGAAAAGCTGACTTTTGTCGAGCAATAGTGATTTTAACCCGTACATCACAGCACAGACCATATTATAACGACGTTGCAATATAACGAAGTTGCAAGCAGGCCACAGACCACGCCCACAACCACTAGACCAATCACAAGAAGTAGATCGAAGCAGCATAACATATAAAATCCCAAACTATATTTTAACGCAGACATGGCGTCAGCGTTTGACCACCTGCATGTGCGATACGCCCACGCGAACTTATCGTACCGGTGTAAGCTGCGGAATCCTGTGAAGAGTATGGTTTCGACCATCAAAGAAGTAACATTGTCTCTTAACTTATAATATAATTAATTTAATCGTTATTATTTTTGTGATTCGTACTGAATCAACACGCATACGTCTTCACTTATAATAATTTTTAGTTTTTACCAAATAAATAAGACGTAAAAATTGCGCAGTCGACGGTAGGATAAGAAAAATCAAAATAATTAAAGTCAATCATTAAAAAAATATATTAAAATAAATGTGAATAGAAGAATACTATCCAGAGGCGAAGTATACAGCTGCCCTATTCCTGGACAACAGCAGATTTCGAAGAGGACCACGATACCCATCGTTGCTCTGTGAGTCAATATTTAATTTTTGCGCATTGCATTGCATTTCCTTTACTTTCCTACACACTCATACACATACACATAATGGCAGAAGTCGAGTTTACATTAAAAGAGTTACGCGATATGATCACCGAGTACAACAGCGATCAAGTAATATTATTTATTTATTTATTTATTTATTATTTATTATTATTCTTTGGATAACCTGTTAACAAAAAACACGAATAGATACATACATAAAAAATACAATAAATTTTGAGCACAGGAATCGCAGGCGGACTTCATTCTTCAGAATGTTCTTCCAGTCAGACCCTGATGGAATGTTCCATATATTCCAGAATTTCTTCGGATTGTTTCTACAACTGTAGATATTAGTTATTTTAATTTATACTTAATATATTAAACGACTTTATCGAAGACTGTAATTTTGGTAGACAACATGTTCATGATGAACTACAAGAAGGATTAATGTTTGTAATTAAAAGTAAACTAACAGGGAGAACTAAAAGTTCATTTCCTCAAGGCAATTAAATAATTGAGATGAAATAAAAACATTATTATCAGGTCATTACCGTGATTGCAGAGATACGGAAAGTATTTTAAGCGTATTAATTTTCAAAAACACAATGAAACACCTCACGCATTTGTCCAAAAAATAGAAAACTTATTAACAAAAATCCTTGCAACACTTGCTTTAGACAAAATATTATAAGAATCAAGAAAAAATGCACTAAACAATTCTCACGAAAAAATAACACTAAAAACACTTTTATCGGGATTAAACGAACAGTTTGATTCCATAATTTGTTCACAAAGAACAAAAAGTCTAGACGAAGCAGAACAATTTCTCATCGAAGAAGAAAAATATTGGATTGATGAGGCTTTTACTTGGTGAAATTCCATTATATAGGTGATAAATAAAATACTTGGGTTTTGAGAATTTACACAATTTAATGTCGATGCACTGCGACAATTGTTTCGCCACACAGTGGCTTCATCAGGCAGATGATAAATGGATATAATTAACTACAATAATTACTTAAATACTAAACTGTGTAGGAGGGGATGGGGTGTGTACAATGTGAAAATTAAGCTAAAATGACGTTTTACAAATTTAAAAGTGGGGAATTATTGACATCTATTTGTACACACCCCATCCCCTCCTACACAGTTTAGTATTTAAGTAATTATTGTAGTTAATTATATCCATTTATCATCTGCCTGATGAAGCCACTGTGTGGCGAAACAATTGTCGCAGTGCATCGACATTAAATTGTGTAAATTCTCAAAACCCAAGTGTTTTATTTATCACCTATGAAGAAGAAAAAGTTTCAGAAACGCAAAACAAAATAAATCATTCAATAACAAAATAATTTAAAAAGAAAATAACGGAAATTTTAATCCGAAATCAAAGCAAAATTTAGATTACCCATTAGTCATAACCGAGACATCCAATATAGCATTTGAACAAATAAATATTGAATTCGATAACTATCATTTGCAAGATTTAGGAAAACTTCTCTACGCTAAATCTTTTAATGAAGGAATCCCCTTAGCAGTTAAATCATATAATCAAAGCAAACCTAGCTTAACAAAATTTAAACCAGAATAAATAATATTTGGTCACATAATAAACGATGAAAATGGAATAATATTAAGCGAAACAGAATTAGTAACAAATCACGTGAACGAAATAAAAAATACAGCGAATACGCCACTTTAATAAAAGAATCATTTGAAAGAAATTTTTATCGACAACATGTAAAACAAAGAAATGGCAAATCCAAGATTTAAAATTCCGTTTTCAACCCAGTACATTTTTAAACACAATAAATAATCAAATAAATGAAAAATTCAATGAAATCACCCTTACTACACAAACACGTTATACACGCGGATTAATTAACGGAATAGACTCAGTTTGGAAATTAATTACAGAAAACTGAGACGCATCCGACAAAGAATATTACAACGAAAACATAAATAAAATTGAAAGAGATGATAAAAAAATTCAACTATAATGAAAAATCAAATTCAGATAGTTTCTACAACAATTAAAAGTTTTAATAACACTATGAGAAAATTAATTAATGATGAAACCACATTTAAGAAAAATTTACAAATCATTCAAAAATCTCTCCAAGATAATGTTGAAACAAAAAGATTTTACGAAATACAATTTGAAGCTTTAATGGTGATTGAACAAATTATGCAAAATGTATAATTTTGGAAACTTCAAACGATTTAATAATTAGTATAACTGCACCCATGAGTAGTAGACCCACATTTACTCCTAAATGAATTAAATAAAATCTCACTAACTTTAACCCTCGGAAATTTCCCTTTTACTCCAACAAAAGAACATTTGTCTAAATTAACTAATAAAAATTGAAGCATTTGAAACAGATAAGAGTATAATTTTTATTTAATACGTTCCAATAATCGATAATACCGATTTCGAAAATAATCACACAATCTTAACACCCATTAAAGATGAAAGATCACACCTTTTCGTACAATGATTCCCACCCAAAAATATTACATTGCAATTGCGAGAGAAATAAAACAATATTTAACAATCAATCTGAATAGAATCTGGTAGATTTACACCAATTTATCATTATATTTATTATCATATTTCATTATATTTATTTTAGTAAGTGTTTTTATTTGTATTTAAAATCAATTTTATAATAAAGCTGTACTGAAGAGAGCGAAAGTTCGAAACACGTGTCTGCAGATGATTATAAACTTGAATGCTAGATTTTTTTAATTGCTTTTGCTAATTTAATTTAATGAAATCAGTTTAAAATTCATTTTTCATAATTTTTCATGTTATAGTTACATTTAAACAATCTAAAGTACATTTTATCATTTATTAGTTTATTCAACAGAAATAATTTCGTTCAAATTAGTGTTGCTTTAATAGTTGTACTATTTGTAACACGCAAATTAATTTGTATTATTCAATGTCTGTCGAAGTATTAGCTAGAGAAGTAGTTGTTTCAAATTAATTTGTTTTGTAGTCTTAGTAAGACTCATTGTTGTAGATTCACGAAATGTTTTCGTATTTTTAAATTTATTATTTTTAAATTTATTATTTAATTTACTACAACGAACTAAAGGATTTTAATATATTTTATTATGTTTTTTATTGGTTTGAGAAACTTGTTTTAAAGAAAAGTGTTTATTTAAATACAATATGAAAGTGTTAATAAAATTTGCGTATTTTGTATTAGTGTCCGAGGTTTCATATACGGTACTGAACGATTCGCACTGAATATCGTTGCAGAATTCATGTATTGCTTGCTCCGAGTATATCCTCACTTTTTTTTTAGGCTTTGCAATATTAATATCCAAACAATGCGATATAACTTGTGCTTTGTGGTCAGAGATAAATGTATTAATGACATTAGTGCAGTAATTATTGAGGTTACTATTAATTATAATGTTGTCGATACATGTTGCAGTGTCATTAAAGTAAATTCGTGTGGCATCATTTACTGTAAGAATCGCATTATGTGCCATCAACAAATTTTTAAACTGTTTAGTTGCATTAGAGTTATAAAATATGTTTATGTTGAAATCACCAGCTATAAAATACTGTGAATTTGTTGATGTTACATAGTCTAGGACAAGTTCAAGTTTATTTATAAAAGTCGATATATCACTTTGAGGGGGCCTATAGATACACACTATATAAATTCGTTTGGACGCAAGTTGTAGCTCCACACCCGCACATTCAAACACTTTGTTCTCTGAGATGGAAGTAATCACTTTCACTTTAGTCGCGGCTATTTCATTCTTGCAGTAAATGGCGACACCACCATGCTCTTTGTCTGGCCTACAGAAGTTTGCTATTAGGCTATAGTTGGGAATGTTACAAAATTTTAACTGTTCACTTGATTGCCAATGCTCGGTTATGCATAGAACGTCTATACCATTTTGATCATCAATCAGTTCTATGATTTCGTTAATACAGTTATTCAAGCATTGAACATTTTGATGGAGTAATTTGAAATTGCTGCTAACTTGAAGTGATTTTTGTGACTTATTATGTGTTATGTTGTTGGAATCCTCCTTCGCTCCACGAAAAAATTATAACGCGAGACCGTGATTCCCTGTTCCCAAAGGTTGGGGTCTTGTAATTTCTCTAAATATGACATATAATAATATGTAAGTAGGATTTCAGTATTTAATAATCATTTTTTCACAAACTATATCGTTTGTTTTCAAGCGCTTCACTAAGATTGATTTTAAATCATCCGCTAATGTGTCCACAGGGAAACGCGCAGCATGCAACCATGCCCGTTTTTCAACAGCTTTAAATGATGCATCCTTACTGTCCATTTTACCTACAAGAGTGACCCGCTTTTTATTTGCAGTTTTACGTTTAACCATCGTAAATCCATCGGTGGTAGATATTTTCTCCTGAACGATTGTATGCGTTTTTCCATTTGGCGCAGTGTTGTCTATTATTGCTGATTTCGTGTTTACTTGCTTAGAGCATTCTGGCAATGACGCGTTTGCAGGGATCTTCATTGACACTTTTTCACCAGGGTCCTTTTTAGAGTTATTATTTGCTGATTTGGCTACCATACTATAGGTGGAGCTATCAGAAGATTGGTTTGTGCCCGTACTGCCTTTGTTTATGTTTATTTCTTGGCGAATTTGCTTTAACTCAATTTGATTACTTTTAATAATTGAGGAATGTTCCTCCAATTTTGTATTCACATTACGTAAAATATTGTAAAGTGACTGACCTTCCTGAAGAAATGTATAGCAAGTTGGACATAACCACACAATACTATTCTTCCCGTTTAGTAACCTCAGCTAGTTGTCCTTTAGCCCTGTGCAAGCACCATGCACAACACCATTACACAATCCATGACATCTTGTAACAATATCACTGGGTAGTATACATACTTTACAGGTTTTACACTTAACTTTATTAATATCAACATAGTCGTCTGACGCCATGTTGAATAATTGCTGTTACAATGAAATAAATTTCTTATTCTTATTCTTATGGCATTGGAGATGGCATCTGTAGATAATATAATTGCTTTATCCTGGGCCAAGGCACACTCAAACACGAGAGGAAACGATAGGGCTGATATTCTAGCAAAATAGGGGGCATCGTTGAAAACCGATAAGATATATGTGCCTCTTTCCAAAAGAAATCTTTCAAACTTACTGCAAGACAACACTGAACTTTTGCTCATCCCAGATACACAATATGAACACCCACTACACATTATGTGCGTCTATCGGTGGGGCAGGTATTTGTACCCGCTCCGTAGACTGCCGGTTAACGGCGGGTCGAGTATTTGTACTCGTTTGGAAAACACGGGAATGTTTATTTATATAATAAATTACTTATATATCAGCAGTTCTAATACAAATTGGGTCGTTTTTCTAAATATGACAATACTTTTTTTATTTATGATTGGGCCTGTATCATATTTTCTTTATCTGCTGCGAGTCGACCACCACTTCACATCACCACTTCAACGCACTTTAAATAAATAGGTATTTCTGATATATCATTCAGCACTTTCCTTGTGATTCTTGTAAATCAAACAGAGCTATCTACAATTTATTACATAAGCATTTAACATTTACTAGAAAGAGGGCAATATCGTCACCAAAGTAAACCCGATGTTCTCGGGTTAAAAACTTACCCGAGAACATCTCATTCTACATTTTTCACAATTTATAAATTTAATTACATCTTTTACAATGGCTTCTGATAGTGACAGTGAAATATATGCAGATCATTTATCTGAAATTTCAAGTGGTGCGGATATTCGTGATTTTGATAGTAAGAGTGAAGATAACGAGGAATTGTTTCGTCCTAGAAGAAATAGAATTTTGCCATTACCTCCGAGTGACTCCGAAGAATTGGACTGGTCAGAAAATGATAATCCGCCAATTATTGAACAATTTTTAGGACAAAGTGGGGTTTCTATGATGCCAAATAATCCAGAAAGTGTTGTTGAAGTGGTTCAGCTTTTTATAGGGGACGATTTATTCGAATATATGGTGGAAGAAACAAATCGTTATCATGCGCAAAATATAGACCGATTTAGAGATAGTGCAAAATCTGTGAAATGGAAAAATGTGTCTGTAGTAGAAATTAAAAAAAATGTTGGGATTACTACTTCTAATGGGTCGAGTTCGTAAGGATTCAAGGAATGAGTGTTGGTCCAAAGATAAAACTATAGAAACTCCAATTTTTGCCTAAGTAATGAGTAGAGACCCATTTAGGTAAATATGGAATTCTTGGCATTTTTCCAATAACGATGATATTGATGACAGAGATCGTCTAAAAAATCTATTATATCATATTTTTTACCGAAATTTCAAGAAGTGTATAAACCAATGAGAGAATTGTCCCTTGATGGAAGCATCATTCCATGGAGAGGTCGCCTTTCATTTAAAGTTTATAATGCTTCAAAAATAATAAAATATGGAGTACTTATAAGAATTGTGTGTGAAGCACAAAGTGGAGATATTTTATTGCAATATTGGCAATCAAAACGGCCAGTGCGTATGATTTCCACAATACACTCAACCAATATTGTGGAAAGTCATAATATTGATTGGACGACAAAAGAAAAAAAATGGAAACCGACTTGTGTTGTTGAGTACAATAAATTTATGAAAGGAGTAGACCGCGCAGATCTATATTTATTTTATTATTCAATAGTAAGACGTACAAAAAAATGGACAAAAAGGATGGTATGTTTTTGATAAAATGTGCATTGTTTAATGCATTCAAAGTTTTTAAAACTCTAAATCCAAATTGAGGAAAAAAATACAAATGCTTTTTGCATGAAGTTGCAAAAGATTGGATTAGTGAACCCATTCCAAACAATCAAGGTGATCCTGTAGCTAGCACATCCGGAACATCCAGAAATCAAGATCGTCCAACCAGGCTGCCTAAAGACGCAAACAAACATAAAATAATTAAAATATTTACTGGTGGGATAAAAGCAAAACCACAAAGACAATGTCGAGTTTGTGCTGCACACAAGAAAAAAAGTTTGACGTGTTTCAAATGCGAATTTTGTGACGTCCCTTTTCACAAGGGAAACTGATTTTTTAAATATTAGCGATTATTTTTAGCATTCAGTTTTATACTTTTTAGTCTTGTTAGTAACATTAGTAAATATTATTTATTAGTTTTATGCTTTGTATGTTTAATTTTAGGGATTAATTTAAAAAAGAATACATTTTAAATATTATAGTTTTAAATATTTTTCTTCTTATGTATAATATTAATTTTTAATAAATAAAAACAAATTGTTGTAATAAATTGCTTAATTTTCTTTGAATAAAACTGATTTTTAAGCCCGGATATTTCTGCCGACCTTGCAAATTTCGCCCGCTACGCACGTTAGTTGACGGCGGTGAAGCGACACTATCAAACTGTCCCAAGCGGCTTAATATAAAGAAGTTATTTTAACATCAATAAATCGTTGTTAATGGGGTGCCGCGAAATTAACGATCGTCTTTCATCGGCGTCTATAAACACTGCTTAATTGTGCACGCGCGTAGGATATGGCGAAACTCATCATCGTGTGAATATGAATCAAATTTTTCTAGCATAGGTGTACAAATAAATGATATTTAGGAAGCGTTAACGGACAAATTATTTAATTTTTTTTTCATGATCAATCATTAAAAATAATTATTTTATTTTAATTCATAAAAAATCGGCCTAAGAAAATTCAGAACATAGAAGTAAGACTCATTTTTTTCTATTTCAAACATTCTTTTTTATGATTGAAATTTTTGAGAACATTATATAAATGTTAATTATTTTGTATACATTTTAATTAAGTCATTCTGTTGCAAGTTCATCTAGAAATATTAATTAACCTAAACATATTAACAAGTAAATATTAAATATATTAATAATAATAATTATTATTATTTATTTATATTTATTATATTTCTTTAATACTCACAAATGCTGATCTTATCTAATCTAACCTAACCTAAACCTAACCTAACCTAACCCGACCTGACCTGACCTAACCATAAAATAAAAATATTATTATTAATATTCACATATGCTGATCTTATCTAATCTAATCTAACCTAACCTAACCTAAACCTAACCTAACCTAACCTGACCTGATCTAACCATAAAATAAAGATTGTATTGTTATTATTATCATTCACACACACACACACACACACACACACACACACACACACACACATATATATATATATATATATATATATATATATAATATTCTATGAAATATAATCAAAATTCAACATTAAAATAATGTATTCAAACTGAAAAATTTAAGTTCATTTATTTGCACTACAATTTTTAATAATATTGTATTGTAATTCATTAAAATAAGGAAGAAACAGTAAGAAATATAATTTTAATTATATTTAATTTCTATTATTTTTAATTTATTAAGGCGACCTTTTAAACATTCCGGTAGATATAATACAATTAGTAGATTTAATCCAATATAAATGGATATTATTGTTTATGTCGCATTTCTCATGAAATAATTCCCCGTGCGTATATATTTCAAAAAACAGTAACTTGATACGCTCGATCATAAATTTGGTGGTTTGTCTACTTAATGATTCGTACACAACTAAAACAACATCTTTATTTTATGCCGCTTGGGCCAGGATGATGAGTTCCAGCGGTGAGTGATCCGCTCATAATGTGTTAATATATACAGGTCTAACCTAAAATCCCTGACTGGTATCCTAACTGCAGACTGTCAGTTAAAGAAACACCTCTATGTATTAGGAGCCGCTAAGGATCCCAATTACAGAAGGTACATCGAGAAATCGAAGTCGATTAGTATATTAGCTACTTACCCGCTTTAGCAACAAGGGCATCATGGCAAAAATCTGCATGTTTTTCAGCAAAATACTCAAATTTTTCAAAGGAGTAGGGTGGCTAAAAATCTAGTCCACTTATTACTAGAATTGTATATAGAATTGTAAGAATACTATGCAAACGAGTTTGTAAAGAATCGCTAAGTATTAACTCGTGGGGTATGCATATAAAGTTTTTTTGGCAAATGTAGGATTTTTTAGTCAAACACTAGATTACGTACCTGCATGTTGCGAAATGAGGACGGAATTATTTTTTTATTCCTACCAATGATAATGGGGTAAACTCCCAACAATTACCGGTGTATTGCAAATTAACTTGGGGATAAACACGGTGCGCGCTGCGATTGTTGCGATTTATTTACCTAGGGGCGATTGAATCATCTATCACCTACGGGTAACAATAAAGGGTACGCAGAAAAGGTCGCCTACCCAGAAAAAAAGACGCGGTATAAGTTTTAATGAGGTTGGCGTGGAATTTACACGGACAAGTTGAAAATGGAATATAACCTGAGCGGAAACATTGCGGTATTCAAGAGCGGCGCGGGAATTCAGTGTAGGAAAAGCGAAGTTATAGATATTAGTGCCGAGGGCGAATTCATTAACCGATGGGAAAACAGCGAGAAACTGTGATATTCGATTACAAGGCGACAAGGATGCACAAGCCAACGGTATTGATGATTAGAAATAAATTGGAATATTATTTAGGAATATAGATGGTAAAACGGTTAAACTGCATCAGGCTAAAGGATGTGTAGGGATCATATGGAATGAGATGGCGGGCCGTTTTCCTACACAAAACGTATAATTCGGGGTAAAAAATTCTGGAAATAATGGGACTATTGAACTAAATTTTAATACTACGATTCAAATAGCAGAAGGAAATATAATAAAGCAATACCAATAGTAGGTTCTAAAAAAATTTTTGTCAAAATGTGCATTATTGCACTAAACCATGCAATAATGGAATTTAATTTATAAATTATTATTTATTAAAACTTAAACTAACTAATAAATAAATATATTCTTATTTACCATATTATTTTTGTGTTGGGTTACTATTAATAGATTCAATGCGCTTTATCGATTTTATATTGACAGCAAACTGCACATGTCAAATACTTTATAGCAAAATTCAAGGCACTCATCAACCGAGCAGAGTGCGTCAGAACAAGTGTATCGCAGTCTGTCAACACTGAACGGTTAAAGTATCAGAGACGCGAAAGAATATCGTAACCAATAATGGATTCAACACCTAAGATAGCAGTGCAACCCAAAAAATCAATCGCACCCGTGACTGTCCAGTCTGCTTCTTTGACTGTTGACTCTAAGCCAAGTACATCTCAACGCATTAAAAAAACTCGTCCATCTACACCATCCCCTAAAAAAATGCGCTATACTAAGTTTCCATTTAAGCCTAGAGGTGCAGAAGCCCCAGAATTGGCATCGACTTCTTACCCAGCAGATTTATATTACGAGGATTTACCTGAGCCAAGAACCGAGCAGTTACCCGAACTAACCACGGCGATGACTTCCCAACCTAAAGCATTACCACGTAAAACGCCAGCCTTGAAATACGCTGGTACTGCATTCAAGTATGTATATATACTTTTATCTTTTATACTTTTACACTATGAAATAAATAGCTTTCATATATTTTCTCTAATAGAAATCATACTGCCTCAATTTCTTTTCTAATTTTAAACTTGTAGGCTTCCACCTTAATGCTCTTAATATCACTGGTATTTATTTTTGTATGCATTATTTATTTGAAGTTTTAGTATTTAACTTCATGAAATAAATAGCTTTTATATGTTTATACTTTTTCTTATTCAACCCAACGCAACGCATTAATTATTAATACTATTTTATGTTTTTTAATATATAAAATGTACATTTATTTGAAGAGAGAGCATTTAACAAAATTATTTTTTTTTTAAGTGAACTTTCCGAAGAGGAGAAGTAAACTGCAATCAGCTTGCTTCTCACTATAATGGACCATGGAACTTCAATTCCAGAATATTATCAGCTTCTTCCTAATTACAAATCCCGTCAAAAGACAAAAATTAGTTGTCTCTATTTCCCTAATATCAAGTTTCTTTAAATTATTTAAACTGCGTATGTATTATATGTTACAAAATAATATTAACAATAATAGAGCGCAATAACTTTCTTTCAATATTTTTATTATGACAAAATTTATGTAACACAAATAGTGACAAGATAAAAATATTAAGGATAATATTTTAGACATAATGTATCAATAAATTATTATTATTATTATTATTGATACATTAATAAATAATAATTAAATATAGGTGTCTAATTTAATTTCCTTAATATTTTTTTAATAAATTTTGTCATAATAAACATATTAAATGAAAATTATTGGGCCCCATAATTTTTAATATTATTTTTTTTTTGATGAAAAAAAAAACATTAAGTGTAATCCTCATATCTATAATTGTAACCTTATATTTAAAATTAATGTAAAAAATGTTTAAATGGCAAACCCTAAATATTGTTTCAGGTTTTTAACCGGAATAAATTAAATATATTAATATAAAGATTACAAATTAGTGAAATGAATAATATTTATCCAAGAGTTAAAATTATGTTTAAAGCTAACTATATAGTATTATTATCACTAAATTGAAATTATTCCTGAATTCTAATAAAAGAGAAAATTATTTGTACACTTCAAATTATCTATAAATGTAAGCTTATATTCACAATCAATGTAAAAATGTTTGAATGGTAAACCCCAAATATTTCTTAATGTTTTTGACAGGTTTAATTTAATTATCCTGATATACAGATTACAAATTTGTGTAATGAAACATATTTATCTACGGAAATAAATTATATGTGAAATTACATAGTTTTATTATTATATTAAAAATATTCCTGCTATATAAATTTGTATATGAAAAAATAACTACTCGTTATATATCTATATAAAAATTTAAATTAAACATTATATAGCTCTTTATGGATAAAACTCAATGGTAAAACACCGTTTACCTGTCTTTAACTGCGCTACGGTGATGACATCCAAAGTAGACCACAGTAGGTTAAAAATAATATGATCATTGCTAATGTAAGTATATAATATTTCTTTCATATAAATTTTAAAAGATTATTGCAAAATAGAATATTTACCTAATATACTACATCTATACCCTCTAATTACTTAAACACTTGCCTGTAGATTACCTGATTACAAAACAATTTATTTTTTAGATCAATATTCTACTTTACACTAACCTTTTAATTTCAAGAAAAGCCTAAAATTTAAAATTTGTAAGATAGACTATTTGGTTGAACTATACAAATGTCAATATAACTTATTAATCATAATACGTGGCGGAAAAAACAGGTATATCAAAAAGTTCTCGTAACTTTTACAAACTGCTTACAATACAAGAATTGCCAGCAATAGTTCTTTTTGAATTTAGAACTGATACATATTAATTTCTTTACAATTTTGTTAGAAATTCTACTACTTACATAAAGATGATTTTATAAATTATTCATTTTATTACAATTAATCTCACATAGTTTTCATAGAAGTTTTAGCATTGGAATAAAATACGGAAATACGTATATTTAAATTGTTTTATAAATTAACAAAAATTCCCTGTATTGTATGCTATTAGGAAAGTTGAAACATATTTAAGTAAATAAACCTGCCATTAAATTGTTTTCTAAAATACAAGAAAAGCTAAAAATTAAACCTTTTTTGAAAATATTGTGGAAGGCTCACAAATTAGCAGGATTTTAAATTGCATTTGGTAAAACGTTATGAACAGAAATATATAGATTACAAAAGACCCTTTTTTAACACCATATCACAGCTCAAAGTATATCTGTGCACAAATTATTCATAAACAAATAAAAATCGAAGAAAAATATATATGTAATATTTTTACAATAATTAGTTATGGTTAAAACATAGTAAATTTTTCAATTAAATGGAAGAATAATTCTTTAAGAATTTTGTTGAAAATTGATAGTCTGGCTGGACATGACCTCCACTTTTCCGAATTTTCTTATAAATTTTTCGTACTACGTGAATAGACTAGCCTAAAAATATTCCCTATTATTATTATTATTATTATTATTATTATTATTTATCATATTATTAGTTTATTTATTTAGAGTTTCGAATGAAACACAACAGCCTCGAGTAAACTTCTATTTCTGGTAAGTAATGAAATTTCTATATTTTAAAATAGCTTCTTAAACAACGCAAAAAATGTAACAAAATCACTCTAAAAGTTAACAAATAAAATTATGTACTCAGAACAATTATAACAGTTGACTTAATTTATTAAAATCAAAAACCTTAATTCTAGCAAATGTAATAAATATAATACATTTAACATTATAGCAACTTATATATACAAATGATAAATTACACTAAATTAAAACTAAAGCCTAATTATTTATTATAAAGGATACATTTCTTAATATCGATATTGTAAAATATCTAACGTTCTAAGTGAAGATAAGGACCAAAAATTGTACATTATCATCTGCTACGTAAACACAAGTATTATAAAGTACTATATTGCAAATATAAATTAATAAATATAAAATTAGTAAATATAAACAAATTAGTTTATAATAACTATATATTCATAAAAAAAAAATATAAAGCAAACTATCAGGTCAAACAGAATTCATAGACAACTATAATTTCAGTGAATTAATTTCGTGGTAAAAATTTTTGTGTTAGATTGTTAATGAACTATAATTTTATTCGAGCTTTACTGAAATATGAATTAATCTACAGCAATAAGTCTTATAATTACTTATCAAAAAAAAACAATTCCCTGGCTAGTACTTTTACTACATCATTATAATTAAATTAGCGTACATTCAATTCCTTTTCATATTTTCACACTAAAAACTGTTAACAGTATATTTATTTTTTTAAGTTTGACAGAAATAACTACATTTAAACTAAAGTAGTGGCATAGCATCCTATGAAAATGTTGGTAACGGTATTTAAAAAATATTATTTGCAAAAGAATCTTATGTAAGTTTTCTATAGTAAAAGTTAGGAGGATATCAGTAGTCATATTCTAAATTAAAATGTTTAATTCTGGAGGCGTTCACTTTGTGGTGCATCTTGAATATAATGAAGGAGACAGGATGACTTTGTCCTAAATTGGTAAAACAAAGTCATCGTGTCTCCTTCTTGATTAAATTAAAATATTTATACGTAAAAATTCAAGGCATTTGCACGGTAATACAATAGACCAACTAAGATTAAGCATTCTTTTATTTATTTAAACATTCAATGTAAGATTCTTTTGGAAAATATGATCTAGGTATCTAAAAAGTAACTCCAGAATTGGTATCGTAAATATTATACAGCGTCTTTTTTAAATATGGAAAATAAGTGCTTCAGCCGAGATTGAGAGCACTTTCTCTTGTATTAAAATATTATAACCAGATCGATCATCATACTTGACACTTCTGGATTTTCTTATATCGCAATATAAAAAATTGTGTAAATGTCAATAAGCTTCATATTAAGGAAGATTTGAAACTTCATATTTGGATGAAGTGGTTGTCATTCAAGAGAACCAGATATAAATGCCATTACAAAAACGTATAAATTACTGCTAAAATGTAAATCCACAGGAGTTCGAACATTAACTAAAAATTCATTATGTCAAGTATATGACTGTAAAGAGAATGAATAGCTCTATAAAAGTATTAAAATAAAGAAAATCGAATTCCATTTAAAAAATGATATTGAGGTCATAAGTCAAAAATTACTGAAGTGATAATAAGTTTAGTACGCCAAAAAGTCCGCAAAAAATTTAAAAAACGAGGATTTTATTATGTTTTGATCTGTCTTGGTTAGAGCAATTATATTCAATATTCAAAATGGATCGTATATAATGTAATCACATAATTTAATAATCTTATTAATTCATATTCCTTTAAAACACGAGTTTTAGATACCTGATATTTAAGCACACGCAAAACAAACCGTTCCGTTTGACTAGTATGTGGATTTTTTTCTATAATAGAAATTAGCCATTATGCTAGTCAATACTTTAACATATGTTGGATTAGTATAAGCGATTTTATAAATAAGTTATATTTTATTCGCACATGTAAGATTTCTATTATTGTTCAGATTCCATTGATTTTATAATTGTGTCAATGTGTCTGGTATTTATTTATATATTATATTATAGGAGGTTTACATACCTCCTACAATAGGATTTACACGAAGCTAATTTATTTTTAATTACATCATTTCTTGTTCCAAATTACCATAGTATAGTCACTCACAAACTATTTTAACGTACATTCAATCATTTTTAGTTCATTTTACAAAAATAAATACGTTCAAACTAGTGTTGCTTTGATAGCCTTGCTATTTTGTAACACGCAAATTACTTTTGTATTATTCAATGTCTGTCGAAGTATTACCTAGAAAAGTAGTTGTTTCAAAAGTGATTTGTTCTTGTAGTCTTAATAAGACTCATTTATTGTAGATTTTACAAAAATATTTTCGTGTTTTTTCTATTTATTAGTGAATTTTCTACAACGTAAAGGACTTGTATATTTTATTATAATGGTTATTTACCACACAAGTCTAAATAATGATTCTTTATTGTACGAACTGGCATATAAACATTCGTGTGCTTTTATAACTTTATCTTCGGTCATACAGCAACTTTCAAAGAAGTAATTCTTATAAGTAATGTTTTGCCAATGTTATTTTAATTACTCCTAATTATTCAATGAATAAAATTTGAAAGAAATTATTTTGAGTGCATTGATGAATACAAAATACTTATAATATATTTCTTAGTAAGTTATTATATCTAATTGTATATATTGTTCAAGTTCTTTCAGCTTGTCTATCGACAGATGCGGTGGAATAGCCTCTTATTATAATTAAACTCATATCGGGAATTGGTGCCTGACTTGCAGAAGCCACTTCATAATCGAAGTAGTATTCATAGTTTTTATCTTCCTATTTGTAGCCTGGTGATTCCAAATCCAATTCTACTCATAAGGCTATGTCTAGAATTGGTAAATTCTTGCCAACCTGAAAAAGAGCAAAATTAGTAATTATGTAAATAAGTTTATCCGCTCAAAATATTGCTGAACTTATTTAAGCCGTTAGGATATTTTTCCTAACGGCTTAAATGATATGCGAATTAAATCAATATGTTTAACAATAAAAAATGGGTGGATATTCTAGATTATATATATATATATATATATATATATATATATATATATATATATATATATATATATATATAATATTTCTTTACATAATTTTACATAGCTTTTTTATTGATACATTTTATTCTGGGTTTGTATTCTTAGTACGTCACTCTCTGGACTTTCGACCATAAGACTTTTTCTCTGGATAATATAAAAAATGAATTTAAATGCATGTGCTGGTTAAGATAACTGTCATGATGGTACGATTTAATGATTTGTATTTTGATGGAATATTAAGATTACGAGGGATTCAAAATATATTGATAAGAGATACATTTAAAAGTTTTTACTAATATCTAGTATACGTTTGATGATAGGAATGATCTGTTTGGATTTTTATAACAATTCGTTTGATGGGTTATGAACAGGCTTATTGGGATCTTAAATTGGTAAGGTTTCAGAGGGCAGATCTTGCAGGAAGTTGGAAGAACAGCATTGGGTAAGAAAGATCGAAACCTAGTCTAATAGCGGCCGGCAAATTGATTAATATGTAATAACTGGGCTCTCTTTAAATTCCTTGATGAAATGTTATGTTTCAAATAAAATACGTATTTACAGGTGTGTGATGGAGATATTTCGGTTTGATCGATTTTAATTTTAGGAGATTATGGAGTAATTTTACGTAAAGAAAGATAAAGTTTGGATTTATTAGGGTTTAATTCTATGCGTTACTTTGAGAATCAGTTTTGTAATAATCGAAGAGACGTTTTTAGTGCTTTGGAGAGGGAAAGGTTTTAGCAGAATGGATATGTGGTAGTATTAAAATATGTAAGATTTAGATTTAATATATTATGAGAATATAGGCTGTAGGGTAATGGTAAGAGTGAGGAACTTTATGGCTTGTCTTGGTAAGGAATTCATGAACTAAAATGATATGCTGCTGGGGATTATTTAAGGAATCATTTATAAAACAGGTTTCGACATCACATCGAGTTAAACGCTTTTTTGATGTGGAAGAGGGCAATTGATGGATTGTGACCTTCGAGATGCTTTGTCTGAATATTGAAAATAAGGATGGTAAGTCCAGAGGAAACTAAATTTGTAGTTTGAAATTGAGGTGTTTTAAAAGGGATTTAAAACATATACTTATTACATGAAATATTTTTAGGTATTTTTTTGAGGATGGAACTACGGATATTTTAGCAACCTGAGGTTGCATTTCTAAAATAATAAACAATACTCAATCGAAAGTGGAGAGGGAAAGTAATGAACTATGCCAGTTCTTAACTCTTTCAAAAGAAACATTGTCAATGTCAATATTAATTAGGCTTTTGAATATGGTCTGATTTTTATATTTTGTTAGTCTTTTAATTTGTGTCCAATAGGTTTTGCCCTGCATCTTAATGACTGTGAATAATTTTTGTTTAAAATCTATTTATTCAAGATGATTTTAGGAAGAGAATATAAGTCAGCTAGAAGGGATTTAAATGGATATATGATTACTGGATTAATATTGGTTTTGTTGTCGAAATACTTAGAGATTGTATCACTTCTTCGATATTTTAATCCTGATGGTGATAAATAAATTCAGGTAGAAAAGATGGTGTTTGAGATCGGGTATCAAAATCAAATTCAATAAATAGATGGTTGGAAGAAAAGTCTGGAACCAGAGTTACTGTGTGAACAATTACCGCAAGAGGACGTATGACTAATTAGATCGGGAGTTGTTGATTGGTTTTCATACATTATTAGTATTGGAGGCATGGGACAAAATTAAATGGTCTAAATAGCAAGCGAGTGTAGATTAACTTATTTAACTATGAAAATAATCGAGTATAATCAAAACACGTGTCAGACAAAAAAGTAACAATATGGAACATGCAAATGTTTTTCTTCACCAAAATTACATATCTGGTTCCATCAGCAGGGTAGCTCAACAAGTATCAACAATATACATTTCATACTTCCACTTTTGTCACTTAGTCCATGCGATTTCACTTTCTCCATCTTGACACCTGGCACCAGTTCCAATACGACATTAAAATTTTCATCGGCCATCCTTCATGATATCTTTTAAACTTTACCAAGTTCTCCACTTCTTCGGTCTAGTGTGATTTAGCCACAGAATAACTCAGATTCATGGTTGTGGAATGTCCTTTTTATTTTAGAAAACGACCCATTCAATCACACGAAAGTCGTTTATTACCTTAAACACAATACAAATCATTGAAAAGTATATAAATTACTTTTTACTATGTAGATATTTTCGGATTTTCGAACAGTCGACAATGGAAATGATTTAAGATTTGAGAATTGTGTTACAAGAGATTCAATTTAGTATTTATTATTTTTAGAAATCTGGAGTTACCTAAACATTTTGAAAATTGAAATTAAGTCTCCAAGTTTCTCGAATTTTGAAAAAAAAACTCTGGCTATCCAAAAAATTCAGAAATTTAGAAAAATATATATTAGGTGCTTATTCTATTCACAAGATCAGATAAATCAATACCCAATTTTCTCAGAAAATTTTAGGCTTTTATGATAAAATGAATATACTATATTACACATGGCTACAAGATTCACTTTGTCACATATAAAAATGCAATATGTTTTATAGAAAATATTCCAAAGTAAAATGATATTCAACCACACAACTATCACGGCTAAAGGTCGCTGCCAAAAAATCTATTGAAGGCTGCAGGAATATAGCTTGATTGGCACTCTTGTATATTCTGATACCTAGAAAATTTAAAAAAAATACAGTATTGGCATTCTAATATGAATTCAAAAAAAACATGCTCTGTCAACAAAAACTAAAGTTAGAAGCAAAATTTGTGTTCATAAAATGGAACAGATTATGGTATAAGAAATGAGAAAGTCTTTGGCACACAAAAAGAAAGTCAAGTGCTGAAAGATTAATTATTTGAAAAATACCAAAGCCTGCAAGTCTAATTGATTTGACTCGATATTGTATAGATTTCTGACAAATTAATAATGTTTTTAAAATTACTGTTTTTGCATCACGAATTGATTATATTTTGGATACATGGCCTAAATATTCTATCTCTTCAAGTAAGTAAGTACGTACAAGTAGCTACAGGAGATTGAAAGTATACAGTCTTTATACTATGTTTACGTATTGACAATTCTAAAATTTCGTGACGTGTTTAAAAAAACGATAAGAGCAAAAATTACGTTAATTTGTACTTCATGTGATTTAAATCGTGTGAAGGTAGCTATTAGTTATGTAATCGGGCGCCTGACCGTACTAGGAGGAGTATTTGTTTTAGCTATTAGCTAATAATAGCTTATAATTGTTGTAACTTTAGATATTGATATCAACTTCGATCAAAGATCATGAGTTTTTAATTTCCGCCTGTAGACATGTTTAAATTTTTGTATAAATTTGCCATCTTAGATTCTTGTCAATAGTCTTGCAAATCACTGTATCACTGTGTAGGCCGCCTTTAATAGTTTACTTTTTTCCTACTCTAAACACCTGTTTCCACATCATTTGTGAGTTTTTCTTCGAGAAGCACTGATATATTTTCTGATACACTCGAGGTCATAACTTCGTTGAAGTCGGAGATGCCGCTAGATACGTCCTCTTTGACGACTCTATGTAGAAATACTGTCGATAGAAGTAATAATTTCTAGTTTTCGATACAGTCCAAGACTCTCTTCTCTCTACTTTGCATGTTGCGAGTTTAAGTAGAACAACCTGCGAAAAAATTACGTTTGATTAGTTTCCAATAAATTATACTTTACAAATAAATCAAATATTTCTAATTTCCGCCTGTAGACATGTTTAAATTTTTGTATAAATTTGCCATCTTAGATTCTTGTCAATAGTCTTGCAAATCACTGTATCACTGTGTAGGCCGCCTTTAATAGTTTACTTTTTTCCTACTGTAAACACCTGTTTTTCAGATCATTTGTGAGTTTTTCTTCGATAAGCACTGATATATTATCTGATACACTCGAGGTCATAACTTCGTTGAAGTCGGAGATGCCGCTAGATACGTCCTCTTTGACGACTCTATGTAGAAATACTGTCGATAGAAGTAATAATTTCTAGTTTTCGATACAGTCCAAGACTCTCTTCTCTCTACTTTGCATGTTGCGAGTTTAAGTAGAACAACCTGCGAAAAAATTACGTTTGATTAGTTTCCAATAAATTATACTTTACAAATAAATCAAATATTTCTAATTTAATAAGCAATGGTTCCTGTCTTACCGACGGAACGGGCATTTCCAAATCGTGATAGATGCTAGCCCATTTGTGCATTGATAATTGAACATATTCGTGGGCTCTCATTCCTAAGCAAAAATTTCGTTTTGATGACGTAGCCATTCCTGACATTATATTGGAAACTTTTAGAAATAGCTACGTGGTCATGAGACTGCTTACTTACCGTGAATGACGACAAACGTATTAGGCACGTAATCGATAAATTCAAATATTTCCACGCCACCTTCTTTTCTGATTATGTTTAAAGAAACTCAATCTTCAGTTGCAGTAGAAAACTGTTCACCTAAAGAAAAGAAAATAAAGCAATTATAGTAACCTTGATGTATATTAAAGAAGTATTCAAGAAATTTCCTGTTTCATGAGGAATACAGAAGGCGGGATCAGATCCTATGAATTCACCTGCTTCCCCTTGTTTAGCCAGCAGGTCAACCCCCAAGTGTCCAATAATTCATTGGTCCTTGGTTATCTATACTAGTGTTCAGTGTGTTCATCTTAGGATACTATTTAATGTTTCATAAATACCCCAAACCCAACAAAGATGCTGTAACAGAAATAAAAAATGTAATAACTACTTTAAGCTGAACCAAAATTTGATTATAAAATAATCAATTTATTTGCCACTTGAGCAAGTGGTCAATCCATCATCATTCATGACAAAATGAGTACTAAAATTTTTTTTATAAATGTAATAACTTTGCTTAAATTTAAGTAATAGGATTTATTCAAACTTACACTCAATCTACTATAAGCCTTGGGCCATTTAATATACATTAGGTGACAGAATCCATTACATATTGTTGTGCAGTCATCAAAATTATCAAGACGTTAAAACTTTTAACGGGCGATCGATTGCATAAAGTGTGTTTGATTTTAGTAGCGATACCTTTTTAAATCAAACTAAAAAAATTTATAAATGAAAAATGGACCCTCGAAAAAAATTTCCATTAGAAAATGCTGGAAACTTCCTCTTAAACATGGGCAAAATAGCAGACAATTCTCAAAAATGAATACAGAACTACTGTAAAATTTTGAAATTTTGTAAAAACAATTGCTGAAAAAATTCTATATTCCTTAAACAGAAATTAAAAAACAGTTTCAAGAATTAAATTAACGAATTGAAAATACAATAATTCCGATTTGATAGGCAAATTGTCTAGACTAATTGAGTCTAGACAATTTAGGCGGCTGAATTAAAAAATGGCTTTAACAACATTTTTTTACTCTGCCACAACTTGGAAATTCAACGAATGGTTTTCTTGGAGAGTATCTCAAAGTTAAATGGACAATTATCACTTTCTTAACTATCTGGAAATGAGATATTATCAAAGATAGTTCAAATTGCAGTTTAAAAACTACTACCAAAAATATGATAGTGTGCAGGAATTTGAAATATATATATTTTATTCAAAATTACGTTGTTATCTTGAAATTATAGAAGATACGAGGCGTCTTTAGGTTTAAATATTAAACGCTGTCAGTGGTCATGTCTTGTAGGTGACAAGTCTAGAGGATCTTGGTTTTAGCGCCCGGATCAATATGAAAAGGAAACCAAATAAAAAAAAACTCAATGTAAGGTAGAACAACTTATGGCCTATGGATGCACGGCTAAGGGGAAGTTTAGACTGATTTATGCAGACTCTAAATACCAAAACCGCAAGTTCAGGATAAGTGGTGCTTCCCGTAAGAGGATAAAGTTCCTTATAAGGAGCGGCATGAAGCTAGGGGAAGCTTGGGTAAAGGAATTAGTGTCCCTAGTGAGAAGACCCGGAGATGCTACCAAGAGCCAATGACACTGGCAGAAGCAGAGATGTCTCACCCTAAAGTCCTGATTAGCTAATTTCTCAGCAGCGACAGTTATAGCAATGAAAAGATGATCTCATTGAATAAGAAGTGTTCCGTAGGAATCTGCGTCTTATCACTGTCAGCTAAGGAAACACTTGTTTACTATGGGTCTGGTGGAAACCCCCTATAATAGAGCATTTGAAAGAGAGGACAAGACAGTGGAATATGTGTAAACCACCTGCCCAGCTCTCGCCCACCTTAGAGAGTCCATGCTAGGGGAGCTCTGGCCGAACATGGCCAACATTAAGGAAACCACTCCAAGCATTGTGCTACCCTTTGCTTGCCACCTTGGGTGGCTAAATGAGTGATAGAATAACGAAGGGCTGTCCCAGCCAGGGAGGCACAACGGGCCTAGTGACGCCTAGGTGCTCTGGTCAATGATTTGATCACCCTTGGCAAGCTCGGTTCAGATCCAGAAGAAGATCTCTTACTTAGTATTAAGGAGAAATCCAAACGAACCCAAGCAGGAGGTCACGCTGTCGGTATATTCAGTCCGTTGACAGCATGAAGAAACTGGGCTTAAACATCAACTACCGTTTTGGCCAGGTTAAACTAGGTCTAACCGCCCAAGGAAACCCACGGAAGGATGCTCTGTCATCAACGACGGCTCTACTTGTTTGATGGGGATGGATAGAAATTAAACCCTAAAGGCAAAAAGCACCGAAAGAAATATTTTATTGGCGGTGTCAGTGGGGTATAGACCTCACTAATTTTCATCACTCTAAATCGGTAGCTAGTACACTATTAGAGATTCAAATAAAGTCAAATTTGACGTAGGATTCCTGTAGAAGCCTTGGATCAATAAAGGAAAGTTAAAGGGCTTACCCCAGGACAATTGTAATTTGGTCCATAGTACGGTCTACATTACACTAAGGGCAATTTCACATTCATTTCAGAATTCATCACAGGGACCCATCAGCAGCCCAAGAAGAACTTGACAAGAAGAAAGGCAAGAGGTATGTTATCTTGGCCTCGACCTACTTCCCGAGAGAACAAAACAAACCACTACCAAAGGAGGTAAGCAGAATCGTGGAGTAGTGCAGAAAAGGCAATAAACATCTCCTCCTGGGCTCTGATGCCAACGCACATAAAAGGGTATGGGACAGTACGGGCAATAATAGAGTAAGGAATTTCTTGAATTTATTATCTCTAACAATTCAGATATTATTAAAAGAGGTAGCTGGATGGCAGTTACGCAGAAGGTCTTAAAGAAAGTCTCAGTGCTCTGCTAAAAACGCACTTTTTAGGCTCAATATCTGTGGACTTCCAAGAAAGCACTGATTAATTTACAGAAGGAAGCATATTGTTTCCTGCTAGAGGAAGCAAAAGAAAGGCTGGAAAACTCATTACCAAAGAAAAAATAATAGCTTTAAATCCTTTAAAATAATGAGATGAGTCCTACCGCCCAAATAACCTCGCTTCGTTTCTTCTAAAAATCATGAATAAAATTATAGATGATATAAGATGGCCTAGAGACAAATCCACTGTAGATTCAGTTCATAGCTTTACAACAGGCATACAAGCTTCACACCATCAGGAGATTGCATTAGGAACTTTTGTGGATATTGAAGGAACGTTTGACAACACAACTTTCAAAATCGCAAAAGCGGGTCATCAAGAAGTATATCGACATACCCACAATTAGATAGATCAAGGCCGTACTTAAAAATCATGGATCACCGCAGGTATATTGAGCGAATCAGAAATGGTAACTTCAGCAAACGACGGCCTTGGTCGATAAGCGTTATTATAGTCAAGGGTATGCCTTCCGCAGGGGTGGTTGACGTGCACAGCCATTTGGGAGTAGCGACCCACGTACCCGAGCCGTTCATTGCACACACACACACACAGAACGACACTGAACCCCGTGATGTAATGCCTAATGGTGGTTCGCGGGGTGGCACACACACACACACACACACACACACTCATCATACACACGCACACATCACCGACGCAGACGACACCCTACACCCCGTGAAGTAATGCCAGACGGCGGTTCCGCGGGGTGTCAGGGTCGACTTAGGGAGGTGGTTTTTAGTGGGTATACCAGTATAGTTCTGGGGACTCCCACACTCAGTCTTTAAAGGATTTTCTACCAAAAAAAAAAGTCAAGGTTATGCCGACGACAGCAATTGCATTAAGGACTAAATATGACAATATTAACTCGTCCATAGCCTAATACGCCTTCAATACCATAGTAAAATTTTGACCGAGGGAAAGCTTCCTTGCCAATCCTGACAAAACTGAGGTGGTACCTTTTTCTAGTAGTAGAAAGCTGAATAAGAAAGCTCCCAAAGTAAAAGGACAAGAAATTATGCTGTCCGATCAAGTAAAATAATTAGGTTTAACACTAGATAGAAAACTTAATTGGAATGCGCACCTAGAAAAAACAATCTGCAAAGCTACAGGAACACTATGGATATACTGCAGATTCTTTGGCAGATGTTGGGACCCGAAACCTAAAATAATTCATTGGCTGAACATTGTACTAGTAAGACCCATTATTTCATATGGCTCACCAGTATGGTGGGTCAAGATTAAACTTAAGAGGTCATGGTATCACGGGGGCTTTGCGCACCACCCTCTCTGTTGTAATGAAAGCTCTAATAAAGCTACTTCCGTTGCATGAACAAATCAGAAAGTAAGGTCTAATGAGTGCAATTAGTATGGACTGGTATGGTACAGGACATTGTTTTGAGCACTCAGAAATTCTGAACCTGATTTACCAAAGTTCTTACATACACTGTCGGACTTAATGCAGATAAAATTTGAATTCGTATCGAGCTCTAAAGTTATTATTGACAGTCTGAGTCGAATTAAAAACTGAAACACAACTCTGAAATCTGCAATACGTACTCCGGTATAAGCATATACAGGAGTAAATACAGGAAATCAGTTCCTATCGAACAAGGCCCATCAGTCTTACAATCTGAAACAATAGCCTTCGAAAAATGTGAGCAAAGAAGAAGGAGGGCAACAAGCTAACTCTAATGTGTGCACAAATCCACGCAAATATAATAGACAACATGCCGTTGTTTATGCCAGGAAAGAAGCTGTGACTACCACATAGCACATAAGAAGGTCATGAAGCAAGAGTGGAAAAAAGGGCACTGGATAAGCAAATCAGGTTAAAGGCAATCCAAAATATTTATTGACTTAAGCGAAATAAAGCTGGCCACGCGTCTCCTTATAGAGCATTGTCCAATGTAGTAACATCTTCACAAGATAAGTTAACAACACCACTTGAAGATTTTTAAGATATGTTCTCAATTTTATTAATATTTACCAATACAAGTAATTTTTCGAGAGGAAACATTAGTTCTTAAGTTGTTTTGCTCCTCTATTTTAAAAAAGTAATAAATTTAATAGTTAATTGTAACGTTTGTAATGTTTAATTTAATAAATGATGTACAGGAAAATTTAATTTATGGATATAATGAAATAATGTAATATAAAAATAATAATTATAAAATTTTAATTAATAATTTAAAATTTACCCATTTACACAACATAATCTGGGAATTTATCATTAATCCATCAATTTTTGTTTTTAACAAGTATAATTTATTTTAGGCAATTTTGCAAATATTTTATGCTATTTGTGTTTCGGTTTGACTTGCATCCTAATTGCATAACATTTATTTGTAAATATCTGTCTGCCTTAAAAATGTAATAATAGCTAACAAAATAATTATATTAAATCTTCTACTAAAACTGTTTTAATTTAAAAAAAATCATTTAATCTAAACAATATAAAAAATCATGTATATTAATATTATTAAGTAATATTAAGTTCAATAGGGTACAAAATCTTTAAGTTTTAATGCATACAATATTATTTCCACTAAAAAATAAACTTTAAGTTTAGAGTACAAAATGTTCTAAGATATAATACGTATGTGCAGAAATACTCAAACATATAGGCAAAGGTATATTTAGAACTTTCCATAAATATATATTTCTGATAAAATATAATATTCCAAAAATTACAATATATTAATGTATACAAAATATTAAGAAAGGCATTTGAAATAAAGGATTGTATATATTTATAGCGTAAGTAAGAGCATTTTGTACTTTTATTTAGAATGTCATATGTATAACGTTCATTAACGAAATATATTTTAATTATATTATTATTTAATAATAACTTTAATTTTAATCCAATTGAGAAGCGACTTCAAAAGCCAAAAACAGACTATCTTAAAAATGTAATTTATATACTAGAATAAAAAAATACTACTAAAATACTTTATAAAATCTACCTTGTTTTTTTACAAATATACTATTTCTTAATACTAATAACTATCAATGGAAAGAAAAAATATACTGCAATTAATAGTAATCAATTATATTTAAAAAAGTTTAATGAATAGAAAGCAATAATTTATATCTTATTTCCAAATATATTTAAATAAATATTATTATTTTGCCTTGAAATATATTTAAATCAATCGAAGCCGATTTTAAAGTAAACTTATATTTATTTTATTTATGTAGCTGTTTCTTCTATCATAAATTTAATATATATGAATTTAAAAAAGTAGCAATAAAAAAAATGTGACGGAATTAACTTACCTTAAACTAGATAATATAAAGTGGTAAAATGTAGATCATGAATCATTGCAAATAAATGAAATTATTTAAAAATTATATTATATGGAGCACTAAATACACCTACAACCCGACCGCACGGTTGCGTTGCATCAACTAACAAAATATCATCTAAAGATGGCAAGAGAGTGCTTTTTAATTAGATTAATTCCCACTCCGACTAACAATGAGGCCTTCAAGCAAGGAAAGGGGAGGAAGTATATAATTAATTATTTCCAGAAAACGCATGTTCTCGATACTAAGAATATTTTAATTCATTCCTATTAAATATTAAAAATATTTATAAATATCTATACAAATTCTTATTCGGCGTTTTTTTTTATAGAGTTTAACAAAGATTAAGAGAGGAGTATTTTTCTTATTAAAATTTTATTTTCATAGAAACTGTGACTTCTAGTTGAATATTAATCGATTGTAGGAGTTCGCAATCTTTTATTATAAATAGTTGGCTTGCTATATTATTAAAATTATATCATTATTGTTTATACCACAAACATTATTATTTGTAGTTTTATACGATAAATTGGCAAATACAGTCCTCTAGACATAAAGAAAACACCAACTTCTAGAGCAGCAGCACAGAAACTCATCATCATCTATAGTAGATCCTTTAAAGCAACAAACTCATTTACACACACACACAAATGACACATGGCGGAGGGACCACGTGGTCGATAGCCAAACACTACTACTACTACTACTGACAGTCAACTTAAATTTTTTAAATGGCTGCATATACTTTTCTTATTTTATTATAACAGACATTATTTTTCTGAATCCATTGATGCCCAATATGTTGATTTTAATCAAATATTTATGTCGTTTTTTTATCGAACCCCTGGTATATATACTGTTTCTGTGACTCGGGGAATACAATTAATCACATATAGTAGAGTGAAAGTGATGATGATTCGTAAAAAAATTATTATAAAAATCTTCAAATGACCAATATATAGGCCAGGGATGGCGAACCTTTTTTGATGTCCGTGCCACAAAGTCGTAAAAATTCTTTTTTAAATAGGTAACTTGCCACAATAAAATTTCATTCGAAATGTTAGCGTGGTGAAACAATACGTAAGTATAATTATGTAAACAAATAAAGTAATTCTTCTTTAAACATTTATTTTATTAATCAATGTTTTACAAAAAGCTATATTCTAGAAACAAAATTCACGTTAAAAACAATTGTTCGTGATTTTTGTTGCTGTACACAAGATGATAAAGATTTAATATCTGGTTCATATTTAGTTAATTTCAACAGTACCCATACAGAGTTCGACTCATCCGTCATTCTATTCCTATATTTATTTTTATAAAATTTAATTCTGAAAATAAAGATTTACATACCCACGTCGATGAAAATATTGATGAAATAGCCTTTGCTAATATTTTTAAACAATTAAACGTGTCACGAATTGAATAGTTAGTTAGAATTTCATCTTCTGCAATTTTATTTATTTTATCCAATAATCGATTACTCAATAATTTCTAAATCATTTCTTAAATCAAGAAATTTTTGGTTCCATATGTTACTTGACTGAAATTTAACTAATATTCTATTTCTAATTCATTAAAATTTAACCATTCAAGGACTTTTAAATTTAATTTTTCCAATAGTATTGTATCAAGATATAAAATAAATTATAAAGTTTCTTCAATTCTTTAAACTGCGTAAATCTTGCAGAAAATTCCCGAATCAGGGATTGAATTACCATTGAAAACTCTTTCGTTGATGACTCTTTCTTTGGCTTTTCGTGACATTTACTTTCAGAAAAAAAAAATTGTATTCGGAATATATTTATATGAATTTGAAAGAATATCACGAATAAAAATCTGTAATTTGACTTCGAACGCTTTGATTAAGTAAAACATTATAGTGACTGTTTTATTAACACCTTGTAGTTTTATATTTATTTCATTTAAGTGAGAGCATAAATCAGTGAACAAATATAACTTTGCTAGCCATTCTATATCCAATAATTGATTGTATTGGCCAATAATATGCTCATTATTTAGAAATAATCTTATTTCCTTCAAACAATCTACAAATCTTTGCAATACATTTCCGCGGCTTAACCAGCATACATTATTGTATAAAGGTAAGCTATTGTACGACGAGTTTACTTCGTTTAACAATTCTTGAAATTTTCTTTTATTTAGTGCTCATGCTGATATAAAATTGACTAATTTTGTTACAAACCTCAAAATATCATCAAATATTTTTAAACCTGTTTTAGCACATAACGCTTGTTGGTGAATAATGCAATGAAAATCAAGAATTTTGTGTCCAATACGTTTTGAAAATAAATTTATAAATCCATTTTCCCGTCCAGCTGCGGGCACCGTGAGTTGTAACTGACACAATTTTAGAAGGACATATTTCTCTTTTTTCCAATTCTATAACTGCATTACAAATGTCTATTCCTTTTGTTGATAAACTTATTAACTCTTCTTTAATATTGTTTTGATCAAAATAACGTACAAAAATTTCTAAGCGAGAAGAGGCGTCGCACATTGTGGGATCTTACAAATCTAGCTGGAAAAAATTATAAATTATAATAAAACATCTTTTTGAATTGTGTCAGTTTATTTGTGACGTAAAATAAGTTTGTAAAATATAATCTACGCATATTTCCTCATAATTTCATATTTTCTGTACGTTCATTTTATTGTACTTATCAAAGCCAATGCTTCTTGTGCAGAATACTGAGGCATTTGTTAGCCTGTGTTGTGAAAATCTTTCTTCATATTAGTTGTTCTTTTTGGACCAATTGCTGCAACATAGAAGCAGCATCTTTTTTGCCAAATTGCCTCAACTTAACTTTGAACTAAAGTCTTTTTTCGGCTGACTACTTTTTTGGACTCTGGATCCCATTTGTACTAGGTGGATTAATTATTGTAACGGTAGTATTTAACCAATCCTTGAACTTGTTTACGTTACGCCTTCCATCTTTGATTGATTGTGATCGTGAACGAATGAACAGTCCTATTTAGTTCGTCTAACGTTAATTGAGAACAATGCTGTATGTTAAATTTACTTTTAAGGTAATCCACAAGTCTATTTTCAGGTGTAGAAGAAGTTGATCGTGGGTTATTATCGTGACTTTTAACACTTGGATATTTTTGAAATACGCAATTTATTGCACCCAAAATTTTATTGTATACAGGGTGAGTTTTTTTCGATGTTCTCTATGGGGATCTCGGAAACTATAAGAGATAGAGAAACGGTTAAATGGGGAAAGAAGTGTAGATTAACGAGACGAATAAAATTCCACTTTCAAATTTTTCAAAAAAGTCAAGGGTAACTAGATATTTTGAAAAAAGTAAAAAGTGTCAATTTTTTCAAATCAATATATCTCGGTTATTATAATAGATAGAAAAAAAACTGTAAAGGACAAAGTTTTAGATAATTTTATGTAGATTAATAAAAAATAATTAGAAAATTTTTATCGCCATTATTTTTCGAGATATGACGCAAACTTACATTTTTTTAAATGGAAACCATAGTTGGCTATGACCTCATTCAAAAGGTAATTTTTTTCTCTTTAATCCAATATCACATACGACATAGTTATTTCTAAAAATAAGTGAGTTATAGTCATTTTAAATTTTATTATAAATAAAAAATGGGTAGCCATGAAAAAGATGAAAGTAAAACAATTGCAGTTGTTTATAATAATAGCAATATTGTAATTATTAGTTCTACAAAGTTAAATAAAAATGGAAAACCAGCATAAGTATAATAATTTTGTAATTATTAAATGGCCTTCTGTATGTGGTATAAATCCATTTGTCAAGAGGATAATACGTTTCTTACAAAAATATTATGAATAGATGAATCGCGATTCACTAATTGTGGTATTTTTATTCGCCACAATGAACATAGATGAACTTAAGAGAATCCACGAGAAATTTCACAGAGAAGACTACAAATTAAATTTGGGTTTAATCCATGGTGTGTTTGGATTAATAATTCTCGGTCCATATATTTTTGAGAGCTCACTAAGTGAAACTGATTACTTTCAATTTCTTCAGAAAACATTTGAAGATACGCTCGATTGTTTAAATTTATCATTACAAGCAAGATTAAAATGGTTCCAATATGACGGTGCTTCACCTAATAACATGTTGGCTTTACAAATTATTTAAATGATGCTTTTCCTAACTCATAAGTGGGAAGAAATAAACCAATCCCAGGGCCACCTAGATCTCCCGATATGCGCGTTTTAGAATTTTTTCTGTGGGGTTATGTAAAAAACAAACTATATGAACATCATATCAATCTGTGGAGGATCATAAAAGTTGTTATTGAAACATTTAATTCAATTTACATGAGAATAGTCAAAAAACCATAAATTCAATTTTAAAAAGATATAATTTATGTCACCATAGTATTAATAGTGGACTCTTTGACTATATTTTTTAATATTAAAATTTCTCTCCCGTTAATATATTGATAATTACAGAATTACTTTATGATGTTGTTTCATTTTGATTTATCTCAGTAAAACTAATGATTACAATATTGCTGATATTATAAACAACTGCAATTGTTTTACTTTCATCTTTTTCATGGCTACCCATTTTTTATTTATAACAAAATTTAAAATGACTATAACTCACTCATTTTTAGAAATAACTATGTCGTATGCCATATTGGATTAAAGAGAAAAAAATTACCTTTTGAATGAGGTCACAGCCAACTATGGTTTCCATTTAAAAAAATGTAAGTTTGCGTCATATCTCGAAAAATAATAGCGATAATAATTTTCTGATTATTTTTTATTAATCTGCATAAAATTATCTAGAACTTTGTCCTTTACATTTTTTTTCTATCTGTTATAATAACCGAGATATATTGATTTGAAAAAATTGACACTTTTTACTTTTTTCAAAATATCTAGTTACCCTTGACTTTTTTGAAAACTTTGAAAGTGGAATTTTATTCATCTCGTAAATCTACACTTCTTTCCCCATTTAACCGTTTCTCTATCTCTTATAGTTTCCGAGATCCCCATAGAGAACATCGAAAAAAACTCACCCTGTATATTCTAGATAAATCCAAAATTTTGAAAAATATAAAATCATGGCGTACAAAGTTGTACAAAAATTTTGGCAGTCTAATGAAATCACACTTCTAAGTAATTTTTGATTATTTATCAAATATTCTTTGCTAAAATTTTATTAAAAATACATAATTGAGGAATCTTTCTTAGGCTATAATATAAACTACATACCTTGATGTAAATTATCCATTCCAAAAAAAGTTGTCACAACTAAATACTTTACAAAATACGACCTTCAAAATGCGAAACGGTTTTTAAGTGACGGGCATTTAACATCTTTTGTCGAACCATTGACAATAAGGCCGGACATTTACAGATTACATATTTTGCTAATGGCTTATTTAATACCTCAGCTAACCATTTAGTGGGTTATAAGTGAATATTTTGAATGTTGTTTTTAGGACTTTTTCCTCCTGGATTCGCAAAATCCCACACTGTGCGTCGGTAGACTTGTCAAGGCAAATGGATATAAAATCGCAAGACTTTATATGAATTTTTTTATTGAAAATTTACATTTTCCGCCAAACCCAAAATTCTCCCTTTCACTGTATCGGCTATCGGCATGTCTTTCATTCTTTGGATAATTTTTTATTTGTTTTCGAAATCATCGAATAAGTATGGTGCACATTGCAGCCAAGCATCCTTTAAAAATTCGCCTTCATTAAAAGGTTTCGCATATTGAGCAATATTTTTTGAAACTTGACAACTAGCAGCAATGGTGTTTGATTGAGTTCCAATATATTTCATTAAAGTAGTAGTTTGAGCATTTTTATTCTATAAGGCACGTGATATATACTCCTTTTGCTCTTCTACACTTCGATCGAGAAGAAATTTATGGTTGCCGCTTTACTGAAGATGTTCCACCGACTATACTTTTAGAACATAAAATACAAATTGCTTTACTGTCCTTTTCAATCATTCCGTAACTATCGGTCCACCAAGCTTGAAATTCTCTGCTACTAAATGTTTCGGATAATTTCAATTTTTTCATTGAACTAGCCATAATAAGAAATTCTAAAAAATATATATTTTAATAATATTTTTATAAAATAAATAATTTATTTTGCATTCGTATCCAAGAACATATTTCACATATTAATGTGCTTAAAATATTACCATCACAAGAAAATAATAAATAATATATTAATTTAAGGTAATTTTAATAATTGTTTCTATACTTTACACTGATATAGTGATAAAATAATTTCTCATAATATTAAAATATTTTATTGTTATAAAATAAGCAAAATAAATTATAGGTTTAGGAACTTTTATTTTTATTCCTTCGATATTGTGAAAGTTTCGTTATTTTATTTGTATATATTGTAACCATGTTTGATAAAGATTAAATAAAGATAAAGATAAAGATAATACCTTAAGGTTAATAAAAGGATTAATTAAGCACTTGGTTATGTTTCACTATTTTTATATTTCTCCGACTAGTTTCGACCGTTGGTCATTCTCAAGGAGTTAAGTGAGAAGTTAATTCATCGTACCTTAAGATTGTTACAGTTTAAAACTTCAGTCGTGACGCAATATGTTCTTGTAAACCAATGCAGAATATAAAATATGAAATAATATGTGAAAATATTTACCTAAAAATAACATTATATCTATTTACAATAAACGGTTCTATTTTTTTTAACTAATGCGCATCTTTATATACACCGAGAGAATTCATGCGATATTTTAATTAAAAAATGTGTAATTTGGCGGTTCTAGTTAACATACTAAGATAAGTATTCAGTACTACAAATTTATAAATTATAAATGAAGTGTAGATTAATATTTTTTAATTCATTTCTATCAAAAAAGATAACTTATAAAAAAAAATTGTTTTTGTGCGTGCCATCAAAATTTTCAAACGTGCCACTTGTGGCACACGTGCCATTGGTTCGCCATCCCTGATATAGGCCATCAAAGTTAAGAAATTTTAACAAATGACAAATATTTTCAATACCCTTCGTGGTAGAGTGATGCAATTTGGTACAGCCTAAACTAACATCAAGACAATTTGTCACTTCGATCGGACCACGGGAACCATGCTGTACAGCGTGTTCCTAAAATTTGTTTGCTCAAAACTTTTTTGTTTGCTAGTAAATCTACATTTATTTTTCCACATTTAATAGAAAATTTATTTTAGAAACTTTTATAACTCTTTGAAAATGTTTGCTAACAGTAGCTGATTTTGAGTAAAAAGCAAAAGTGTGAACGAAAATTATCAGAATAAAATTAGAATAATTCCTTTATCCACTAAAGTTATTTTGGAGGTTTTATTTTTGTTTCTACTTTAGTTTTAATCGAAATATAGCCTAAAAAGTGTGAACAAATATTTGATAGTAAAGTCCTCAAAATAGTAGTTCCTGTGAAAAGTAAATATTTGCCATCTAAATTGATTAAGCCACAAACAAATAATTATTGTAATATTTGTATTGAATTATAATTCAATTTAAAATGAGTGCTTACACCACACAAGAGAAATTTCAGATCATCAAATTGAGTTTTGACGGACATTCTTCGCATGCTATTTGCGACTTAATTAGTATAAATTTTAAAACCCGTCCAGTGCCGTGTCAATCAACAATTATTAGAATTGATCAGAAATTTGGGGATAATGGTTGAATGAACATATTGTTAGAAATAAAAGAACGACTTCTGAAGAAACTGTAAATGTTTTGGCAAGGATAACAGTAAATCCAACATTAAGTGTAGGAAAATAGCTTTGGAATGTGATGACCGTTCGTCGAATTTTAAAAGCTTACAGTCACCGACCTCATAAAAGCCAAAATCATCAAGAACTGCTAGCAGTTAATCCAGATTAAAGTCTTAAATTTTGGAATGGTAATGGAAAAGTGTAACGAGAATAAGAGGTTTAAAAATAGTGTGTGTTTTGAAGATAAACGTACTTTTTATTTGGTGTATGAACATAACGAACAAAATAATCGTTATTGGTTACAAAATATTCTTCATATTGCAACATCAAGAACTGAATATCCACAAAACTTAATATAAGGACAGGAAATTTAAAAATAGAGTTGCTGGTCTTATTATTTTTTTAAGGCAAAGTTTCATTTTGATAAAAAGTTTAAATAAAACACTTTGATCATTATCAAACATAAGTTTATGTTTGATAAAAATCAGCTTATGATCAAAACTAGTCACAGTTATCCAAAATATAGTGGTAAAACAAAGTTATAAAGTGTTTTATTTAAACTTTTTATCAAAATGAAACTTGAAGTATTTAGATTTATTTATTAGAAAATAAAATCATGGATCAAATTACAGAAGTCTCTGGTTATAATAAGATATGATTCAACTACGACGGAAACTCAGCACATAATGCAGCTCAAGTGAAAGTTTATTTAAATCTAACATTTCCAAGCAAATGGAACGGTAGAGGCGGTATACAAAAAAACAGAGCAAAAGTATTTAAAAATAAGCATTGGCAAAATAACTGATATAGGTCTTTTTCAAAAGAAACGATTTATTTGCTATAGTTTCTTCAAATAATCCTTTATGTTTATTCTTTACATAAGCATTATATTGGATAGTCTAATAACTGTAATTTCACTAGACACGGTTTTAAAATTGTTTTCACAATAAGTGAGAAATACTAAGAAGAGTCTTATTTTATTTAGGGCAATTGTACCTCTTGAGTTAACTCGTTTCACCAAGAATAATGAATTTGTGCCTTAGATCTTGCCATCTGTAATTTTAGATGTTATATAGCGACTTTTCAAAGCACTGAACTTTTCCTGTTGTGGTTTAAGCACTCATTATGAATTTAATTATTTGTTTGTGGGTTATAAAATTTAGATGACAAGCACTGACTTTTCACAGCCATTGCAAACAAACTGCAATTGAAAACATGGGAATTCCCTATGATGCGTCTTTACACGGGACACACGGTATATGCAATATCGAATCCAGTCTCCACAAAACCGACAGTGCCACTTCCGAAATATTTGACAAGAAGTGGCCCATACTTAGATCTTCACGACCACCGAAACCCAACATATCACATAATGAAACAAAACAAAAACATTACTATCTTACCGGCGGACAAAGAAAACGCTACAGTAGTCCTAAACACGACAGAATACTAACAAAAATTGAACAATTTGTTGGCCGACAAACAGCTATACATTATTTGATTCTGACCCAACAACGTACCTAGAAAAAACTACCAAAACTAAAATCATGCTATTACCTTTAGACAGCGAGACCAAACAATCTTTAATTCCAAGTTATACGGCTTACCAAAAATACATAAACCCGACAGACCACTCCGACCCATCGTCAGTTCTTTTGAATCACCCACACAAAAATTAGCTAAATCCTTTACAATTACAACTGACAGCCGAACAAACCAAATCCTATGTCAAAAACTCTTCACACTTCCTGGACCTCATCAAACAGATAAAACTTTCCAAGACGGACATTCTGGTCAGCTTTGACGTTAAATCCCAAGTTCACCCAAGTTCCCATCAACGAAACAATTTAACTTTTAAGATCCAAATATAAACAACCTACCTCAACCATAGAACTCATCAAAAACTGCCTCATAAATACCTACTTCGTGTTTAACGGAAACCGCTATAAACAAATTGAAGGAGCACCATACGGATCCCCACTCTCACCTATGATCGCCAATCTGTTTATGAAGGATTTCGAAAACATCGCACTAGATTCTGCCTCTTATACTACATCCTTACGGCTACGTTATGTTGATGACACCTTTGTCATTTGGCCCCATGGTAAACACTTAAACAATATTCATCCCAAAATTAAATTCACAATGTAACTAGAAAAAAGCAACCAATTGCCTTTCCTCCACCTACTTATCTATAGAAACTCCGACGGAACTCTCGGCCACACCGTATATAGAAAAGAAACTCATACAAACAGATATCTAAATGCCGCCTCTCACCATCATCCCGCCCAACTCCGTTCTGTGGCAAAAACTCTCTTAACTCGCTCTCTCCGACTAACAGATAAATCCAATCCTAACAATGAACTAGCCACCCTCGAGACAGCTCTTGTCCAAAACGGTTTCTCCCCATGTACTGTAACACTCTTACTAAAACAAAAATCGAGCCCCAAAAACACCGACGAGTCCGAAGAATTACAAAATATAACATTTCTTCCGTACATACAAGGTACGACAGACAAAATCTCCACAATACTAAAAGGACATAATATCAAAACAATTTTCCGGCTTAACCGTAAATTTTTGGATATAGATAAGTTGTGTTAAATCATCATATTTTGGCCCCAGGAATCTACGCTCCTCCAGCCATTTCCCCACATTAACGGGCCACCCTGTATATATATATATATATATATATATATATATATATATATATACAGGGTGAGTTTTTTTCGATGTTCTCTATGGGGATCTCGGAAACTATAAGAGATAGAGAAACGGTTAAATGGGGAAAGAAGTGTAGATTTACAAGACGAATAAAATTCCACTTTCAAAGTTTTCAAAAAAGTCAAGGGTAACTAGATATTTTGAAAAAAGTAAAAACTGTCAATTTTTTCAAATCAATATACCTCGGTTATTATAATAGATAGAAAAAAACTGTAAAGGACAAAGTTTTAGATAATTTTATGTAGATTAATAAAAAATAATCAGAAAATTTTTATCGCCATTATTTTCCGAGATATGACGCAAAGTTACATTTTTTTAAATGGAAACCATAGTTGGCTATAGCCTCATTCAGAGGGTAATTTTTTCTCTTTAATCCAATATGACATACGACATAGTTATTTTTAAAAATAAGTGAGTTATAGTCATTTTAAGTTTTATTATAAATAAAAAAAGGGTAGCCATGAAAAAAATGAAAGTAACAATTCCAGTTGTTTATAATAATAGCAATATTGTAATTATTAGTCCTACAAAGTTAAACAAAAATGAAAAACCAACATAAGAATAATAATTTTGCAATTATCAAATGGCCTTCTGTATGTGGTATAAACCCATTTGTCAAGAGGATAATACGTTCCTTACAAAAATAGTATGAACAGATGAATCGCGATTCACTAATTGTGGTATTTTTAATCGCCACAATGAACATAAATGAACTCAAGAGAATCCACCAGAAGTTTCGCAGGGAAAACTACAAATTAAATTTGGGTTTAATCCATGGTGTGTTTGGATTAATAATGCTCGGTCCATATATTTTTGAAAGCTCACTAAGTGAAAATGATTACTTTCATTTTCTTCAGAAAACATTTAAAGATACGCTCGATTGTTTAAATTTATCATTACAAGCAAGATTGAAATGGTTCCAATATGACGGTGTTCCACCTAATAACATGCTGGCTTGACAAATTATTTAAATGATGCTTTTCCTAACTCATAAGTGGGAAGAAATAAACCAATCCCAG